>JAUMJL010000483.1:1670000-2354161 GCA_033558185.1 Dromococcyx pavoninus
GTTTATACACCCCATGGAAGTACAAATTTTTCAACAATCTGTTGGTTGCATTAGAACTTGCCTGAAGTTTCCATGCTGAAAATTGTCATAGGAGATCAAAAATTCCAATGGGACTCAGAAAAGTATTTTCTTCTAGGCCCCTCGTGCTTCATCAGTTGATAATCTTAATATAAGGCCTGATCCTGCTGGGCTCTAACCATCTGCAGCATTCCCTGGATACGCTCATGAGGGCTGTCAGTTATCATAGCTGCATTCATGTGATGAGCATAACAGCACACCAGCCCCTGTAGACTCCAACAGCAGCTTAGCTTCCTCAAAACATGTAAACATTTTTATTCAGTTTGCTTTCCATTCCTTTTTTCTCCCTCACAGCAAAGAGCAAGAAGGGTTCTTCTTATAAAGAAAATGTGATGGAGTTTCTACATACTTTAATTTCAACTCTTTCATATAACAAATAACCCTTCCCAAAAGAACAAAAGAAAGCCACCTTCATCCACAACTTCACAGCACTTTCTTTTCTGAGCACAGTGATACCACACCATTATAAAGACACATGTACACATGAAACATTGCCAAATCAACAGCTTGAAATCCCCTCCCCTAGGCTGAGACCCCATCCCAATAAGAAAGACCTTCTTGCTAGTTGCGGGTGTGAGAAAGCTGAGAGTGCAATGAGCTTTTCAGTGCTGATACAGGCACCCAAAGGCCTGCTCACAGGACAGGGAACCATCCTGCAATTATACCACCCAGCTGGAAACATGACTTGGCACCTTCTCCCAGGTACTGCCACCAATTTGCTCGGAATCTCTGTAATTGTGTATGCAGGACTGGGTCCATGGCACAAGCATTTGGATAACCAAAAAGCGTCACTCGGGGCACCGACGCTGAGAGCCTGGGGAATTGGAGATGCTGGATTCCCAGTGCTTCTCTTGGCAGTAGAGAAGAAGACATCTATCTGCTCCAGGCCTCAGACAGCAATCTGACTGAGCTTCATCTTGATTACAGGATTCAGTGCTACCCTCGCACCACCAGTCTTGTCCTGTTGCCAGATCTGGGGTGGAAGGGGAGGGGGCAAAGACAAGACTTCTGGGCTCCTGCAGGCACTCCACCACTTGCTTGCTGTAGAGGTGTGTACCTCATTTGAATTTATGTCTCCATTAGCAAGGGGAGAACAGGACCACAAGAGCTTAGCACAAGAGAGGTTGTCAGCAGAGGACAAATGAAAAGTACTCAGTGAAAAAAAACAAGATTGAGAAAAAAGAGGTGCAGCTAAATTAAAACTTTAAGTGACCAGACCAAATATTACCTTTCGTTATCAGTAGTTTAACCACACTGACAGAAGAGAAAGGTTTCCCATTCTTGTCTACTGTCAACTAGCAACTTAACACATTGTAACTGGTTTTAGTGGGCTTTGTTTGCTGCCAGCCTTGGCAGAGGTCTGCCTGGCCTCATCATTATCCCCACGCTCCAGCTGGCTCTTCCTACAGCAGCAGAAAGGGAAGCCTGCTCTGCAGAATTTAAATGTCATCAATGTGACACTATTTGGGGAAAACCACAAACAAACCTGGAGTTCCTTACCTCTGCTCACAGAGAAAAAAATGAAAAAGGAAAATGGTACAGTAAAACAGCGTGTGCAGCCACCCTGGCACGTCACAACACTGGGAGCTTGTACATGGCTTTGCACTTCTAACTGCTCTTGCCACCTAAAGCTCCTGGAAGCTGAAGGCAGCAGAAGATGTAGTCAAGTAGTCCCACAGGTTTCTGGAGAGAGGAGCTTCCCATGGTGCAGACCAATCCTTCGTAACACCTGTGCCAGCATCATCTGAAGGGTAAACTCCAAAAACATTACCAGAAGGGACTGTCAGACTCATACACGTCCAGCTGCGGTTATGAAGCCTCCAGCACTTCAAACACAGCCAGCTCACTTCAATGGAGACACACTCAGTGTGGTGGGATGAGGCAGGAGAGTTTGTTTTGCCCAGGTTCAGAGGTCCCAGGGCAGGAGGTTAGATGTTGGTCCTCTGTCCTACCTTTACCCAGAAATCTAGGAGATGGAGAGCTGCAACTGTGTGTCTGGAGAAAAAAAAACAATACAGAAAGCTATCTGCATGGCAAGATGTGTTTTTTTGAAGAAAACACTGGGATCTGCCTCTAACCTGACACATCAGAACTCATGAGGCAGGAGCACTGGGCATGATGCACGCTCACTCCCTTGCACGCACCCGCTCATCACTCAAGCCTTTGGCAAAGGACCCTGTCTCATCTCCTATCCGTTGCTCCTTCTGAAGTTTGACATCCCTCCCTTTTTTATTACCTCGGTGCCACACGAAAACCAGCTGTGAGTCAAACAAGCCTGTGATAGACCATAAAGCCCTGAGTGGGACAGGCTGGGGTTGCTTAAAATGAGTGGCATGTTGCCCGGGGCCAGGAGCCTGCCCCCTGCAAGGCTGGCGCCCTAGGATCCAGCGGAGGCTGAAAAGCCCCATTGAGGACGGTGGAAACGTCAGGGCTGGCTGAACATCCCGTCCAAGAACAGTGGGCTCCTTGTTCCCTTGCTTGGGTGGTGGGGAAGCCTCGGCAGAAAGCCTGCTATTGAAATGGAAATCAAGGTCTTGCACCCAGCCAGGAGGAGAAGGATGGTTGGCTCCTCCTGAACAACAACGAGGTCACCGGGAGACTTCATATGGAGGAAAGGATAGGGGAAAAAGAATGAAGGAGGGGGAGACACGCTCCAACACACACACTGCACAAGCTGATGCTGGAAGGGGAGAGAACAAAACGCTTTCAGGGAAATAAAGGGACTCCAGCCTCCCGGGTGAGGGTGAGGGAGCCTCTGGGTGTGACTGCGTGGCTTCCGTGAGAAGCAAATTCAGCAAGTCTGAGCATCTAACATTCCTGTGATCCCAAAAGCACATCTCAAACACAAATAACCCACTGGAGAAATAACAGTCCCAAGGAGTAAGGCTGCCTGCCCACGGACTTCTAGCAGGTCTGGTGAGGAGACACGCTGATAACCCTCTGCAAAAATTGTTATTGAGTCCTAAGAAATTTCTCTCTCTTCTTCAAACAGCAGAACCTGTGAATCCACCTCTTCCTTCTCACTTTTTTTTTTCCTTCTGCTGGAGGGGTGGAACAAGGCGAGAGGATGGGTGTAGTATCACCAGTAACTTGTGCTGGATCATTACATAATAACACACTTTCCAGGCTGCAAGAAAAATGCAGTGGCTCTTCACACAAGTCATCTGAGAGAACAATTCAGCAATGGAATAAATCAAAGCAAATCCTCAATAAATTAAACCTGAATTAAACTAATTAAGAGGAAACATTATGACTTCAATCATGGGAAATTCTGCAAGCCAACCTGTGGCTTTAATTTCACAGCTGTGCTTATGCTACCCTGTGGTGTTATCAGTCTAAATTAATTCTAAGTACTCACCCAACAACAGCCTAGGAGACAGTGTCTACCCTCCAGAGCCCAACAACTGAGGTGCAGATCTCTCTCCCCAATCCAGTCTTCATCATGGATGAGGCCTGACCAGGCAGAGAAACATCTTTCCCCAGGCCTCAATGGTACCCCTTTCCTATGTATTTTTCCTCTGTGCAGGGCACTGGGTAAAGACAAAGCCTAAAAATGACCTTCAGTTTGCACATTCCTTTCTTGGGCAGGAGTGAAAAAAAAAACTTGGGGTTTTTTTCTTCAGTGTTGGTAATGGAATAACAGAGAGGCAGTTTCAGAGCAATGCACCGGGACTTACTCCAAAGTTCAACTATTACAAGACATGATCACAAGCCACAAGAAAAAAGAAATTGTACACTGAACTCTGGTCTTTAATAGGGCTTGCCAGGAACCCCGTGTCATCCACAGGAAATATATTTGAAAGGGAAAAATAGAAAACAAGAATCAAAGGAATAAATGAAATATGTGTCGGTCCCCTGCCCACCTTCACCCTTCCCTTTAGGAAGTAATTGCTCCCAATATTTCTCATTGGCTGTGTTTCCTAAGTACCTAATAGACAAGAGGAAGATATTTGGAAATAATACAATGGAGAAGCACAGGGAAGGCTTCATTTGCCCAGAAACCTAGAGTCTCCAAATTGTGCCAGTAGGCAAGAAAGCTTTTCTCTAAACTATTAAGATAAAGCACAAAGTACCACAGACAAACACAACAGAAATAAGTCCTCAGATCTCACTGAGGTGCGAGGGAGATTGCTTCGATTAGAAAGCTACACTTCCACATTGGGAAAGACTAATGTGTTCCTCAGAGCAATGAAACATCTCTCCAGATGCGTATCTCTCCGAGGAATTAAGAACCCCTGTCTGTGGGTTTCTCATAGCACTAGTCCTCCTCTTACTTTCAATAGTGACTCACGCCCAGCTAAAATACTGGAGACTGGAAGGTAGGGAAGGGGATGATGGTATCTTTTTGCCATTGATTTTTGTTGGAGTAAATGGTTTAGTTACTCTCCAGGTAATGCCTGGTGCGCATTTTAGCAATCTTACCCTCTGTGATTCCTTCAGAACACACATTTAAGAAATTATTTACTCTCAATTTAGACACAGCTTGAAAATTGTTTACTTTCCATTCACAGTGACTTGGTGAATGATTTAAGGAAAAGAAATTTTTCCATTTGAGAGAGGGTAAGTCTGATTGCACCAGCTCTTCATGTGACTGGTAACCTCCATCACAGGGTACTGGGTCTTAAACACAATTTATGAGAAACAGACTGAGAAATATAAATAAGAAATGTTCTTCTTTGCTCCAAGCAATGCCCATGCAGTGAAAAGCCATCTCCCAAACACTCACGCAACTGAGCTCGCCTGTACGAAGACTTAGGAGAAGGTAGATGAGGACAGCCAAACCCCACAGCTTCCTTACACAATAAGAAGGATTTATGAACCCCACTCAACAGCAGGACGACAGCTCATTGGAGCTGATAGGGTGCGGTGGTCTCGACATACACTTCACAGATGTTGACACCTTTTCTCCATGATGGAAAAGGAGGAGCAGGGAGGGAGGGAGAATGTCTCAACAGCCATTGTTATCACTGTGGTAGATTGCTCTCTGTCCAAGCCCTGAAAACAACCATCATCTTGCTTCTTAACAGGAGTGTGTAAGCAAAAGCCTATTAAATTTCAGTAGGTCGGGGGCCAAATTCAGGTAGTAGGAGTCATTCCCGTGTTTTTTAGGTCAAAAAGGAAGAAACTCCAGCTCCTACAGGGCTCCAGGTCTAGCCTTCAGCAGAACCAAAACACTTTCAGCATAACCACCTTCAGCATCTGCTTTGAGACTAAACCTCAGCCTCCCAAGAAAGCAGCTCAGCACATCAAAGAAGAGGTGACTGTTCCTGACGTCTCTAAATAAAAATGTAGGTGCCCAGCTTAAGGCACTCAAGTGTGGTATATTTGGCCTAATTGAACTGGCAGGAGTCCCACAGTTTGCCTTCGCAAAAGGCTGAGTTTAGACAGCCTCCACAAAATACACATCACATCCAGCCAAGAGACCATTTTGTCCTCAATTTACACTCTTCTGAATAAAATCAAAAGCAAGGAATGCGCTGCCCGGGGAGGTGGTGGAGTCGCCGACCCTGGAGGTGTTTAAGGGGAGACTGGATGAGGCACTGAGTGCCATGGTTGGGTTAGTGTTGGTTTATAGGTTGGACTTGATGATCTCAGAGGTCCTTTCCAACCTTGTGATACTGTGATAGTGTGAAGAGCACTAATGCCCAAAGAGCTTCTTTTGTGTCACTGCCTCGGAAAGCAGCGTCCCCACCTCACTCAGTGTCTCCTCTTCCCCAAATGCTGCAGTACTGGAGGAAACACAAGAAGTGCAGGTAGGACAGCATATGTGAGCTCCCCCAACATGTTTGGCAGTCCTTGCTGCCGGGGTCCCCAGGCATGATTCCTCCACTTGGGTAACAAACTTGTGCTGTCCACCATGTTCAGCTCCTGTGGAAATTCAATGGCTGTCTCTTTTATGTCCACGAGCCTCTCCACATTTGCAGTCAGTCATCAGCTGAAGTCATTTACGTTGCACTAGAGTCATTTGTCTCCTTTTCCTTCTCATTTTTCTTCCTGAAGTAAGAAACAGACTCTACCCATACTTCCAACAATGATGATGAAATACTTGTACTGAAGAAGTGGCACAACATGTTTTGCTGGATAATCCCTGCACCAAACCTCAAAAAAGGGACAGCAGCAAACCTCAAAAAAGGCAGTGAATGACCACACAACACTGAGTTCTCAACAGATAAGTGATAGGAGAAATTTCAGGAATATAATATACCTACAGGGAAAGGAAAAAAGGGGCAATCTACTTTGCAGAGGTGACAACTCTCTGGGGTTTTTTCAAAGTTAATTATTGTTTATTGTTACTAATATAACAATTAATAATTATTACCTTATGACTATGTTAATTCATCTCCTTTTTAACCCCTCTTGTGCAAGTACCAAGCTTCATCAAGGTAGTCTGTATGCAAACTGTTGAATCAGTCAAATATCAACACAGCTCAGGTATTCAGCCCAGATGCTGCCAGAAAAGCAAAAGCACCAGACACCATATCCATTGACACTGCTAGAATATAGCTGAACATGTACTAAAACAAAAGATTACATACATTTTTTTTCTTATTTCTTTTAATCTCCGTGGTAGACAGAAATTGAGCATATATTTAATCCTCTGTTTTACTTTCTTCACACTATATGTGTGGCTGCAGCTTTTATTTATGGTATACCTTCATGTCCTAGCTAGAAGATAGAATCACTGAGTCCCTTTAGAGGTTTTCAAGGTGCTCGGTGGTGTAGTATCCCACACTGTTCACAAGGAAATTCTTCTAGTTTTCTGGTTCCTGTGGGATGGTGGTCTGCTTGCCCAGATAGTCCCACACTCATCCTACCCCTCTCTTCCAAGCTTCATCAGGTCACAGGGTCCCTTGCAAAGCACAGCCCCACTTCTAGTCTCAATCCCTTTATGTGACCATTGTCCCCCACAGGAGAGCCTGAGAGAGCTCAGCAGCCCGAAATGCCACTCTCCTCCAGGGAGTCCCTGTCTCCATCCAGTCCCATCTGGTTCTGCTTCCTCTCTTCTCCCTCCCAGTCCCACTCTCATCATGTTCCTTCTTCTGCAGGAACTCCTTGTGTTGGCCACCTCCCTGACCAGCTCCCTCTCTCCTAGAGCACGAGCAGAGTGGTTTGCTCCTCCACTGCTCCCAAATATGACAAAACAGTCCCCTGAGCAGGTGAGGGAGGCACAGACCCGCAGCCCACTCCTACTGCCAGAGGCCAGCCCTAGCTCAGCTCAAGGCACCTGGAGGGGAGGTCTGCATTTGTCCTGCTACAAATGTGCTTGCTGGGGGAGAGCACAAGGCACAGCCCCATCACACACAGCAGATGTAAGCGGGTGAAAACTCAGGGCCTTTTGTCCTCGCTAAATTCTATGGTGCCGCTGCTGAGCACACGGATCATCAGATTCAGTCTTTTTCAAAGGCTCTTTACTTAGCCAAATTCAGGTAGTTTTTTCCTCAAAGGTGACAGAAAGCACACCTGCATCACACAGACCACCCTTCTGCTGCATTTCAAGGTCTGGCTGCACAGCATGGTGGAAAGACAGCATCCAAAAGAAACCATTTTCCTTTTCAAACACAATCCACTTCCTCCCCAATCTCATTCTCAAAAATAGAACAGAAGTGGCAAAAATCTTCCATATGAAGTCAGTCTGAGCTAGCATCTGGGAACAGGAATTTTTCAGCCCATCTTTTTAAAAGCTGGCAAGAAAGTGAAGCGTCTCAAAGCAAAGACGGGATATCAATAATGACCATCACAGTTACTCACGACATAACAACTGTTATCAGACAGTTACTCACGGGATAACAACTGTAATCAGGGAGGATAGTTAGCCTCATTTACCAAGAGTAAAACTGAGGCAAGAAAAGGTGAAAAGTATAACTGCAAATACCAGGCATCCTTGAACACAAGCAGCATGACCAGCCTCCTTGATTGCAGTGCTATTTTTCTTTAAAATCCTAAAAATACTGTTATCATCTCCAGAGGTGATCTAAGTAAGTTGAGTATTAATGATGCAATTGGTGCAGAAATACAGTCCTGGCTCCTGTCAGGGTTACCCCAGGTCTGGCTGGCCGACTAGCCCTGGCTCTGCGCAGCATGAATGAGGCAAAGCTGCCACGAGAGACAGATCAAGCACGCAGTGGCTCGAAGCCTGAGCAAGGCAACCGTGCCAAGCAGGCAGCGTGTGGAGCCAGCACGGGTGTGCCTGCACCCCTGAGCTGCTGCTGATCAGGAGTACTCAAGTGCACAGCACAGAGACGCTTGAGTGACCCTGCACTGTGCCAACCAGGTTTGATCCAGCCACTCGTGAATCAGAGTGAATGTACTGTGCCAAGGCTCCTCTCCTGCAAAGCCAATTAGGTATCTCTATGCTGTGATCCCTTATACACGGAATCTGGAAGAGCTTATCCTGAGTCCTAAGCAAATGTGTGGAAGACAGCTCATGTCTGGCGCTATATCCAGGCTGCAAAGCCTTCTCCTGACCTAGACTCTAGGGAACACAGTGTAAACATGAGCATGACCCCAGTAGGGTTTATTATCCGTGGAACAACCCACACCATGGCAAACAGGCAGTATTTCCAGGGGGAGATTCCAGATGTGTTTGCTTTTGCTGTGCTGCCCATTATCTGCTGCAGTTGGGTGTTTCATGGTCCAGACAACCCTGCTCTGCACAACCTCAGAGCAACAAGAGAAGTAACCCTGAAAAGACCAAAGGTAACAATTCCCTGCGCAGCAGCCCTTGGGAAATCACCAGCTTTATCCTTTTGTCCCAAGGCATGATTACCTACAGCTCTGCCACCCTGCCAACTGCTGGCTAAACCTATTCTTACAGACCCTTTTCCACAGGGGAAACTCCAGCCAGCCTCTTCCAACTGTTGTTGACCCCTCCTGCATGTAGGAGACCTCCAAGGAAGATGCAGATGCTATAGAAGCCAACCATACGTATGGCATTCTGGGATTAAAGTTGCAATTGTTTGGGTTTCTGCAGGAGATCATGAGCATACAAGCTAAATGAGTCCTGGAAGCTTTACTAAGCCATGCACTGTCCTTACATGGACAGCAGCCCATAAGATAAAGAATCTCTTCACAGAGTCTCTGAAGTCGTGTTCTTGGCCTACTTGTATATCTGCACTGATGCTGTGTAGATACACCCACAGAGCACAAACTCCCTTGTACATAACAATAAGGGAAAAAGATTGCAGTTCTGCTTTGCTGGGCCTCAAGTGAGAGCAGTTTTGCTACAAACCTTTGTCCTCATTATATGTCTTAGGTCGCGGTTATGGCAGTAATATACGCCTGCCAGCACCCCCATTGCCTTGCCAGGGGTGGGGAGAGAGAGACACAGGTGTGTACCCACCACTGTGCAAGTAACCAACAGGGCAAGGATGAGATATGTGGCCTCACACTTGCTCCACACTCCTCTACCATTGCTCTCCAGGCAGCACCTTCTCCCACTCCCAGGGCTGATCAGGGAAAAAATGCCAGGGAACAGGTATGAAATTCACTCTCAGAACGAGGAAAAGCAAGAGGAAAGTAAACTGGAAGATGAATGAAAACACAGCATTGATGAGGTGCTGTGTTTCCCCACTGGGAAAAAAAAAAAAAGAAAAAAAATCACTGTTTCCTTACCCAAGTCCTCAGAAAAGCAAAAGAAGCCAAACATAAACCACTGCTTTGCTGCTGTTTTACTGGTGTCAACCACTGCAGCACAAAAAGGACCAGGATGTTCAGAATGGCCAGCAGCCATCCCTTCAATCTTTCTGCAAACTGCTTAAAACCACAGAATATGGACAGAACAAAAGCAGGTCCCACACCTATCAGTGTTCTTCTGCAATTATAACCAAAATAGCTGTAAACTCTTCCAATGACTTGAAGTTTCCCCATCTACTTATCAAACCATCTGCAGGAGGTGGCAAGGACACGCAGTTCTTACTCATTTTCTTTGATATTTATTTACTTTGCATATCTGCATAAACATGGAAATAGAAGTCTACTCGTGCACATGCTCCCTCTGCCCCACAGAGAGGACACCTTCAGTACCTATCACTCCCCACACTTCCAGTGGAAAAAGTGTGTGTGGGCAGGGTGGGGGGAAAAGTCATGAGCAGAAGCCGTGATCTGACTCTGTCAGCAGATGACTTCTGTTTGCACTCGTTAGCACTGCCCTAGCCTGAGCTAACACCACCCCCTCGGGTAATTTAGATTTATAAAAAAAAATAGAGGAGGAGAGAAAAAAAAAAAAAGGCCTGTATTTCTATATTTAGGAGGTTAGGATAATCAGGGTGGAAGAGCCCATCTGTTTGACGTTCACTCCAGCTGCTGTGGATGTGGAAATTTGTCTATTTTCTTTCCTTTTGCCTGTTTCGACTTGTCCTGGCTGACTGCAACAGACACACAGAGAACCTGATGTACAGCCACAGAAATTTAGACCTGAAACTGTTTGCCATCCCATAGGAGTCACTGCAGAACTAGTTGGCACAACTGGGATCTTTCCCAAGGCAGTGTGAAACGGTTAATAATAAAAAAATAATTAATTTATTGCTACTATTAACAAATCTATGTTTATGATACTGAAGAGGGAGCAACACAGAAAGGCAAAAGGCAATATAAGACACATCTTAGACCTCTGTAAAAATCAGTTTTAGGAAGGCAACTTTTCCCTCTGCCTTGTCCTCCTTTTAGGAGATGCCCCCATACTAAGCTGAATTTCTGTGGGATGCCAACTCACCATCAGTAGCACGAGCCACTGGATGGAGACATAGCCACATTTCTTCTCAGACTAACCTGTTCTGCCATTTTAATGCCAAAGATCTATGAAAGTGAGACCAGGCTAAATACAGAAGTGGCCTTTGATCTCCCACCTTCCTGAGCTGACCGGGCTCTGGTCCCAAAATAATAAGGATGCCATTGCCTCAAGCAGTCTCTTGATGTTCCTGTCGTAGATAGAAGTGCCCACAGCCCTTGCAGGATATAGCATCATTGCCCCTGTAAATTTACTGCAGCACTACTTATGTTGCTGCTAAAGGCATCCATGTAGTGTGTACGTACACGTGGCAGACCATTGGGACCGTTTGCTGTTTATCTTGTTTTGTATAGGTGATTGCTTTTTAATTTCACAATGTTCATCACCAGGGTCACTAAAGGTGCCGGGGATGAGCAGTAAGCCTGGATAAATTTTATGTGATTAATGTGCTGAAAGCTTTACAAAGATGAGAGAAGACTACCAGTGCAAAATTGAGAACTCCACCGCCAGCTTTTCCTTGCAGAATCCTCTCTAGCCCCAAAACCGGGATCACACAGCAGGACATGGAAAAGGACAGGTGGGCAAGGAACACAGCTTGATAAACAGGAATATAGATGAGGAAAGGCATCACTCCAGGGACTCCCCAGACCTCCATGCAACACACACTGCTAATCCAGCTCTAGCACTCCTTTCTTCTATCCTACAAACCTTCCCTCACCTTCCCAACCACACAGAGCTGAAACTGGCCTATTGATTTTCACATCTGCAAGGTCAGGCCCTTGGCCATCACCTAAGGGACAACAAATGTGTCCTTTGGTCCAAAAATTTCCCTTTGGGAAAAGCCCTCATCCCATGTACTTTGTGTTAAGTTGTTTGCATACAAGGAGTTGATGGACACTGATGACCACATTTTGCATATCTGACCTTGTGATATGTCTGGTCTGGGTTTTTTGTATAAAGCTTGGATTGGAAGCATTTCACTGTGGCATAAAAAACAACATCTTACTCCTTTGAGTATCTGCTACAGAGAGGCTATTTTAGCTCTTGCAAGTCATCGGGAACAGCTGATTTTCCTCACCCAAAAATCACTGCCTGCTTCTGTGGTTGCCTCCCACATATCATATTCATCACCCAGCAATGGCTTTTTCTCTTCCCAGCTTCCCAGACCACAGTTGCCTGAGCAGTCTGTGATCTTCTACTAGCTACTCCACTCAATATGCCCATGGTCATCATGGACCACATGCCATCATCTCCCTGGGACAAAAGGGCCCTGCATCCATCTCTCCTCTGACAGAGGAGGTGAAGGCCTCAAAGACATTACTTTTCTTTCTGTAAGGTTCATGAAATTAGGTGGGAGGTACAGATGAGACACTTATTGCTGGGTGAAAGACTACATCACACTCAATCATCTACTAGACATGAGACTTCACACAGGTCAGTCCAAAGGCACAAATGGGAAGGTTATGGGTTCTCACTGTGCCACAAAACTACAAAAATTATTTACCTGCCTTTCAGGTAGGCCAACAAAACACCACCAGCATTACAGAGTTGAAGGGTATGTCACATGACTTCAGAAGTGGTTTTCCACAACGTGTAGACTCCAAAACATGCACAGAAAGATGTGAATCTTTCCTTATTTACATTGTTACATCAACCCTTTAATATGTCAGAGCAACTCACAGCTATTCCTCACAGACCCACAGAAAGCTCTCATTCCTATGAACATCACTTTAGACAAGAATTACTTAATATTTCCAAATTAATTTGTTTTTAGAGAGATAAATCAGCAAAAGCACATGGAAAACATTCTGATATCTGAGAAAACTGGAAAGATGAAAATATATATAAATCAGTAATTAAAACTAATAGCTGGAGGTTTTTTTCAATTCTTCATTTTGTTTACCCTGATATTTAAGAGAAAAAAATCAGAGAATGACATATGTGGGAAACTTCAGATGAACTGTCTGGTATTTCATGAAATCAGAAATACTGCAAGATAGTGCAATATTTATATCATTGCCTTCCCTCTACCATGTGAAAAACGCAGTACGGAATTGTAAATGAGGAAACAAAATTCTCTTCTATGTACATTTTCATGAGAGATAAATTTGCTTTGTTCTATATTTTTGGGTCCTGATTCAGAAAACCACTTGAACATATGCTGAAGTTCATCATTTGCAACTTTACCACTTCTGCATCTACTCAAGAATACGCCTGAAGTCAAGCATATGCACAGCACTCTGCTGACTGTGGACCTTGTATCTTTCTGTTAATTTCTGCAACTATTCTAATTTAGTGACGTGAATGTACAAGAAATAACACATTTTAAGCAGTTTCAGCACATACTGGTAAAACTGAATTTTTAAATTGTTTATCTACATAAGTAGTCTGAATAATTATTAAAAAGTAGTAGTTAATTCTTGACATCTTTCAGAAACATCTCAATCCTAACAATTACTTGAAGCTGTCAGGTTAGAGGTACTATGGTGTGAACTTTTACTATGTATCAGTGTTGAACAAACAAAGCTGGAGCTGAAATACTGTTCCCCCTCAAAGGAAATACAAAAAAAATCCTCCTCATAAGCATGCAGTATGTCAAATTTTATTTGTAGAAGCTATTCAATAAGTAATTTCAAATAAGTAAAATGCAAAGAAACCACAGGATGTTCACAAACAATTTGCAAATAGAAATGGAAGAGGAATTCATTAAATAAATTATTTCCTATAAATTATTCACCTACCTCTAATCTTACTACCACTTAGCTTATAAAATTCATGCCATAAAAGATACAGGGTACATAACAAGGCATCATTAAAACTTATGCATTTCCCAGTGCTACTTTATTTTGACTGTCCAGTTATATTATTGCATTAAGACAGCCTTTTGTCTTTAATGTTCTTTGAGTGCAATACATTTTTGTTTTAAAGGCTGAGCTAAGGAGACCTGGTTTGGTTTTAGACTGTGTTTTGGGTTTGCTCTCCAAGGCTGAATAACTCTTCCAATGCAAGAGAAGAACCCAAGCTGTTGTCTGAGCAAAACCAAAACGCACAGAAATCTTACACAGTTGGCTAATTTAATGAGATTTCCACAATTTGGGTCCATCTCACATGAAGTCAGTGAGGATTGGGCATATTTTTTGTGTCTATTAAGCCATGCAGTGAATATTTTCATAGAGGTGAGAGATGCAGCAGACACACCTCAGAGAACCAAGGGATGAGGGGGGGCCTAGGAGTGGATCACAGGCAGGAGATAGGAGTGACTCTCCAGGCTCTGTACTGGATCACAGGTTCAGCAGCATCCCTGCCTCAGTCAATTTTCTCCTCCCACAGCTACGAGACAAGCTGCCAGCAGTGCCCTGGCTGTATGGGCTCTATGGCCAGAGGAAGAAATTTCAGAAAGAGACTTTAAAACGTATACAATTCTTTTTAGCAATGAAAACACAAACCCAGAAAGGATTCGCATTCATAACCAAGGATGAAGGCAACTTCCTCCTCTAGTTTGTGTCCTGACTTGTTCTAAGTGACAGTCATGTTCCACTACTTGTTTGGTCTCGCAGCAGTTGCTTTATTTTTTTATACCATATTTGTTTGCTTTTAATTAAAATAACGGTCATTGTCACTGAATTTCTGTTTCTGGAAAACTGATGTAAACTCTGGCTACTTGTCAAAATAATCTCCCAGTCGTCTCCAGAGCAAATGCTGTTGCTTCTGTTGGCAATAGATTGTAATTAAGCACTGCACTTCATCATCCATACACAATTTTACTCCTTGGAAATGAAAGTAAAGTTGGATTTACAGAGCTTCATCATCCTGGACTGACTCACAGCAGACTGAGTCTTTGGACCTGTGGATGTCAGGTGCATTTATTGAGCACTAGCATAGCACAGAGTCTCTATACACAGTGTTAATACACACTAGTAATTCCAGAGTACTTATGAGTGCTTTAAAAGACCCTCAGCAAAAAGGCCAGAGCAGGCAAGGGCACAGAGTCCACTCACATTGGAGGCTTCTTGAAGATTGCAGTCTTGGCTCCTGACCTACAGACCTTAAAAGAAAAATAAGATTTACCATGGCAGGGTGAACCACTTTTCAGACCAAAGCCACAACATGGGTAGAGAGTGGATAAGGAGGAAGGGTTGCATTTGGCTGGATGGAGGCTGGGGTACCCTTGAGCAACAAAGACAATTCTTCAAGACGCAGGAGGACCAGGTCCACTCTTCTCTACAGCAGTGTCCTGGCTAGCTTATCTCCACTATCCATGGCAAAACTCACACAAATACAAAATGAAGGCAGGTCAGACATGCAACAGATCATCCTGGGACTCTTAAGCCAAGCCAAAATGCTAACCTACCCTCAGCAGAACCCAGCGGGGCAAGGTTTCCTCTAAAACCTCCTCAAGCCACAGATTGCTTGATTGCCACCAGCATCACAGAATACACCCAGTATGTGGACAGGCAGCAAGCCAGAGGCAAGGAGGACAAGTGTCACGCAAATGCAATTCCCTCCTCTGTGCCACCTCTCTAGGGGTCCCAAGCATGACTTCCATTGAGAAGGTGGACAAGGCAAGGATGAGGGAAGAACCACCATTTGATTTAGTCAGCGTAGATTTTCTCTAAAGACTCAAAATCAATAACCATCAAGGAGCCACTGCCATAAAAACTCAGGAGACAGAGCATTCATCAGGCCACTGAGAAGTCAGCAAGTAGGCAGCATGCTCCTGCGGAGAAGGCACGGGCTGGCAGTCAGGAGGTTCACACTCCAACCCCCTGTTGGCCATAAGAATCCTACATGACTGTAGGCAAGGTACTTCCCATCTTTGGGCCTCATGTTGCACGATGATTTAGATAACATTGTTACCTAAGTCAGTGGAGAGAAAGATTATACAAGGATTAGCATTAAAAACAGGGCTGGGTGGAGCGCAGCATAGATATGAAAGGTTCTGAAAAATATGTGGGCCTCCTTCTTCGTACTCCTCAGCTCCTTCTACAAAGTGGTTACTCAAAGCAAAAAAAATATACCCTTCCTATAGAGGCAGCACACACCAGACGTGTATTTAGATGATTGTGCAAAAATTACTGACTTTTGTACAAGGTAGGAAAACAGTACCCTCTGCTACACAAGGGGAAAAAGACAGGGACATCAAAAGTCACCCTGAAGCAAGGAAAAGGAAAGGATCCGGATCCCTGGGACGGATTCAGCTGTGGTATAAATACTGATGCTAACCACCCTCAAGAAGGTCAGGAATAAATGGCAAAGCTTTCACAAGCCTGACCCAGAGGTCCATCAGGTGCTGGTTGTGTATAGGACAAGTGCTTATCCTCCTGCATGTTAAACAACTGATTTCAAACCCCTGAACAAATGGTAGGATGCTGCAGCAGAAGCAGCCCTCAGGAAGAACAAGACAAAACACCTTTTCAGTCATTTTATTTTGCAGCTTTTTTAACTTGCTAAGCCATCTCCCTTGCCCAGCTGAGGTTGCCACATGCAGGTTCCACCTAGGAAACACCAGTGGGGCCACTCACTTGTCCCCCCCAATATGTGTTTTCGACCCCTTCTACTTGCTTGAAGCATGGAAATAGCAGCACAGAGACCCAGTGACAGCAGGGTCACATCTCCTAATTCCCAGTGCTCACAGCCAAAAAAAACCCAACAAACCAAAACCAAAAAATCAAAGAAAAGCTCCCCCTGCCCCCCACTTACATGCATAGCATCGCTCCTGCTGAATTGCAGCCTCAGAAAAAGGAAAGTAAGAGGCCCAAAGAGCACCTAGGAAACCCACCGTCCACTGGCTTCTCTCCACGAGAGGCGAGCGGGCTCCTTCTGCTGCAGTGACTTGGCAAGCACACCTCGCTCTGACTCAGCACCTCGCCGGCACCTCCTGTCAATTATTCCCACAAACTGCTGACGCCAGAAGGGACTATTTGCAATTAGGATGCAACACAAGCCTGTGGCAGTGTTCCCCCCCCCCATTCACCTGCAGCGGTCCCTTCCACTTCAGCCCTCTGGCTCAGGGACAGAGCTCCCAGGGAGGGAGAAGAGGCAAAGCGGGGGCGGGGGAGGGTGGTTAGTGCAAGAGGGCTGGAGGATAGGGACCCGGGTGGGAGGGTGAAGCCTGCCTGCATTGTACCTATTCCGAGAATAAACAGACAACTGCTGTCAATGTTGCAGCCAAAATGCAGTCTTACCAAAGAAAAAAAAATATAGATAGATATTAAAAAGCAGCCACTGGGAATAGGGACAAGAACAGCAAGAACAGAAGAGACTATGCAAAAAAAATTACTGAAGAACTGACTAACACAGAGCATTCCCCAAAGAACAAATAAAGCACAGCCTTGCTGCAACTCCATGCAGCTGAGAAACAGAAGCTTACATTCTGTGTCCAAGGCATTCTCAGTGCAGGAGAGGAAGGCACTGATTGCGGATGAGTCCCGTAATAGGGGCCCAGGGCACACCAGCTGTTTCAGGGGCAGAAGGAAGGGCTGCCCTTGACAAGCCAAGGACATGACGATTCTGCAGAGAGATTGAGGGTATTCTGTCCCTCTGCCAAGCAGCCAAGGTCCTCTCAACCTCTCTGAGCCACTAGCTCCTAACACATAGCCAGAAAGCCAAGCAGGCTCGCAGCGTCCACAATCAATGGAGATGTTCAGACCTCAAAACCCATCAGACAGCAAAGTTCAAACACACACTCAGCTATGGAAGCAGCCCAGGAACCACAGAAGCTCAGCAGCGTCCTGCGGAAGCCCTTGTCTCCCAGGTCCAACAATAGGACCTGCCAGTCACCTCTCTCTTCTTTTTGGGGAATTACAAGGGGGCTTCAGCCCCTCCTCACTGTTGCAGACAGCGAGAGGCGGCAGAGTGCACAGAAGCTGGAGGGACCCAGAACATTCCCTGCAGGAGCAGCCAGGGACATTTTAACCAAGAAGCAGGGCTGTATTTTCTGAGATATCACTTCAAAATCAAACGTTTCATAGAGCGTGGCTGATGCTGATAGACCGCAAGCGAACACAAGTTGGTGCAGGTGGGCGTAAAGCTGGAGCAAAAGCCTCCAAGGAACATTTAGGTCTTGATGCTGAAGCCAGAAGTGAATTGCTCTCTACAGCATGATGCAACAACTGCTTTATATAGTGCAGGAAAGGGATAAAACAGCTGTGCTAATCAATGCTTAAAGTGTCCCACACATCTCATTCATAGTCCATCATCCCCCAGCTGCAGAATTCAACACAGAGTAACGTCCTGCCTGGAAGTTCAGGGTGGCAAAAGGGCAGAGACAAACTGCAGGATGAGTAATGCACAGATCCCATCTTGATAGCTAAGGCTGAAGAGGGACGTAAGTTTACCAAAATCCAAATCTCACTACAGCATCCTGGATTTACCAAAGATGTCCTTGATCAGGAAGGGAATATTTACTGCACAGCACAGAGGGAAAGCAAAGGAACAAAAAAAAAAAGGCAAAGAAAACAAAAATATGGTGACTTCAGCAACATGTGCAGGAATTAGCTAATTATTGCAGCAGGTCACAATTCTGCAGTGTCTTAAAGAGCATTAGGTAGGGCTTGAAGCAGCTGGTCCCAGGGCACTGTGAAGCTAAAACGCTGCAACTGATGCAAAGAGCAGCCTGAGTCACAGAGTAACTGTGGCTGCTACATAATCAAATTTAACATCCCTATAACAAAAATGCACCAGAACTTCGTGTCACACTTCTTATACATTAGGAAAGATGATTGAAAGCAAAATGGTCAAAACAGCCTAACTCCAAAAGCAGAGGAATTAAAGTGGTTACCCTCCGTATGGTGGTTCATTGAAGTAATCTCAGCATTGTCACTGAAAAGGTACTCGGTGCCCCTGATCAAAAAACTGCTGAGAAGCAAGAAAGCACATTGTATGGTCAAATAAAAGGAATAAGAAGTCATTCAGTCTAAGCAGTTACTTCATAAGATGGTAGCTAGGAGGGCTGAGAACAAAACTGAAGGCCAAAAAGCAAAAGTTAAAAGCAAACAATCATTTCAGTATATTCAAAGGACAAGTCCAAAACTGCTAAACAGTAGGAGAATAACATTTTTCAAGTGGCTGTGCTGCTAGCAGAGACATGCAAGCTCTTGCTAAGTCAGATGTTTCTTGAAGCAAGCAGTGCTTCCTTAAGAGTGGGAAAAGGGTAACATGGAAGTTGCAGCACGGATCTGTTAAACTGGTCAAATTCCCTAAGCACCTAGAAGTACACTACAGGACACAACCCAGCTTGACCTCTGCTCCAAGGAACTTATGTTCCTTCAGTCCACCCAAATTTTGGAAGGAAAAGAAAAGTGATTGGTTTTGAGTCACTTCAAAGCATGGCTGCTCAACCACTATGGGCAGAATGTCAGTTCAGAGCCAGCTCTGCCCCCTGTTTGCCTGAGGTAGGAGACCCTTCCTTGCCTCTTCCCCAGGGGGGGTCACAGCACCTGGGTTCAGGCTGAGTCTGGAGCTGCTGCCACACTGCTCAGTGGCCAGGCTCAGAGGCGTGGGAGCCCCTCTGCCCCTACCCTTGCTCTAGTCCCGATTACAAGGGATTACTCCCAGGTTTCATACCAGCTCCAGGGTGGTTTAATCTATTCCTTAATACCTAGAAGAGAGATACAGAGCTGGCAAAGTGATTTGGGCTGGCTGAGGCAAAAGAAGATTGAGAGAGACTTCCAAGGGATCTGACAAAGCTCAGCAAGTGGGCAGCAAGATGAAACTCAACATTACCAAATGGACAGTAATAAGAACTCGAGAGAATAATCTGAACTACTCGTATACCACGGGGCTCTAATTCAAAAGTAATCACTTGAGGAAAATATCTTGGTATCACTGTGAACAGCTCAGTGAAAACATCTGTTCAACATACAATAGTGGTCAAAAAAGCAAGTAAGCTGTTAGGAAGTCTAAAGGAGGAGGCTGAAAAGGATGCTGGAAATATTAAAGTGCCACAGTGAACGCTGACAAGTACACACCCTCAGCTGGAATTGCTGTGGTTACTTCTGGATGGCACACCTGAAAATACAGAAGGCACATAAAGGTTTCATCATTCACCAGTCAATAACACTTACTGGTCAAGCACAGGTAAAACTGGGGTGATTTAATTTGCAGAAGAGCTAGACAAAAAGAAATTATCAGATGGATATGAAGAAGTAAGGCGGGTGTTTCGATGATTTTGGTTTGTTTTTTCAAGAAAAAGACAACCTGAGGGGTTGTTCAATACAATAGAAGAGCAGGAAACACGACCAGGCATAAAGAAAATATGATGATTTTCCTTTCTTATTGTGTTTTCACTTTTTCTGCTTATTCAAATCACAGCCCATAAATAACTACCAGGAATGATTAAACAATGTTACCATAAAATCAAGAGCTCAGTAGAAATTACAGAGGCCTCTGCTTTTATGAGGATATTGGGAACATCCAGAGATATCTCAAATAGAATGAAATAAAAAAAAAACCAAAGAAAAGATAAGAAAAAACTTAGCAGCACTACACCCTCATGCTTCCAGGCATTAGCCAACTTCTAATTAATGAGGATTAGGAAGTAATCTCCCTAGTGGGCACGCAGAGAGGGTGTACCAACCCATTTGCTTCTGGCAGACACAGCTTACACGCCAGGCAGGGGAAGAGCTGAGTCTGGACAGCTCACCCACAGCCCATGCCATTCAGGGTGTTGAGGTCTTCAGCACACCAGTCCCCCCAATAACTGAAGAGGTTGCAAGAGGGGCCTTTGTTACCCCAGATCAACCTCCCTCCAGGCAAGGGGAAAAGTTTTGCGCCTACTGCTTCGCAAGTGGAGAAAGCTTCCCCAAGGAAAGGAAAGGGAATAGACATTTTATTCCCTCTGCATTGGTAGGAAGAGTACATAGGAGTTAGTTCATTTTATGAAAAGCAAGTAGAGAGTGGACAACCCCTGAAATTAAGAGAAAATTGGTTTGAGTAGGATTTGAAGTCCAGACCAATATGCACAGCAAACACCTTTTAGGGTGAATTGTAGCACTGTCATGGTGTAAGATTCCTTTATGCTAAATGTTTTGTATGAGTTATTTACGTGGAGGATGGAGGGGGGGGTGGTTCATCACCCCTAGTTGAAGCATTGGCCATGTCACTTCAGACCAGCAGTCTGACCTGATCTAGCACTGCTTAGATCTAGCACTGCAAAAATGCTCATCATATTGTACATAGGGTTGTCCCCTGTCCCAAAATGACATCCCTGGCTTCAGCATTTTGAGGAAAACTGAAGCACAGATGTAGCCAAGTGGTGTTCAAACATCAGCTTTCTCCTGCTGATGCTTGTGAAACACAATCTAGCTCATGTTCTGGCAGCTAGGTTGACTTGTGAGGATATGAGGAAAAAAATGTACAAGTTTTTATTCCTAAGTATCCGATCTGATCAATCTAATATCAAAATTACACTTGAAATTAACTTCATGCAGATATGTAAATGCACAAGTACTGCTGGGCTGCCAGGAGGAGAGTTGTGGCTCTGCACATGCACGAGCAATAAGAGGTTGAGTTTGATCTGCTAGTCCTGTTCTGACTTCTCCAGCAACTGCTCCAGGAGGGTAACAAAAGATTAACAAGGGAGCTGTATTCCTGAAATAGAAACTTGTCTTATTTCATACGGCATATTCTGC
The DNA here is from genome assembly GCA_033558185.1 of Dromococcyx pavoninus. Classification (NCBI taxonomy): domain Eukaryota; kingdom Metazoa; phylum Chordata; class Aves; order Cuculiformes; family Neomorphidae; genus Dromococcyx; species Dromococcyx pavoninus. The sequence goes on from JAUMJL010000483.1 coordinate 1,691,436, forward strand.
TTCTTTTGGTGCAAATAGAGCTCTGCAGCATGAGGAATAAGGAAAGGACGTGGCCAATGTCACTTCTGTCACTTCTGTGTACATGGTGCTTGCATATGGGTGCCAAGATGACAAAGACAATGGACAGAGACTGTGCACAGATCCCACCAATTGCTGCAAGTTGGGTTTTATCACTGTTGTTTTTAAATGACCTGTAGAAATAAAAAACAACCACTAAGGCTTTTACTGTAGATACTTCCACTAAATTGAATCTTATTAAAAGCAGGATGCTTTGTAAAATCATAACTGTGTCTCAAAAGAAAAAGAGGGAAAAATTGTCAGAAATACAGAAACTTCCAACTCAATCATCTTTGGGATTGAAAGGTTTCACTTTTCATATCAAAATACCTTTTTTTAGGGTATTTTTTTTTTATAATATCACAATTCGACAAAGAAACACAATGTTGATTGTCCTAAGATGGAATACCCTCTCAAGAATTTCCTTTCAACACCATCAAAACATTTATCTTCTATTTCCATTCAGAATGAAGCCAAATTCCTCAATTCTGATGCCAAATTCCTCAATTCTGATGAAACAGAGCATTTGTCCTTAGCCCAGCTCAAGCAATGAAAGAAATGGCAGAAGCTAGAATGGACACAAGTGACCTCCAAAACCAAAAAGATTAAAACATATGGAAAGAAAAACACCACAAGAGTTCACTGTACATAATTAACAATAACATGATTTTTCTCTGATGCACAAGTCATGAAAAATTTGTGAGAGAAAAGTGGAGGGGTGTATGACTAGAAGCCCTGTGATCATGGGAGAGGCAGGACAGATGTCCTACCTGACAGCAGGCAAATCATTTCATCTCTGTGCACTTCAGTTTTCCATGATATAAATCAAAGTGACTGCCTTCACAAAGTAAGTTTGGAGATTCTCAATTAGCTAATGTTCACAAATGACTGTGCAAACACAAGGTAGTATTAACCAGGGAACTGTCTTTGTTACACTGCTGTCTATTAAACAACCAGGAGCTAGATTGCTCTCTGAACATTTACAAAAGGGAAGGCAGCATTAATGCTCCACAAGGAGAAAACTACAAAGAACAGATTTTCAGTGCATGCACTTCTCCTTGAAATAAACTGTGTTAAAAGCACTTTACTTAAAAAGCACAATGATAGTAGCATCCTGCTAAATATAGATGACTCACCACAATTTAGTAGTGAACATCCCTAAAGAGTGCCATTACAGTATTGTTTGACCTGCTGCATAAATTTAAGCATTATCCTGTGGTTACAGTTTGGATCAAGACACTCAGCACTACTACCAGCATCCTCTGACCTTCGGTGGTTCACAAAGTCTCTCCAAGCCTCACTTTCCCCATCTGGACCAGTGGCATAAAAATAAACTCATCTTCCCAATGAAGGCAGGAGTTAAATATCTTAATGAGTTGTTTATACCGTATTTTGTATATTCATATCAGTACTGATAGCTAAATATAAGTGTTCTTGAAGGATTTTCAGACCCCTTGGAGAAGGAGTCATATAAAAGAAAACCAAGATTTAGGCAATACTGCAGAAACAGAGGTAAAAAATCAGTTTAAAAATAAGAGAAAGATGCCCACTTCAGAGATGCAGAGAAGTATTTAACACATCTGTGCCTACTGCTGGGGACCAAGGTCAGGTCGTGAACAAAATAATTTATCCAGACGTCACAAAACAACCACACAGCTTGAGACAAACAGCAATCTGTTCAAAAAAAAGTGCATAAGCAAGGAAGAGCAAGGGACTGCCACAGCCCTTGCTAGGGCTGAGGACACGGTGCAGGGCTGGGAAGGATATGTGGGCTAGAATAAGAGTGCTGCCAGGCCAAAATTTAAACACAATTTCAGCCAAAGTTTAAACACTTGGTTTCAGCCATGATAACCTCAGACTTGGCAGAAGGGTGACTTCAGGTGAGGACTGGAGAGACAAACATGCATGAGAAGTTGCAGGCCAGATGTTGCATTGATGCAATACTGTCAGGTACGCACACAACCCCACCCCAATCCTGCTAGATCCAGCTGCAACGGAGTGTAACATGCTGACATCTCACCTGTTGCAATACCATGTCACAGGATCCAAACACCATGCAGTTAAAAAAAAAAAGTTGGCTCTGGCATTTAGCTGTACCCAAAGTGTGATTTCTAACACAGTTGACAATTCACAGAGTGCTATTTCTGACTATGCAGCAGGATTGATTTGCAATCGCAAGTTTGGTTTTAAAGCTTTAAACAGAATTCCCTACTATCGTTCCTCAAACTTCTCCAGGGAGCCTGAAAACAATATTATTTCTGCAAAAGTTATTATGCTCATAATGCTTTAGAGGGAAATTGTAGACCCTGCCCCAGGAGCATTAAACACGGGTATTATAGGCCTAAAGAAAGCTGTCATCTAGCTCTGGTTAAAAAGAATCATTGCTATTCTACAAATTGCAAAAACAATGTAAGAAATAGAGACATAACACTTGATTGACATTTCACTGCAAAGACTGACTGTATTTCATCACAGGCATAAAGTGAGAGAGTGACAAAATGACCTCCAGGGAGCTTTTTCCCCACCACTTTTCATTTATTTGGCACTAAGTATTTCTTCTGTATATACAATCTTACAGCTTTTGATCCTTTAATTTTTAAACCTTTCACTTCTCATTTAGGCATCACTTTGCATAGGACCCCACCATTTTTATTCCTCTAATGCCTCAAAAAGGCTCAAAAACTCCCTCTTCTTAACCACAGTTGGCAACCCAAAGCAGAAATACACTTACTGAACTTCTGCAAATGTTGTTTAGAGAAAACCCTCTCAATTTTATTACAGCTTTCATGAGTGCTTGCCTGTTCATTATATCTTATCAAGGTTTTCTTTTCAAATTCAAGAATCACCAAAATATGGTCCCACTGTATAGCACAGAAGTAACTGTGTACCTCAGCTATTTTCATCTACCACTGTCTTCTAAAGACTTTTCCTAAAACAAAAAGGAAAAAAAAACAAGCTTGAGACACAGGTGGTTTGTTCAGGTAATCTTTAAACCTTAAAAGAAAGTGCAAGAAAAAGCATTACACTATTGGTAGATATGTTTCATGGAAAGGTGTGTTTCTGTGCCTGGTTGACTTCATTGTCATTGTCCCCACGTGACCTCAACCAGAAAAAGAAAATTAAATATTGAGTCAATCTTTTTGTCTAAAGAGATAATTTTAAACTCAGATCTGGCTATTGTTACATGTTTTTGCAAGGATATCACATAACAGAAATGCTTCATCACTTATGTGCCTCTAATTGCAGTAGGCACAGTAACTTTCTAGACAGTTACACCTTTGCCACGTCTGCAGACAAAACATTGTAGCATTGAGCACTTGAAAGTCATTGAATTCTCTTTCCAAACCAGGAAAAGTACAAAAGTAAACAAACAGCATGAAGTGTGAAACAGCTGAGAGTATTTCTTTCAATTAAATGCTAATAAACTGGGATTTTTTCCATAATTCATTTCCTTGAAGTGTGTAGGTGAAATTTCTGTTTAACACATGCGACTCAGACTCCCAAATGTTTTCTGTGGATAAGGCTCAGGGTGATTTTGGGCTGAGGCATTTGTGAAAAGTTCATCTTGTCCATCACAAGATTTGTTTCTCGTGGGTCCTGGGCAGAGAGAAATGGTGTGCTGTGCCCCACAGGGCAGTGAGACAGGCATTGCTATTCAAGCAACAGATCCAAACAGTGAGGAAGTTTCCTCCAGACCTTGCTGAGATGTCTCTGGTATTTTTGTGGGACAGCCTGTCGTTCCTTACTCTCCTCCCACTCTCTCAGGGATCACTTACAGCAGGTTTCCCAGTTCCCCCACCTTGAAGGTGGGCAGCAGCAGCACACAGCTGGCTCAACAAAGCTGTGCACTTCTCACTGCTGAGCAGACCTCCACAAAACTTCTCAGTGGACCTCTGCATAAACGAGAAGACCTTAAGAAAATTACCTTGTAGATCTCAGTAAAACGTGACTGAGCAGGCCTGCTCTGAAGTTTGGCATTACTTGAAATAAGACATCACCACCTGATCAACAGATGAGTCTGAACATTTTGCTCTTTTCAGTTTCTTCTGTTACCCTTAACACAGCATCTCCTGGTGCTCCCCAGCAATGCACTAAGTGATGTGAGTAGCACGTGTCACACACAATTTGTTCATTCTCCACACAGAGGACCAGGATAGACACCTTATTTTGGAAGGGCTTCTGTGGGTGGCAGGTGATAGAGTGGTTTGGATCTCTCCCTCTCCACATCTCCAGGGGCAGGCACATATCTTAGAGCTGAAGGGGTGGTTTGAGCCTATCCACATACCCAGGGGCAGGCACTCACCTTGGAACGGAAGGAGTGATTTGGGTCTCTCTTCATCCCCAGTGGTAGGCACTTAGAGCTGAAGGAGTGGTTTGGGTCTCTCCACGTACCCAGAGGTAGGCACTTATCTTAGAGCTGAAGGAACCTGCCATGCCCCTGGGAGGAGGAGGCCAGAGGAAGACCCCTCAGGGGGGACACAGAGAGCTGCAGGCAGCCTGACACCACCTCTGCAGAAAGTTCCCTGCTGCCTGAGGGCCTGGAGGATACACCAGAGTTCTCCACCCAGGTAAGCTTACCAAGGGGCTAGGCCACTGACAACTGAGCATGACGTGAAGCCTAGTTCAAAGCAAGTTTTGCAGCACCATAAGCAAAAAAAATAAATACAATACGATAAAGAGTGAGCAGGATGGTGCAGAGAAGGCAGCAAAAGGAGCCGAGTGCTCTTTCCCCACGTCTGCCTGCAAAAAGCACTCACCCACCGCCGCATCCCTGAGCATCCTCAGTGGGACCACAACCAAAAACTTCCCCACCGGCTCTGCAGGACGGGGCATCGCCGTGGGGACGGCGACGGGGATGGGGCGGGCGGGGAATCTGCCCGCCCCATCCCCGTCGCCGTCCCCACGGTGATGCTCCGTTCGTTGGGACAACTCCCCGCTCTCCCCGTGCAAGCACTCACCTCGCAGGGCCAGCAGAGCGGCCAGGGCTACCGGTACCCACCTCCCGCCGCCTCCGGGGCGCCGCCGCGTCATGCCGGGCCGGGCGAGGGGCGCAGAGCGGGCAGCCGAGCCCTGCCCTTTCCCCGCAGGTGTCGCCGGTGATGGTGATGCCACCGCCACCGCCACCGCCGTCCCGGGACCGCCCGCTCGCGGCGAGGCTCCCGCCGAACCCCCCCCCCCCCCCCCCTCCCGTTCCCCGGTCGCCCGGGGAGGGCGGCAAAGCGCGGCGGCCGCCGGTTCGAGAGCGCAGCCTGGCGGCCCCGAGCCGCCCCCGCAACCCGGCGGGATGCGGCTGTCCCAGCACTCGGCGGTGCGTGTCCCAGCACCTTCCTTCTCCACCCACAGATTAGGGGTCTCCCCCACCACGCACACCCCGCCAAGCCGGTGCCGCTGCATCCGTAGGGATGCTACGCGGAAATGTGGTCCAGCACAGGATGGAGGCTGCACCCACCCCTCCCCACACACAGACACACACAGACAGAGCTTCTCCGTATCACCGTGGTAGCACAGGGAGTTCTCTCTCCAGGAGCTGCCTAGAGCTGCATGGAAGAAGAGGGTGGCAGTGCAAAGAAAATTATTTGGGACAAACTGCATGGCACCGGGTATTGCTGCAGCAGCTCATAGTACAGAACCTTAGAACCATAGAATGGTTTGGGTTGGAAGGGACCTTAAAGTGTGTCCAGTCCATCTCACCTCCCACCAGACCAAGCTGCTCAAGGCCCCATCCAACCTTGCCTTGAACACTTCCAGGGTGGGGGCATCCACAACTTCCCTGGGTAACCCTCATCATGAAGAATTTCTTCCTAATGTCTAATCTAAGTTTTCACCCTTCCAATTTAAAGCCATTCCCCCTTGTTCTATCACTACTTGCCCTTGAAAAGAAGTCCCTTCCCAGCTTTCCTGTAGCCCCTTCAGGTACTGGAAGGTCACTATAAAGTCTCTGTGCAGCCTTCTATTCTCCAGGCTGAACAACCCAAACTCTCTCAGCCTATCCTCACAACAGAGGTGCTCCTGCCCTCTGATCATCTTTGTAGCCCTCCTCTGCACCTGTTCCAAGAGTTCCATATCCTTCTTATGTTGGGGATTCCAGAACTGGACACAACACTCCAGGTAGGGTCTCATGAGAGCAGAGCACAGGAGGAGAATCACCTCCCTTGACCTGCTGGCCATGCTTCTTTTGATGCAGTCCAGGATGCAGTTGGCCTTCTGTGCTGTGAGCGCACATTGTCAGCTCATGTCAAGTTTCTTATTGATCAACACCTCCATTAATTATTTTTGTTAATGTGAATGAATATAAACAATTTTGGTTTGTTTTTCAAAGGTATGAGACACCCTAACTACACTATTCAGGAGAGTGGCAGATGTGAGTGCTCAGCACCCCTAAAAATCAGACCAAGATACCTCTTAGGGAAGTTAGGCGGTCCCTGGAATTGGGGGCCTGTAATACTATAGAACACAAGAATCACCAAGAAGTGTCATTCAGGGTCATGAGCTTAAGTAATTGCAATCCTTAGGGCTACACAGAAAAGCAATCAATCAAAATCCAGCACACTAGACATCACGTGTGCATGTAGAGGGTCTGAAGGGAGGAAAGGAGTCCTTTATACATTTAGGGTGGTCATCCACGGAAAGGACCAAAGCAGAGAGTGTACACAGATACACTCCTCCAACGTGCTCAGCACTCTCTCCAAGTCTGACCAAGTTAGTTTTGCTTTGTGAAAATAAGTGGTTTGGTTAGAGAAATCCTCTAACAATTCTGCAAAACATATGATTGCTTCTTTCCCCTTCCCAAAGTTTCCTCCCCACCAAAGCATAGCCAAGCAACCTTTGCATCCTACAGGCTTCTCCCTACCTTCTTGCCAGTCAGAGGCTCTGCCTACCCTATTGCTTGGCACTTGCCAGGTTTCTGCCTCCCCATTTGCCTCAAAAGCTGCATTGACCCTTTATGTGGCTGCATTCCCACTAAGAAGGAGTGAGCTGCACCTGGGAGTGAGGAAAACAAGGAAAAGCATCCAGGACAGCAGAGTGGAAATGACTAAGCAACAGAAAAAATGTATGCTGGTGTCTTTGGAAACAGTAAGTGGGAAATAGGCTACCACTTAACCAGCTTTGCCCAGCATCAAGCCTTGGCACCCTTCTGCCAGAGGAATAGGTAAAAATGTCACCCTGGAAGTCCAGGTTTACTGATTTTTTTCTTGGTTCTGGAAAAAAAAAACAATTTATGAGGAGCAGTGGATGACTTGACCTTATCAGGCAGCAAAACTTCTGCTAGGATGGGATTTCATTCAGTGAGTGGTGGTAAGATGGAGTGAAAAGGCACCACATGGGCTTTCGGGGTAGGTAGCCCCAGGCACCAAACCGGACAATGTGGACAGAGTCATAGGTCCAGTGCTCTTGCAAAACACCCTCCACTGCAGCCCTGCTACAGGCAGGCAGGCTAAGAGATAGTTTTGCTCCATTAAGGAGCCAGCTCTTGGCAAAGGCTCAAGCAGCTGAAGCATAACACTTCAGAAGAGCACTGAAGGGAAAGTCAGAGCCCAGCTGTTTCCCTCATTCTCCAGCAATACGGGAGCTGAATTTTTTTCAGGCTCCGTCAAATAGCTTCTCTTTCCATCAGCTGACCCTCTGTATTTTTCATCTAGAAAAAGGTTAGAGGAATATGATGTTCTTATTGATCAGCAGCAGCTCCAGGAAACCCATATTTTTGTAGATAAGTGTAGCAACCACCTGCAGGAATGCTACGGTTATGTCCACACTTCTAACTACAATGAAATCCCGTTAATATTTTTTGCCAAACTTTACCTCCCTCAGATTAAAGGGCAGAGAGCACAGAGTACTCTGGGCACAGTGGCCTGCCACTACCCTTACTCCTTCAGATAACTCCTGGAGATAAAAAGACGCAAAGGAAAATTAAGCAAGAACAAGAAAAATCCACATTCTCCCTTGAATTGCTGCACTGCTTTCCTGATCTGCCATGACTTAGAAGCTTTCTTGACCTAATGGAAATAAGTGTATTTTTTGGTATAAGGACACACTGCATTTGGCAAATGCCATCCCAGCTTGGCTTGGACTGTTCCTTGCATCCTGCTGTGCATCAGCTGGCAGGTAAACAGCAAAGATCAGTTCACCCTGTACAGTAGCTGAATTAATGTGCTTCCTAAAGAGCACAGTGAGCGTAACATGAATCAAGATTCTGGTGGTCAGGGAAAGCATTTCTGATTAGAATGGACCCAGATGACTTCCTTCTGATGCAAGCTGGTAGGAGTAGGGAGTATTTTAATCCCCTTTAGGATCTGGTCACCACCGCAGATACTATTTTGTAGCCACATAACAGTGACACAGCAAGCGACTTTAGCTGCTTCTTGCACAATTGCAAGAACAATCCGTGGCCCCGCTCCAGAAGGATGGAGAAGCCACAGGGAATAATAATCTTCGGATGCACAGTCAGTCTTCTCACCCTGGCTCCCTCTCCACCTTACCACCACTTCCAAAAATAGCTTGCAGGTTGTACAGAAAGGACATGGACGAGGAGATATTGTTCCTGGAACTCTGAATTTCTACTTGAGTTGCCCTTGAGCCTTCCCCAAAGTCTTAGACTTATGCCAACTCTTTATTTAGTGAGTGCAGCACACTCCAGTCACTTGGGTGCTGGAGCTACAAGCACATATATTTGCTGCTCCAGCAGTCTATTTTCCCACCAGTGAGTGTCTATACCTCTTTCATGGCACTGATGGAATAGCACATGATGGATAGAGGGGTTATGTTTGCAATATCCCCAGCATCAGATACTGGCAGGTGACCACTGTGGGACTCAGCTGGGCTACACTGCTCACAAGAGCCAACATGGGATCTTGAAACTGCATGGCCAACATATTTGCCCAGGCTTTACACGCTAGGCTGGGCAAGGACAGAAAGAGAAAACTTAAACCACTCCCACCTGCTTTTTCTTTTGAAAGAATTATGATAAGTAATGCAATTCTCATGTCTCAAAGAAAAACATAGTTTTGAATCAAGTTTGAAAAGAAGGCTTTTTCCAGGATGGTGCTTTTTATTTTTTCTTTTTCTGTTAAGGGCAAAGAAAACAGTGGAGATGCAGTTGGGTTCAAGAGCTGCAATAGATGCCAAGTCTTACATCACCTTTGCCGTCTCCCAGCTTGTTAGTGGGTTATCTACTGTCAGATGGGAATTTATTGAAGGTGACATTGCTTAGAAATTGATCAAAATCAGCCTCAGTGAAGTGTCCTTCCAAGATATAAAGAGATGGATAAAATTTACTCAGTTGATCATTAATAACTTCAGTCTGTGGAATTGGTTATCTCTTTTTGACAGAGGAAATAGAGTTTGCAGATAGGATTAAAACAGTTCAATCTGAGAAGAAATATGACAGATCTTCAGAGATACACCCAATTAACTGTCTCTGTACCCTTGCAATAAAAAAAAATTAAAGCAAAACCTCAATTTATTTTGCTGAACACCTGTGTATACAAAACAGATGTCACTCATTAACCAGAAAAAGAAACAGCAATGTTCCTGTCAATTCATCTTTCCCAGGGGATTTTTTTTCTTCTGGCCACAGGAATAGCTTTGTAGGAATACTGCCTCAATCTCAAAGATTTGTGTTTTCAAAAGCTTATGTACTGGACTTAGCAAGAGCTTCTGGTCTGGGAGACGTGTGTATTTATTAGTTTGCTCCCATCTGCCCTCTCTGTCCAGAGTCAGGTGCAGTCCAACACAGGCACCAAAGCAGGCTTCTGGGCAAGTGCTCCCGTGTGCCTGTCAGGATAACCTCATCCCTGCCACAACAATGACCTGTGTGCTTGCACATCAGGAATATCAGAGCAAAACCAGCCCTGAAATAACAGGAACATTTCTGCACTCCTTCAATGCCAGATGGCAGGAACGGATGTGTCCATGGAAACCCGGGTGGATTAGGTGTACTTTCAGACTTCTCAGTGCTGAAGTAGGGCACAGCACCACACCTTTCTCCAAAGCCACTTTGACCTACACCTCGAGCAGTCTCTCTGTCTGTACTCACTTCATAGGAAAGGAGCCACACAGCCATGCTGCACAAGGATCCAGGAGCTGGGCTGAGACACTGCTTCCCTCAGACCTTGTCACTCTCATGAGCGTGCTCATCTGGCTGGTTTCTTCATTGCAAGCATGTAGCACCTGTGACAACTTTGCTTAGCATTCTGCAAGGTGCTCCTTTCCCCAGCAACACAGGGAATAAGCACATTTCTATGCCCCCCATCCCTCTGATTTCTAACTGTCCTGGAACATCTCAGTGTGCTTCGAGCAAATCCACAATCTTGTCAAGTTTCTTCATCTTGTCTACATCTTCTGAGTTTTCCCTGGCTGCTCCCACAGCAAAACCAAACCTCTGTAGCTACAAAATCCTCTCCTCTCCCTTCCTACTGCCTGGAGACCCCCTGTACTTCAGTGTATGTCTACAGAATCCAAAGCTTTTTATTCAACATTTTGAAATCCTTCATCAATCCTCACTCCACTTCCCCAAACCCCGTCCACATAGACATGTTTGGAACAAATTGCTCCCCAAGGCTTTAACTAAATCTTTTCTTTGGACACACTGTTCTTGCTGTGGTTAACGAGGCCCGTTGTACCTTGTCGGACACACACTGCCACCCCTGTTAGCAAACGGTTGATGCTGCCCCCACATAAAAGCTCTTCATAATACTGCCATTTACATAATAACTTTCTAAATTTTACATCGACAGGTTTCCCCAAATCATTACAGTAGGTGAATTAAATCTTCCACTAAACACCAGCAAATGGTGATAATGACAAGTCTTCTAAGTAGCACAGCCCATAAAGCTCAGAAAATGGAAATCAATCACGCTTCCATTTTTTTTCCAGAACTGCTGAAAGAATTTATTACACACAGCTGTGACAGAAAATAGATTGAGAAGAAATACACTAAAGTTAGGACTCATGTGGACATATTCCTGCAGTTGTGATACAAAATGGATCTTCAAGAATCCTGTTTACTAGCAGCATTTCTGTGGCTGTGATGGTCTAAAGCTATGTGAGGTGCAATATCTTCTATAGAGAAGCAATAACTTTTACTAGACCAGCTGATGTAGCTGAAAAATATCAACACATTTTTGGGCACATTGACCTGGAGAAGGGCTTCCATGCCTGAAAACTCATCTGTTTTTTCCTTACTACATCCACTAGTCTAATAAGATGCATTGCAGCTTTCTGCATTTCTTAACTGTTTGATGTTCATTGGAACTAGGAACTATATATAATGTTTTTAGCCACTGACTTGATTTTTCCTATGAGGACTAAGAACAAATAAAGAGGAAAACAAGAGGCTAAAACACTTGTGTCAGTGGACATATGGTCACTTTGCTTAATCTTGGTGTTGCTAATAGTGCCTGTATCAATGACTTAGTGGATTGAAAGTTATTTTTGCAAGTTATCTAGAAAGGCCAGAGATATTTCAAGTAATGGTAAAATACCATGGGATATACAGGACCATCTGGAGAGCACACAGTAGAGACTTCCACGTTCAAACACCAACTTTGACAAGCCCATAGAGCAAAGCAGGTATCTCTGTACTATCCTCATAGTGGTTTCTGATGCAGGAGGGTTGCTTGGCTCATAGACAATATTGTTTATGTTACTCTGAGGTTGAGAAAAGCACCTCTGTTGGACTAATGCAGGCGAGAGCTCAGGTCTTTGGTATCCATAGATGGGTGGCCCACGCAGTGATGGAGGGTTTATGGCCTAAAGGTCAATTTAGGCAAGGTTTCCACCCACAAAAGTGTGATGTTACTTATTACCACACCATACCAAAATGATTGAATTTTGGAGAATATGCACCTCACCACTGCCTGCCAGTGCTCTTATGAGGCAAGCGCTCACCATCTTCTGGGTCTGACTTGATATTCCAACACAAGGATAAAGTAATATAAGTACAAAATATAAGCTTGTATTTTGACACCACTTGCTTGTTAACATTTCTAGTTGTCCATGCTCCACTTCAGACTCTCCTTGTAGCAGCATTTGCTGTGCTACTGGGAAGGTGTCCAGTGCCCATGCCAGTTGATCTTCCTTTCACCTGTTCTGGAAGGAGTCTAAACTGCTCTGTAAATCACAGCTGGCAGGAATGCAAGATTCCAGGCTATTATTGACAGCATTTCCTGCTATTGCTTAGTGTTAGCCATGGGTCACATGGTATTTGTCAAAATACATGGTGCCTGAGGAGTTAATAGTATCTTGGATGTACACAAATTTAGTTCTGCTGAACATATTGCTTTGGCACAATATGCCACGGCTTCCCAAGCAAGGCAGGGTGTCCGTAATTCACATTAGCCTGGACCAGAAAGTGTTTGTTTTACAGCAAAGAGAATAGAACTGTCTTCTTTTCATAGACCTTACCATACCTCACTACATAAGGAAACGAGTCTATCTGGGCCAAGATTTAAGCTGAAGGAAGAAGTCATCAGGGCTGACTTAAGGACTGTGGGAAAGCTTAAACTCTGCCCTCAGCAGATGCCAGAGCCAAGAGGTTCTAAGAGCCTGAAGCAGTAGCTACAGATGTGGAGGGAAGGAATAATTCCATGTATAACACAGGCAGATTTGTGTCTCCCACCACAGTCCCACAACAGCAAAAGGTGAATTTTCAATACATGTTCACCAATGATCTTTCAAATATTCGTTTAGGGATTACAATTCCAGGGCCCGTTTCCGTTAATTAATGTAAGGCAGAGCACAACCTCTCTCTCCATTTGGACTACAGCTTTAAATAAGTTGGCAAGTAGGATTTATAAGCAACAATTTTGTGCTCAGAAGTAGCCCAGACCCAAGCAAAGATAGCACTAACTGCCAGAAAGTTTTGTGGCCGAGTCTATTCCCAACCAATTTTTGCTTCCCTTTATGCATATAGCGAGACATTTTCTTCTCCCTCTATTGCACAAAACAGTCATTGTAGCTGGCAATTACAGCACCAACACTAAAACCTCAGCCTCACACAAGGTAGTGTTTTCTCAATCCAAACCCTGTTTTCTCCAGGTCAACACAAGAAAGCAGCTACAGTCCTGCTGTTTGCCTTTAACTGTGAACGTAGGACTTCAGTCTCCAGAGCAGAGTTGCCAGCCTTGCACCTTTTCCCTCACCCCTGCCTTCATTTAGTGGTACTTTAAAAAAGTATGCTTAAAAAGCAAAGTTAAGTGGTCTAAGTCCAAAGGAAAGCCTGTTAATTAGCACTCAAATCAAAAGAAGGGGGAAAAATGAAGGAAAAGCGTAGTGATTTAACATTTTCAAGTGAATATCCTGGAGCTTTACCCCACTCCCCCCACACCCTTTTTTTTTCCTGAATCTACCAAGATGACAGCCCCTTTAGGCCAGTGGGACTGAAGAGCACTGCCTATAAAGCACTGTATTGGGACTGCCAGTTCGTTTCACCCTGATGGCACTGATCTATATCAGTGCCTGGTCAAGGATTAAACCCTCTATCAAATTTTAACAGCCCCTTGTCCCTTTAACAGTCCAATTTTGAGCAGGAACCCTTCTCAGACCCTGGGTGTCTCTATGGTAACACAACAAGATCGTTTTGTTCTCTCACACAGCATTGTGTGCATATTGAAAAGCACAGTTAAGATATTTTCAAGTGGAGAGTCCAGATCAGCCAATTCTGAAGTCTTGCAAGAAAAATGATTATGCAAATTAAACTCCTAAAGGTGAATGACAATGAATGCTTTCAACAACAATACGGTTACAGTGTGAGAAATGAGAGCAGCAGTCTCAGCAAGGTGCCTTGCTCAGCAGTACAAAACCAACTACACACCAGTTGCCTTACTTTTTGCTTATCTTTCCAAAATGGTCTGAGGCAGAATGGATCACGCAGGTAAAAGCATTTTGGGGTTTTGTAGTCGTTGCTGCAGCATGGCCAAGACTGAGCATAGCCACTGCATGCAGAAGTCAAGTCTCCAGGAATCTTAACAGGGTCCCTTTCACATCAAGAGAAAGGGTAGGATGGCCTTACAGAGGGACCTGGACAGACTGGAGAGATGGGCCGATTCCAATGGGATGATATTTAATAAGTCCAAATGTCGGGTGCTTCATTTTGAACACAACAATCCCATGCAGAGCTACAGACTGGGGACAGAGTGGCTGGAGAGGAGTCAGGCAGAAAGGGACCTGGGAGTGCTGGTTGACAGGAAGCTCAACATGAGCCAGCAGTGTGCCCAGGTGGCCAAGAAGGACAATGGCATTCTGGCCTGCATCAGGAATAGTGTGGTGAGCAGGACCAGAGAAGTTATCGTCCCCCTGTACTCGGCACTGGTCAGGCCTCATCTTGAATACTGTGTGCAGTTCTGGGCCCCCCAGTTTGGGAAAGATGTCAGGATGCTGGAGAGTGTCCAGAGGAGGGCAACGAAGATGGTGAAGGGGCTGGAGCACAAGCCCTACAGGAGCGACTGAGGGAGTTGGGGCTGTTTAGTCTGAAGAAGAGGAGGCTCAGGGGAGACCTCATTGCTCTCTACAACTACCTAAAAGGAGGTTGTAGTCGGGCAGAGGTTGGTCTCTTCTCTCAGGTGACCAGTGACAGAACTAGAGGGCATGGACTCAAGCTTCATCAGGGAAAGTTTAGGCTTGATGTTAGGAAAAAGTTCTTCCCTGAAAGGGTGATTGGCCACTGGAATGAGCTGCCCAGGGAGGGGGTGGAGTCGCCGACCCTGGAGGTGTTTAAGGGGAGACTGGATGAGGCACTGAGTGCCATGGTTTAGATGATGGTGTTAGTGTTGGTGTTAGTGTTGGGTTATAGGTTGGACTCGATGATCTCGGAGGTCCTTTCCAACCTTATGATACTGTGATACCGTGAAAAAGACACAGCAAGTAGAGCCCTGAGTTCAGAACATGACTGGCAGAGGAAGTAATTTAAATGCCTGCTTGCCCCAATCCTTAGAGGAAAACTGCATCTCACCTATTTCCCCAGTGCCACCTGACTTTCATTCAACAGCAGACTGTGTTATCTCTCACTTGCTGGTTTCTCCAGAAAAGCTTGGTCTTGCAGTACTACAAGTTAGGAGGACAGGAGAATGGCTCATGTCAGAGGGCACAAAGCCAAGTCTGAGCAAGTTATTACTTCTTCCAGTCATTGTTTCTTTTTTTTATTCTTTTCACAGCTATCACTCACCTGCTGAGTGTCACCATTGCACTCAAATTCTTGCTGTAGACAATATGGAAACAGACCTTATATGCGAGCCCAAGAATTTACTCTCAGTGTAATTCAAGTCTTAACAGTCTACTCAAAGAAATATTATTTGCCTAGATCCAATTATTAGAGGATAAAATAAAGAAAGAATATTATCTATAAGAAGTCTAAATGATAATACAGTTGAAATTGTTTTACACACTTCCTGGCAAACATCCCATCTTATCACAAGGAGGAACACGATGCTGATGTATTCTTCCACCTCTATCTAAGGGCAATATAGACCTGTGTTTATACATTTTCTAGCAACATTTTACATCTTAGTCCTTCCTTAGTCTGCAGTCCACACTTCATTCAGATTTACTACATTATAGGATTTTCACATATTTGTTCTTTTTTGTCTTCAATACTGGTTTTCCCCCAGCTCTCTTGTTCTCATTTATCTGATGGCTGGTGAGATGTTTATAGACCTAGGCTGCACAGTGATGTCCTGCATCTCTTCCCTCTTTACCCTGTGCCTGTTCTGCCCTGCACTGTGTCCTGTCACCACACCACACCTGCATTTCTCTATACTATATCAGTATGAGGAGCAGGGAGCGTGGGACTTCCACTGACGCTGCCCTTCTGAAAACAGGGGGCTCCCAAAGAGATATGAGGTAGTAGTAGCTGGGTGTTGGTTAGCTAGAGAGTATCTTCCACTGGGGGATACCTAGCCCTTTAAACCCAGATGGAGAATTATGCAGGATCAGATTTCTAGGAAATCAATTACAGTTTTTGGTTTGGTAGTACAGATTCAACTCAATTTAGCTAAATAAAGGCCTTAATAAAACCACTTTTCTTCATCTGCATGTTGTCCAAAGGGATGCACTGAACAAACCTATGGGATCTTCATTACCAGTGGGTCCATGGGTGCAAGTGGAATATGAAATAATTCTGAGAAGTCCTAGTTACAACCCCCCAGTGTTATTCAGTCTTTCTAGACTGAATACAGTTTTTCTAGACTAAAACTGAGCACAGACAATGGTCAAATTCTTCAACTGATTTTTTATCAAAAGTTTTCTTCTTGACATTACATCTTCTTGTGGAGACATTCCAGTCCTAGAGTTTCTCAACTACAGAAAGAGTTCAGAAGACTTTTTTTCTTAAAGCTTTGCATTAAAAGTGTTGCCTGTGAGGCAAATAGGTTAACCAAAAGGAAAGTAATTTAAGAAAAACTTTTCTTACCTCAAAAAAAAATTAGCAAAGTAACAATTTCAGCAGGGTCAACATTCAATTCAGACTAGGTTCCTTGGGGCTTTTACCAGTCAGTTCTTCAGAATGACCAAGAGCACTGACTCCACAACCTCGCTGAGCTACCTATTCCAGTGATTAATTATCCTCAGTAAAGAGCCTGCCTCCATCTTCTTGATGGCCTCCACATATACCTTGGAAGACAGGTGTTTGTTGCCCTGACCCTTCTCTTCTCCAGACTGAAGAAACGCAGCTCACTCAGTTTCTTGGTTTCATGTGTGGTGAAAAGACAACGTCTACATCACCACAATGGTGTTTAATCTCAGTCCAATTTAATCAGCAGAAAATCACAGGGCACGTTAACCAACTCATTTTTTTCTGCAAAGTAGTATCACTGTGGTGACAATTTAAAATGTATGTAGGACAGGTGAGGTTTAAGTGACTCCCCTGGACATATTACTTTTTTGAAAGGTAATACAGGTACTACAGAATTTGGGAGTAGGTTTACACTTGTGTATGAGGTTATGTTTGGACACCTCTCATGGACTTCTTATCCTATATCCAGTGGCTCAGAGCAGCTTTTTCTGAAGTTATCCTCCCCAATTCATTCAAGTCTCATTTTAAGATGGCACAGATTTCTTCCGAGTATAGAAATACCAGCTCTAGTTACCAGGGATACTACAGTCTATAAAGATTTTCAGGAGGTGTCATCTCCAAGGATGAATCCTTCTCCAAAATGGGAACAAAGCAGCTGTTTTTCTCTATGAAGGCAAAGGCAAGCAGCTACAAACCAGATTTTTCAGAAAGACTTCATAAAATAGATCTTGATACTGTGAAAAGACAAGAGCACAGTATTTACCTTACATGTACCCGAAAATAACAGAGCAGAACTTGATCCTCTCAGAAAAACAATGCTGTTGTTTCTTTCCTCTTTAGCCCCATTCCTCGTTACTCACCTCACAGTATCACAGTATCATAAGGTTGGAAAGGACCTCCGAGATCATCAAGTCCAACCTATAACCCAACACTAACACCAACACTAACACCATCATCTAAACCATGGCACTCAGTGCCTCATCCAGTCTCCCCTTAAACACCTCCAGGGTCGGCGACTCCACCCCCTCCCTGGGCAGCTCATTCCAATGGCCAATCACCCTTTCAGTGAAGAACTTTTTCCTAACATCAAGTCTAAGCTTTCCCTGACGAAGCTTGAGTCCATGCCCTCTAGTTCTGTCACTGGTCACCTGAGAGAAGAGACCAACCCCTGCCCGACTACAACCTCCTTTTAGGTAGTTGTAGAGAGCAATTAGGTCTCCCCTGAGCCTCCTCTTCTTCAGACTAAACAGCCCCAACTCCCTCAGTCGCTCCTCGTAGGGCTTGTGCTCCAGCCCCTTCACCATCTTCGTCGCCCTCACACACTCCAGCATCCTGATATCTTTCCCAAACTGAGGGGCCCAGAACTGTACACATGTTGCTAGTAAGAAAATCAGAGGACCATGCAATGATGCATTTGTGTTACGGATTGAAAATTTAAAGCCTTCCCCATTAAATTAACTAAAAGCAGCAAGCAACGTTCAATCAAAGGCCAGAATATGCCTTGGCCTGCAGCCCAATAAATGAATCCTTAAGGAGCTGGCATCTCACTTCCACACAAATATAGCTCTCTGCTCATTACCAATCCAGCCTGAAATACTGGGGAAGACTACAGAAAACAAATACCTGGCAGAGACACCAGGTTATTTCCCTGCATGCTGATTTATGCAGTGATACTTACTAAATAAATAGCAAGGGGAGCACAAGATGTGCAAAGAACAGTAGCCCCAAGGTGTGATGTGGAAGGGCACAGCCTTGCAAGTCCTACAGGTAGAGGTATTACAGCAAGGTCTTCAGTGCAGCAACAGCAATGAGGGGGTTTGACTGACATCCACTTTGCAATCATCTGGCTGGGGATCCTTCTCCTCTGTGTAAAGGGGTAGGGGTTTTGTTTAAGCTTGCTTTTCCTAGGCTGTTTGATGTTGAGAAATGGACTCACAACAAGGGCAGCTAATGCCCTTACAGAACCAGGAACTCCAGCCTAGCCAGCTTTCCTCATTGCCTTGCTCACGCTTATGAAGAGATGCAATCAACTCTTTATACCTGGGACAGACCACTTCCTTTCCAGGCAAATTCCCTGAGGGTTCAGCCTACAAGAACCCTCACAAGCAGATCTTCAGCCGCTGGTGACTCTGGCACCCAAACCCCACATCACCTGCAGCATTACTGACATCACCTTTGCAACACCTCTCCTACCCCTTAAATAGTCCTCCTCAGCTTATTTCTCCTTGGAACCAAACTTGGCCTCCGTGAGGGAATGGCTGCAAAGACAGAAACTAGGACACTTATGGGAATAGTCAGGAATTCATTAAGCATGAAAGCTTCGATAGCCTAATATTTCAGCAGTAAGCATCACTGCCTTCCAAAGCAGTCTCAATATTTTCAGGTGTGCGTGCTCTCTCTCTCTCACATTGAATCTTTATTTCTGTTTGTACAGCACCCAGCATGCTATGGCAGACATTTGGGTATGATATTCCGAGACTCTGCAGCTGTAGAAATAATGTGATATGCCTAATTGGAGGTGTGATCCAGGCTATAAATTATATAGTCTTGTCAAAACTGAATTAATCATGTACCTTTCACCAGCTCAGCTGTACCCTACCCATTAATCCATCTTCACCGAGGTGTATTCTAGTGTTACAAATAACTCATCGGTTTCAAAGGCATTACTCCCCAAACTATCCCCACTCAGGACAGACAAGATTCAGATTCAGCCTTGGGCAAGTGATGCTTTTCTAGGCATAAAAACCCTGTACAACAATAACCCTCTCATCTTTAATGTCTGATGGTTGTGAAGGGTTATAAATGGGAGCTTCATGCTATTAGGAAAGGGCAATTCCCAGCTGCACAAAGGGGACATATGTCCTGAAAAGACTTGATATTTTAATGCTATGACTTTTTGTGCATAGAAATGCATTTGAGTAATTTTTAAATGGTTGCACAGCTAATTCCCTTTGAGTTCTGCACAGTTGGATTCATTGAAACGGAGGCAACTTTGTTCACAGTAGTAGCATTGTTGTAGTTGTGAAGGCTTTAGGCTGTAGCTGAGACAAAATTTATAAGGAAAGGAATTAATTTTTATTAGATTAGCTAAGAGATGGAAAATATCAGTCAAATCTTTTAGGCATGCAAGGCCTTCAAGATTAAAGAAAAAATAAATCTCTGAATCTGAACACCAGGGAGCCAAGGAGGAGAGAATTCTTCCAATAAACATTTTAAGCTCTCTAAATTATTCCAGTGGGTTTGGGGTTTGGGTTTTTTTTTTTTGCAATAGCATTTGGCATGCAATGGGCTAAAATGTTATCAGGGCTCCTTCAGGATGAACAAGTTATACTTCAGGACACACGAGGAACACCTCTATCTCAACTCATTCCAAAAAAGCTTATCTGGCACACAGCTTCCTCTCATCTACACGTCACACCACAGTAAAGACTTTCCCCTTCTGGCTGACAGCAGGCACCTGCAGGTCACTCCTAGCTGAGAAAACAAATGGTTATATCCACAAAAATATTTTCTGCTGGAGTTTAGTTAATTTATTTTGGTTCTTGTTTTATTTTGGTCCTTTTTATCTTCCTAGCTGTTCCGGAACAAATAATGACATGAAAGGAAGTACTTAAGAAGTTGGAAAACGAGCTACAGTAGCAGAACATCACTGCTCCATCTGGGAGCAAGCCAGGATTGACAGCCCTAACTTTTGCAATGGTTGGAAAGTACAGAACATACAAAATTTAATGTTTCTCCAAAAGAGGGCAAGCTCAGCACTCCTTAACATTTTGCAAGAAGCAAAAGGTATTGCTCCTTAGGGACAGTAAAGGTAGGAATAGCAACACTTGTCACAGAAATAATATGCCTTTAGGAGGAGAAGGCAAGAAAAGTTAATCTGAGAAGATCATGTATTAAGAGTGCCCACAGGCACCCTGATCCAACAGTTTTTTGGCCTCTTCCAAGTGTAAGGTATGAGCAGTCCCTGCTAGCTTTGCATCCCTTGAGCTCTATAGGCCTCTTTCACCACAAAGAGAGGAGAAAAATCTCTCATTTAAGACCACCATCTGGGCTGAATTAAATTCCAAGAGACCTACTAGAGATAGACAGAGGTCTAACTAGAGATAGACCCCTCTCAGTGGTCTAGACACCACAAAACACTTTCAGGCTGACAGGGAAAGCACTGCCCCAAGCTGGGACTCGAACAGATCTGCATTAGGTGATTCAGACAAGTCACTAGTGAGTGCCAAATAGGTACAGTGAAATAAGGCACAGCAGAGTCCCCACCAACCAATCCAGAGAGAAAACACTTATCTACTGTTTCCAGAAACAGATGGTGCAACAAAACTTATCTGAGATACAGCAACAACAAAACCCATCACAAGAGCCAAGCCTATTTTTTGCTGCTATTTAAGCAGGCCCACTGACACCAGGGGATGACCCAACCCAAATTCACAACTGGCCCTATTTGTATAATAATGACCATCAGCATGACTGCCAAGGAAGACTTTTGAGACCTTGTCTCTTGTTTCTATTTATTAACAGCATTTCCTCATTTAAATCTCACAAGTTTCCTAGCAACATCCTTGTATGCACTTTAACACATATATTAGATCTTGCACAGGTACCTGTAGAACAGTCAGGGCTGAAAAACTTTGCTTTCCTTTTGACTCTGAGATGAAATCAATTTTCTTCAAGAAGTAAACACTTTCAAGGCAGTAAAGGCTGCCAACACTCTCACAACATATTTGTAAAACCATGGTGCTCTTAGTGAAGGGAGAACCCACTGCACCCAATTTCATTATTGGCATTTTCCATGTAAGAAGGCAGTGGGTTATCCTCTACCTGCAGCTTTCAAAGAAGGCAAATGTCAATATACAGAATAATGCTCTGAATAACACATTAAAAAGTCCAAGTAGCCATACAGGAAGACACTGGACAAAGGGTCAAAAGGAGTGATAATTTACCTCTACACAACCTGTGTCAAATCTTCTGTGTCTCTAATATCTGCCTGTTCTGGCAGTCGGATGCCACCGACTCACTGCTCAAGACAGCATCTTTCTTGCCCAAACCAGTCAGCAGATGGGTTTACCTTCCCCAGTACAATCTCAATTAATCCATCATGGAGGAAACAATTGTTCCAGTCTGCTGAGTGGGTCAAACTTCATGCTTCACACACCAACAGCATCTGCACACCAGGGAAATGAGGATTTGCCAAGTGCCCAGAGCAAAATCTTAGTAACTAGAAGGAATGAGAAATTTTTCTGTGTTAAATCTCACTTGCAGCTGTGACACGGGGATAAATAACACCCCAGGCTGGGGCAGATCAGAAACTGTGCCAAGTGCCTCATATTTCCCAGTGTACCAGCACTTTCCAGGAGTAGCAGATCACATTTACCATGCAAATAACATGGAGCTGCATAACTGGCTTGGACTGAAATCATTTGGAGGCTGTTAAACAAATGAGGAGCACTTGGGGCACCCATCAACATGATCTAGACAGTCTTGAGGGCTTGGAGGGCACAACACTCCCGGTCCTCCTCATCCCCTGCTTCATTTCCCTTCTCTGCAGGAGTAATTTGAACCACAATTTTTTACATGGCTTCAAAGTGATTCAGAGCATGCTTTGAAGCCCAAGTGTACCCTGCATCTTACCCTGCTGATGCTTCAGGCAGTAGAGGCATGTATGGTGCTGAAATGCACACTTCAGGGAGAGTACTTTGGTTTTGAGGCAAAGACAGTCTTATCTTGGTTGTTGCTTAAAAAAAGGGTTATGAGAAACATCTCAGTTTGCTGCTGCTTTTCAAATGGGGTTTCCAACCCTAGGAAAGGCTAATGTTGGTGTGCAGACTTGGGGAGAAGCCAGTGCCTCGCAGGGTTGTGCCCAGCAGCAGGAAACTGGAGCCAGTAAGCGTGCATCTCTGGTTAATGCTATCAGACTGTCTGTTGACAAAAAGCAGCAAGAGGATTTGTAATGCCTAAGCTTATCATCATCACAATTTGAGAAAATCCTTCTCCAAGAAACACTGTAAATAAGTAAAGTTTTACAAGTTAGCAGAGTCTCCTAATTGAGTAACCCTTGTAAATTAATAACGTTGAAGCAAATGTGCAAAGACTCTGCTGACTTTCTGGAAGATATCTAATAAGGTTCAGTTTATTAAAGAGCCCAGAGGAGCTGGTCCCCAAAACTTATTGTAATTTGTTGAGACACTAATGACAGCTAACTTCTAGAGGTTTGTTCAAGAGCATGGGTACAAGGACAGAAGCACCATCACTCTAGGTCTTCCCTCCAGACCCAGCCAGGTGCTAATCCTTCCATTCCTGCTGCCTTGCAGTCTAATAGTGAGTGCAGAGGTAGTGTCCCTCCTTCCTTCCAGGAAGTCTTGTGGTGCAACAGTGAAAAAACATCCTTGGAGCACCTTTCAGAACCAATGTAGTAGCTTTCATGGGTATCTCTGTGCATTGTCTGAGGGCTCCCCGTCCTCCCACCCAGAGCAAATGCATTTAATAGTGTAGCACCATTAGGTGAAACATGAAAATGTGCTCAGTTTTCATTTTTGTTGCACCTTTTGCTTTGCCTTCCCTATTCCAACCATTATCAGCTTGGTCTCCCTAAGGAGAAGTTGTGGTTGGGTGAATAATGCAGAGTGAACATACCTTTTTTTTTCATGGTTGAACTTTGTCTTTCTTTCTCACGGACACTGACAGCAGTTCCTGCTACAGCATTCACTGTTTGAACCTGTTAGGCCATCCACACTGTATTTACTTTGACTTTAATGGCTGAGAATATTCACATGCCCTCAATCACATTGCTCAGAGCTTGCCCACCCATAAAATTGTACTGGTGTAACATGCATTTAGTTGAAAACCCTCTGCCTTTGCTTGCACACTATAGAATTGGAAACAGCTTATGATGATCCAAGTTAAGTCTGTAAGGAAATTATAAATTAAAAAGCAGATGTAAGCCACTTTTATACTGACATGAGAGAGCTCAGGGAGGAGATTGCACTGCTTTAACTAACCCAGGACAGGGCCATGAGTAAGAAAGGCCTCACGCAATGGAGAGGTGCTTTCTCTCAGATTCAGTCATTCCACTGGAAAAGCAGACATACCTCAGCTTGCTCTCACTTCCCTTGCAAGAATGGAAGGCCTACACAGCACTTCTGGAAGACCAGTTCAGGGGAGCATTCCCAGATCCAAGCCATGGAAAAAAACAGATTAGTTGAAGCCATCAAAATTATTGATGTGAACTAAGCTGGAGGATTTTGCACAACTTGGAAAAGGGAATGAAACTTGCACATCTTCCCCAGCAGACTGGTCAAAGCTGGCAACTTCCAACAAGGTAATGTCTTTTCCATCACTACAGCTACTTCTGCTCACCTGTGGAGGTAACTGGCATCACCCCTAGACCAAAATCTGGGGGCTGATGCAGCCCATACCATTTGCAGTGCTGACCTGCTTTGCCCAAGCCAACAGCAGTGAAGGGAAGGAAGAGGGCTTCCATCAAGAGCAGCGCCCTTCTCTTGAGTCAAGTAGGTTAGACCAAGGGGTGCAAATTATGGGACAATGACACCACTGCCTGCTTCACCTAAGCCAAATCACTGAGCCAGGCTGGCTACCGTTGTGCTCAAACAGGCAGAGCACATATAGGACAGGGACTTGTAATATGCAGGACATGAGAAGATGAATGCTTCCAACCGTCCACCAGCGGCAGCTCCTTGTGAAAGTCCTGGCCTAGCCTCAGCCCTTCAGCCCTGAAGCAGTAAAACTTGCTGAGAAGCCCTGAAACAGCTCTGAGTGCACAGAAGGGCTCCAGAGCTCCCAGGATTTCCACATCCCAACCCGTTTGGTTGGGAGATACTCTGACACACAAGACAGAGCCCTATTTGAGAGCACCAAGGGTCTCTGTGTGTTCTTGTGTCAAAATGTCTTAAATTGGCAGCTCTAGTGCAGTCCCTTTCTGAGAAATGGGCTGTTTGGGTCAGTGAAATACACCTCACTGCTGCAGATCAGAAGGGCCATCCCAAGCCAGCAATAGCTCAGCTTTCCCCTGCACCCATAGATATAGTGGGTAAGAGACCATGACTATCTTGCTGCCTCCTATAACCTTCTGCTTTGGGTAACTTTGTGCCTAGACCAGCCCCTGAGCTGCTCCAGGGCCTAGAGCTCTCTGGTGCAGTGCCAAGAGGCCTGACAGTGCAGAGCAGCTACTGTCATCATTGCTGCAGCAACTTTGCTGCTGACATGTCTTTGTCCTCTGTGGAGTGGCACAGCCCTCACACAACTATCCTCCTTCTTCCTCCTCTCATCACACCCCTCTGGGTTCCTGGCCTTTCCTCTTCTTCTCAGCTCTTGATCCCCTCCATTGAGGCATCCCAGAGAAGCACTCCTGCACTGAGCCCAGTGCAGACAGCAGGAGTTAGACCTCCAATGCCTGCAAAAGGACGTGCAGTCTGTGGGTACGAAACAGCAGAAATATACTCCTTCTGCAGTACTAGAAGCCAAACTTACTTCTGACCTTGGCAAGCCAGAGATACCATGCCATGGCAAAGTCTTGTTCTTAATATTTAAATATCAATAACGTCCCTTTGGCAAGTAGGTGCCTGTCTGTGGTAGAACAAAGAGACTTTTTTGCCAATGCATCAAGCAGAAGCAAAATTTTACTTGCTTATATCCCCAAGACACACAGCACTAAATACACTCCTGAATTTTGGGCAATATTTAAGTGTCAAAGGCAGTTCTCCAAAAGTGCAATTCTGTTCCAGGCTTGTGGCATCTGCAGACTTACAAGCTACATGTCCCACAGGAGAGCACAGAGGAGGTGTTCATATAAGGGGAAATATGTATTTACAATGCATCTGCATTGTGCAGCTGCACTGTGTATTATTGCACCAGCTTCTCATTTTTAAAAATCAGAGCACTGCAGAAAGGAAAGAGCTCAAATGTGGAGGTCTAATGGAACAACAAAACATAAAGTTTGTTTGCTTTAAGAAAAAAAAAGCATGAAAGCTGCTGATAAATCTAGCAAAATAATTGGGGTATGAAATTATTCAAGTCAATAGAACCATAGAATCATAGAATGGTTTGGGTTGGAAGGGACCTTAAAGCCCACCCAGTTCCAACCCCTTGCCATGGGTAGGGACACCTCCCACCAGACCAGGCTGCTCAAGACCCCATCCAATCTGGCCTTGAACATCTCCAGGGAGGGGGCATCCACAGCTTCTCTGGGTGACCTGTGCCAGTGTCTCACCACCCTCATCATGAATCCTTCCTAAAATCTAATCTAAATCTTCCCCCTTCCAATCTCAAGCTGTTCCTCCCTGTCCTATCACTACAAGCCCTCATACAAAGTCCCTCTCCAGCTTTCCTGTAGCTCCTTCAGGCACTGGAAGGCTGCTATGAGGTTCCCCCAGATGTCTTCTCTTCTTCAGGCTGAACAAACCCAACTCACACAGCCTGTCCTTATAGCAGAGGTGCTCCAGCCCTCTGATCATCTTCGTAGCCTTTCAACACTTCCATATCCTTAAGTTGGGGATTCCAGAACTGCACGCAATACTTCACTTGGCGTCTCACGGGAGTGGAGTAGAGAGGCAGAATCCCCTCTCTCACCCTGCTGGCCACACTTCTTTTGATGCACACCAGGAGACGGTTGGCCTTCTGAGCTGTGAGCACACATTACCAGCTCATGTTGAGCTTCTCATTAATTAACACCCCCAAATCCTTCTCTGCAGGGCTGCTCTCAATCACTTCATCCCCCATCCTGTATTGATACCGGGGGTTACCCCAACCCAGGTGTAGGACCTTGCACTTGGCCTTGTTGAACCTCATGATGTTCACACAGGCCCACTTCTCCAGCTTGTCTGGATGACATCTTGTCCTTCTGGCATGACAACTGAACCACTCAGCTTTGTGTCATTTGCAAAGGTGCACTCGATCTTGCTGTCTATATCATTAATGAATAGACATGAAGGTGAAGGAAGTGGTAAGAAACAGTAGCTGAAAGTGCTCAGAGATAGAACAAAAGAAGATAAAGAAGCTACTCAGCAGTGCTTTTCTCCTCCCCGAGGAGCTCAACTAAGGTTCAGAACTCCTCACAGCCTTAAGCTTCAGGAAGCCAGGACCCTACCCTAAGCTGAATCTCAGGGTTGTCCTGGCTTTCATGAAAGCCCAGCTCCACCAGTTGCTGCTGGCTAGATCTCCTGCTCGGATTGCATGGAGAACAGTTCCTCACTGTCCCCTCTATGGGTCTCATTTCAAAGAGTGGGTGACACAGGTCACACTCTTCTGCTCACAGCCATCCAGTTCCCCAACACCCCCATCAGGAAAGCAAATCAAACTTCTGGAAAGTGAGGCATCGTGCAGTCCTGGCTTCCCCATTTTTCATGCTACCAGCTGGTCTAATTTCTCTTGACATTTCTTCCATAACAGCAACTGCAATATGTCAGGATTGATTAAACTAAACAGTGGGCGAGTCTCAAAGAAGAACACACATCTGCCGTGATCTGCCCCCACCTAAAAGCCAAGGAGCTTTTCCTGCCATGGGGAGGGGGAAAAAAAGGAGAAGGAAGCAGTCATGGTGAGGAATCTTCCAGGGGAAGGAGCACAGAGAGCAGCCTTGAGCTTGAAGGGTTCAGATGAACACCAGCATGGCTCTGGCACTTCAGTCTAACAGCAAGCACCTTGTGCTTTGTTATTTAGCCCTTCAGATAGACTCCAATGGGTTTTTGCAAGGCATGCATTAGAGGTCTAGCAGGCAATTAAGGGCAATCCTCCCCAAATCTGAATGTGGGACAACTCTGGAATCTTTGCAGTGAGAGGCTCAGAGATGGATGCATGCCTGAGCTCTGGAGACAGAGTTGACTCTGTAGTCACAGCCCAGACAGTAGCCTAGCACTGAGGATCACAGCTACACTCCCCAGTCTCAGGCTGGGAAGAAAAGCAGATCCCAAATATAACTAAGAACCAACACAGCTGGTGATGGCAACACAAGGCATGAGGTGTGTAGCAGCTGCTTTTCGTGAAGTCACCTTTCCCCTTCCTGACTGTGGTCAGGAGAGGGGTTTGCTCAAGTGCATGTGCAGCAGTTAAGGATTCTCATACCTCCTGATAGCTGCAATACCCAAATGATGTCACAACATTCAGCTATTTTCCCAGGGCCCCTTCTCAGCTAGAAGGTGAGACTTGGATCAGCCTCTCATCTTAGCAGGTCTTGGTGTCACCCAGTGCAGAGGCATTTGCAGAAACATAGGTCGAAACAGGAGTAAGGACATTCAGTGATCTCACAGTGTTTGGTCATTAACACAAGATGATGACCATTAGAAATCCCTGGGATATTCTCACTTCCCCATCTTCTTTTTCACCATTTCCCTCAATTCCAGCCCTGCTGCCAAAACTTTCAATCTTCCAGCAGTCAGACAAGGAGCCTGGGTAGTCTCTTCTGTGCTTCCAGTTCAACATTAATTCACACAAGTTGAGCCCTGTCACTTTCACCAAGGTGGCGTGTGGCTTACTAATAAAAGAAATTTCCACAACTGTCATGATTTTTTAAGGCAAGAGAAGTATATTTTAGTAATAAAAAGAAGCTGTCTCAGTAACTGGTAATACATGTAGAATAAACATGTCATAACCTAAATACTAGGGTTGGTAGATTATCAAAAATCCTGATCCACCAATCAACCTTCTTCTTGACTCACTCTGCATGATGTCGTTGTATGTCAGTATCTGGATAACCATGGAAATGCTAGGCTGAATGTCTGCTAATTTTAGCAAAGATTTCCATTTGTCCAAAAGACTTCACCAATAGCACATTTATTATCATGTTCTTAAAATTAATCTTCTCATTGGAGGTCAGAGAGAGAGATCACTGCATAACCAAGGAAGCCAACTACAGAGAGAAGAACAAAGAGTCCACTACAAAACCTGTAGGTTATTAGTCAAAACTGTTTATTAATGACTTTTGAGAAAATCTGCTGGGAGAAAACCAGGATTGAGATACAATTCATGTACAGAAAAAAGAGCATTACATAATGGTTGACTGATTGAGCCCATTCACTAGGTAGTAATACCAGAACAACAATCTCTAAGCTGTGGTGTACAGATGTTACAATGCAGGACGTTAAAGACTTTGACCTTATTTGTCACACTCTGCATTCTCCAAGCACTGAGACAAAATTTCAGATGAGACACCCAGCCACTTATCTGCTCCCTGTCAAAATAAACATAGCTATTTGGCAGCAGGTACACTAACCAAACCAGGCAGGGTACATGAGGATGAAAGATGCTTATAGGTCTGTGGGTTTTTCCTACATACAATGGTCTTGCAAGCACACAGGGCTGTGGACTCTCTCCTTGACACAATCCTGATGTGTTTTGGTCTATGTATTATGCATACTGATATTATAATTGTGTATACAACTGATTCCAGTAAATCTCTTCCATTCAGACATCTCTAGATACACCCGGATCACAAAATTCAAGCCTGACTCCAAATCCAAATCCCTCCTTTCCTCACCATAGATGAAGAGCTCCATCTCTGTCAGGGTCCATAATGAAGAGGCACTATGTCTCCAGAGACACAGCAGACAATTCTCAAGGTCACTGTATGTCCTCAACCATACTCCATCTGCATCCACATCCCACAGTTTATTGCACTTTAAGCCTGTCCACATGGTAAGTGGTTTTCTAATACCAACCATAATTTTGCACCCAGTTGGCATGTGGAAGGCTATATTAAGCCCGGACGATTAATGCTGTCTTTGCTGAGATGCAAGAAAATAGTCTCTGTGCTATTATACTGTCAGCTTTCCCAAACACTTCAGGCAACTAATTCTGAGGACTTTTTGACTGAATTGACATAAAATGCATCCTTCCCTTCTTGTTGCTTTTTTAAATGTTTTAGGTTATTTTTACACTGCAGTCTCAGAGGTCCTTGGCAAGAGCATGTTCCAGGCACTTGAGGAAATATACAAAGACAGGCAGGTCCCATTTGTTCTGGTCATCCTCAGTGGGTTTACATGCCTGCATAACATGAATGAGCATCAGATTGTTGTTTGTCATCAGAAGTCCCCTGGGTCTGTCCATGGGAAGGTGTTTTGGAACTGATACAGAGGTTACTGCTTTCAGTAACAGGAAGAAAACATGGTCATTGGTAGATGTGAAACTGTAAAGAGGCCACCTGGAAAGAAGTAAGAAAGCTCTAGGAAATCCATCAGACCAAAACCAGCAGAAGTTGTCATTTTTAAGACAGGCAAGGTGGGTGAAAGATTTCAGAGGAACTCATATTTAAATTTCTTGACTTCTGGGACTGAAAGTTTTATGAACACACCATTCATGGAACATTCCACCTCAGGACTCAGCTTCCACATACCTTCTGCGTCCCCATGGTGTGAAATGAAGTGGAAGGACTGGTCTTCAATACTTAGCTGATATTCCTAGGAAATCAGAGATTGTGATTTGGTAATCACTTTTCACAGGAGCTTGCTATTGTTATTGGCTGACCAGGTGCACACCAAGGCAAGGTTTGCAGCTGAGAAGTTAAACTGCATATACTTAACAGCCAGTGTGAAATGTAGATGTCTGGACAGTGGGCACCTACAGGTGAGCCACGGGCCAGGTGTCCACTTAGAGTTGACAAAAAAAATGAGGCAGTGCAGGCTCCAGAGTCTGGAGAGCCATTCAGCCAAATAACTGTGTCTACTTCAGCAAGAGCAGCATAGCTTTCCAAACTGCACCACCTGCATTGACTGGATCTCTGCTGACTGCAATGTCATAGCTTTCTACACACCCACATTTAAGCAATGGAATTGGAGCTAAATCCTGCTGTCAGTAAGAAGTTCTGGGAATTCACTTACTGCCAGAGGCCAGGGCAAAACATGCTTCAGTCACTGCATGACCAGCTGGCCTTGCCTTACCGTTGTGTCCTGTTTTTCTTGTAGGTTGTTCTGACCAATATTAAGTATCTGCCTTCAAAGTGTCAATTGCAGACAGAGCATGCCCTGATATCAAATGCGTAGGTTATTCTTTTGCAGACTCAGGTAGCTTTATAACATCATAATCAGTGAGACTTTAATTTCTCTGACTCATGTCATCCAGGAGGCTTCAGCAATTTTGAACAAAAATCAGTCTGAGGGCAATCAATCAGACCATTGATTTGTATGCACAAAATGAGATGGTTCTCAACCATAACAATTTGATATACGATTAACAGGAGATACAGTAGTATGGAACTGAGAACTAGATGTTTAAACTCCCCACTATAGATAAATTGTCTCAATAACATTTCTCCTGCCCCCAGAATTATCATCTCTTACCCGAAAAACACTTCCCATGTGGATGCTGTATTTTGCTGGCTGTTTTCCCATGAGTTTTGTGAATGGGCAGTTCCAGTGGTGCAAGCTCCTCGCTTGCAACAGAGAGGGTGTTGATGAAAGCTGCTTTCAAGTCAGTTTGACCCCTCTTGGATCAGATGATGTTTGGGAAACAGTGAACCTTCTGTTGCAGCAGTTACAACAAAGTTATTTGTTTTACTGTGGTTTCCAACATCAGCATAGCCAACAAGCAGAACACAGCCAACAAAAGGGTCTGTACCACTGCTGTTGTGCACCACCACTTCAGCACGAAACCTAGAATCTGAGGGAATTCCTTGATGCCTGACCTTCAAAAAGGCCAAAGAGGAGGGTGTTTAAATCTGAAATCTCTACACCTGCTCCTAAGATTTTTTTTCTATGGAGAGACTAGCAGCATACTTTCCACAGTATCCAAGTGGCTAAATTTTCCAATCTTGGACAATGTAATTTCTGATAAAAGTAGGCTGCCCATGCAGAAAACAAGAAAAGAGGAGGAAAGATATTATTCTTTTGCCATCCAAGATGTCCTAACACTGGAAGAAATCATGTATTCAGTCTTTGTCATTCCTGACTAATTCTGAATTGCTGAAGAAGTCCAAGGCCCTGTCCTCCATTCCTGCTGGATTGCAGGGACTCATACCCAGCTCAGGAACTTACTGGTGGAAGCTCCTATGGCATTAGGAATTTTATGTCTGAAAATCATGCCTTTACCATTCTCATAAATAACACAATAGAAACTTCAATATGTTAGATTGCACCTTTTTTCAGGCAGAAGATCATACCTGATTTCACGATTTATACAAAGGCAGAGCAGCCATTTGCATTGGAAGAGGTATGAACATTATGGTGATCTTTTGTCACATGTTGTTGGAAAGCTGAAAGGCAGTCTATGATGAAATTGATACCAAGGCTTTGGCAAAGAGGGAGGAAATACTCTGTACTCCATATGGAGGCTGGATAGGACAATATATTGACAAGTGGATAAAGACAATGAAACACAGTAATACTTGCTCACTTTGGGGAATGTAGAGCCTCTACCACTTGGATCCTCTGAGCAGAGGTTATGCAACTTCCCTAAGTCTATTAAGGCCTTCAGTTCAGTAAAAACTACAGGATCTGGTCAGGATCAAAGCCCCACAAGCAAGCATCAGTAACCCAGGCCAGGCAGGAAGGTGGATGAATTAGTACGGAAGTCACAGTTCCTACTGCACTGATTTTTGCATTTCAAAACACCTGCTGGAGACAGCAGTTCGGATGTGTGGGAAAGGAGGGCTGGTCCTCAGTATTCAAGTACTGAGAAGCTCCTAGGATTTGGGCTAAAAAGAGATCTCTGCCTCATGCAAAAACATTGCAAACCCCTTCACTTGAGTTACTTAATGTAAAATATCTCTGCTCATTGGTGCTCCAGTTACTAAATTAAGTGTATTACTTTCTGGAAATCCTTCCTGTTGTCAGTGGGTTGCCTCTTACTTATGGCCATTGTCCCTTTTGTTTCTACCAAGGAAAGAAACATAGCAAAGAGCTTTTGTTTAATGAGCCATCACATTTAAAGATCATTTGTCTCAGTTGTTTTCCTTTTCTCATCTACCTTTGCTCATTAAACTCCACCCTGCCTGGCCGTTAACAGCATAATTATGGGGAGCAATCACATCACAAGATTCCTTGTACCAGCATGATGTTGCTACCCCCACTGCTTTCCCCCTGTTCACCAGCTCCGATGGGTCTGTGCAAGCCTAGAATTAAAGCCAGAGTAGCAGCAAAGGCCAAACAGCTGGAACTGTTCTCCATATGGAGCAGGTTTTTGGGTGGATTTTCTTGGTGCTGTCTGTGATGTTCACCTTGTTCTTTTCCAGTCTGTTGCAGCCAGTCGCCAGCCGCTTGCGTCCACAGAGTGTGTGGGGCCTGGGAAGAGCCGTCAGTCTGTTCTGTCCAGATGGCACATCAGCTGTGGTAACACTCAGTGGGGACAAAACCAGAAATGAGGTAAAGGAGTGGTGTTTGTGTGTTTCTGCAGAGGTGCTGCAGGATATCCCCCAGCAGGGTTCTCCTGTGCTTCCTTCCCTGGCCAGGAACAGCAGCAGTCCTAAGCCAAGCAGCTGGAGGAAGCAGCAGCCTCGCTAACAGGGCAAGGCTTTGGGATAAGGGAGCTGCTCACTCCGGTCACTCTAAGGCTATAGATCCCAGCCAGAGCTAAAAAACAAAGGCAGTTGTGATCTCCACAGTTCTCACTTTCTCACCCTTGCATCCCCAAACCTCTTGCTGAGTGAGTTTGGGGGAGGAAGAGCACACTAACTGACTCTTAGAATGACTCATTTTCAGCATGAAGAACTATAATGAAAACACAGAGTCAATGTCAGTTATCTAACTCTTATGGGTAGCCCATCTCTTCTCACATGTCCAGCATGGGGACATTCTGATCCTGATGGATGGCATTTTTCACGTGTGAGGAGAGAGCTCAGACCAGGAAACTGCAGCAGCATCCAGCAGTACCTGTTCCTTCCCATGTTGTCCGAGTGAAAGAACACATGTGATGTGTTTAGTCTCATAGCAGCAGAGTAAGTCAGGGCCCCAGCAGTGGAAGGCACCAACTAGAGGAGCTGTTACTCCTCTAGCTCATGGGCAAACAGCTGAGTCTGAGATAGTCAAGAGTGGGTCAGTGACCCTACAGTGCTAACAAGGGACCTCATTAACCCTGCTAGAAGGAGGTTCTAAAAGGAAGTGGCCGTGTCCTCCTATCTACACAACCATTAGCTGGCTCACTACGTTTCTCACCTATACCACTCAGATTGAGTATTTGTGTGAGATCTCATCAGAGGATAAATCAAAGATCCTAAGTTCAATAAAACAGCACAGACTGTTTATGAGGAAGACGTTTCTGAGAACATATTACAACCTCAAACCCCTGCAGAGATGGTCAAATCCGAGGCATCTTGCAAGACTGCTAGGAGTACTGAGCAGACACCATGACCTCCCACCAGTGGGGAGGTTAACATCAACCTTAAAGTCTATCTGCCATTTCTCCAGTCATTCAACCTTCCTGAGAGCTGAAGGCAGCCAGGTCAGAAGATAGGAACACATTTGGAGTGTGAATATATCCAGGTGGCCAAGAAGACCAATGGCAGGACCAGGGAGGTGATTGTACCCCTGTACTGGGCACTGGTGAGGCCACACCTCGAGTATATTGTGCAGTTCTGGGCCCCTCACTACAAGAAGGACATTGAGGGGTTGGAGCGTGTGCAGAGAAGGGCAATGAGGCTGGTGAAGGGGCTGGAAAACAAGTCCTACGAGGAACGGCTGAGGGAACTGGGGTTGTTTAGCTTAGAGAAGAGGAGACTGAGGGGAGACCTCATTGCTGTCCACAGCTGCCTGAAAGGGGGCTGTGGGAGAGTAAGTGTTGATCTCTTCTCTCAAGTGACAGGTGATAGGACAAGGGGAAATGGCCATAAGTTGTGCCAGGGGAGGTTCAGACTGGATATTAGGAAGAATTTCTTTACCAAAAGGGTGGTCAGGCACTGGCACAGCTGCCCAGGGAGGTGGTTGAGTCACCATCCCTCAAGGTATTTAAAAGAAGGAGAGACATGAGTTTTTAAGAGACATGATTTAGCAGATGATGGGTGCGGTTGGACTCGATGATCTCAAAGGTCTTTTCCAACCGGAAGATTCTATAATTCTATGATTCTATGATTCCATATTTTGCCTACCCATTGCATAGAAAGCCTACCTTGACCCATAGGTAATTCTGAGCATCTCCTCTTGGGCTTAATTTGCCATCTACAGGGCTCATAAGCAAGACTATTCCTCTGGAAGAATGAGGAGCCAAGAAGCAGAACTCTTCTAATGGGTGGCAAGCCTGCTTCTTTGTCACCACCCATATCACCCCTCCAAACACAAGCACACACAGAGCTGAGCCCATCCTTCCCAAGGCTGTGGCTACCTTCTGTAGACAGCTTAGCCTCAGAAAGTCAAAGCTGAATGTCTGCTTCTCCAAGGCTTAACTCAGCAAGTCCTAAGCATGAGGTGCAACCTCTTCTAAAGCGTAACCCTACTCCAGTCTTACAGGGAGGCAGAAGAAATACAGCTCCCTAATACTCACTTCTTGTTCCTGGTCTTTGCCTCCCCTTTTTCCACCTACCCAGGTTGGAAAACACTGTTCCAGCCTTGTTAATTAGTCTGTGTATCTTTCCTTCACAAGTAAAAAAAAAAGACACTTTCATAACATCATGTCCAACACCAGCACAGCAGAGCTGATAACTCTTTTATGAGGGCCTGATCCAGCACCAGGGAACTTCCTTTTGCTCTTCTTTGATTCTCGTTGTCCATATCCAACTCATTCATTTATTGCTACATTCTTTATTCAGCAATACCCTCTAGATTTTGTCAGTGTGGGGAAATTTTACCAGTGTAAACTAGATTATGAGTCTGAAAACTAAGTAGTTTTACTGGCAAATACATGGATATAAATTCCTTTCCGCCTTTGTTTTAGTGGTGTTTTGGAAGAGGCTTAAATAAACCAAAAAGTCATTTATTCTAAAAGAATGCCTGCAGGGAACATAAACCAATAGTGCCTTAATTATGCTTGTATGCTCATTTTGATTGCTTTAATGTTTCTAACTACAGTGGTAACACTTCTCCCATTTGACAAGCCAGGAAGACAATTTGGCTCAACCAAGGAAGTTGGATTATGGGTTATGGGAGATGTACATCACCCTCCAAAATGACTTGCTTCTGCCAGCTTGGAAAGAAAGGATGCCCTCATTGGCATTCTGTCATTTCAGCCTGTTCTTCCTTTGGGACACTCAGGGAGTAGCTTTTTCAATGACAATGCAGTGGCAATTAAAATGCTGTGACTTCTACTTTTGGCAAGAAAACTTTGTGGGCATATGCAGAATCACAGAAAATGAAGTTGAAAGAAACCACAAAGAACCATTTCTGCTTTTCTTCCAGGAGAAGATAAGATCATTTCAGTTCGTTCATCCAAACTTCTCTACAGGCAGAAAGCCTCAAGCCATTTATTCTTGTGCTTTATTACCGTACCATTAGTAAAGGTTTCTTAATGTCTAACCAGATCTTTGTCTAATCAGATCTTCCTTCTGATTAAGCCAATTACATATTGTTGTATCCCTCGGGAGACACAGCACTGATTATTACCTCAAAGCATGTTAAGGCCAATACAAATTTAACAGTAAACACTGGGCTGTGAGTGAGGTAACTGAAGACTGATTCTTATGTACATCTCAATGGAAGCCACAGCCTGGACAATTTTTCAGGGGTTTCTGTAGACAGTACAAAGTGCTAAAATTTAGACAATACAAAGTGCAGGAAATTTTAATCCAATTTGGTTAGACAGAAGAGAAGGATGGGAGCTTTTTCCTAATATCTGCAAAGATGTATTTCTCTTACATCTAGAAGAATGTTAATTCAGATCCCTAAATAACACAGCCTGAACTATAATTTAATTGGTAAGCAATAGATGATATTTATATCTTAGCAAATGCAATCCTAAATATCTGACTCTATGTGAATTCTAGAAAGCTCTGAATTCACTGTTACCTAGCATCCTCTACAGGTATCCTGAGTAGCAGAATGACCTCTAATTGGTTTCTTTTCTAGTGGATCCTACAAAATGGTACCTCCAGCCTCCAAAGAAAAAGGTCAAAGGGAAGAGGTTAGTTCTGGAGCTAAGAGCACACCAAGCTAGAATTCAAGAGCTGGGCTGGGGCAAGCAAACTAGAGTGTACTATTCCGTGCCACTCATGGTGAAGTAGATGAAATCTTTCAAACAGTGATCCATTTGCAAAAGTCACCCTCTGAAAAGCCAGCATCTCTCTCAGCTGACAATCCTATTTCTCCCCCTCTATGCCACAAATACACCTGTGTCTTCAGATTTGTGTATTATGCACGTCCCCACACGTATTCTTCCCCATTATGTTAATTGTACAGGGAATACTTTGTTGTTCTTTCTTATCTTGTTAATCATCACATCATTCAGGAGCACATCTTTAGTGAAGGGCAGATATGGCTGCACTTCCCACCCACGTTACCTTTAATCAGAGCTAGCATTTTCATATCTAAAAAGACCTCCATGGATTGCCTTCCAGGAACTGGATGAGGGAAGAATTTCTAGTCTCTCAGCTCCTAGAGAGCCATGTCCCAAGATCTAGGCACATGTTCTTGGCTGGACAAGGGTTTTCTCACTATGTTAATCACTGCTGAGCCAAGATAGCCAATCTAAAACAGCAACAAGGGGCAAAGAAAGGGGGGGAAAAAAGACAGAAGTTAACAGATTTGTGCTTTAGATAAATATATCACTGTCTTTGTAATCAGTTCAACCCCATTTTTAGTCTTAGATCCATACCCTGTACATTCTCAGGTCCAAGCATACTGTTTCCAGGAAAGCACATTGGGTCTGATTTCTGTAGGCATTAGGCCACTCCTGGTTCTGCAGAGAACAGTAGTTATTCAGAGTCAGGTGATGCACACACTTGTCCAAATCCTGCAGGTTAGGACATTCATGAAAGTTAAGGTAAATTAACCAAAGCTGTGAAATTAATGCATATGAATTAAAGCATGTTAGGCCCCTCATTGACGTTTGGGGATAAAGTGACCTTGCTTAGCCTTTGTTTAATTGTCACCATAGTGAATCAAGGCCATTTTCCTTCTGTATCAGAGCACCCACACAGAGGTTTAATGCACTTCGACTTCTGCACATTAACTCACACCTCACACTAATTTGTCTTAACTCCCCATGTAAACAAGCCCTCATAGGGTTGGGTTTTTTCTCTCTCATGTGACATTTCACTTTATCACAAAGTGAAATGTGTTGAAGAAAAGTATTTGCAGTGAATTTTCCCTCAGTTGTGCCTGCAGTGATACCTTTTTTTGTGAATTGCTGCAGAACTTCTCTCTCTGCCTAAGACAGTCTGCTTTTTTTTTTCCCCACTTTAAAACAGCTATATTAGAACAGTTTATAATTAGTAAAGTACCATCCCTCTACCGGTTAGATAGGGAACCATTGTCCTGGTCTACAGGAAGGGTAGGGAGGTGACCCAGGGAGAATAACTGTTGTGCTCTGGGACACATAGGATGTCTGCACCTGAGCACAGAAATCTTTTGCCCCTAGAAACATATTGTCTCCTCCCTTCAGTGGGTTTTTCCTGATTATAAATAGACAGTGATCTTCTTCAAACCTCAGGATCATGCCAGTTGTGTGGGAAAGAAAAAGAGAAAAATTGCTGCCATCTGCATGACTCCTGTGCAGGGACAAATCTTTCCCTCTCCCTCTTTTTTCTCCATCCCTGCTTTTTACTTAAGAGCCATAGGAGACCTACACATTAAGATACTCAACCCATCACAGTTGGAACAGACAAAGCCAGAGTGAGGAGGGAGGTGATGGAGGCTGAGACAATGTATTTTTAGTCATTTCAATGAATTATGGAGACGTGAAGTTGATAATTTATTAAAGAAGGGAAACGGGGGACTCTATGTAAATGTTTTCAGATGAATAATTAATGTGGCTTTCTAGCATCAGGGGGTCTTTAATTAAAGCCTCTGTTAAACAAGGCAAAGCAGACGGGCCCAGCTCCTTGCAGCAGCTAATTGCACCTTTCCCATGTTCAGCTACGATTCAGAGATGAAGCATCATTTGCATCGATAAAGAAGGACAAATCCAACCTAGGGTGAATAGCAGGTGGCTACGGAGAACAGCTCAGTGACCCCAGGGCTGAGGTGGTTTGCATCACATTTTAAATCAGCTTGGCATACAGGCCAAATGAGGGATTGTGGGGAAGTGAGGACAGAGGGGGCACTCCGGCCACAAGGCTCTGAGGAATGCAGAAAGCCACTCACAACAATCCATGGATCACAGCCTCTTCAAGAGGAACCTACTGACAGGGCTATCCAGGGTCTTGCTGTCACTGTGTGATAGATTTGCCTCCCAAATGCCTGTCCAATACCATGCCTCCCTGTCCCATGGCAAAAGGTGAGTTCACAGCAGAGGGGAACACAGCAATAAGGTGGCATCTGCAGGACAGATTGAAGAGGCCTTCCCACTACCCAGCCACCATCCTTATCCCCAACATCCTTCACAGGCACCGCCCCTTCATGTGAACATCACATCCAGACTCTCCCTTCCTTCAGGTATTTTACAGCTGATGTGGAGAGGACTGGATGAAAGTTCACTGAGGGAGAACAGAGCATCCCCTCCCTCTTGTGTCACACGTTGGTGAGACAAAACTGAAGCCTCCACTACAAGGGTTTGTCCTCCCAGAAGGCCTGTGAATATTTCCCAAGGGGAAGCATAAAAACATGATAGCTTCAGAAGTTAGAATGGGACCATTAAGGATGGCAGAAACTGTCCCAGTTAATATGAGGATCTTCCAGTATAGTTCCACATCTGTCTTCTTCAGACTCCTGAGGAAGAGCAGGTAAATTTCCAACCAGGAGACAAAGAACCATTTTCCTCGAGAACATTCTCTAAAGTAAACACAGTTTAATTAAATTTGACACCTTGGCAAAGAAGCAGTGTCTCACATTTTCCATTCATTTTTATCACCAATAGTATTCATAACCACCTCATAAAGTGAGGAGGGAACATGAAAGAGACAGCTAAAACTTTATTGTTAACAGAAAGGGTTAAATCTAAAGTAGGCTGAACAGGTTCCCAAATCAAATATTTCTGAACACAGATGCTAATGCTGTTTCATTCCTGTATTGCCACAGGTGGGGCTGAAGGAGTCAGCAAGGTGTTACCTACCCCATACTGGTCAACTCTGGAAGTTTTGTTTAAACTGCTACAGGTCTCTCTCCACTTTCTGAAGCCATATTTGAGGCACTCCTATTTGGCACTGAGTGCAAAGACAACCTGGAGAGCATCCCCTCAAGAAAGGGCACTGTTTCCCACGAACGTAATTCTCAGGAAAACACCAGATCTTCGGGACTGTGAGCCCGTATTTTCTCTTTGTCCATACCAATGCTCTTGACAGGTCTGACACGCATCTGCGAGCCCAGTGAAGGTTTGCTGCCGTGTTATGTGGAGGGGAGCACTGCAGGAAAGGCTTGGAGGGTCCTCTCCGAGTCCCTGCGAACAGCTACGAGGCTCTGCTGCTCTCTGCTGGGAAACGCGGGCAGAGCCTCAGCAAGACGCCCTACTTGGGGAAGAGCTGGATTTGCCAGCGTGCTCTGGCTTGGTCTCTGCACACAAGCACTCAGAGCTGCCTGCACAAAAGCAGACACCTTGGTGCAGTCTCCCTCATCGTCGCTTTTGGAAGCGGGTCCACATCCAAGACTGCTGGTGTGGAAGCAGTCTGTGTGCAAGTCGCAGCCTCAGTCTGCATCCCCCCCCTGCCTACGGCGTGCAGGAGTCAGGTTTCTCCATATTGCTCTGTTGCACCTACACCTGCTCTCCTCCCAGCCTTTAATGAATTTACTTGCTCAGCCACCCTCTGGATGGGCTCCACCACACAGGTAAGAAATCAACATGCGGGGCAATTGCGGGACCCACCCAGTGTCACAGGTCAGCACATGGATGAGCAGAGATGGCTCTCAAAGAATTCCATCCACTTCCTCACATCCTGTTTTTATGATCATTGCTCCGTGCCACAAAGCTGATCTTTCCTCTCTAGACCTCAGGAAGGCGTTAACTACATCTGGCTGCAACTGTGCAAAACCACAGGACAGAGAGTGTTGGAGCTGTGGTGTTCAGGGAACCACAAGGCCCCAGCCTTGCGTGTTGGCTGGGCTGCAGCAGCTCTGTGGTTTGTGTAGCAGGTGAGCTTGCTCTGGCCAGCAACATGACCTAAGACCAGACAGCAGCTCTGGCACGAAGAAAGGGAATGAATTATCCAGCCTGGTGTTGACCAGAGCCCTCTGCCCCTTTAAGTAATGCTATTTAATTTTCCAATGTATTTCATCTCATGCATCCCATTATGATTTTCAAGTATCGGATGAGGTGGCAGGAGTTTAAGATAGGCCTTTTCAGGGTTTGACTATTCTATATATATATTTACAGCTCAATAAAACAAGAAGAAATATTCAAAGTGAACCAACTGTGGAAAGTGATTGTTCCAACTCTTCACTGCTGACTTACAACAAACCAATCAAAGAGGCTCAGGAGTGGTTTGAGCGTAATTTATTAACCCAAAAGGGGCCGCATTGTTAACCAACATTCTTTATAGTGAACAGCTCAACCATCTCAACCAAACAACTGTGTGATACTGCAGGGACAAATGCAATGAGTTACTACACAGAGAGGACAAAACCAGCAGCAGATCTTTGTTACAGCTGTTAGAAAAAGCGTCCCCAGGAGACAGACACTGAATCTCTAATGGCCATCTTATTTCTCTGACAATTTATTTAACTTTTAACTTAACAGCAGGAATGATAGCCACAGTTACACAATGATTCCCAATAAAGGAGTGTATTGCTGATCTGCAGCTGGTGTTTTCTTATTTATTTCAAAGTCTTTAAGTTCCAGACTTAGCATATGGTGCCATATAAATAATGATATAATAATACGGTTTTGCTTTCCATGTGCCTGGATAGAAAAAAAGCCACGTGATTTATGTTACATGAGCATTGTATTTAAGGCATTATTTTGCTCAGAATTTTTAATGCATTTAAAATGCATTTTCTCCTTTTTGTAATCTGTTCCTTTGCAAGAATAAACAGAGCAGTGATGTTTATTTAATAGAGTCATTCATCTTACTTCCTTGTACAAAATCCTAGATTTCTTGCCCAAGCAGCCAGATCCTTGCAGTAGACAGTGGGTCTGGAAATTGAGAGATCTGCTGTTTACCAATGAGGCACAGATGAAAGGAAGACATAGGGCTCAAGATCTTCACACAGCAGGATGCTATTTGAAGCCAGCAGGCAACTGAGAACTGCTTTAGTCCTGTCCAGTAAAGGATGGAGAGGACAAGCCCATGGGAGAAATTCTGCAAGAAGTCATGCTGTGGAGAAGGCAGCACTAAGGGGGCTCAGCACACAACGACCCATACACACAACTGAAAGCAGCTGCCCACATCAGCTAAAGTTGTAACTGCAGTTACTAGAGCAAACATCGCCCTCCCCTGAAATATGACAGTGATGTAACAGTTTACAGCTTTCCTTTCAGACCCTCGATAAACTAGCTCTGTGAGCATTACAGTTGTGCAGAAATACCTAGCTGCAGGGAAGGGAACATCTAACACACCTCAATTGTTTCTAGATGTTGCTATCTTAGTTTCCAGACTGACTGGTAGCAAAACCTCATCAGGCAAAAACTTCTTTACATCTGCAAGGGCTCCAAATATGACTATAAACATGCACGGATCACTGCAGAACAGAGTGTTTCTAAGGGGTGTACCAGACAAACCAGTGAATATTCTGCCTACAGATTTAAGGCTCCTCACTGGTCTACAGCTCCTAGAGGAAATTTGTCAGAGTCCACAAAAAGACTGACAATGCTGAGCACCAGACAGTGTACTGTACCTTCTTCCATCACGTGAAGATAGGATAATCGGTGGAGGATGAAGAAGTCAGATGCTGAAATCTCCTTGAGAGTCCACCCAGCCACCTGCCCTAAGACCCTTCAACAATTTTAGACTTCACCCAGCATCTTTCAAGATCTTTCCTAGTGAACCTCACACTCGAAAAGTCAG
Source organism: Dromococcyx pavoninus (assembly GCA_033558185.1). Lineage (NCBI taxonomy): Eukaryota > Metazoa > Chordata > Aves > Cuculiformes > Neomorphidae > Dromococcyx > Dromococcyx pavoninus. The sequence goes on from JAUMJL010000483.1 coordinate 1,733,957, forward strand.
CAGTTCTACGCTTTCCAGGACCATCTCAATCACATGTGAAAGTGGGAGAGGTAAGATGGGTTCAGAGGAGCTGCATAATGACCTGGCATGCCATGAGCACAGACAGAAGTGCTCCAGTGCAAGATAATCTGAGTGGTTATTGTGGCTGAGGGTATGGACAACACTGTAATAAGGCTAGTACTGGAGTAGTGGGAAGATGTTTCTCTTAAAAGGTCAACAGTGCAACATGAAAAACACACCCAAACTGAGCTGCTCTGAACTGAAATGACATCTGTTAGTTTAGCACAGGTTTTGAAGTCCTGTGTCTCCCTCACTCTCAACCCCTATGGCAGTTTCAGCCACTCATGTTTCAATCCCAGCTCTTGTCACGCTGGAGCATGAACCAGAGTATTTCAGAAGCTAGTTACTGTGGTAACCCAGCACAGCTTTTATCTTTACTCCTTTCATCTCCTCTTTGGGGGAAACTGGCAATATGTTTATTCGCTTTTTCTGATGAAGTTCATCATGCAGCACACCAACTGTCAGGATCTGTGTAAAACTGAGAAGAGAAAATACCCCTCGCATGAATGCACATGCATTTTTCTAAGCACTCTACTACCCTGCCTCTTGGTTCCTTACTTCTTTTAAGAAGCTATTTGACATGTCCTTTTACATCTGACCTTTCACGCACAGCTCGTCTCTGTCCTTCTCCTCCAGGTCTCCTCATTATCACGGTGCTTATTAAGATGGTCAAGAAGAACAAATGGCTACCCTGCGCTTTCTTGCATCCTTTACAGGACTGTGGTAAGCTCCCAAAACAAAAGGCTGGTGGCTGGATGGACTATGGGCAACACCACCACCACCCTCCCTCCGACACCACCCTTCCCTCTGCCAGGGGACCCCTCGCTTCCACCAGACCACAGGAAGCCCCCACGGAATGCTCAGTGCCTGCAACAAGACACCTTCCCTGGGGGGGGAAGAGTAATGTTGCTAAGGATGCAGCTTCCAGCGCCAGGACCGGGACCAGAGCCAAGGTCAGAGCTAGGGCCAGGGCCAGAGTCAGGACCAGGACCAGAACCAGGCTCAGGACTAGGATCAGAGTCAGAACCAGGGTCAAGACTAGAGCCAGGACTAGGGCCAGAGCCAGCGTCACGACCAGGACCAGAGCCAGGGCCAGGTCAAGACCAGGACAAGGATCAGGACCAAACCCAAGACCAGAGCGATGACCGCTGCCAGCCATGCCCCCCACGCCCTGCCCGGCACTTCCGCCCTGACCTAAGATGGCCGCGCGGCACTTGCTGCCCACGTGACGCAGGAGGCCCCGCCCCGTCGAGGCAGCGGGAGGCGGTTTCCTCGGCGACGGCTCCGGCGTCTGCCGCCCCCTCCCCGCCTCCGGGAGCGGCGAGCGCCAGAAGAGCCCGGCGTCGCGGTTAGGGAAGCACAGCCCTGCGCTGCCATGGAGCCTCAGGGGCTGGTGAGGGCGAGCGGGAGCGGCCCCAGGGCTTGGAGACGTCTTACCCCGCCTACACCCGGTCCCGAGGGTCGTTCCTGCACCCTCTCTGGCTGCATTCGCTTGCGTTCTCCCTACTACCCCCACCCCCCCCCCCCCGGCATCCTGCTCCCCCTGCCTCGTAGGCCCTGATCCCCAGACATAGCATCCTCCTCCTTTCTGATTGCAGGGAAGAGTGAGGGTCGTGTGCCCCCTTCCAGCCTCCGCCGGCCACCCTGCAGCTGCAACCGGGAACTCCAAACCCAGGAGTGGCTGACTTGGCTTCTCTGCCCCAGGGAGTCACACTTAGAGCCCCCCTAAGAAAATCAGTCCTTAAGCGAGGATCAGGCACAGGTGCACCAACTGCATAGCTTAGACCAGGTCTGAAGGCTTGGGCCTGAGCTTAAATCAACTCCCTGGGCTCATAGTCAAAGGGTGTGGGTGGAACCACAAAAATTAGAACCACCAAACCACAGAAATTAGAGCCTATTAGTACCGGCTCTAAGGGCAATTGAAACACTACCTTACTGCACCCTTCTGCAAATACATATCTTGTCTGCAGGGCTACATGTTAAACATTCTTTGTTCTTTATTTTTTAAATATTTTAGCAAGAGCCTAGCGATCATCCAGTATCTGAAGAGAAGGAATCTAGCATACCACCAGCTGCTGAACAGTCCGAGGACCCAACACCTATAGCTGAATCCCCACCATTACAGGATGACTCACCTGGAGTTGAAACACCACCACCTGCACACCAGCCATCTATAGCGGAATTACCAGTGTCTGCAGACCAGCTGGTTGATGAGAAACCACCAAGTTCTGAGAAACAGATACCTCTCATTGAATTTCCCGCATCCAGGAAAAACTCACTTGAGATAGGATCACTTGTGGATGAACTGCCAGATTTCAAAGCCAGGATGTCTGACTCTACACTGGCTGATGGTAAAATACCTGACGCTGGGTCGTCAGAAACTGCACTCAAGCCAACAGAGTCTACATGTGAAACATCGAAGCAGCCAATGGTATATGAAGACCCCTTTGAAGTCTCTGTTAATTACATGGAGAAACATAATATTCTGCAAATATTTCAGGTGAAATGTCTCTTTACATTCTCTCTCCACAGGCTTGATGTGGAAACTGGGCCTAAATTTAGCTTGGACCAAATTATCTTTTCCCTTATCCCTCTTTATCCAGTGCTTTCTTAAGCTTTAACTTAGGAAAAGCCATAGAATAAGACCCTTGATCATCTTTGGAGATTGAAAGGGATACTTGCTTTTAAAAGTGCAACAAATGTTGAAACAGAAGATGCAGCCACCTGTGTACCAGAGGATCAATAATTTTTTTCTTTCTATCTGTCTCTGACTCAGGAGATCACAGAAAATCTCGTGTACCAGAAGCCTGATGACCCCTTGCAGTTCATGTTGCTGCAGGTATAGTGTCTTGCTGGGGCTCATTGGGGACTGTCTGTTAGGGCCACAGCAGAAAATCAGCTTTGCTGAGCACACCAGAAACGTGGTCAACCCATGACTATTTCTCTTACTGGATGTCTGCTCGCTTGAGAGGCAGAGGAGCACAGGTCAGGAGCAGAGTGCCCAAGGTGCAAGGGACCACCCGTAAAAAGGAGAGGGAGGAGAGGTATGCAAGAATGTGTGGAAGAGCTGGGTGTAGGGGGGAGCATGGAGTGGATGTTTCCTGGAGGACTGACAGGTGAGGGAAGCTTAGACCTTAGGAAGAAATTTTTCTTGATGAGGGTGGTGAGACATTGGACAGGTTGCCCAGGGAAGTTGTGGATGCCCTCTCCCTGGAAGTGTTCAAGACCAGGTTAGATGGAGCCTTGAGCAACCTGATCTGGTGGGAGGTGTCCCTGCCCATGACAGGGAGGTTGGAAGTGGATGAGCTTTAATGTCCCTTCCAACCCAAACGATTCTACGATTCTATGATTCTATGACAGAGATAGCCCCTTCCCCCTTCCCCCCCTCCCCGTGTCCCTGTGACCTCTCTCCAGCTCCCTCTGTCCCAAGCTGGGAGGGAACAATTTTGCTGCCCACACCTCCCTCTTCAGGACAGTTGTCTGCTGATGCTGCAGGGTATTAAAACACAGGAAATTCAGACTTGGTGGATGGAGGCAATGGTTTGTGAGTGAGTTAGAAAAAGTATGGGGAATTTCTTGAGAAAAGGAAGAGATTAGAGGAAAGAGGGCAGGCAGAGAAAAAGAGTCTTTTCCTTCACTGCCCTCTAGTCATTCAGGGGGAGCACCACTTTTGTGATTTGCTGCTGGATTCATGCCATACTGAATGCAGAACCTGTAGAGGGATGGCAAGGCCATATCTGGGCACCAATGACAAGGAAATAGGCTGCCAAATTACCCTTTTCCTTTTCCATTTGCCCAGGTGCAGTCCATGATAAAAGCCAGGCAAGAAAAAATGGAGGGAAAATTGGAGGAGAATAAAGATGCAGAGATGTTTCTGGAAGAGATCCCATGCACTCCTTTTGCTCCCTACTGACCTTGCCATTGTGGTATTCCATGGGGCCTTCACAGCACCATGCTTTTTTAGTGATTGACAGTAACTTGGAACAGGTCTGCCTGTACCTCCGTTTCCTGATTTTTCTGTTCTATATGATTGTGCTTTTCCTTGACTTTAAATCCTGCAACCAAGCGTTGGTTTGGAGCACAAACTCAATTCTTAATGGGTACCTGGACCTGCATGCACATGTGGCACACCTTGAAGAGGCAGATATGCTGAACTCTGATGCAGTCTCTGCATGCAAATGCATAAATCCCACATTTACCCCTAGGCTCTGCTTTACTGTGCAGAGAAACCTCGCAACTCAGACAATGCAAGCACAAAAGCAAGTAGAATTAAAAAGCAGCCCCAGACAACCCACAATCCTCTCTTTTTCCATGCTGCATTGGCAACTTACTGTCTCCAGCTATGCAGCAGAACCAGTGCCTATCTGATACTTTGGGAGGCTGGATCTCTGGCTTTCCTGCTGGCCCCAGAGCTCCTTTCATGCAAGAAGCTGTCTCTCTTCCTCTTCCACTCACTGGACACAGGTGTCTCACCCATAGCCATCTCTGCTGGGTCCAAATTGCTCTGATTTTTCAGGTTGTCCTGCTTGTATCTTTGTGAGTATAGTGTGTCTTTTGATAAAGAGAACAGTAAAGCAACAATTGTATGCACATTCTGTGGCTTCAGAAGACACTGGCACCCAGGAATGTGGGAGGTGAATAAAACTAAACGACCCAAAACCAAGCACTGGTAGCCCAGGACATTCAGAGTCAAGTTACACTTTGTAAACACATTGATCTGCTTTTGATTCTCGAAACACTTACAGTCCTTATTTTTTGCTATCCAAGTGTCTGTTTCCAGCCTGTAAAGAAACTTTGTCTGTCTTTTTTTTTTGTCTCTTGCCTGAAGATTATTGAAAATGTGCAACAGAGCATGCTGTTATTTTGGCTTCATTTAATGTGTATGTGCAGTAGATGCCAGAGAGTTTTTTGTCACTACAGACTTTTCTCTTTTTTAGGCAAGTGCTCTAATTTCATGACAAATGAATTCCCAAATGACTATCTCTGTGGCTATGAAGAGAGCACTATAGAAACTTATCTTTCATCTATCTATTTTCAGCTAGAAATCTGATAAGGTTGTGCGATAATCTACAACAGAGCTTGGGCCCAAAAAGACTGGGAATAACAGAGGTGAATATTTGACATATAAATTCTCTGTTTGAGTAGAATTGCCTTTCTATCTAAGATTCTCAAAAAGGATCAGTTAACTCATGTGTTTCCAGGCTAAAGGGGGGTAGGTACCCCTGTCATTCATAGGACATGAAGGTTTTCAAGGTTATTGTGAGCCTAAAGATGGCTCAAGATTCAGATAAAATCTGCACAGGTTTTATAGGAGATTTAATGTAGACATGCATCTAGGTCCCACTGAAGCAGTGAAATGCTTTTGAAACCCCTACTTACCTTCAGCAACTGGAAGAACTGGGCAATTAATGAAACAGACAGACTGATTGTTTTTCAACCTGATGTATTTTTGATCAAGAGTTTATAAACAGCCCTATGCATACATGTCCTCTGAATGCAAAGGAAGTGCTAATGAACCTCTGTGAAACAGGAACTGCATGGAAGATGAAGATAGTGGCTGAAATCTTTTCATCTCTATGGTCACTTGTCAGCATGTTTTCCCAAGAGATCGAGAAGCTGGCATGCCTTTGAATTTTGCTGTATGACAGCACTAGGATACTTTGGGGTACAGCCATAGCTGTGAATTTCCTGCTTCTAACATTTGTGTATTGTATTTTGTTGTTCTCTTTTATTTGTGAAAAACTTTTGACTTATAGTATGTGTAAAACTTTTGACTTGTGATATGTTCTGGGACCATAGGTGCATGTCCTCAACCTCTTGTCAGCATTAAGGGAGTTATGCAAGGAAAAATCCTTGATTTCTCTTTCATGAGGTAGAAAGTAGTCTTACAGATGACAGAAGTTTTGCAAGAGAGGTCCTAACCAGTGTTTCTCAGCAATCTTAGGGTCAAAATTTTCCTTTGGTGGCCTGTCCACCTTGTCCCATGCTAACAAAATTGTTGTGTGATAGCGAGAAGTCCTCCCCAGTGCACGTAAGAGGGAGCAGCTGTCTTTTCTGTTGCTCAGGATGGAGGTCCCTCTCCTTTGAGGAGCAGAATTTGTACAGAACTGAGTGAGGCTGTACTCAGGACAGCCTTCTGGGCCTGGAGTTGGCATGTGTAGATAGCGAGACACTGCAGAAGGCAGTAGGCTAAGGAACACTCTTCAGCTTTCACAGTCTTAAGGGGCAGTTGATCAGCTCTGAGCAAGGGCTTTGAGCAGAAATCTTGGGGAACTCATCATCAGACGAGGAGAGATGTCACTTCCTTCTCCTCAAACCTCTCAGCAGATGATTACATTGTGTTTTGAAATGCAGTTTTCAAGGAGAAAAGTCCAGGAACTTAGTTTTATGAAAACAAAAAAGCACCCACCAGAAGGTTTGCAGATTATTGTGTTTAAGCTAGTGCCACCCAGCTGTTCTTTTTGATTTGCTTCAGAGTTTAGCTGAAAAATACACCTTAGCTCCAGAAAAATTTTGCCTCACATTAAGGCACTAATGCACCACCACTGTTTGTGTGTAGGAGGGCTTTCCTGTGGTGAAGAAAAGGAGAAAATTTAGATTTAAAATTGAAAAGCTTATTGCAGGCTTAATTCCAGAGTGACTGTCCCTTTTCCATATTTCTTTCCCAAACCATAGGATCCATGTTTCTTCTTCGTAAGTGGACATTTATCAACATGACATTTAACTGTCATTGAATTTCTTGCCTTGGGTGCTCTGAAGGAATTAACAGTTCATTGTGTGTAACTGAAACTATTCCATATAAGTCCTTATAGCATGCTAGTCACAGTATATTTGAATGCCCTCCAGTAGTGTGCTAAGCAACGTGACTAACATCTGTTGTTTGTTCTTTCTCCTCTCCATGAGGAAGATCTCTGTGCACTGAAGTGGATTCTTTTTAAAAGGGTGTTTTGTTTTTTTTTCCCACACCTGTGTATTGCTGTGTTCTTCTAACAGTTAAGGATAAGTCATGGAGAGGAAGGCAAGGAGGTTGATGGTAGTTCGTAGTTCCCAAGGGTGTTTCCTCCATAGTTTGAGCTGGGCATCAAGGAAGTAGTGTTTTCACAGACAAGATTTTTGGTTGATCCACGGACTGGCACAGACAGAGACATCCAGTTCAGCTGCCAAGTAGTATGATCTTAAGGTGCACAGACCATTTCTGTTGTGAACCGTGTAGTCCCCCAGAAGCAGGATGTGGAGGGGCCAGCCAGGAAAGTATACTCAGTGTGCAATAAGTGACTTGGATCAAAACATCAATTTCTTTTCTTGCCACTTTTGTACGGAAGTTAAAATGACTCAGATACCCCAAGCAATGCTAAAGTTGCCCGTGTTCTGCCTCTAACCCACGAAAAAAACCCAAACAAACAATGTTGTAACTGCTGATTAAAGATCCTTTGAAAAGTTCACACAGACTCTGCTCTGCTCCTTAGGTGGAGGGCACAAGTAGAATAGCTTTTCAATGGCCAGCTACTTACAGCATGAGGCATTTCATTGTTATTCACTGGATATGAATCATTGCTACGTAACACCAATTTTAAGCTAGTTTAATGCTATTGATTTCAGAGTATCACAATCGTGTGAAACTCCAAGTACGCAACAGCAACTATTCAGTGTCTGTATGTCTGAAATGACAGAAATTAACACCTGTGGAAAGCCCAACAAAGAGCTTACCTCAAGAGAGAGCTCAAGCTGAAGACTGAAGAATGTAGGAGTTTTAGAAAGGGAATATACCAGGACAAATTGATCAGGTCCTGTCTGACATGCCTTCTGGTTTTATTCAAGGGAAAGCTTCTTGACTCTTTTTTCAGCCAGGTGAAATGCAGAAGAAAAAGAAGAGACTTTCCATTAAGGTCAATATTTTTGCCTGCATTCTTTTTTCGGGACTGTCGTTATGGACAACATTGATGTAGCAGCAGCATCAAAAGTTCATGGCCGTGCCTCAACATACACAAATGAAAAGGGGAACTTTGAGTTGTTGAGGTGACATGGGTTGGATGCAGTCACTTGACATTTTCTCCTAGGGAAAGGTGGTAGGCTGGAATGTCACTGCAGAAAATCTGAAGTTAGGCAAAGCAACGCCCAGAGGTTTCTATACAGATAATTCAAGATGGGAAACTGATGGCAGACACTGCAGTGGTTGTTTTCTGTTAGAAATGCTTGGTATTAAAGAATGGAGTGATTCTTCATTTCTCCCTCAAGGCTACCATCTCAATTCCTCATGCAACTCCTCTCACAGGTTGGAAGTGCTCATCCTCCTTTGTCACAGACTTTGCTGCCTTCAGGCTCTAGGAAAGCCATCGCCATAGCGTATTCATCAAAGAGTCTGAAGTAAACTTTCTGACTTCAAGTGCAGAAAATAGGGGAAACTGCTGACGTTGCTTTATAAACTGCAGTGAAATAAGGCCAGGGAAGAAACAGACTATGAGATGGACTCACTTGCTTTTTGTGTTGTTACTTTGAGACTAAAATTAGCCTCTTGTTCATTGTCACTTGTAAAGTGGCAAGAGATGGAGGAACATGGGGCCACACAGAGCTGAACTTAGGAAGAGGCACAGCTATCTAGTACAGTTTGCAAATTAAAAAGGTAAGCAATGTAGTTAAGGGAGTGCAGCACCCAGCTTACCCTGGCTATGAAAATGTCACCATAAACTTACAAACCTTTAAGGCAAATATCTTTCTTGGATTCACCTCATCCAACAATTTAAAACTCTTCCTATGAACTAGAAGCAAGGATCCATATTAGGGTTAGGGAGTTTGTAAGAACAAGAGGTAAGCTCTGTGCTTCCTCCTTCCCATACCTTCGCTTATCTCCTAGTATAAAATAGGAAACAGAGATGAATAAAGACATGTGGAATAGCACAATTGTTTGTTAGTGGGAAAAATGCCTGTCATACTAGCCCTTGAAGAAAAAGAGTTTCCACTTTGAGGTGCTTTTGGTGTTTGGATAGATGAGTAACATTAGGGAGAAAGCTATTTTAAAATGCAGACAAGTGGTCAGAGAGCTAAAGATTTTTAACAATGATCCAAAGTTGCACATGGTGCCATGAACAGGAGTCCCTTTGAAGAGCAGAGCAATGCTTGCTGTATCCTGCTATTATTTTATCAGCCCCTTGGATCTAGCATAATAGCCTACCTCTTTGCAAGGAGATTCAGGGAAGGACAGTGTTGCTGAATCCCCACAGTTCTGAAAACAAGTACTGCCTGTTGGAGAACCCAGCTTTTGGATCTGTTTTTTGAATCTTTCCTAGCCTAAGAGACCTGTCTTGAGGGACTTTGACTCGGGTATGATGCAATGATGCTGATGATGTGTTTGAAATGGTGGATGAGAGTGCATATGGGAAAAGCTCACCCTGTTCTAACAGAGCAACACCTGCCTACTTTTTGCTCTGTTAGATGTCTAAATGTTTTCAAATGAAGAGCAAAGCTCTTTAGAAAGGTAAGAGCTGGGCAGAGTGCAGCACAACTATGGACAGAGCTACTTTTCATAGTTACCTTTCATAGACCTCTTAGGAATTTTTCCTAAACCTTCCTGTCTTATTAAAAAATTATGTATTGAAATCCAGCACCTGAGTAGTAGGTTAAAAAACATCTTGAACATAAAGGGTAAAACTTAACCTTTCTTACGTGTGCCCATGAGAGGGCAGCACAGACCGGCTGAGCCTTCGTTAAAGGTTCTTAAGAGGCAGGGAGACTAAGCCAAGAGCTATGTCCAGTCGTGGAGTAGCAACAAGTAGAGAAGGTAAACGTAAAAGAGCTGGATGGCCAAAAGCCCAGCTCCATCCATCGCCCAGCTGAAACTAAAATCCAGGTACAGCTGAGTACAGGGTTGACTGGGTCAAACCTCAGGTGCACAACAGGGTCTGAGTCTCACAGACTTGTCAGGGAAGTTTCCAGTTACTGACTGAAACCTTAAAGGAGAGTTTCAGAGGAAGAACCCTGAACAGTGCCTGCAGTTCTATCAAAGCAATGAGTTGGTGTGAGACATCGACCACACCCTTGCCAAGGCAGAAGCTGTCACCCTCAAGAGCACTATAAACTAACCCGAGGCATGCATGCTGTTTATTTCCATCCCAGTGCTCCTAAGCACTGCACCAGCCAACACCCTTCTGGTATTTCCCTTTCCTCCTTCTGCTGATACTCTAGCGATGCAACTATTATTTGACACTCCTCCCTCTTTCTTTTGGGAGCTTCAGCCCTCTAGCAAGCTGGATAGTGAAGATACTGAGAGAAATCAGACACATACTTGCAACACTTTGTTTATAGCAAGAATGGTGGAAACTGGATAGTGACAGGCAACAATATGTAGATGGCAGTACTTCACTGCCAGCCCATTAGAGCCTCAGCTGTCAGAAGCAGCTAATGCAGAGGAGTCAAGCAGGATGGATTTGGAGCAATGAGGTACCCTCAAACACCCTTCAATAATGAGCTGTGTCAATTAAAGTGAACAAATTTCTTCAGCCCTGTGTTTACCACAAACAAACAGTAAAAGTCCATAAAAAAGACCTCTTCTTTCCACAACTGACACACGGGATTTTGGATGGGAGGTTTTTAACCATCAGCAAGAGCAATGCAGTTTACTGGTTCCAGACAGAACAGCTTGTTTCCAGTCTGTTAGATGAAACTCAGCTGAACCACCAGCACCAAAAGACCATCACAGAGCCAAGGCCATTCAGAAGCTGGGACCACATCCTAATAGATATAATGACACTGACATGCAGTCTTTCAGAGTCCAGAAAGCTTTCAAATTCACAACCAAAAGCAATACGGAGACACTTTCTGGCAGAGCTTCCCTGGACATTTTCAGCCTTTTAAAGGAACTATTTAAAACACAAGAAGAAAACTTCCATCATCTCAAAAGTGTTTTCTTCTGCTAAGGATTTTGCAAGGTCCCAGTTCTTTGCCCAGGTAAGGTGAGATTTCTAGCCTCCCTGTGGTCAGGCTCCTCTTCAGATTGAGTTACCCTGCCCTCATCTGAAGATGTGATTCAAGACGAAGCCACGTCCCATTTATTTACTCTTTTATGCCATCAAGGGTGTTGCCTGGGGAGTGCTGCTCTTGGAGGGCTTGGCTCCTCAACGCCACCAGTATAAAATTCTGCCAGTGGGAGGGGAGCCAGGACAGGTCTTGACCTCAGGGCTCCCTCAGGCACTTCCATGCTTCTTTTATCTCCTGGTCTCTTTGTGTACGAAATGTGACCTGTAGGTTGCTGAAAGACCTGGGTGAAATCAGCAGCTCTAAGATGCAGATATTTTGGTGTGAGTTTTCTTTTGCAGAGATTAGTCTCAGGCTCTCCTACTAGCTTCCAAGTTAGGGGGGTAAAAGAAGGGGAGATTTGGAACCCAAACCTTTCTCAAGGTGTGCAAGAAGGCACGTTAAGGGTCTTCTTTATGAACAGTAGTAGCAGCCCATGGAGATTAGCCTTTAATTTATAATAAATAAATTTTAATTTATTTTTCATCTACTATTTTTCTAAGCTTTTGAGTTGAGACCACTGAGGAAGGGAGCCACAGCAGCTGACCTAATTGTTAACACTGTGGTACCGAGATTTAATTTGCTACTGTCTTTATCCACATATGCAAATTATATTATGATCACTAGTTCAAAACTCCCTGGAGAAGCGTTTCCCAGCCTAAACCCAGTTCTTGTACCAGATCAACCAACTTGCTCCAAGTTGTTTGTCCTTTCTACTTGCACACTTGTCAGAAGGAGAAGAAGCAGTCTCTTCTGAAAGGCTGAAAGTACAGCTTTTCATGCAATCTCATGATTCCAGTAGTTTGGGCTTTATGCCAACACTCAAAACTGCAAGTCTTAATGTCACAGCCATGGTTATAAGCTCATTAATAAAACTACCCTACAAAATGAGAAAAAAAAGGTGTCTCCTTCTCCTTCACCAAAATATTAAGAAATCCCAATACTTCATTTCTTAGGAATGAAGAGTGCAATGCCATATTCATGGGTAGATTATGCATTTTCAAATGCAAAATACCAGGTTTGCTGGCATCACAAAGGTGCCTGTATTTGGGTTTTCTGCAGTGCTCTTCACCAAGATATCTGAGGTTTTATAAATAAGTTACTTACTGCATTCCATGTTATACTAAATATATACATACAGTTCTGCTTTTCACTCTATGTGTTTGTAGGCTTAGCTGGAGTGGCCAGCCCAGCGACCTGGTGGTTTATCCTAGCCCACTATAATTAGCCCATGGTTGTTGCTAACTGTATGCTATTTGTCTGCCCACACTCAGCACTGTTTGGTAAACAGTTTCAGAGACAGAGTTGCTCTCCCCTGATCTCCCTAGGTGGTGTTCACTTATGTATATTCCACACCTCACAGTTATTCCTCTTTCTTGGGGCCGAGAGGTCTAGAAGTGGCAAATAAAAGGCAAAAACATTTCAGAAAGGGGAGGGCAGCTGTAGCAAAAGCCATGACCCATCTGAGGAGGCAGGAGGCAAGGTTGGCATGAGGCCAGGCCAGCTGCAAACCTGGTGGGTGCAGCGGACATCTGTCCTGCATCCTTACCCCCCATGCGGGTGCACCAAGACAAGAGGAGGTGGCCATGACGAATTCCTTTCTCCTCCAGGGGAGGAGCTGGCTCCCGGCCACAGCACATGGAGGGCTTGGGTGGCAGGCACGAGCCTCAAACCCAAATCTTGCAGAGGGAAGGGAGGTCAAATGCTCGGCTGGAAAGAAGCTGTTCACAGCCTTCCCGGGTATGCAGGAACAAAGCCGGCTGGCAGGAATTGGGATCACTGGCAGTGGTGCCCTCAGGCAGGCAAGGTGGCAGACTCTGCCAGGAAAGTCCCTCCAAGGCTCCTCTGCTCCTGGGCAGCACCTTTGCAGCATGCTGCAGCAGGAATGCTCAGCCTCACTCCTGGCAGTGCTGACATGCACTGGAGGGACATTCATCAAAAAAGTTCTGCTCCGTGGGACAAACGTATTGTGAGTTTAAAGCCAACCTGTGCACGGGCACATAGGCTTGGCCAACACAGCAGCCACACTACTGGGGGTGTTGAATTTTCTGAGCCCTCTCTGACCTCTCTCTTAGCCATGAGACCTGTTCTTCCCATGCAACATCACAAATGCAGTTAGGAGCCTCCTGTTCACAGATGGTTCCTCCATGATGCTGGCACGAGGCAGTCACAGAAACTACTCTTGGGACTCTGTTGCTTTAGCCATAACCTCCTTTTCCTCCCTGTGTGCTCTCTCCCTCCCTAATTCTTCCCTCTCACATTCTCTCATTCTTACATCATTATTTCCATTCTCTGAGGAAAAGAAATTCAAAGGATGCAGGAAGGTGAAAAAGAGTTCTTAGAGGTTAGGAGCAGGGCCAGCCAATTGGAATTACCCACAGCATCTAATCAGACCTTTACAGGACCTTTGTTCTCACTTTGGGCAACCTCCAGCATCCATCCTGTGCCAATTTTGAAAAAGAACCCGGCATACCGAGTGACAGGCGTGTTCTCACTCTGTCCTGTCACGCATAGAGCACTTTGCTATGGTCAAGAGATAGATCTCCTGAGAAATTTCATTTTCCACCTCCATCTGAAAGTGGGCCAGGGTGTGGCCTCAGCACCTGACCATCCCTCCAGCTGAAGCCCCACATAGCAGTGTGTTGTCGCTCTCGAGCCAGCATTTTGCCTTTAGCTCACACGCAACAGAAGTGTTCACATGTGTGCACCTATGTCTGGATACGTGCAAGGAAAGGACATGCATGTGTGGATTTGTACATGGTGCATAAATATGGCTCTGTGAGGAGGGGTATGCACTCATGTGTCACCAACAAGCTGTTGGCAACCAAATGGTGATGGCAATTTGGGAGTGAACACCACCCTCCCCAGCCTTACCTACCCTTCCAGGCCAAATGAGTATTCACCTGTTTGCAGCTTCCTAGACAGGGCTACAGAGCAGCAAGAGCTCAGCTGCACCAGAGCCCTCTCCCAAAAGCTGTTGTCAGTGCTGGTGACTGATAAAACCAGAGACTTCACTGTCTCTCCCCTCTCTCCTCCTTCCTCATCTTCTTTTTCAAGATTAGCACTTCCATGCTTGTTTCCTCTTCTCTCTCTCTGATTCAAATGTGTCAGGGTGTCTTACCACAGCAGGGTTTGTGTCTACTTGCTGCCCCATGACCTGCCAGGCTGTGATGCTCAGGAGATGTTCTGCTATCCCCCCTCCTGTTGCTCTCAGTGTCTAACAGTAATGATGTGAGCCTGCCTTCCTAGACCCGAGCACAGCAGCTGATGTGAAGAGCATGGTCCCCAGTGCTGCTGAAAGATGGGATGGCAGCTACACCAAAAGAGACTTCACATGTTGTAGGGATCACAAATAATGGGCAAGCAGGTCTAAGTTATTTAGGTCTAGACAAATCTGTGTCCCTACCTTTGATCACTGAAGTGACAAGTTTCTTGTCCTTGTCTACTAGGCCAGTCTGGCTGCAATGGCTGGGTAGTATTTTGCCTGTCACTGTGATCCCTCATGGAGCTGGAAACGCCAGAAGCACTGTCCTTTCCTCAGGGTCAAATCTCATAGGGATCTCATGGGACAACCAAATCTCTCTCCAGATTTCTCCAAGTACCAAGAGGATCCATAAAAAGTTAGAGCTATTATAGCTCTAATTTCCCACAATGTATGCAAGTGTGCCTAGCAAGGAGACAGAGGCATATTGTTTTGATGTTTACTTTTGACTGTGAAGGGCTCTAAAAACATGAAGTTTCCATCGCTCTTTCCAAGCCCATTATTTATTTGACTGATTTTCGCACCAGCAGACGAAGAACACCAAGAAAAAGCACTTGTGCTTTTTGCCAGAGACTCGCTCAAGGCTCCAGTAATGGGAATCATGACTTTTGGCAGGCTTGTATTGGAATGGGTGAGGGAGAGGAAGGTGAGAGACATTCCTTTTCTTCTATGATCCTCAGCCTTAGTAACTCTCAGGTCATCACAGACCAATTAATATGTATGCCCGTGCTTGACTTTGCACAGTCTTGGTAAGACTCAGTGTGTTAAAAACCCAGAGGGCCCAAGGAAATGCAATGGTCTCCCCACCTTTCATATTATCCACAATGTCTTACAGATTAGCCAACACCTACACTTCTGTTTCCAAAAAAAATCTCAAGCTAAATAAAATGAAAATTAATCCAACCCAAACCACTGGGTTTTCCCCATGCATTGTAATTAAATGAAAACATTCAAATTCATTTACTCTCTTTTTCTAGTCAGTACATTCTTCTTTTATACCCACGTTCAAGCAGCAATCCAGCAATTCTAATAATTATATTTATGTCCTTCCAACTTACCCATCCTCTTTAAAGTTCAAATATCTCCTACAAGTGAGTCATTTGTCCACCCTTTTGAGATTACAAAAATAGAAATTCTTCAAAGCTTTTTGTTCTCAACACAACCACATTCCGATACGATCTAAGATCACAGAGACACCCTCCGGTCCCAGGAGGACTGGGGAACAGGTTTGGCTAGAAAAAAAAGTTTTCCCCATGTGATGGGCACCCTACCAATCACACAGCATTTTCCTCCAGCAACCTGGACTCTTTAAAGGCCAGCAGAGGTGGGAGAAAGAGGCTTTTTCAGCTTTTCAGGTGGGTCAGGATTTCTGCTGGGAAGCATCACAAGAAGGGAGGGGTGAGTGCCTTGCCTTGACCATCATCTTCCTCCTAATGAGGCACGTAAGCAATAAGTGTCTGTTAAGAGTAAAGTAGGCTTTTATGTTTAATGGCTTTTATTGTAGTCCCTAGGCTGTGTTTAGCATGTGGGAGTCTGATACCTGGATAAGGTTAACTGCAGAACATTATTAAGGATTTCATTCTTCATACTTCAGGCAGTGTCTTCTCTATGGCTGTCTTAATTTGTTTCGTATTTTTTCTCTTAAAGACTGGGGAGGAGTGAACAGGAAAATTAAATTTGTTGCAAATACATCTGACTGTAAAAAAAAGGAAGAATTATTGCAGAGAAAGATGAATCCTGTAATTCCCCTTCACTTGTGAAAATGGGAAGGGAAAAAAAAATCCTCTTGTTTTGGCTGTGCGGAACTAATGAGGGAGAGAGGAAAAACCTACCTCCCAGCTCTATTTCCAAAGCAATTATGCCTGATGATGATTTACCAGCCACTCCACTGTTCGCACAGGCTTCATTTC
Source organism: Dromococcyx pavoninus (assembly GCA_033558185.1). Lineage (NCBI taxonomy): Eukaryota > Metazoa > Chordata > Aves > Cuculiformes > Neomorphidae > Dromococcyx > Dromococcyx pavoninus. The sequence continues at coordinate 1,750,196 of JAUMJL010000483.1, forward strand.
ATAGCAATCTCTCTCAAAAGGAAACTTAATTAGTCTCTGACCCCTGCTTGATGCTGAGCTTTTTTTCTTCCTTTATTTTTTCTCTTTTAGTAGCACAAAATAACTGGCTGGCTCTTGCTTTTCTGAATCTGGTTGATCCCTGGTGTACAAGATGTTCTCTGTCAGAGGTGTTTGCATTTCAGGGCAGGTGGAGCAATGAGGAAGGTCCAGCAGGGCAGGAGGAGTGTGTACTTTTGTCTGTGCTGGAGGTGTTTGATTTAAAATAAGTAAATGAATGATCAATTTACACTTGTAAAGCATTTGGTTTGTTACAGCAGAGTTCAAGTGATTCATCAATAACATATTCGATTGCATTGGCTTAAAAACTGTGCAACTCTGAGGATGTCCCAAGCACTTGGAAACTGCCTTCCTTTTAAGCACCTTAGGGGCTAAATTTTGCACTAAAACACATGGGGAGGGTGGGGGGGGGAAGTAGGTTTATTGCTGTCTGACCCCTCCAACTTTGTTGTAGCAGAGCCTACAGCAGGTCAGGATGTGAGCGGGTCTCTGGCACACAGAGGCTTCCCGTGGCCGTGGCAGTGGCACGGCACCTCCAGCAGTGGTTCCACCCTGCTGACTTCCCTCCATCAGCACCTGAGCCCCAGCCCAGGTGTCTCGTTCCTGCCTGTAGGGACATGCTCTCCCATCCAGGGCTCAGTGAGCATGAGGGGCAAGAGGTGTGGTTCCCAGGCTTCTGAGCCAAAGGGTATGGGCAAGGACCAGGTTCCTGCCATTGAGTGTCTGGGTTTGTTTAGTTGCACCTGAGTGGCTCTGAGCCCTTCGGCAAAAGTGTGTGGAACCATAAGCAATAAAACAAACGTGGCCCTTGTCTTTGCCTCCTCACATCAGGGGATGAGAATGCAACGCCCTGCCCAGGGATGCTGAAGCAAAATGAGGTAGCGAGGGGTGAGGTGAAGTCTTTGTAAGCCCCACCACTGTGCTGAGTGAACCTCCAAGAGCGGGATTTAGAAACAAATGATGCTCAGAGAGGTATTTTAGAACATACTTTTGGCCACAGTGCTGTGACTCCATCATGACAACTGACACAAAATACAAGGCAATCACTTCTGCATGGGCCAATGCCAAACCAGTCATTACTCATTGGCTTTTTAGGCTAGAGATGGAGTAGGACTAGGCTAAGCAGGGGACATTAATCTGTAAGGCTACTGAAATCCTGTCCCAGTCTATAGAAAGAGCGTTTGAAGTCTTTAAAAGATCAACCAGCCCAATGTGTGTGAGAGGTTCGTAACAGAGGCTGAATCCTGCTTGAATCCAAGTACTGTTGTGAGCAGGGCTTCCTTTAAAAGCCTGCATGGAGTGGTCACCTAAAATACAAGGGCAGAAGCCAGTCTCTGCAGAAAGGAGCTTCATTTTCAGCTCCCACATTTATGCTGCTGGTCTCACAGAACCACTATGAGTAGTGGAAGGGAGAAGAGAAAAGGAGGCTGAGACCTTATTGTTCTTTAAAACTACGTGAAAGGAGGTTGTAGTGAGGCAGGTGTTGGTCTCTTCTCCCAGGTAACAGGGGATAGGATGAGAGAAAATGGCCTCAAGTTGTGCCAGGGGGGGGTTAGACTGGATGTTAGGAAAAATTTCTTCACTGAAAGGGTTATCAAGCACTTGAGCAGGCTGCCCAGGGAAGTAGTTCAGTCACCATCCCTGAAGGTATTTAAAAGTCAGGTAGATGTGGCGATGAGGAACGTGGTTTAGAGGTGGACTTGGCAGTGTTAGATTTATGGTTGGACTCAATGATCTTAAAGGTCTTTTTCAATCTAAACTATTTTGTGATTCTGTGATTCTGCGAGATCAAGAAAGCTCCAAGGGCATGGAAATAACAGATCCATTTGCAACTTGGAGGAACAGGGGGATGCAGGGTTATCACCAATCCTGGGCTCTGAGAGGCTCAGCCGGACCCCCATGAGTGTCAGGAGTGGTTTGTGGTGTAAGAGAAGAGGGGAGAAGTGACAGTCCGATTTGTGACCAGGGTGTAAGGAAGAGGAAGAATGATGTGCTTCAGGAGGGACCTAGGGTTTTGTGGCACAATGGGAGCGACAGACTTATTTCCAAAGCTGCTCGAAGCATAGAGCAAAGTCTGTGGTGGTGACAATTGAATACCTGGGACCTAGATAGGTCATGGCTAAATTGCAAGGTGTGTGACACATGCTGAGGAACACCGGGTCTGTGCAAGCTCAAGGCTGAAATACCAGGACCTGGCCACCATCTCGTGTGGATATTTTGGATAACAGTTGCAGCTGAAGCTCTGGTTTCCTTGGGGGTTTACCTGAAGCCCCAGAAAACTGTATTTGGGTCCTAAAACTAATTTTACCTGTCCCATGAAGAAGGCTGTTCTACCTCCAAAGTGATTTGTGTCCACAGGTAGGAGTTGCTGGTGCCAGTCTCTCTGAGGCTGGGAGGGAGGCTGCCTACTGATGTCACATCCCATTGGTGGCTATGAGTCATTGCCTTGGGCAAACCAGCCAAGGTTTGCTTCATGCCTCTGTAGTCACGCGCCTGTGCCAAGTGCTCTACAATCTGCTCTACCTTAATGCAGCCTGCCTCTGAGAGGTGAAGAGCAGGCAGCAGGTAGAAAGCCCCAGATTTCCCACGGCTTCTCCTCTGGGGTGTGTTGGCAGGTCAGCTCTCCAGCTCCCCAGCTGTTGTCACAATCTTGGAGCACCTCCCCAGTCTCTCATCTGTGATTCTGATACCCTCTACAATGGAGAAGGTGTCAGACAAGGCGTTGCCGTATATGGCACAGGGGAACGAAGTGGGTGCAGAGAAATGGACTCCTTGGGTGCCAATCACTTGGAGGCAGAGAGAGAATTCATACTAATGTGGTAACATCATTACAGTGTTTATTTTTAGGTCTAGAATAAAGGCTCTTCCTTCGCTTTTCCTCCTCCCGGTCTCTCTGCTTCCCCCTACCCTGTAATCCCATTGAATTTAGGTAAGGTACTTGAGGGCCTTAGGTAGCCCAGAAGCTTGCCACTCTCCAGCTGATATCTGTGAGCTGGTGACCACGTCCATCTTTCCTTCCAGCTACAGTAGCCCAGGAGGTGGGCTTGCTGCAGGAGAAGAGGCTTGCTTTCTCTGGCTGGCTTGACTGCAGTAATACCTGACCAAGGAGAGGCAAGAGTGAGCCAGGTCCTGCCTGCCTGGATGGAGACAGGTTTAGGTTGGCCTAGATGATCTCAGACCAACCTTGTGATACTGTGATACTGTGAAAGACAGCTTGTGGGGAGACAAGCACATGGGCACATGGACAGCCCACATACAAGGTGTGAGTGCTGTTTTTACACTGTAGGAAGGTCTGTAGGATAGAAAGGGAGGAAGAAAGTGGTGGTACCTGTCATGTTAAGGAAGGGGTTGTGACTTTGTTCATCACACTTGGTGATGTGCTAGCTATATGGCACACTCAACCCTGCTATCTATGTGGCAGCTGGAGCAGACCTGCTTTTGCATGTAGTGTTCAGGGTTCATGTGCCTGCATTTGAGCAGAGGAGGTTTCCTTTCTTTTTGCACTGCTCCCTGACTTCTAATGTCTCTTAGCTGGCAATAATCAAAGGCTTTTCTAAATCTCTGGAATTTGCAACATGAAGATCCATGAGCCAGGCAGTGGTCTCTACAGCTTTCAGATGAGTAGAGGACAAGTGCCTTTCTGAAGTTTGGCACACTCTGCGGTGTTGTATTGCAGACCATATGTAGCCAAAAATAGCTCAAACTAAGATCTGACCTGCAGTTTTATGTGGTCCCTGGGCATGCTATTTTTTTCAACGAGTTTGGTAGAGATGAAGTTTCAGGCTGACCTCATTAGGCTGCCATTTTCAAGTACAGAGCCATACAGCTTCAGGTTTATTGAGCTGGCCTCCAGCCTCTTGGCTGGGAATAAAATGGTTTCTTACCTTGGAAACAGTGGCCACTCACTATCATGTGAAAATACTTATGTGCTCTGCTGCTGGTGTAACGGTGAGAGCACCGGAGATCTTTCCTTGCCTAACGCTCAAACCGTGGCAGACAGGGTGGTAAGAAATTATGATTTTCCCGCTGTTACTGTTGGAAATCCTGCCTACCCTGAAAGAGCAGCTGATGAGGGGGCTGGAAGTGGCATTTTTAGAAAAGTCCCATAATGACCTGTTCGTCAAGAACTCCCATTCATTGACAGCTGTGTTTGCTCTTACTTTTTAACAGCTTCTTTGAAGAATCCCAGAGTAAGTAACCCCAGCAAGAGAAGGCACTTGTGCCAGTACTCTTGCAGAAGAGGGGTGTTCAAGCTGCTTTGCCTGTTGTTTGCTGAAGTTGGGCCCGTTTCAGCTTTTCTTTTGTGGCTTATATTTTCTTAACAGCCCAGCAAAGGCAGCTGTCTTGGGGTTGGGTTGGGTTTTTTTCCCTCCTCATGCACACACACGCTCTGTTCCTTTGAAAGAATGGCTTCGTTGGCACTGGCATCTGTGCTTGTTTCTCCGAGAAGTCTCCCACCTCTGACTAGGGCCTTTATACCTCTCTCTTTGGAAAGGGATGAATTCAAAGCAGGACGCCTGGCCCCAGCCTGCAGGATATAGCACTCTTAGGAATTGGTGGGAATGCTGCTTGGCTCAGCTCCCATGAGCCAGCTGCAGCCTGAGCTGCTCCCCCTCTCCTTCGCACCTGACCAGGAACAAGGGGGGAGGCTCCATTTCCCGGCATGGGTGGGAGATGAGGCTGCCCTTAGCAAGGTGCTGCCAAGCTGTGCACTTTAGGGGGGTGTGTGTGATACAGCCAAAGCACCATGATCACCAGTTCGGTCATGTGGTAGTGCTAGCCAAAATGAAACAGCTATCTGTGTGGACCCTGGGGTAAAGCCAGCTCCTTTGGAAGAGGAACAACTGAACTTGTCCGCTGTCCATGCGGGTGTAGCTGATGTTTCTAGTCAGGTGGAAATATAACACTGTGAGCTGAGGTTTGCGTGGATGCTGTTGTGATGATGAAAACCCTACCCAAAAGGGAGCCAAAGATGCTGCCCAGACTGGTCCAAATCTTCTGTAGGCCAAGTATCAGGGGGAGTTCGAATTACCAGGTTCACAGCTGGAGAAGTTTTCTCCTCTGAAACTACTATAAAACAAGGGCTGGGAGATGTACACACAGGTTCTGTCTATCCTTCTCCTCAGAGATAATTTTTATTTCTGATGAAACCTATTGTACTGATCTAACTGAAGACTTTGGTTTTCCTCAGGTTGCAGGAAGATGGCAAAAAGTGATGATGGCATGCGCATCTTGCAGGGTCTATTAGTCTTTGGGAATGTGGTCATTGGGGTAAGTAAGGTGGGATGAATATGAGTGAAAGTTCCCTTCCAGTATGACACTTCTTAAAACATCAGTTCTCAGCCATGAAATCCCTCTTCACATGTGAAGTCCACTCATCAAAAGCAAGAGGAGCAGTAAAGGAGAGCCATGCTAGCTGATCAGTTGGGTGGGGAGGAGGCAGCAAGGGACAGCACAGGCTGGTCCTCAAGACTAACATGAGTTCTAGGGGAAGAGCCCTTGCTGCTGACCAATATCTTTCCAACCATCTCCCTCCACATAGTGATGGGAAAGGTTCTGTTAATTTGTTCTTAACTTCCTCAAGTCTTAGGCCTGACCTCTCAAGTGTAGACTGAGTGAGTTTTGCCTGCAGTTCTCTTGTAAAGGCACAATAAAAGAGATTAGAGAGTTGGGCAGAAGACGAGTTGAGTAGCTCCTGTTTGGCAGGAAGTTCAACAAAAGGAAAGCGGTCTCCATCTTTTTCTGTCTCTGTTATTTATTTGGGGAAGGTTGATTTAATGGATTTCTCAAATTTGAACTTCTCAGATATGTGGCATTGCCCTGACAGCGGAGTGCATCTTCTTTGTGTCTGATCCCCACGGCCTCTACCCTCTGCTGGAAGCCACAGAAAAAGATGATATCTATGCTGCTGCCTGGATTGGCATCTTTGTTGGCTTTGCGCTCTTTGCTCTGTCTATCCTTGGTATCATTGGAGTCATCAAGTCCAGCAGGACCTTACTGCTGGTGGTAAGTGTAGAAAATTTGCCCACCTGCTGCTGACAAACTGAGAAAACACCACCTTAGCTTCCTCGCTGAATGACTCACTGAGCAAAGACAGCTGTTATTGGTGATTAGGAGCCAAATATTCTTCTTGATCATGGATGCGGTGTCCCACAAGGTAATTCATGTGAGGACTCGTGCATGAGAAGCTCCTGAATCAGGTTAAGGGAATTAAAAGTGATAGCCACAATGGAGGTTTAATCTGATTGACTTGACCCTGACCTTGCCTTGAAGCACTGCAGAGGCACTTGTGCAATCAGATGTAACTAGGATGTGGTTTAGATCTTTGTTTCTCCCCACCCCTTACAGCCTTTCAGCTGTCATATAACATTCAGTTTAGAAGCTGATAAGTAATGAGTTCTGTACAAGGCATTAGTATGTGTTAGTATACCAAACATGGGTGCAATTGAGAACATTAGACATCAGCAGACAGGCATAAATTACAGGGGTGGGGACAGAGAGCTCTGAATAAGCCAAAGACAATGTTAAGATGTGAACAACTCTCTGTACAACTTTGTACTTAATCCTTTAGGTTGGCAGTGATTGAAAATTAATTGGTGCTTTCATTAATGAAGGGTAGGGCTGAAAACTCTGGAATTGCCTCTCTCTGGGCTTAATGTGGAATGACAGTGTGTCTGTTTTAAACAAGAGACACTTGGATATCTGAGTTCTTGTGCCAGGAAATTTTCCAGAAGACAGCTGAGGGAAGAGAATTCCCTTAGCTCTGAATTTTGGTGGCTTGGCTCAAATCCAAGGCTGTGGTATAGGAGATAAAAGAGGGTATAAGGCACAGCAGCTGGAATAAAAAAAGGGAACAAATGCCTTGAATCTGAGAAGAACATTATAAAATGTGGGAGGAGAAAAAGAGACACAAGAATTCTGGAGGTAATATGGCAAAACTTAAAGGGATTGTGCTGAAAAGGGAAGAGAAACAGTGAATAAGACTATTAGAGGTGATCCTCAGGATCTGTTTTCATGAAGAATATTTGCTCACGAGGTAGGAATGCTGAGGAAATCTGACGATGCAAAATCAGGAGGATCTAAACAACGCCCTAAATTGCACCTTCTGTTTCCCCTAAGTATAAGGTCTCCTGCTAGGAGTGAGCAGCTTCCTGCTGAAAAGCTTATAGCTGGCAAGTGGAAGTGGATGTGGAAGTGGAAGTAGAAGGGGAAATGGAAAGGGAAGTGGAAGGAAGAGGCTTAATAAGTTGCCAATGAGATGCAACAAATAAAAGGGCAAATGTTATTCTAGAACATATCAAGTAAGGTAGTTTCTATGGAGGCCGGGTGGTACCAATGCCATGAGGTTCTGCTGACATCTTGTCTGTGAGATGGAGAACAATTCTAGTCATACACCTTCAAGAAAACAGATTGCAAATGGAAACAAGCACACAGGAAAGGACCACGTAAATGTTCATGGGCATGGACAGGACTGAGGAGACTAGGACAGCCTAGCCTCCTCTGCCTTGAGCAGGGTTTCAGGCTTAATCTTGAAAAATCTTCTTAACTGTTTCTCCAAGAGCTAATTCTGCTGTCTGTCTCCCACAGTATATTATTCTGATGCTGATCACTTATGCATTTGAAATGGCTTCTTGCATCACAGCAGCGACCCACAGAGACTTTGTGAGTATTTCCTTCCTCATGTATCCTTGCAACCGCACTGGGAAACATTGCAGTTCAAGGGAACACAGTGATCCTCTTTAGTGCAGTAAGCATGTGTGGTGATGCAGTGTAAACTCAAAGGACTACTGCTGAGTTAGAATAAGACTCCATAAGGAAAGTTTCTGACATCATTATTCTAATCAATGAAATAACTTTGTTCTTTTTGACATAGTTCTGTTATTTTTAATGTTGTGAAGTGTTTACAACCTTGTAGTTAAGGCAATAGTAGCATGGGCAAGATGAATCATCAATACAGTGTTTAGTCTTTCAGCTACAGACTGATTAATCTATGATAGATACAGAAGACAAATCTTCAGCATTATCCTAGGCAGTGTTACTAGTAAGGGAAAGATTACATGAGTTATTGGAGATATTGGGAGGGAGGGAAATGACTTGAAGTGCTTCAATTCCAAGCAACATATCAAATGTAACCCATAGCTACTGCACATCTTCTGTGATCTGACATCTGGTAGAGCTGCTTAAGACGAGATCTATGTCTTTGTTGTTCCTGCTCCTCAAATCCTGCTCTTTATGCTTCTCTGTTGAAAACCGGGGGAGAAACAGCATTCCTGACCTCCAGCAGGATACTGAAACAAGCAAATAAACCTGCCCCAAATAACCCTGTATTTGCTTTACCTAGCCATTATTTACATAGTTCCTGCATTCTTCTCTGCTTTTTTTTTTCCGTAGCTCACTCCGAATCTCTTCCTGAAGCAAATGCTGGAGCGGTATCAGAAGTCAGAGACGGACAATAACAATGATAAATGGATGTCTGAAGGGGTCACAAAGACATGGGATAAACTCATGCTTCAGGTAATAACAACACTGAAAGCTTTCAATAATTACTAAATGCTCTGCAGCCTTGGAATTTCAAGTCCTCCTTGGGGCTGCTCAGTAATAAATAGGATGGCATCTGCCTTGAACCTTGAAGAAAGGCCTGCACACTCCCTGTTTGATTGTTTGTCAGACAGCAGACTGTCAAAGGCAGGCACTTCAAAAATCTCACCCATAAATCTGTGGTTAATGCCTAACCACCCATGTGGAGGGTCCAGCCATGTGCAGGGCTGTGACCTGGGCCCATAAAGACTGCTCCCTTCTCTTGCCCCACAGAACCAGTGCTGCGGGGTGCAGGGCCCCTCCGACTGGCAAGAGTACACATCTGCCTTCCGCGCCACGCACAACGATGCCGACTTCCCTTGGCCACGCAATTGCTGTGTGATGGATGCCCGAGGGTCTCCTGTCAATCTTGATGGCTGCAAGCTTGGAGTCCCTGGCTACTATAACAGCAATGTAAGATCTTCTCCACTTTTTTCAGTTAATATATGTTGGTTAAAAACGCCTTACTGGAAGGGAAGGAAACAGTGAGTAGTCTTCCTCCTCTACTGTAAGCTACAGGTGTTCAAAAGTTTTCTGGAGGAGAAATGCCTGTAGGGTTCTGACCATGTTGCTGAATACAGGATAGGTTGTAATAAAGGCTTTCCTGATGAAGAGAGAACTATTAAGAAAATTCTCCCAAGGCCACCAGTAAGAAGTGACATCTCCAACATGTAGATGGGCAATTGCTAAATCAAACTTAGTCCAAATATGAGTGTATACAGTATTGAGTGAGCAAGTCAGCAGTTCTCCTCAAGATAGAGTTTTTCAGTAGGCCAGCTTGTCCTATTCAAACAGACCACTGGGTCATGAGCATCAGCTTCTACACTAGTAAATATTTCTAAAAGGTGTTCAAGCTTCAAAATTTGCCTTGATTCTGGAGGTCAGCTGTGTGTTGGCTGTGTTTGGTTAGACTTGTATATGTATTCTTGACAAGTGGTTGGCACAGGAAGTTGTCCTTGAAGTGACTGTGATGGGTCTACTTTGTATTTGGAGCTAGAAACAGGTGGGTTATCTGAAAGCTGCCAAAAATCTGTGTAGTTCCGGTTTGTCTTCTTGAGAACCTGTGAGATACCCAAATTGCAATATGAGAGGAGGATGCCAGCTCAGTCTCTCTCAGAGGTGGATAAGCTTGTCACTTTGAGATACAACCTCGAAGATGGTGTTGATTCATTCACGGTTGTCTTACAGGGTTGTTATGATGCTATTTCTGGGCCAATGAACACACATGCCTGGGGTGTTGCCTGGTTTGGTTTTGCCATCCTCTGCTGGACTGTAAGTACTTAATATTTGCCTTTATTTCCTCTTCTCTTTTCTTGCTATTCCACATCCTGTTGGGTGGAGGTGGACAACAGGACTGATGCATTTAAAATGTCTGTAGGTTATAGTTATTCATTCATCACCCATCTCACTGTAGCCTGTTCACCTAACAGGGCTACTTTTCCAAGTTCTGGCTTCCACAGGTGAGGAGATAGATGGCCTTCCAACTGCTGTGGCCTGCTGCCATCTCAGCAATACAACACAGTAAACACAGCAAACACAGCTTGCAGATACTTGTGTGTGAAGGGTATTGGACCATTTAAATAGTAATCATGACAGATAGTTCAGTTTCTAGTTCGAAGACTTTGTATGAGTGCTTTAAGTGCTCAGGGTTCAGCAGCTTTGTGACAGATAATCCCCAGTGAGCTGAGTGATCCAGTCAACTGGTTGTTGCTATTATTGCTATTATAACCTAACAGGCTGCACATATCTCCTTTCTTCACTGTGAAACTTCTGTTCAGACAAAACCTTTAATCTTTCTCTACCTGACCAGACTTTGCTTATCAAGAATTTCTGTTGCTCTCTCCTTCTAGTAGGACTAAATGGGGCTGAGGGAGAAGCGGGTGGAAGGAAACGGGGAGCAGAGAAACTTAGTAATCCTGTCATTTCAGTTCTGCGTCCTCCTCGGTACCATGTTCTACTGGAGCAGAATTGAATACTGAAGGCCTGGTGTACTCAGCACTGTCCTGAAGCACTGTGTGAAACTGCATTTGTTCGTCTCCTGCTTCATTCTCCTGTGTCGTGGAGGATTTGAAGTTTTCCCACTACCCCTCCGATACACATTTTTTCCCCTGCAAAAACTTGACACACAGAGCTGATGACTCCAGGAAAGAATCTTCTTATCCCTTCTTTGCCCCTTATTCTGCAGCCTTAATGCCTCCTGGCTGAGGCACAATCCTTCTTCCACTGTGCAAGAAATCCTTGGAGCATAAGATAGGTGATCTGATTTGTTCTGTGGTGACATCAGAAACTAAGATGTCCACATCTACTCCAGAAAAATGTTTCTCTAAGGCTGGGTTGAACGTAAATCTTAATGGTAAAGGCTCTGGCAAGGGCTATGTGAGCAAAGCTGTAACCTCCATGACCAGTAAAGACGGATGCTGCAAGGGAGAAGATTACAGACCTTGCTAATATATTTTATTGTTGAACTTCTGTTCCTGGTCTCTGTCACCCCTTGCCTTAGAATAAGGCAGATTCTCCAAGATTTTAAGTATGTCTGCAGTAGAGACATGTCACAGATAAGAAGTCTATTTCTAGTCAAGCCCAATAAAAGGCTAGCTCTCTCCTCAGCAATATGCTGCCTATATTCAAGCCTACCTCCTGTCACTGATGAAAATACTGCATGCACTCCTATCTTCAGAAGTGTCAGTGCAGAAAAATCTCCTTTTACTAACAAGAGACTCCTTCAAAAAAGCTGTTATGTATTTTGCACGACTTTTCATACTTCTACAGACTGGAATTTGTGCAGAGTACGAGGGGTTATGTGCTGTAGTTGGCTTTGCAAATGTGACTGTCCCACGCCCCTAAAATTACTATGCTTCTTGCTTCAGCTCCCTGCATTTATATGGTTACGTTCCCAATGTACTCCCCTTCCTAATCCCCAGATCAGGCAGAACAAACAGCAAATAATGGCAACGAGTGACTCGTGAAAAATGCAAGCAAGGAGTTAACTGAACCAAATCCAGTCTTTGCAGCAGCACTTACAATTCTCACTCAGTTCAACAAAGACTGTTTACTGTGGCCCAGACTGTTCTGGTGTCTTTCTTAGTGAACACTTCAGCAGTTGCACATGTTGTGTGAAATATGTTCCTGTGTAGAACATTTTAAGGTGAAGTCTATTCCTGTGGTTTACTGGTTCAGGTCCTGACACTTGCCAGCTGCCTTGATTCTTTGTTTTTGTATATTCATCAAAATACCAATTAAAAAGAATTCCAGTGAATTTTTTTTCTTGTTCAAGCCTGTGTCTTTGGGAGTGGGAAATTATAAAAATCTGTATCTGGGATATCTGAGGCAGTGCAAAGGCAGGTTATACAGTCCTGTGACCCCATCCTCAAGATCAGAGGGCAAAGCACTATGATGCACAGTGCTACAAAAGCTCTGTAGCTGAACAGTCTCTTGATAGGATACTTGGGCAGAGAAAGAGACAACTATGAGGGTGAACAGCTTGAAGGAGAAACAGATCCTTGCAACATAGAGGGGTTTTGCTGTATGTGTATGCCTTCAGAAAAGAAAATCCACGTGGATCAGCCACTCCAGTGGTTCAGTGGAGTCAGGACTGTCTTGGAGAGCATGAACTGTCAGTAATTTCTACACAGAACTTAGTCTTCAACACTTTTTTGTAAGACTGAAAGACATGGATGGGCCATGAGGACTGTGTATGGAAGTTGTCTGTTTTTTAAGTACTTTTGTATACACTTGTATGTTGCTGAAAGCTGCAGTAATACCTAAATCTACAGAAATCTAAAGAGAATTGGAGTCTGCCTAAGTTAGGCAGCAATAGCAAAACCTTGTTTCTGTGCTGCTTACCACAAACTACAAACTCCTGCCAGCGGCCACAGTAGAACGGAGAAATGGTAGAGGAGGGACAGTGCAGGCACAAAGCCTCTGGCTTCACTTGGCCAAAACCCCACAGTGTCATAAAACCACAGAATCATAGAATTACCTGGTCAAAAAAGACCTCTGAGATCATCGAGTCCAACTGCACTTGTCCACTACTAAACCTTATCCCTGAGAAATTCATCTACCCATCTTTTAAACACCTCCAGGGATCGTGACTCAATCAGCTCCCCGGGCAGCCCATTCCAGAGCCTGATCACTTTTTCAGAGAAGAACTTTTTCCTAATGTTTAGTCTGAACGTCCCCTGGTGCAACTTGTGGCCATTACCTCTTGTCCTATCACCTGTCACTTGGGAGAAGAGACCATCACTCCCTACAACCTCCTTTCAGGTATCCTCAGTTATGGCAGCCTTTGTGGGTAGCTACACATCTATGTAAATGTCTCTTGCTCAAGTTTTTTTCTGAAACTCAAGTAGCTCTGCAAATGGGTGAAACAACTGGCTTATGGGACTTTCTAGAGACTTCTGCATACAGATGTGGCTGGAGACATTGCTTATAGAAAACTTTAGGACCACAGAAGCAGGTAATTTGAAATATTATTCTCCTCCTCTGGTCTTTTGCTCCGGATCCAGAGACCTTTTTCATTCCTGCTAAATGTGGTGTGATTATAGCACTGCACTCAATATAGGGAAAATACTGCAGGGTTTTTCAGGAGAAAAGGGAATGAAATGACTTTGAATAGTCTATTGTAGTATTAACTGCTCCAACCAGTCACAAATGATACCATTGACCTATTGCATAAATGGCAGTTTAAGCCAGTGAAGTCTGGGTTCTTCTCATTTGTCTTCTGCTTCCTGAGCCCTTCCCTCGCATGTCACATTATGATTTACATTTTTTGAAAATAAAAGCAGTTGTGAAGAAATTATCTGGGCAATGGTGGATCTGTGCAGAAATGCCAAGCATTCCACAGTGCAACCAGAAAACCCCAGCTTTATCCACATGAACTAAGGATGAAGAAGACTGGACTGATAGCATAACAATGTTGAGCAGGCTCATGAAAAATCCTGCACAGCTTTTTCTGGTTTTTCAGCTTCTGAAGGCTGATTGCAATCTCTGCAAGTTCCCTACCTGGGATGCCAGGCGAGGGTGGGAAAAGGATGGGATCCATGACAGGAATGGTGGTGAATGGGTTCATGCGTTGGCTGAGGCTTGTAGAGAAATCCTGGTCATTCTCAGCTGTTTGAGTTGCTGCCTGAAGGTATGAATGTATGTGGTCTTCAGAGCTGGCAACATGCACAAATGCATGAAAACTGCTGGACTGAGACATGATGAAGGAAAAAAATCACCCAAAGGAAGCTGTGTGGTTTGTTTGCAGAATTGCTCTGTGTATTTCTTCTCTGTAGGTGTGAATATTCACAGTTCTGTCTTGGCAAAAAAAAAAAAGCGTGTTTCAATTCTCCTACAGACTTATCAGATGTATTTTTAGATTATTAATTTATTGTAATATTTTCAGCTCTGAGAAACGAGAGTCTCATTGAAAAACATAACTCTGTTCGTACTTGAGAGAGGAGCATGGCCTCCAAGCCAACAAGAATCCCAAATCCCAGCTGCTCCCTTCCTGTACGCACACAAACAAAACCTGATGCCTTTCACACAGTTGAAAGTTTGTGGCTGGTGGTACTGAAGGTTTCTGTTCCTTCAGGAATTGGTAAATGTGGGGCTGCTTTTGTGCGTTTTGTGCCTTGCTCTGATTTTTTCCGATAGAGTTTCCTACCTCTTCCTTCTTTCCCCTCACTTGTTCTTCTTCTGCATGATGTGTCTTTGCAGAAACTCTTTCAGTCCCTCTTTCTCCTTTCCTTGCTTGTTCACCTACAACATACAATGCCCACTACGTGCCATGCTTTCATCTGACTACCCACGTCTCTGTGAAAGCCAACACCAGACTCTTGGTGGTGTTTGCTGTCCTCTGACTCAGATGATTTATTCCTCGTTCTGCTCACTGCCCTGGCATCTTAGTTTTTCACATTCCTTACAACAGAGGCTCATGCCAAGCAAATGCTTCTTGGGACCAAGTATGACGTAAAACTAGCTCATAAATGAAGCCTCCTTCTCCCACCCCTTGGCAGCCCTGCCCTCTTTGGCAACTGGGGAAAGCCTCTGCAACGTGTGGTATGCTGGGAACCTCCTGCAAGGACTATCCCTGTAATCTCAGGCATCTATCTTTAGGAGATCGGGCTGCGTGAGGAGTTGAGGATGACTGATGGGGGTTTATCCTCAACAAGAAAAAAGGTGAGGGTGTTTCTCACCCCGTTAGCTTGCACACGAGGTGAAATTCCAGCATAGAGAAGCTCATCTGCAGTTCTTGCACAATCACTAATTGATATAAACTCTGAAAGAGAGTTAAGTGATGAGCAGTGAGCTGGCTCTGGCTGCCCAGGCTGTTACTGGCTGTGAGGGAATGTAGGACTGAAAACCTTCCCTCTATATTTCCCCGAAGAACTCTCGCTCACCTTTAACTGTGGCTGGTACAGAGGCTGGGGGAGGTAAAGCCTATCCACTTGAAACAATCCCTATAAATATCCAACCAACCCTTTTTGCAGCTCTTTTCTGCCTCCACTGTGAGATGCTTGATGTTTAAAGCAAATTTTCTCACAATACAAAATAAAATAGCTGAGGAAAGCAGTTTGTGAGCATTTGTTATTTTCTGATCTAAACTCCTTCTTGGCTCTTATGAAGGAAGAGGGAAAGAAGAAATTATCTGATGTATTTCAGACTGTTTGAACTCTATCTTACAGCTAGATTTTGGGGTTTTTACTTATTGGGGAACTTTCCCTGTTTAATAATCATCATGTGTTATTCTTCTTTCTCCAGCTCTGGTTGCTCCCATATTCCTGTTTCTTGTGGTTCATTCTTAAGCAGCTACTAAGTTTTCTTTAAAGTCATTTCCTCTCACTGAATTCAAATATTTCCTGGTCTTTTCAGATAAAGGATTTAAATAAGAGAGAGATAACGTGCTTCCTGTAGCAGGTGTGCTATAGAAAAAAACAGGTCCAGTTTTAAGATTGATCTGGACCCAAATTGCATGACAGAACTTGTATGAATTTCTAGGTTTGCAAAATGTGGTTCATTTTACGATAAAGTTCTCAAATAAGACACAAGAAAGTAGCTACCCTTTTTTTGTTCAGTAGTGAACTAGACATACTTATTTTAACACTCATACTGTATCCAACTTCTGAGGGCATCAGGGCTTGGCCAGGTCTGAGCTTCGCAGCTCCCTCTCATTTCTAATTCTTAACTCTGAAAATGTTCATCTTTTACCCTTGTGATGAAACATGGTCTTTGAAGTGTTCATCCTGCTCATATAGAAAATAAACTCAGAGATCTCACTGCCTTTCTCTAACTTGGCCGTTATGATCCTATACTTTTTGGTTTTGTTGATGCCTTCTGCCAGCTTGTACTAAGTCACCTTTACTGGGCTAAATTTCATTCCTTGCACTGCTTGCCTTCTCTTTGTTGTGAGCTGTTCTTTAGCTCCATCCAGTGGGATATCAGCTTGATGCCCTGTTGCCCAGAGCTGTCAGACTCCTGTGTTGCAAGGAGGGTGCATGAGACACTGGTATCAAATGCTCTTCAGTACTGGATTAGATTGCTTGCTGGTGATGGCCAGTTTGGGAACTTGCTTAATCCTAGTTTTGGCTCAACTGAAAGTATCCAAGATATTATAGGTGTTGCTTCCAATGCAACCTACACAGATGTCCTGAACCAGACTTTCAAAATCGTGGTGATGGGAAAGCAGGCAAAAGGAACTGCCTGAAATTGTGTTGAAGCACTTCCACCTTAAAACCTTGATTTAGGGGAAAACACTGAGCAGAGCACGAGCAGGTCTCTAGTGTGCCTTTTGCTTGATTTTCATAACCATGGGAACGGGGGGGGGGGGAAGGGGAGGGAGAGGCAGTTTGGGATTATTCTCCTGTTTTATGGTCAGGTCACTGTTAGACCCTGTGGCACAAAGAATACAAAAATATTGTTTCTTGTTTCACTACCAGTCAGCTACTGCTAACAACAATTCCAGAGTTCAACAGACATGGTTTTCTCTCTCATTTTATGTGCCAGTTGCCATGGTAAGCAGGAAGAACAACACAGGCATTTTCCTAAAGGGAAATTGAAGTCATGAAAGGGATAGGAAAGGGAGTCAAGCCCTGATTTCAGCTGCTGAGTAGGAAAAAATGTCTTTTATTTAACCTAATGATTCATCTGTTTTTTAGGGAGAACAAAAGCAGGCTGAATCACAGGTATGTCCACTGAGGCTAAAACCAGGAGAACCCCTCTCTTTTTTTTTGTTCCCAGTGTAGAATGATGGACAGATGCTAATAATTCACTTCCATGGTGCAGCTCAGAAACTGGATCAATGAGGGCACTGCAAGAATCCAAAGAACCAGGGAACTTAATTCATAACTTCTTTAGTTCTTGTTTGTCCTTCACAGATCAATAGAAGTGTATACATGATGCACCAGATGCTTCATAGTAATTTCTCTTGTTCCAGCTTGGCTTCTCCTCTATAAGCACTGGGATTCCAAAGTATTTCCATGCTCTGCTCTGAGTGGCTCCACATTATCATAGGCAAGGTAGAATTCTACAGGACATGCTGAATGAGAGGACGTGGTTGTGCATCACTGAAACTTCAGCTTGGTAGAACTAGAAATGGTAAGAAGAAAGAATAGTTCTACCCTTGGAAATTTTAAAGCATTTTATATAATGGTAATTCTAGAGAAATCTCCAAGCCTTCACTTCATTTTCAGAGCTTTAGAGCAGCTGCAGCCCTCATTGCCTCCAATCAGAAAAGTATGTAATCAGGCTCTAAATTTCATCCCCAAAGTCAAAATCCAGCTAAGCACAGCTTAACACCCAGGCCACTCACACAACAAAAGAAGGGCTCAAACTCCACATCAGAAGATATGCATTTGCACTGCATTCATAAACCAAATCCAGGAGAAAGAAAGTGTTCCAAAACATCACTAGGGCACAGGTCTGCTTTTATAAAAAATCCAGTTTAATCTCATGGCTGAGATCTGGCAAAACATCTTTCTTTTTTGGCAGTCGTTTTTCTTTCTTTTTTTGTAAAGCAATAAGGCACAAAAGCATTCAAGTGCACACAGAGAACAAAGCTTAACAAAAATACAATCCATCAGAGCTAGCAGGAGAAATAATCACAAAGCAGGGCCAGTGGGATGGGGACAGTCCTTTTCACAGTGTCCAACTTCCAGCCCTTCCCTTGACCTGGCAGCAAATGATATTTCAAAGGGGACTAGTGCCTGCAAGAACAAGACCTAAGGTCTGGGCTGCTGCATGGAGCCCACAGGAAGCTTTTGCCTCCTGCCATCCTTCCTCCACAAGACTGTTAAAGACTGTTAAAGTCCTGCTCCATCTCCAGTTGAACTCGGTGGCAAGATTTTCATTCCTTGCTTGGAGCAGAATTAGCTATTACCAAGCATTGACATCAATTAGGAGCAAGCAAAAGCTAAACCAAATAAGGATTAGCTACAGCTCCTCCCCCAACCCCAGAGATTATTTTTTCCTAGAGATGGAGAGGAGCAAAACCTGGGCAGACCTAGAAGGTAATATATGTTCCAGTAGATTGTTTGCGTTTTCAAGCACTGGGGAGAAGCTTGTGGTGGAAAGGTAAATCAGTGTCTGGTCTCCCCTGATCTTGTCCCTTCTCTCCCAGGACAGGGTCCTGATCAGGAAGGCAGATTCAGGCCTTCTGCACACCCAAGATTAGCCAGAACTAATTAGCCTCTCCTCTATGGGCAAAAAACTAGTTGATCTCACACCCTCAGTGCTACAAAAGTTGCAGCAGAAAATAGTTCCAAATGCATCAGCCCAGGTTTCACAGATGTGCAGGATTCTGTTTAAGCAATTCCTTCATTTTAATTACATTTCATTTTTATATATTTATATAGAATGTCCTTTTATTTATATATATATATATATAAATTTAACACAATATTCACCACTACAGGCATTTCAGAATTAATAAAGAAAGAAAAAAATACTTTAATTGCACCATTTCGACTCTGGATGAGGGAAAATGTTGGAGGGCTTATGGATGCTCTCTAATACAGACCTAAGTTCCTCTGAAGCTCTAAAGGTGAAAAAAAGAAGTGGTTCAATCTTTCTGAAGTGAAAGCATGGGATGAACAGCTCAGAGGAATGTGGTTTATAAGGCAAAATGCAATCTTCTTTTCTGTTTACTCTTCCACCAGTAAGAAAGCTCCCACACAAGCTAACATTCCATCAGTGGATTCTCATCTTTGGCAGCCCAACCATTTCACTCTGATCTACACTTAACAGGACCTGAACAAACCCCTGATTACATGGGAAAATAAGTGAAATTTAGTCACTTGTCTCCAGGATGCAACACATCCTGGTGAAACCGTATCATGGCTGGGGCCATCTGCAAACTTGGGAATAGCTTTTGTACTCTTCATAGTCTCAGGAAAATAGAAACATACTGCAGAACTGCAAATGATGTGCCAGTCTATTCAGGAAAGTCCTTTCCATAATGCCATGAACAACTGACTTAGCCCAGCTGTATGCAAAGCTTCAAATTCTAGGCCAGACCCATCTTCCACAAACACGATCTATCCCTCTCCATAATGCTTCACAGAAAAAAAAAATCAGACACAAAACTAAGCAAAAAACTGAAATCAAAAATCTCTAGTGCTCAGGGTTGTGCTGGAAGGCAGGAGTTTGGTGCCTACAAGGTACCACTGTAAAACCATGAGCTTCAGAAGAGCTTCTAGTGACAGGTTCAGTCTGTTACTACAGGGTGGCAGAGAACAACCTAAGGACTCTGAAGAAAAGACGACATCAGGTCTAACCCTGAAGGTAATCTCAGGAATGGCTTATGAAAACTGGGTCTCAGCAAGCTCCCACCACACAGTCAGCATAATTCAATGGGAGATGACTTCTGTTTTCTATCTCTGTCCAGCTATCAAACTCTGATTATTGAAACATATCAGTGTCAACATGGATTCGTCATCAAACATTACAAATTCTGCAGAAGTCTAATTTTGGAGGTGAGAAAAGTGACACCTGTGCAACGGACCTTGGAACTAAGCAAGTACTCTCAGCTCTGTAGGTTCTAAGGTTTTATATCAGCACTTTTGATACAAGCCCAGTTTTGACCATAGAGCTATGATGACCCACTTGAATTAAGCTCTTGGATGTTTGGTACATCACCTGAAGGGTAATTATAGATAGAGATGGGATCGAGCTTAAACATAGACATGTTCTTACAAAATCTCTGCTTAATTCCAGTCCAGGACCTGGATCTGAGTTCAAATTCTGAAACACCTTTTAAAAGCAATGTGCACACAGATTTTAGCTGAGGCTGATCTTTAATATTAGGTAAAGATTTCTACTAATTTTCTCTTGCAGGAGTTTCATCACTTATGCCAAAAGCACTATTACTTACTGGAACACTGTTTAGAGTTGAAATTGTGTTATATACGGATTGCCAAACCTCATTTCTTGTTCATAGATCAGCTTATATGAGAGTAAGAAGTTGGGGGGAGGAAGGACAGTTTTAAGGTGCCAAGGTTTCATCATATTTTCTTTTTCTTTTGATAGCTTTCTTTGTGAGCTTCGCTGGCTCTGTTCCATATGTCTTGTCAGCCAAAACTTCTAGGAACTGAGAGAATAAAAATCCCTGCCCAAAGTAAACTATTTTATTGATGCCAAAAAAGCCCTGGGCATCATTTTCATAACTTTTACTTTCTGTAAAGCCTTACTACAATACCTTGTATCACACCTTCCCGAGAGATCTGCGATTACCCCATCCGTGGTGGTGAAAGGCTTTCCCATGAGGCAGTAAAAAGGGCATTTGCATGCTATGTAAATGCAATGCAGATCTGTGGTGACTGTCAGGAGCATGGGGGACTGGCAATCCCATAGTTCTAGTGAGAGGCTGCACAGGCATCTTATGGTCTGGGAGAAGGACAACGCAGTTGCCATGAAGCTGCATATTCTGGACCTGCTCTCCGCAGCTTGCTCAGGTGAAGCACAGTCTGACATCTCTGAGACACCATGGACCTGAACAAGAACTCGGGACTCTCATCTTGTTTAATATCCTCCTCAACAAAACTGACAGCATGGACTTTGTACTCCGCTCTGTTCACTTTCATTTGGTGTTATACACAAATGAGGAGTACAGTGCAAAGAATCAAAGAAAGACTGCAACTCTTATTTTTTCACTCTCCCTTTGGATATGTCAGGAGAAGATTCTGCTGAAGATGCGTTCCTTGTGTTTGTGGGTCCAGTACTGCCTCCCTTTTAGCAATTAAAGGAGGCAGAGAAAGCACTGTAAAGACTTTGGGGCCTCCAGCCACAGTGACACTAATTTACAGATTCAGTACAGATTAAGAACTCATGGGTTCAATTCACTAACAAACGAAGCCCTAAACACATATCCACGGGGAAATTCTGACTGACACTCTTTGTGGTGGCTATAGTACTTCATAATAGACGATCAGTTACTGCTTAAACTACACCCATCCGAGGGCCTACGGACTCAGACCTCTCCATGACTGATGGCCCCTGCAAGCACCATTACAGGGACAATCTCAGGGCTGGCAGCAGCACCTGTGTTTCTGTCTCCTCCGTTGTCACTGGTGACATTTAAATTGCAGAGACAGCATGAGCTGTACCTGATTTTGCAGTCGCCCACAGTCACATACCAGACAATAGATGAGCCTGCGGTTAACACAGAGTTAGAGGATTTATAAAGGAAGATTTAATTCTGTTTCTGTGGCAGCTGTTGCTTATATGAATGTGTATTTGACTGTAACAATAACAGCCCTTCGGGAGAAAATTTAATTCGCTTCAGATCCCTCTCTCAGGATTTTGTTCGTGATCTGTTCCGCAGTCCCACAAATCATCCTCTTTACCATACTCTTAATCAATTTGAAAGCACCGAGGGGCAGGGAGGTTACAAACAGCTATACTCTCAAAGCAACAGTATAAAATCACAGAGAGAGGACGTTTAAAGGAGGAAAAAGCACCTGGAGACATGCCACACAGTGGCAATGAAAGACCAAAGGTCAAAGATAAGTCAACCAGGGTGCAAGAGGGCAATAGCCCAAGGACATGTAGATAGAACATTCTCTTGCTTTTCTGTACTGTTGGCGGTGTGGAGCACAGCTGGAGATAGTTGCAGAGGTGTCATCTGGCTTTAAAAACCTATGCAAATAGTTGATACTGGCCTTTGCTATCTTTGCTGTCATTGATACCAGCCTGAGAAGTCTCTGCTACTCAATGTCCAGTTGCATGCTTATTCCCCAGTTACACAGATCTTGTCTGCCCAAGAAAGGTGTGGCTGAGCACAGCAAAACTCATGAGCAGGACTTGAAGATTAAAAGAACAGCTAGGCGTTTCCTGTCCGACTACTCTCATTCCAACCCTTGCACATGCTGGAAAGAGCACATCTTTGATGCAAGGATGGAGCTGGAGGCACTGGAACCTCCTTGGATGTCTCACACCCTGTGTGACTTGCTTATGCCAATTGGTTTACACCAATTTAGACACCAGTGATGGATAGGCATCGTCCTTCGCTGGTGGCCAGGAAACAATGGAAGGAAGGCCCAAACATCTGGATTAACCTCCTCAGCAGATGTTGTGCCCCTGAACTCTGGGTTGCAGTGCTTTGGAACAGTGTTTCCTCCCAGTTCTGTTTTCTAATTATACCAAGATTTCTTTTTCCTTTTTTTCCATAGGGAGGACAAGACTTTCACAGGGCTTATTAGACAATAAGTATGAGGAAATGCAAGTTCCCTGGGACTGGCTTACAAAAGAAAAAAAAGCAGACAGTGAGAGACTGGGCAGGGGTGAGAAAGGGAAGGAAAAGCATGACAAAAAGACTATGACCCTCCATAGTAAAATGCTTTGCAGGAAATTGGATTTTTGCAGGATTTGGGTCCATCTTGCACAAAATAGTTATAAGAACAGCAAAATGGCAACAAAGTTGGTCTTGGATTCTCCCATCCCATCCACCACAATAAAGGAATAGGAGAAGCAGGTGCTATTCAATCTGCCTCCCACTTCGTCCATCCAAAATCACAGAGCGCCTCTGGGGCTGGTAAAAGCAACTGGTAGAGGTCTCCAATCTCTGGCCATTCTTGGGGATGGTCATTTTGTTCCGTAGTGTCACCCCTTCAGGCGTTGTCCATGAAGTCTCAGGCAGATCACCACAAATGGGGCTTGAAGATGTGGTCTGAGTGGGGCTTCTTATGGGTGATAACAACACCCTGGAATCTGCTGAAGAGGAGGGGTGGTCCATAATGGGGAAAGGAGGACTGAAGAGAATCAGACTCTGAGGCCTCCCGGGCCTAGATCTATAGGAAGGCTTGGAGAACCCTGATGGCCTCTCCATCTTTGAGGACTGTGGGTTATCTCCAGATGTCTCCCCCTCAGAGGTGCGCTTTCGGCGTAGAACAGGGGCATCCAGAGCAGGGTGATGGCCAGACTGAGAAGGCTCCAGTGGAGAGCCAAGGCTGCTGTGCCAAGGACAGGATGAGTCCTTTTGAGCTGGGTCACTGTTTTCTTTCTCTGCTTTGGCTTTCTTCTCTATCACTGGGCTCTTGGGGTCCTCCAGGTGGCTCCATGCCACCCGCTGAGTCTGCCTGACGGTCTGCTTGGCTTCTCCTTCCTTCTTCTCAGCTGATGGAGCAGCATTCTGAGCCTGCAGGGGCTGTGGGATCTGGGTGTACTGAATCTTGGGTGGTATCACCGGCACTGCTCTAGCCTGGCACATCTTAATCATGAAGGAGGTCCTGACCGCTGACACACTGACAGGAGCAGAATTCCGACGGCCAGTGGTGGCATGGGCCACTGCCAGGTAATCCAAGTCTAGATCCACATGGGCATTGAAATGAGCCCCCCAGGGAATGCCTTTACTGGCAGCAGGGCAGGCAGTCGGCAAGGATGGAACAGAATCACTGCTTTTTACTTCCTTCTGCCCACATAGGAAGTTCCCATGGGCAGAGGGAATGGACAAGCTCTCAAATGTGAAGAAATCTGGGGCTGGAAGGAGTGAATCCAAGTTGAGGGATGAAGGCCTAGTCTTCACTTTGCGATCTTCACCTTTATTACTCAGCTGTGACTCAGTGCCAGAGGACAACGCTTTGGTAACAGTTTCTTCTCCCAGAGCAGTATCCTGAGAAATGGGGAACTCCTTCTTTGTGTTCTTTGCCTGTGAAGAACTGCTTGCGCTATTTTGGTATGGTAAAGACAGTTCAGGCTTTGAGCCCAAATGGTTTTCTTTGCTTTCCTCTGTTTTCTTTTCCTCTGACTCTGAAAAAGGGATTCTGGAAGATCCTTCTTTCTCAGCCTGTGCTTCCTCCTTGCTGAGGGGGTAGCTCAGGTCCTCAGGTTTCGAAGGTTCTTCTGGAAGACTTTTGCTCTTTTCATCTTGCTTAGCTTTACCCAAACTAGAGGAAGAGACGGATTGTGTTCTGGACAGCTCAGAAGTTACTGGCAGAATGTCACTGCATGGTTCCTGCTGGTCAGTGGCATCTATGAAAGAGAATGGGATAGTCCACAGACTCAACACTGTGTCTTTGCTGTCTAGGGAGAGGCTGCGACTGAATCGTGGTCTAAGAGAAAGGCCCATCTCTGCTCTCTGGCTCTGTGGTTGAAACTCCTGTATCTCCTGAATGTCCTTAAAGGTGGGGGAATGGAGTGGGCTTGTAATCCACTGGTGATCCTCCCACGGCTCCACAAGTTCTAAGCTCTGCACATTATCTGTCCAGGTGTCCTCATCATCCTGCTCACCAGCATCGTGGATTCTGCTAACAGCATTGCCCTCCTTCAGCTCCTGGATTCCAGCTCCACTCAGAGCCTTGGAGGACAATGCATCCTTTTCATCAGCAGACTTTATCTCAGGCTTCTCCCTCTGAGTCTGAACTCTGGTAAGACCATCCTTTTCCCTCTGCAGCTGGCAAGTGCTGTGTTTTTCTCTCCCTGACTCTGGACGTGCTCCTTTGGAACAAGAAAATTCATCATTTGAGGCAACCTCATTAAATTCTGATTGACTGTGAAGTTTCCAGTCTGGGGAAGGAGTGACACACTCACTGCTGGTGTCCACCACTGGGTGGTGATCCTTTGGAGCAGCTGTGCCAGTTGCAAGGGTATCCAGTTTGAGTAGGGCTGAAGCACAGCTCTGCTGTGCAACTACATCAGACTGGCAGTTGTGGAGGCTGTCTTGTCGTTCCATACCGGTGGCACCTAATAAAGACACCTGAGTTTTTGTCGGTGGTGTTCTGCTCGAAGATTTCTGCTCAGACAGAATTGAACTCTTCCCTGGACCAGAGGAAGAACTATATGTTTGTACTGAAGAAGAGGATTCAGAAATTAGGCCCATCTTGGGGACAGCTGCTGGCAAGAGCTCCTCTTCAGGTTCAATAATTTTCAGTTCTTGCTGTATCTCTGGCCACAGCGGTTCTAGAAGGGCATTTGCAGCATCCTCCTCAGTCTGAAAAACAGAAGAAATGCCATGACCTGGCAGCTCACAACTTACTAGTAAACACCCCTATATTTTTCTCAAACAGTCCTTTTAGAATAGACAGCCTCCTGAATGAGCACAGTTATAGGTACAGAAACACAGACACACACCGCTACCAGTTCAAGGAAGGAAATGCGTCTATAAACAAGAGGGTTTATGGAGGCAAAGATCTGAGGTGCAGCCAAAATGAAGCCTGGACAGATGTACTGGAAGAGTGAGATGAATGAGTGGTTGGAATGTCTCAGTTCGTTTCTCAGCTCTTCCCATTCAGGCTCTCTCGGCCTTGCCAGAGGATCTGCCTTCCCAAATTGCTCACGCACTGGAATGAGTAATCTATTCAAGAAGCCATGCCAACAGATCTTTAAATAGCTGTGCAGAGATGAGTATTGCTGTAAGAAACTCGGTGAGAAAGATCTGTTAGAGGTACAGAGGAGGTAAAAATAATAACAGCTAAGAGAATTGCGTGTAGAGAATGGAGCTAAAAGAACTGTTCAGGCTATACAGGACAAATGAGACAGCAAAAAGAGAAGGGAAATTCAGAGATCGTGGGTCAAAACATTCAGACATCCAGGCAGTCTCACACCTGGGTAGTCTCAGAGCAGACAGATTTTCCTGACTGCAGTCAGAAAGTTACAGGAAAAGAAGATCCAAAGGGGACAGTAGGTAGCTGTGTAAAGGTAAGCCACCACATGGTGATGTGGACAGAAGTGACATCAGTACTTGGTCAGTTCTTGACTCTGTTTAGCTTAAGTTGTAGACTGAGTTTTCATGACTACAGACACACAACGAAACTTTAAACAACTTCCCAGTCACCACCATGACATTGTACCCCATCAGTTCTCTCTTGCTTCTTCCTTACCACATCTCTTAAGTGTGACCCTTCTTCTGTCTTAGCCATCTCATTCTCATGCAGGGCACAGCTGCCTTCTGAGGAGACATCCTTCATCTTGAGTTGTCCTTGCTCTGCCTTGTCTGCAGGGAGCAGCCCCATATGAGCCTCTGAGGATGGTGCTTGTTCCAAGGTGGGACTCTTCTCTGAGGACTGCTGGGGGCTGCTGGCCCTGCTTGTGCAATTGCTATGGCCACATAACATCTCCTGATTTTCTGCTGCTGGCTGCGGCGTTTCTAATGGCTCAGGTTTCCTGCCCACCAACAGCTCCTCAGGGTGAGAGCCTGGATCAGAAACACAAATGAATTATGTAACCACTTGTGACTGAAAATATGTGCCCTAAGAAAAAAGTCTTGTTTCAACCCAGTGACAACTAACAAAGCTGAAGAGTTCCCTCTGAATGCAACCTCCCCAGTTTCATTATTGCATCAAGAACCAGCCTAACCTGCTACCATCAACACGTGCTACAGCTTTTTCTCTTTCCTGCCACAATAAGAGTCTGGAGCAACCTCCACACTACCACACTGCAGGACACCTACGGTAGCCCAACAGAGGCTTCACATAGCCCCCCTTAACACACTTTTACCTCTGGATGTTGCTGCTGGTATGGTGGGTCCCAGCTGTTTCTCCTTCTGCTCCAGTGTCTGCTCTGTCCTCGTGTGGGTCCCTGCTTCCAGGGAAGAGGAGCTTGGGCTCTCGGCCACCAGGGAAGACAGCTCCTCCAGGCTGGAGAGGGAAATTTTCTCCTTGGCAGGCACACGGCAAGGGGTGCTGTTGGTGCTGATGACCGCAGACACCCGCAGGGGGACAGAGACCGCAAAAGGCTCTGAGATGTTCAGGGCTTTCCTCTGGTGGCGAGGGGAAGCCTCCAAGGGAAAGAGGCTGCTTGGGAAGCCTGACTTGGAGGCTGTTTCGGAGGTGTAGAACACGCGGCCACCTTTGGAGGAAGTTTGCTCGTGTTCAGTATCCTCTGCTACCCGGAAGACTTTCAACTGCTCAGGGGGTGATTTTGCCTGAGGTGTCCGGGGAGGACCTTTCTCCCCACTCAGGTCTGAGCTTCCTTTGGTCCCCATGGCAGATCCTTCCCGTTCCCACTCATTCTCCTTGCTGAGGTCATATGAGCTGCCTGTACCTCCTGTCCGTATCTTCATCACCGGAACAAAAAACCCTCCAGTAGTCACTGTCCGCTTGAATCTGCTCTTTTCATCCTCCCCTAGAGATGGGAAGATAGAAGGAAGTCAGGGGGAAGTAAAACACTAGCAAACAACCTTCCTACATGAGCAGCCCTCTCCAATCCCTCCAGAGATGAGTCCAGCCCTGGCGAACACCCATATTTCCCCAGACAGGCGGAGGCAGCAGGCAGTGAAGGCCTTCCAGGCTCTGAAGCCTCCTGCAAACTAGTCAGGCAGGGCTGGATAGAATGCTCCCCGGTGGAAATCACCTAAGACTTTTATTAGAGGCCACGTTCAATCAGATGCAGCCAAGTCTAGTGGTAGTGTGCATTCCACAAAGATCATAGCTCTAGGCTTTGTTGGCTTATTGCAAGAACTTTTCACTTATGAATGGGAATTTCATGCCCAGAATAACCAAGACGGAAATTGAAGTAATACCACTGCTAATAAAGATACAGCTAGACACAATGGTAAGTCTCAGGTGCTTGCACAAATATTAAAGACACAGAAAAAAAAGGTTATAAATGCATACACACAAAGATGGGGGCACATGTCAGCAGCCATTACATGAGCATATAAAGACACACATCACCCTGAGATAGTCAAAGAAACAGACCACTGCATTCGTGAAAGCCCAGGGGAAAGCTGAGAATGCAGAGAGGCAACCTTCACCCTTACAGCATAGGCTACTGACATCTCACCTTCCACTGGCAGAGAACACAGCGAGTCCATGCTTTTCGCGGGCCGAATTGTTGCTTTTTCTGTGGAAAACAAGTTTTAGAAACAGGCTTCAGATCCTGCAAATTTGCAGGTTTCAGCCCATAGAGACCAAACACAGACATGAAAGTTATTTTCCATTTCCAAGCATTCCCCTTCTGTATCCAGCTTATTACCCACAACACTTGTTCACACAGCTGGTGATCTGTTAGCACTAACAACAGCTTTGCACCTGCTGGACACGTGGAGAGCTATACTTAACCCAGCCAGTCAGCACCATCTCCACTGTGAAGCAGTTAAACATCCCCAGACCTGTCATGTGCCATTGCCCTTCCTGATCAAGTCAGACCATTGGTTATGGGGGTTTTCCAACTAAACTGACATAAATGCCATCTCATCTATCATATAGCAAAAGTTAGGTGATTTTTACATTGTGCTCTCAGGCTCTTTTGCTGGCATGAGAACACCCTGCCTCCAGCAAACACTCTGGGAAATTTATGAGGGTAGTAAGCAACCTGTTTTCCTTGTCATCCTAACTGGACTCGCTTGTCCAGAAACAAGCTGCCTTTTGTCATCAGACTCTCTACAGGTCCGCTTCTGAGAGGTTTTGGAAGCGTGTAGCTGTCACCGCTCTGAGAAGGGGAGATGGGGGGAATGTAGCTGGCAAAGAAGACAGACAGCCCAAAAAGGGTCTGTGGAGCTCTGGAAAATGTCTGGGTGCAAAGTTTGCTGTTTAAAGTGTTGTACAAAGTAGGCAAGAGAGAAAGTGAGTGGGCTTGTTGGACTTCATTTGTTTATATAGCTAAGGCTCTGGGACTGACTTTCATACCAGCATAGGAGAAACTCCAGCTACTTTTTGAATTTATATGGAGTCCTGGCTACCTTTTATGTTCATATGTCATGATGTCTTGAGCACTGGCTCCACTTTCCCAGAGGAACACAATTCAAGCTGTGGAGATCGCATTACATGACTTGCAGACTTGTGTGTGTGGACACAATCTGTGTTAAGAGCACGTGCTGAGTTTCAACAGAAAGTTCCTCTGTTTCCTCACATTAGGATGGAAGCAGAGAGCACACAAAAATAAAATGTGTCAGCTTCTCTAAAGCACTACTTCAGTGCCTAAATCTCTGTACATGGTTGTGCATTTGTGTGTCCTGCTGGTGAAAATGTACAGCCTCCTGTCACTCAGTGGTGTGCCTGGAACAAACCTCAGCCCCTACGGTCACTGGGATCCAGTCATTCCTGGGCATCCTTGGGTTAGCACTATTTTGGGACAGAGTATTCCTTATCAAAGTGAGAAGGTGATTCCATGATCAAAATAGGATGGAGAGGTATTTTGAGGTCTGCCATGGGCACCCTTTGAGAGGCCATCTGTACATGGGGGAAGGCAGGGGTCCAAAAAGAGCTGGATCCAGTATTTGGCTTCACACTCACTTCTGATTCAAATACAGCCTCTGTTACATGTGGTAGCAGGTAATTTTACCAACATTAACTACTTTATTGTAAGTCTTACAATGTTTGGTAGTGCTCCTCGAGTCATGAGATTATCTAAAAAAATTGTACCTTCATCTTTTTAAAACACAAAATTCTGGTATGGTTGATAGTAAAAACCTAGCACATATAAACCCCAAACACTTTTTTATGAATTCAGGTAAAAAAGAGAATGCTTTCTTTTAAAAACTGTGATTACTTTTAAGTCATCTTCATGATTTTTAGAACTCAGGTTGTCATTTCTGAGCACTTGGAATTGGCAGTGCCATGTGATTTTCTAGGAAAAAAGAGTGTTTAAGAGACTGCAGCTCAGGAGAGGCTAGAACTTGGGATTACAGCCAGCAGAAAAGACAACTTCTCTCTTGAAAAACCTGCAGAATTAACAGCTTCCCTCAAAGTGCTGAGAGCAAGGAGCCATAGGAACTTACCAGAGAGCTTCTGTGCCCTTACAAAGACACTCCCGTTTCGACTCAGTTTAGACTTTGATTCTGAGCCAGAACGGCCCAAGTTAAATATTGACTTCCATTTCTTGGACTTGGTAGATAATTTTCTCCTGGAAGGAAAAAGGGCTTGGGAAGTTATCAAACCCTGGATTTTATGGTTTTAATATCCAACAAAAGCTTCTGAGGTCTCTCCCCTCAACACTGTCCCTCTTTTTTTCTCACACATCTTTTAAGCTACTCAACCAATTCTTGCTTTTCTGGAAGTGATTTATCTGTGTTTCTGATTTAACCATGTCATGGATACAAAGACACCTAAGCCGACTCTTCAGACAGTTGGCTCTGGCATCATGCTAAAGCAGCTGTTATTGACTGAGTGATCAGCCATGCTTGTCTCCAGAAAGCAGTACATACAGTAAAGAAAAATTGCCTTTTTAATGGTTTTTAATGACAGAACGCAAGAAAAATGCCAGAAAACTGACAGAACTGGTACTATTGCTTGGTGCACAGTGCTATCCTTTAAAGTCCATGTCTTATGGCTTTTATGAATTTGAAAAAATAAAAGGATCCTTTAATACAAACTATTAATGCTTCTCAGCCAACATTAATATAATTATAGGTGTAACATGATCATATGCAAGTATAATGTACTAACCAAAAAGGAGGAGACTTAAGGGAGTTAAAATCAATTTCTCATAACACTCAGAGCAATTGGGACATTGGTTCCCTATGTCTCTTTGGAAATCTAAGCTTTAAACAGAAATAAGTTGCTACTCCTGAAGCAAGTATTCTTCTATGCATAATAGTGCATGAAGCTCTGAGCTCTGTTTCATTTACTGCACATATCCATTCTGAATCCTTCAATCTTCTCTCCTCCAGAGCAAGAACCCTCTTACCTTGCACTCCATAATGGGCTTTCTGCCCCATAGTTCTGCTTTTCTTTCAGATGAGTACTCAGAAGAGCACAAATCAGTCCTACCAAGAGGATTAATATCTCGGGGATCGGACTGTTCTCTTTAAGTGAGAAATGAAGAGGTGCTCTAGAGAGGCAATACACTCTTTTGTCTTAAGCTCGTTATCCTCTTGCCAGTATTCTACTAGATGGCTCCTTATTTTGCTTTAATATATCTAGTGCAAAGAAATATCTTTGTTCTGGTGCCTTATGGGTCAGTAAATCAATGAGCCTCGCACTGCAGAGGATGTAACCTCTCAGAACTGGGCAGTGGAGTGGCCATATATTAACAGATAGATAGACCAACAGATAAATACTTATGTTGAGAAGCATTGCATACAACTGCAGGAACCTCAGCTAAATCTGACTTTTCTCTTGGCATAGGCCTAGGTGGCATAGAAGCCACCATGTAAATATCTCTCCATGTTAGGAGTGAATATTCATAGAATCATAGAATGGGTTGGGTTGGAAGGGACCTTAAAGCCCATCAAGTTCCAACACCCTTGCCATGGGCAGGGACACCTCCCATTAGACCAGGCTGCTCAAGGCCCCATCCAACCCAGAAATTCACCTTTCTTCTTTTCTATGAGCACAGAGGAATCTGAAGAACGATGAAGCTGAGCAGTTCATTGCCATCAGGCATGTCATGGACCAGCTGCCAGCAGCTAGAACTCATAGGAGAGCTGTGCCTGGACCTGCTCCATGTGCAACCTGTGTTTAGCCAAATCCTTAGCTGACACAAGGATGCAAAGATAATGAATTCCTCCTGAAGGAGGTCTGTGTGGTTCTGCCCCAATGGAAAGATGATGTGCTCATTTTAACTGCATTAGGGTTAATTTTATCCATTGTAGCTCCTATCAGGCTGTTTAAGATTTGTGCTGGGAAAAGTATTGATAATACAGGGACGTTTTAGCTATTGCTGAGCAGTGCTTACACAGAGCCAAGGCCTTTTCTGCTTCTCACACCTCTCCATCAGTGAGTAGGTTGGGGTGCACAAAAAACTGGGAGAGGACACAACAGGAACAGTTGACCCCAACGGTCCAAAAGGATTTCACACACCATATGATGTCATGCTCAGCATATAAAGCTGTGGGAAGAAGGAAGGGGGCAGGGGATGTTCAGAGTTACAGCTTTTTGCCTTCCCAAGTAACCATTTTGCGTGATGGAGCCATGCTTTCTGGGAAGTGGCTGAACTCCTGCCTGCCAATGTGAAGCAGTGAATGAATTCCTTGTTTTGCTTTGCTCACATATGCAATTTTCACTTTACTTATTAAGCTGTCTCTATGTTACCCCATGACAGTGAGAACACTTTTACCCTTCTGATTTTCTCCTCCACCCTACTGGGGAGGAGTGAGCAAATGACTGCGTGGTGCTTAGTTTCCAGCTGGGGTTAAACCAAGACACATGTGGATTAGTGGGGCTATGAACACAGCAACTGCAATGCTTCTCAGGAGCAGCTGTACACAGAATGTTTTCTCCATGGTGGCTGTAGATTCATGTGTGCAGGTATCACTCTAAAAAACGTCTCGTTCACACGCTGGGGAACCTGCACTTTTTTTGTTTGCGCTTCACACTCTTCTTGGCACTTACTTGCTGTCAGGGAGGTCAACAACTGTGTGGAAGAGGGACCCAGTTACAGGTACAATTTCAGGCAAGCTGTTCTCTCTCCTCTCCTTTCGAGCAGGGTGGGAAGCAGACAGGCTTCGTGCTTGCGCTTCTTCCAGGCTTACCAGCTTCATTGGCAGAGAAGCTGAGGGGAGGGTCAGACTTTTCACAACCGATGCACTCTCTGAAAAGCAAGGAAATACATTCCAGCCTGGGATAAAGAGAGCAAGAGCTTGATGTCTTATTTGATTAGAGAATCTCCTGTGGAGGGGGAGAAAGAGCAGCACGTGCAGGGAGAGAGGCTTTTTGTCGTATAAGTCTTCCATCTCCCCAGCAATCTCATCCATCTGACTGCATTCCCAGCAGGGGCCACATTTACCAGCCAAAGGCTGTGTTGCACAGACTTACTGCCTCTGCTGTAGATGCTTTGGTGTGAGAAAAACCACCAGGATTCACATATTCCTCTTTCTCCTCCCCGCCTCCCTCCCCAGTTTTGGAGCAATTCAGTCCCTGATCCAAACCTGGTACCTAATTCTTGCTTTCACATCACAACTTTCTCCTTGTCTTGTTCCAGAAAGAGGGACTGTTCTAAAAAACAGCATTACTTTACCTTTCTAGTGCATTTCAGGGCTGTGGAAAGCAGTGTGACCAATAACCCTGAAAGCCTCTGTTTACATGGGCAGTGGCAAAGCCAGCTTCCCATACACCACCCCAATAACAGCCTTGTCCTAAACAGACCACCTCAAGGTGCATGAATAAAGCACAGGTTCTTGAGTCCATTTAGTACCTAGCCCTGCTGCTGAAGCAGGGTCCAAGCTACTGTCTGAGCAGAGGGGCTGGGTGAAAGGGCACTTCCCCACCAGGAAACCGAGTGAAACCCTCAGCATGCTCCTCTCTTGACTCCATAGAGCTGTTAAAGGCCAGCAGTGTTCAGCACCCACCAAACCTGGGCCAGTTTGGGGCCAGTGACCTCCAGTACAATTAGAAGTCTTAAAGTTTGCTAGGAAGTGTTTAGCTACAATGCTTAAGGCAGTACAGGAACAACTCCTCACTCCACGCCTTCTGCCAGAGCATAAATAAGGGCGTAGGAATGGCACCCACGCTGGCAGAGCAGGGCTGTTACTGGTCGAGCAGGGCACTGCACTGGAAACACAGGTTCCAGGGACAGACTAGGACAGACTAGCAAAGAATGTCACATGTTAAGGAAAAAGTGGACAGGACAAGTTGACACAGGGCTGGAAATCAGAAAGGTGGTTACTCTCTCACTTCTGAAGGCATTACAAGTGTTCCCAGTGTGTTAGACAGAAAGATGCATATTCTGAAGTTATGTGGGGTCACTGTGGATCCAAGCACTCTTACACCACAGGCTTTAAAGCATTTTGACAGTGAGCCACTAAATAACAAAACCAGCATCTCTGAAAACTGTTGATGTCCCAGAGAGAAAAAACCTTTTAGACAGGATCCCCAGGTATAAGACATGAATGCTTAGAACACCAGCTGAAGTTTTATCCTGGGAGTGCAGCCTCTGACTGGGGTGGATATGGTGGCTGCAGGGCAGGTATCATCGGTATGAGGACTTATAACTGGGGGAGCCTGAGAGAAAAGTTGAGACAGCAGCTGATGGGCTTAAATAAAAATCTTAGTCCAGGACTGAGAAGTTAACAGGTGTAAAGGCTTAAGCCAGGTGAGATCATGCGAAAAGAGGAGCCACAGGGCAACATTGCTAGTATTCAAAAAGAAAATGTTGGAGATGGGGATGGAGAGGATAAGAGTAATGAGGAATTGGACTCAGGGTGTGTTTGGGGATGTCTGTGAGCACAGTAAGGGTTGATGTGCTTGAAATAGTAGTGGAAGGGGATACAGTTAGAGCTGAAGTGACACGTGGAGTGGTTCAGGAAGGTTGTTACCAATACTCTCCGCACAGCTGGCTTTTCTGGTGGTGCTGAAGATCTGATCCACGTGATTCAGGATGAACTCGATCACCAGCTGCTGCACTCGCACCTCCAGGAAAGCTGCATCACCATTGCAGCCAACTGCCTCGATCTCCTTTGACCTGCAACAGGAAAGAGGCAGCCAGCATTACCACACACAGCCCCCGGGTAGGAGATACAAGCTTTCTTCCTGCAAGACCTAGAACAGGAATGCTTTCCCCACTCTTGCTACACCTCTCACTCCCCTTCCCTCTCGGGGCCTCATTCCCTCTGCCTTTTCATTCTTTTAAAAATTATTTTCCCTATTTCCTCTGTCACTTCTGCTACTTTCTTTCCTGCCGGTGTTATTTTCTCTACTCCACTTTCATCAGCACTACATAAAACTGTGACTCTCAAATTCTACTCTTCTTCTTCTGTGTTCCTCTTTCAGTTACTTCAAATTTGGGCCTGAAGGGCAATGCAGGAACCTTCAAATACTGTTTGCAGACCAGTGCTCAATGTTTCAGTCATATCTCGGTGAAATCCCTTAGAACCCTTCTCAGGTCTTTCCCTCACCCCACCAACTTTTTCAATGCTTTGGTGTTTGCTCCAGTAGTCTCTTTTCTGCCCCCCTGCACTCCCACACTCTCACTCTTGCTCTCAGCAAAAAAAAAAAAATTCTTTATCTTGACAGCCAAAGTGTTGCTGAAGAAATTATCTCTGGGCAGTGGACCCTTTGTAAAGTTAATGACTGGTGTGTTAGATAATAGCTTGGGGCATTGCCAAGAGGATAACTCTGTAAGGAGACTGCAGTTGTATTACTTGCTCCTTCTTTTCCTCCCTGGACTTGCACTTATGAATAACCACAAAAGAAAACAGACTTCATTTTTTTTTAAATGACAGATGTTAGATTTAAAATGTCTCAGTAGAAAAGGTCCACTTTGTGATATTCAAGAAAGTCAACATTTGATTCATTTTCAGAACCTGCTCTTCCTGTTTTGTGATTTAAAAGGGTAAGACAACTCTTCAGAGGAAGCTTCTCAGGCCTGTACCTTTCTAGCCAATGTTGCTCAATCCTGTCCTCTGCCAGCCCTGGTCTCTCCCCCCAGCTCTGTCATCATCCCTTTACCATCCAGCTGCACTCCTAGACTCTCCCTGCATCGTTCCTCTCAATAACATGGGTATGGGATGGATGACAAAGGGAATTTTGACAAGATATGGAACATTTCAATTTTTTTTTCCAGATGCTATTTTTTCCTGTTCTGCTTAGTTTTACACACACCAGCCAAACCTCTGCCTGCACCTTGTCCAGGCCTCTTTCCAGCAGAGTGCGAGGCACAGCAAACGTGACAAACTAGCTGGTGGTCTTGAGGTCTGACACCAGCTGCCATCTTAAGCCCAGCAAACTTATCTCACTTATGTGCTCGAGCAGATCTGGGCACAGGCCTATAGGATTATTGCCCTCCCTTCCAAGCCTTGCCGTCTCTCACCGCCCCACTGCTGAAGCACTGGCACTGTCAGAAATGCCATTTCCGTTCCACAACGATGAGCTAACTCTTCATTTTTAAATCAATGTGCTCAACTTGCAAATAACTGTGCTTTTTTTATGAGAAACACACAAAACCACAAGCTGCCTTGGGTGCTGGCAGTAAGACCTCAGATTATTCAACCTGGAAGAATCTTTTTCTCCTCTTAAAAGCTGTTTGCTCTGCTGTTGCCTTGAGTTGTTCTGCTTTTGCCTGGTTTTGCATTTCCCTCAAGGGGTGGGTCTGCAGGCTCAGGCACTGATGTTCCTCTTGGAACACAGCATTGGTCTCTAGAGAACTCTCTACTATACCTGAGGAGATTTGGAGCCCACACCAAGGCCAGGTTTCTGGTGTGCATGTTGGTCATGTTGCTGAAGGAGGCCAGATGAGTCAGGTGCTTGATCAGGTATTCCAGTGTTCTGCAGTGTTTTCATGAAAGAGAGAAAAAAGTGTCAAGTGATCACTCCCTGATGGCAGTGAACACCTGAATAACTGTGATCTGGAGTGACCAAGGATGGGGCAAGAATCAAACAATCCTTAGAGCGATGTGTGTGAGGAAGATGACACATGGATAGGAGAAGGGGTGGCATTATGCAAAGGCTGAGGACTTAACTCTTGTGCAGGTGCCTCCAGCAGATCATCTTCTTGCCACCACACCCAGGACACTGGGCAAGGGTGCCATGGGAGTCATACCCAGGGAAGGAGGATGATAGACTGTAGCAGCAAGAGCTTGTTTGATCATTAACAACAGTTTGTTCAATGATATTTAAATGCCAGATAAATTGTTGTCAGAATTGAAGAAGTCAGCTTTTGGGAGTTAACTTCTGGAAATTAGCTCCAGTGATGCTTCAGGCAGTATTGCCTGATAGTGAAGGTTACCACACTGTTCCTCAGCACCCTGCTGGACACCTTCTCACCTGTAATGTGATGGGGGGAGCTCCTGGATGACATTTTGAATTCGTGCCAACTGCTCATGCTCGGGAAAGCGTGATACTGCTTCCTGTGGAAATAAAAAGAAACAGTCCACCCTGGCAATATAGTCAGGGGAAAAGGAAGAGGGATAAGGACAGTCACATGAGACTATCTCAGAGGGAATGCTCTTTTGTTACCTTACAGAGCTACTGACAGCAAAAGTTTCTTTGTGTTCCCAGAGCAGCAGAGATTTGCTGCTGTGTTAGTTTATGTC
Source organism: Dromococcyx pavoninus (assembly GCA_033558185.1). Classification (NCBI taxonomy): domain Eukaryota; kingdom Metazoa; phylum Chordata; class Aves; order Cuculiformes; family Neomorphidae; genus Dromococcyx; species Dromococcyx pavoninus. Next base: position 1,787,151 of record JAUMJL010000483.1, read on the forward strand.
TCAGTACAGCCTTCCCACACACTGGGTCAGGGTAGTCAATCTTTGGGGAAGAGGGGTTTAGGAACTGAGAGTTTCAATTGGGAGTTGTGTTTCTTGTGATATTTTTGGCTGTCATATGAAAACATCTACAGGGAGTAGTTTGTGTAAGTTTGCATTTTTTATGGTGGGAGAAGCCTTAGCAAAATCACTGTCCAGGTAGATAAATAAATTCTTATACTCAGGTTTAGATTGGATACCATTAAGGTCATACATTTGAGTCTTGAGCAAGTCTCTGTGGACCAAAATCTTATAGAGCCATGATAAGATTTTGTCTGCATTCCTAGGAATTTTACTGCATTGGTATTCATCTGTTCAGATGTGCCCTTTCAATATTTGTGCTGGGGAAGAACAAATCACCAGCAAGTTCAAACAATGCAGGACTGTCTGGGAACCTCTTGCCTACTCTACTGCCACTGGAGTTTGGAGCAAGTTCAAAGAAAGATGCTGGGACTCATGCTGCCAGCAGAAGCTTTGCCTACAGACAAATGTCAGCACTGGAAGGGAAAGGAAGGAAATAACCCATCCCAGACTACTCATTGCTTAAACATTACAAACCTGACATTGTCAGCCACAACTAGAGAAGCATCTTCTTGTAGTAGTCGCTACAACACCCACACTGATGCTGCCATCTCTGTTCTGGTCACTGTCTTTTTCCCAGAAGACCATTTCTCATGTACAACCACCAGTAAACCAAACATTGCCAGTTTCAAGGCCAGAGATCCGTATGAATCATGTTTTATTCCCTCATACTGGGGATTGAGATCTGTGCTTTCTAGTTTGAACTTACTCACTGGTGTGATGGCAAAGAAAAACAAGTGAGCTCTGTAGTTTGGTGTACATGAGATGTGGATGTACTTATTTTGCCCAAATTGAAGGTAGGTTAACACATTGTAGTACACTTTAAAAAAAAGAAAAGCTTAATTACTATTAGCCCAGAAATTTCAATTATGAGAACTCTGTGGTTTTCATACAAAGTTTCCAGTTGAATGGCCTTGTCCAAAAATGAAGAAGGGAAATGCAAACTTTAACTGGTGTATCTAAAGCACTGTATTTCAGCTAGCTTGTACTCAGTATTTTCTCCCCCAGCACTGATTTTCAGTCCCATATTTAACTTCATGGTCTCAAAGACCTAATGTTTAGCAAGTGAACACCAGCTTCTCTGCAGTCTTAATCCATTCAAACCTCTGAGCAACATTTCTGACCCATATGCATTGTGCTTTTGAAATCTGAGGCTTGTTCCAAAACTCAGGATTACAGCACAATACAGAATTCAAGGAGGAACGAGTAACTCCATTTATTACATTTCTGTTGATGATGGTGTGATTCATGTAATTTTGGAATTTTTTTAATCCACTGGTGATTGTGGCAGAGCACAATTCACAAGCCCCGGTTAACAAATGGAAGAGTCCGAAAGACAAGGTAGGCTTGGCCTCCTACAGCTGATTTGCCCTGAGGGAGTACCCAGTCCCTCTGTGCACAGGCTAGACCAAGCCAAGAAGAGTCAATTTATCTATCTTGTGAAAGAAGCATCCATCACCAGAATACAAGGCACACACTGGAGAGCATGAGAGGGCATCATTTTGTAAAAATTCATAGCCACTGAGGTCACAACTAGGATGCTGCATCTGTGAATTTAGCATAGTGATGACCAAATGGCCAGCCCCTCTCCAGTCATTAAGAATTTGACTTTCCTTAGCCAGAAATGTCTGAACCACTCTGGTGACTCAAAGTGGAGCCTATCCCATCTCAGAAACAGCTCCAACTGAGTCAGGCTGGGATTAGCATGCATCTTTTATCCCTACCAGCACTCTTCTGCTGAGGTACAGCTACCACCATTCCCTGGCCTGACATCCCATGCACGTGCTCCTAGTGCTTTTTCTGCTCCTTGGGGAACTGGTCTTTTTTATTTCTTTTCTCCTGGTATCTGGCTGTGCTTCCTGTCAGCTGGGTTACCCATTATAAAGCCCTAATGACTAAACTTACATGAATAATGGATTTTGTGGCTGAGCGGACAAACTGAAAAGCCAGCGATTAAAAAAAACAAACCCTTTTAGGTCAATCCAAAGTGATAACATTTTGGGGAGCTGACACAAGTCTTTAAAAAGCAATTGTTTGAAGTTGACCAAAGTGTCACACTCAATCTAAGTGAAAGAAATTATCTCTTAAATTTGGGCTGTTTAACCCTTTTCTGAAAGATGTTTTATTTAGGAGTTCCATGTGTTGATTTAATGTTGAAACATTTCCTTAAGAAAGTATTTGTAAGAGAAAGATTTAGACAGTTACAGAAGTGTTTTCCCTTTTGGTTTTGGATAAAAGTATTTACCAAATGTATCTAATGAATCTGCAAGTCATCATCCAAAAACTGCACTTTTCAGCAAACATTCTTTCCTAAAATTTTCCATCTAAATCTTCAGGTTTCCTTTAGAACATTTCTCTTGCATAAATCAGTGCTGATAGCCAGGAAGACAGCAGCCAAACAGCTTCAACAAGAATGAGACTCATCAGTTACTGTTAATGGTTGAATAAGACCCTATATTTTTGAGCTCCTGTTCATCCTGACTCTCTCCAGTTTGGAGATCCTACCCTATATCCACAGGATCCCCACATCCTGAGAATATAGGTCAATTTTTCAGATCTTCTCAGAAGTTTGACTGACTTTTTGACTATATGTCACCTTGAAATTCAAACCAATGTTTGACATCAAAAGAGCACGATGCCCAACACCTTTGCAGATCTGTGAGGCAGCACAGTGATCCAGTTCTGACCTTGTGTTCCTCACCTAAGTTGTAGACCCTAACAACTACCTGGCTTCCTACAGAAGGCTGCTGCTTGGCTGGTCCCATCTGTCTTTGCCCTACAGCAAACCCCCTGGCACAGGTGTGCCTACCTCTTCCCCCAGCAGGCAACAGGAAGTCTTTGGAAAACATCATCTTGTGTGGACCATGCAGGTCTCTCTCAGTGCCTCCTGTGCCATAAGCAGAGCCTCTTGGAGGTGCTTGATTCAGGATAGAGGCAATGCAGGCAGCAAGATCTGAAGCTGAGATTGCTCAAAACTTCCTGTTTCGTTTGGGTATGATTTTTCAAAACCCTTCTCTGCAACAGCTGACATTTTTTGGCCATGTCTGCCCTCTCCGTCTCCCATCAAATGGGAAAGAGTACGATGACAGAAAAGGATGGGTGTTTCTATCACTGAGGAAACAATCCTTCCCATTTCCCCATCTCAGTTGTTTTAAGAAGCTGGTGAAAATTCATTCCTCTGGCATGTAAGATTTCAGTCTGAATGACCAGATTTAAATTTGTTGGTGTTATAAACAACTGCTTGTGGATTTAGAGCAGTAAGAAGCAGGAAACCTTGACAACAAGCCTAGCTTGCCGTGCCACCTTTTAATAAAGTATTATCTGTCATCAAAATTAGTCAACCCTCTTAGAAATTCAGACTTTTGTAGTCTTATTTCTCTGCTCCCCACAGTATGCTCCAAGGCTCCAACTGTATCCTTGTATAATCTACGGTTGTTTCGCTGATCAAGTTACTGCTCTTTGAACTATAATCCCTTTAAACAAGGTTAGAGATTTCTTCTTGGCCAGCTGCCACTTTCCTCCACCATTTGTATTTATGACACGATCATGGTGGACCTGACATGTCATAGCTGGTGCAGCCTGTGTCATCATTTGCACTCTGACAAACTGTGTGAAAAATGCTACAGATGCAGAAAAGTTGGTGTTCTTACGCATGAGCTGAGCAATTAGTTTGTGCAGGTGTCAGGGACTGTCAGAGACAAGGAGGAGGTAACTACACCCTCGTGATTGTGATCACAAGCTCCAGGTGACCCAAAAGACTCTTAGTGATGGACAGTAATGAGGAAAAGAAAGAGAATTAGCAATTCTGGGAGGAGGTGCACAGTGGGGAGACAGAGCAACAGCAAGGAAGTGATGCAGTGAATAAAATGAGCAAGATGAAGAGGAAGAAACAGAACAGAAACAAAGAGAATTTAATATGAAATGGGGGAAAGAAACAAGCACAGGGGAAGAGAGCCAGTGGAGGCCGAGAAGGGAAGAGCACTGAGAAGTGTTTATGCGGATATATGCACCAGAAGCCAGGACACTGGAGTAAATCCCAAAGAGCTCTCATGGAGGAACCTGCAACACATCAACACTTCTGGAAAGGAACAAGAACAGCAAGGGGTCTCACCGTGAATTTCTTGTAGAGCTCATAAGTGAGGAGAGGGTTGGGCAGTTCCCTGAAGTACAGCTTGCAGAGCGATCCCACACAGTGGATGTCCTGGAGGTAAACTTCCCTTGTCAGATCCGGGCATTGGTCAGAAACAAATTCCTGCCTGAAACAATTTGGAAACGTAACCATGTAGGTGAACAAGAGCTGTTGACATCCCAATACTCCACCCTAAGTGTTCTTAGGAAATTTTAGAGGAAAAAACCAAACTGGAGAAGAGATGTCTATGCAGCCTAGTGCCGATTGTCTCCCAGGATTAGTCTCTGAGGTTTCAACTAGTCCCTAGTTCCCATAACACAGTCCTATGAGTGGACCTCAAACTGATATAAAGACATTGTTTCGTCTTGAAGTAAGAGAGAACAAGTCATGATTTGTGCTGAGATCCTCTAGGCCTTTCCCATTAATAGATACAGAGGGAGACACCTTTTTTCTTTCTCAGGGACTAATCCCTGAAAGGTTACTTTTCCCCATTACGAGCCTGAGAGACACTTTCTCTTTCTTATCTGTGTAGAGGTCTGTTGGGCCCAATCTGTTCCTGAGGGACTAACAGCAAAAAGATGTGGAACAATGTCACTGAATCCCTGTGGCACTCAGAGAGATTGCCCTTACCTCAGCTTTTGTATGTTGGATGTCACTCCTGAGAGGCGGTAGATCCCATCCACGATGCCATGAGTCTCAATGAATTCCGCACAGCTCTTCAGCACGTAGGGGACTAGCGGAGGAAAGCAAAGCAAGATGCCCAGTGAATACACACTGAGCACTTCCACAAGTCACCACAGAAGAAACAGTTTAATGAAACAAGAGCAGAGGCTCTCTGGATGCAGGGAAGGGTACAGCTATGGGAGAAATATAGGGCAAACAAAAAAATGAACCCCACACAGTTGCCATAGCCAATTTGCAGAGTGAGGATATACTGTGGTTGGGCCATGCCACACTCATTGCCTTATGACAGTGACCGAGTCTGAAATCACAGAAACATCATAGGAAGAAAGGCAGCGTTTGTCTCTCTCTCTTTTCCTTTATTATCCAGAAAAGAAAGGAGGTGATTTCACTCTAACTGAAATCATGAAGTAAAGTGTGAGGTACCAGGAACATCCGCCCTCCCCAAGACAGAGCTGCAGTCTCACAGGATCATTCCAAAAGGTCTGATTGGCTTGGATGAATATCAGAGAAGCTTTTGCACTTCCATATAAGCCTACACACCCACAGTTTTGTGCTCATAAACTCCAACAGAAGGGGGAATAAAGTTCGAATATTGACTACAACTGCACACTGACAAAATCTGACATTGGCTTCAAATGAACTGGTTATCAACAAAACCAGCCAAAGGCTTAACCAGCCTTAAAGCTGAGAGAAGCCTGAGGAACATTTATATCCAGACCAGGAGCCAAAGCATATGTTTATTTTTCCCCATTATATAGGTGTAGGAAACCCTCATCCTCTTGGTCAGACCAAGCCTCTGTGTCCCCAGTACTATAACAACCATAGCTATAACAATAACAGTAAGAGAGCCTTTCCTTATTAGGTGCTAGAAACTACTATGTATTTAATGCAATGCTTCACATAGCCATAAGCACAAAATCAGTAAATGCAGAAGTCAGAGCTTCCTGCTCTAACACTGAATTTTGCTGCACTGTGCATTCAGGAAGCTGTATGGAAGAAAACAGACTAAGCCACACATTTGACTGGAAGGTGAGGCATGGAAATTACTGCACCTTTGCAACACCACAGAGATAACACTCAAAGCCCTTGGGTTGATTTTCAAGACCTCAGGTTGTTGGTCTAAGATTAAAAACAGAGCTTCTGGCAGGGGCCTTAACCTACTAAAACAATGTTTATGGGCAACCATGAAATCATCAAGAGAACAAGTGAAGTCTGCAGAGCAAAAACTTTGTCCATAGCAGTCATAGAGCTATAGGATTCTTTTCTCAAGGACTTTTGAGGAAAAGTCAGTTCACCACCTTCCAAAAGGAATATGGGAAGCATTCCTTTCAGTCCCTACAGCACCCACTTCCTAAGAGGACAAGATGATGTGGGAGGAGACAGAACAAAAGAAAAGTATGAAATTAAAATCCTGCCAAGAAAAGCCCACATGACACATCTAGAAAGAGGACCTTCCTATCTCTGAGTAAGACCTGATTATCAGTAACTGCAGTAGGGAATGTAGATCATATGATTATGAGAAATTTAAAAAAAAAAAAGAAGAAAAGTAAATTACTTCAGACCTCTTCTTCATTTCTATCTGGTCAGGCCATACCATCTTTGTGGCAGAAGCTATGCATACATAACATATTAAAAGTTCCCTCTTGATAGGGGTCTCTGGGAATAAATCTAATGTAAGCAGAAAAAAAAAACATAGATCTATGTTCACTTTAGACCCATTTGTTTGGGGGAATGGGTGAACCATTCCATGCTACCTCAAAAAAACAAGAATTGAGCAGAAAATTTGTTTCAGCAGGAGATAAGGTGATAAGGTTTGTTATGATAAGGTTTGTTAATAAAATAAAGGGCCTTTCATATAGACAAACTTCATCTGATGGTGCCTGGCTTCCACACAAATGGAGTCCATGCCCACAGTACCCTTTGTTGGATACTTTTTAAAACTTCAGTGTTATGAATAAGCACATCAACTAAAAATGCATATACTGATGCTTGTTGTGACTAATTTGTCCTCTTGATAGTAAGACCATTTAAATCAATTTTTTTTTTCTGATTTTTAAGTCTCCTTGGGATGAACTAGGTCAAGAGGCCTCAGGCAGCAAGCAAACCTCTTATACAAAGAACAGAAAACTCTAGATCCATCTGGCACACAAAAATAAAAGATGGGCCTAGGGGAAATAATCTGGAGCAAACATAAAACTCAACCCATTCTTAAAAGTGCATGAAGACTCCACAGCAGAGACAACCTTATAGACTATGAACAGACAACATGCAGCCAGATCTACAGATATGTCTTACTCCAGGTCTGTAATCTTCCCTGTTTTTCCAGCCCTGGGGCTTCTCCCGTGTCTCTCCCAGTACCCTTCACTCATCATGTACATGATTTCCCACCATACTAGGGCTTTGGCTCTTATGAAGAAAAATAGCCAGATACACCAAAATGTATGGCAGTTTTGTGATGTAAAAAAAAAAATAAATGGCCACACAGGACACATTTCACTCGCAACCAAAAATCACAGATTTTGTTCTCAGATCCCCAGAGGTGAAAGGCCTGCATCAGCTTCCAGCAAGGCACTAAATGCAGCACTTGTACAGATCTGGAGCACAATAAACGTTTTCTTTGAGCAGAACCTGCAGTTCTGAAATTCCTGAGCAGCTCTGATCTCCCACAAAGCTGAGTCTTTCGGGCACTTGGGGGAGGTGAGGTTAGAGTGGCAGTGAGAGGCTCCATCTCACTTCCAGCTGTCTCTGAGGTGGTCTGATTATTTTGGATGTGGCTCCCTATGAACCAAAACAAAGGCTGTGACCAACACTGAATGGGGAGAGGTACACACTCTGGCATGTGCTTTACAACAGCACTCAATTTGTGTTACATGGCACATGTAAATCACAGAGCTGAGTCTCTCCTGAAGGAAGATTGGTCATGAATGGGGATTTGCAGCAGGGGCTGCGTGTCTACATGCAGGCACGGAACGAGGTAGGTGGGAGATGTCCAATCTTAACACTTTTATAATTAAAACTGTGCTGGAGGCTTAGAAGTTGGAAGAGCAGCTGGTGTCACAGAGACCCTGCTTATTCTGCCAGACAGCCAAACTGTCCTCATTTAAAACTACAATAGAAACCAGATGGAGGAGGAGAAGAGAGTGTGGAGCAAGGCATCAGTCAGAAGGGAAATTGAGTTATAAACATACTGCACATAAAAGACAATACTTCTCTTCCCTTAGACAAAAATAAACCAGAAGAGCAGTCACAGTAACTCGTTCCACTCTCACTAGATATCAGCTCCAAGTTCAGTGTATGCAGACATTCACCTTCACCAGGGTCTTTTCCATGACCACAGCCCATGTGCTGCCTCCTTTATGTGTGTGTGCTACTCCTGCCAGCTCAGGTTGTGTTTTTCCCTCTCCTTGCAGTCCCTCCAGCTTTCCAGTTCCAGCAGTTGGCCCTGAGTCCTCACCTCCCAGCACTGCTGGGATGAACAAGGGGCTCTCCCTTCTCCTCTTACCACCCACCAAACCTCCCCACCAGCAAGCCTGACACAGGCTTCATCTGGCACAAAGTGGAACGTTTTGGATCAAAGCTTGGGAGGCCTATAAGCATATCCCTAATTAAATCACCAAGTAGCCTAATTATGAGGGAACACTAACTGGGAGGTTGTCACCTCATCTAATCACCAGTAGGGTGATGGTCTCCTGGCTTCCCACCAAAGCCAGCAAAAAGTGAGAAAGACCATGGTGCAGCAGAAGCTGCAAGCAATGCTCTGTGGCCCTTTAGTGCTGCCTTCTAGAAGAAACTCTCAGTCTCTGCGGCTGCAGAAGGGCCCTGAGGAGGAGGTTGCTGAAAGTCAGCCTCTCTAATCCATCAGTATGAATACTGTCTGGTAAGAGTGTGCTTAGTGGTTACCCAGAGCGGGCCATGTGTTCACAGGGTACACCAGACTGAATAGCAGCAAGCTTCATTTTCCTCATTATCCTTCTGTTATTCTCTCAGGGCTCTTTGCAAGGAAAAAAGTGAGTGACTGAGCTATTCAGATCCTTGGTGGTTGGTTTATGCCACACAGAGGAGGTTTCACGTCCTCTTTAATTTTATTTTTATTTTAGTTCAAGTAACATTTTAATTTTATTTTAGTTGAAGTAACAGGAGGTTAAATGCAGACCTTTCATTTCACCTGAAACACCAACTTTTTGATGTTTGACTTGCAGGAAATAGTTTGAGTTTGTTTGTTTGGATTTTTTTGTCCCAAAAATGAATCCTGTGCCATAAAAAACATTGTGAGGATTTTTATTTCACCATTTTGGTTTTGTTACATATTAATAACAAAGATATTTTTTTAAAATTGTCTTCCATTGCCCTCAATAATAGTGCATGCTTCCTATCATGCTATGTCAATAGCATAACAATAAAGGTCAAAATAGTCCCTTGTTTCAATTTAAATTACTAAATTAGGAAACACTTCCTCCTAAAAAAAATGTGTTTCAGTTTGTACTAAGCAAGAGCTGCTATTTTGTACAAACAAAAATAACCAAACAGTACACATTTTAGAACAAACTAATATATTAACTTGGCCACCTAACTACAGGAAGGGAACAGTATTGTATAAATGGCAACGTACTTGAGAGCTGGTATCTCTAATGTGTCATTTTTCTGCATTTCCTGATGCCTCCTACTTTAAATCACGAGCTTTCATGCTGATTCACTAGATTTCTGGGTTTTTTTTTCTTTTTTTGCTGATGTTGTCTGATTTTCTCTAGGCATAAGGTTTGCTGAGAAGCAGATTCCAGAGGAGATCAAAGTGTGGTCTCCTTCCTGCAGCTCATACCAGCCTTGGTTCAGCACGGCAGTTACAATTCCAGTTTGCCTTCCAATGCATAGCCCTAACCTGTGCCAGCTAAGGGTAAATTCTGCCTTGTCCCTCGAGTATCATGTCCTTTGCCTTCCACTCTCACTTTGTCAGCAGTGGCCAGGGTTGGAAGGGACCACAGCATCCAAAATTGCTGTAAAGGATCTCTCCTGCTCAGGGATGTTGTGTGTTTGCTGAGCTGTGGATGAGGAAGGATTGTCCTGCCTGGATGTAACTGCTACAAGTACACATAGAAGGCTTCAGACTCCAGGATGTTTATGCATGCTTTTCACCAGCAAAAAATTCATTTTACAGAAGAAGGAAAAATCAACTGTCTTACTGTCACATTCCAGTGATTAGTTTGGCTGTGAGTGCTGAGCTGCCACAACCCCACCATGCACACACACACCTGTGTTTGAATAGCATGAGATAGCTAAACAGCACCAAACAGGCCTAAAACCAAATCACCTCGTTAAAGTCCTCCTCGCCTCTTCCCCCTTAGCTGCCATAAACACATTTAAAAGAAGATGAATAGCTGGCGCCGAGGTGATCCTGTGTGCACAGACAGCACAACTGAATGACCATATAAGTCATACACTTCATATTTTTTTTTCCTCTACTTCTGTGGGAAATGCCTCTACAATGTCACGAAGGTTAGCACAATAGTACTGGTCCCTGAGATGAAAGCACTGTCCTGAACACAGTTGTGATTCTGGTGGGCAAAGACACCGGGAAAATAGATCTCAAATCTGTCACATGCTGTGACCCATAACCCTCCATGGCCTGAGTGGGAAGTGGAATAGCTGAGTACTGCTTAGGATGTGACACGTTGATTTCAAGCAAAGGCATTTCAACACAATCTGCAGGCCCACTGTGAGTTTGAACAAAGTCAGTGGCACCACTATCAAGGCTTTTTATGCCATTGATATTATACCCAGCTTGCATCTCACATCTAAATAAGATGTGTATAGACACCTGATTTTCCAAAGCACATCTGACAATTTTGATGTTCCAGGCAGAAATCAAAGAGCCTGCAGCAGACCTGGCCAGCTCATTCACAACACACATCAAAGAAAGCCTAAGAGAAAGCACTGCACAAGCAGACATTGAATGCTGACTCCCAGCCCCAGTGGTCACCATGCCCCTCTGAAATGTGTCTTGTACCTTGACATAGCTGGCAAATTCTGTCACGCAGGCACTTTTGAAAAGAGGTTGTACTAAAGACTACAATAGTTTTGTTAGGGAAACATCCTGCTGTGGGTTTCCTGCAAATAAAGACCAGATAACCGAACAGGATATATCCACTCCTAACTCTGATGGCTCTGTAGTAGAGCCACCTCGGAAAACAGCAGCTCAGGTTCGGTAAGGCAGGTCAATGAGCTGTGTGCGTCCTCAGCGAGCCATCTGAATCCAAACAACTCTGATCCACAGCAGATTAGGGTGAAGGTGTTCACCATAGCACAAGAAATTGGAGTAACTAATTCTGGAGGTAGGAGCAACCAGACAATTCATGCTGTCTCAGAAAAGGGACTCGGGTATAACTAGAAAAAATCAGAATAGTTTCGAAGGTGCGTATAATGAATTTACCTCTATCTCAGTAAATGCCTATGAGGATAAGCAGACTATCAGACAGGAAATCTGCTGTTAACCTCATTTCTAACAACACATACTAAAACCACTACCAAACCCAAAGGCTGCATCAGCACAGATGGAGCACAGGAGTGAGCAGCGCAATGGTGATGCTGCAGCTCAAGGAAGCTAAGAGAAGTAACCTGCAAGGGAAAAGTGTTAAGTACTGGGATGGACAGCCAGTGACACAGGTTCCATTTGAAGTATCTTGTCATTCATCCAGATCAACATACCAGCTCATGGATTGCAAGTATATAGTGTTTCCTTCCTTTCTCCACTCTCTTCTTAAGCATGAACACCAATGTAAGCCACGATAACCTGCTTAACTGTTGACAACAAAGCAAGAAAAATATACGAACTTCATAATTTCTTTCCTCATTTCAATAGATTTTGACCTGTATGTTTTCATCTACAAGAGGTTCAGTAGCAAGTTAGAAAACAAGCAGTGAAGAGTCTCCACTCTCTAAATGAGCCTGCTAGCTGACACAGATTTACTCAGTTTCTTGCAGTCCCAAAAATACTCAAGAGGTGACTTTTAAGCTGTTACACTGATTTCTTGTCTGTAAAGAGTGTAGAAATCAACATCTCCCTTGACGATCCTACATAGGATTCTTAGGATCCCAGAACCTGGAGAAAGGCAATTCAAGTGGATGAAGACATACTCCATACCCAGCTGCTGGTGTTACTTTGTTCCTTATTCCTTTTTGACTCAGATTTTAGTGTGCCAGGTCATAGAGATTCCAGATTTCTTTTTATAAGGAAGACTTCTGGACTAAGAAGGAAGAAATTTGGAGTGCTTAGATCTTGATGTGCATCTGAAAACTACCAGCTTCCTTTTCAAGTCCTTTGTATTGTACCTTTAACGAACACCACCTTCATACTCTGAAATCTGTAGCAACCTCTTTAGGATGTAGAATTTGTCTATGGCTTCTGTGCTGTTCTGCATGCTAAATCACTGAGCACTCTTAGATCCTTAGTCCACTTCAGTGGTGGCAGCGTGCTGGTTTGAAGGGCACATCCAGCTGTGCCAGATAATGCAGAACAGCAGTGCCAGTGATCCCAGGTGTCTGAAAGGGAGAGCAGGGGCCAATCAACCCACTGAGAGCCCAGGTTAATATTGATAGCAAGACACAAAGTAACTGAGAAGCTGGTCCTGGACCAAGTGCTCATACGGATGAAATATGGCAGAGCTGAATCTCAAAGATCTCAAAGCACATATTTATAATCTTTCTCATTTGTTTTTCTCTCTGTCACACTGATGGACTGATGCAGACTGACACTAGGTTATGCAGCAATGTTCTTTCACTCAGGCCTCTTACTGATCTTGCCTCTTGGGCTCTCCCAGTGAAGAGTGGATACAGCAATTTCCCGAGGATATTCCAGATGGGCTGTTTTACAGACAGTCAACAACTTAGGGCAAAGAGCAACAAAAATTGCTGAGGATTGTTATATATCACAGACAGACAGATAAGGAGCCTAAATACAAAGCCATAAAGTCTGCAAATGAGAAGGGAAAGGTAAATGAAAACAGACTTTTGAGAAAAAGTAAATAAGGCTTTATGATGGCAATTTGATTGAAAATAAACCTGCGAAGGCACTAGCAATAATCAGTTATTACCGTTTGAAACCAAGCAGCACAAAATCCACTCCAACGTTGCTCAGTTACTGAGAATATATTTAGGCTGAGCATTTTCATCACAAGGCTGTCTGGGCCTAACCCAAAGATCCACACTCATACAAAAAAATTCATTGAATTCAGCAGCATTTTCCACAAGAGAGAAAAAACCTGTTTGTTCTACTCTCTCTTACCTCTTGCCATGGAATGCATAGCAAATGAGGTGTAGGAAGGATAGAAGCGTTTTCACTAGTTTTGCAAAAACATAAAATGGTGGTGTGAGGTTCAACACAGAGTGGAGAATTAAGACTGCTGCTGGCAGTGGAAGGTCACCTAGAAATGCTCCTCCCAGTCCGGCTCGGAGGAGGTTGAAAACAAGTCAGTCTTTATTTGAAGAGGATTAAGCCATGGGTGACTTGGATTGCTGATGTTTGTCTGGTGAAACAAGGTGCTGTTCTACCCATCCTAAGTAATGCCCAGGGCATACAATCACCACAGCCTGTGGACTTAGTTTCTGTTTCCAAGCAGTATGGAGAAAATTCTACCAGAAGCAGCACCTTGTGAGACACTCGTGCCTTTATATATAAATAAATTTATACTGATGTATATAACTTACATGTGTTACATATGGTTTTTACATGGTTTTTTCATATACAATTATATTCATTTATGTAGGCATATGTTTGTGAGAGGTTTCACATGTACTACCAGGAAATTTTTCTCAGAGAAATAGCTTTTTATAATAAGATGTCAATCAAAGCCTAACACCTACAGGTGGTATTTATAGAGTCAAAAGCTGCAACTGTCTTTCTAGGCTGATGTCATAGGTCTGGGGATACATCACTACACGCTGGTGCTCTTGTTTGTTGAAGCTTGCTCAGTCAGATAGAGAATAAGCCATTGCCACAAACATTTTCCTGCCTCAGGTAAAGTGCATTTCACTAGTGCATTGCTCTGCACGTTGCTACTGTGTTGAAGGCCTTTCTGGGTGAAGTACTTAGTCTCAGCCAATGAATGCTGTTGGTTTGGGGGTGGATTCCTCAAGCATGCATGGGTCTCTACATCAGCAAGTCCAGAACCGGTCTCAATTGATTGGTTTTACTCAGTAGCTTAGCTATGAGTAGCCCATGGGATATGGAGCATTTTGTCTACACCTTTTTATCTCCGTAGGCTGCAGTCCTCGACAGCGTAACATACAGCCTTGATTGCAGGGATCATATTTTCCTGTTTATACACCAGGGAGGGTAAAGAGCTCTAAAAGAAGCTGCTGAGCAGCCTGGATTCAGCATCTGGATGTGGTGCTGCACCTTCAGGGCTTCTTTCAGAAACAGCAGGGATTACAGTACTGCTCCATCTGTCAGCCTTGTGGCAGATCAGCACTTCACATATGTTGCAAGAGGGCAGCTCACTCGCTCTCCAAAGCCTGTGAGAATCATCAAGGACAGCAGAGGAGGCAAAATAGCATTTGCAGATGGTGTCATACAGCTTCCCTGCTTTCTAGAGGCTCATGATGGGCTGGGATTATTTAGAAAAATATACTTCCTGCCATGGTGTTTGTGTCTACCTCCGCCCCAGGATGTCGGCACATAACTACCAAACTGCACCCAGAGCATGCAGCAAGGCTTCTTCAAGGCTGACCTGCAGGGATTGTACCTCAGCAACTGTGTGCCAGAGGGGTAAGAGGATCAGAAAAAGAAACTACATCTGTCAGGTCAGTGATGAAAAGAGTCACAATCTGACTTTTACAAGTCCTAACAAAAGGGGAAAAGAAACAAAACTGAATAAAATATTACAGCATCGTGGTATCTTCTTGTTCCCCAAACAGGCTTCTCACCTAGTAGGGAGAAGCCAGGAGAACTATCTATCTATATGCTTTGTACTCTCAAGGCCCTTCTGCTCCCATGACTTTTCTCCCTCACAGAAAACTCTCCCAGTTCCACGTGGGATACAAGCCTCTCTCTCCCCTCTTCTCTCAATAAATACGCATGCCAGGGGTTATCAAACTGAGGGTCATTCTCAGTGCTAACAATGGAAAAAAAGTAATATCCAGCTGTTACTAAAGTAGTAAATCTAGTCACTTTGCAACTGCATTCCTCAGTTTCCGAGCCCCCCAACAGATTCCTGATATATTCCATATTTTCCTTTTTATTTTCTTTTCCATTTGGCAAAGGATAGGCTCCAAACCACTGTGAAGAAAAACAATCGCTTCCCCCCCTCCTCCTCTTTCTTTTTTTTTTTAGCAGTGCTATCTCTGCTCCAAGTCAGGCCAGGTAGTGCTTATCATTTCCTCTGCACTGCAAACACCAGCGTGCATGCGTTTCCTGCCAGCAAGTCCTAAACTGCAAGCTGACATTGTTTTCAAGGTCCAACTCGTTTGGAGGCAGGAGCAGCTCTGCCGCACAGTGCTTCCTGTTGATGTCAGGCCTCTCTTCCTCCCACAGCAAATGGGTTTCCTGCCAGCATCTGTGTCCTTTTCCATGAGTAGAAGGAGCCATTTTCCTACACTTTACCTTCACTGGGGAAAAAAAAAGGGAGAGGGGGTAGTGGAGACAGTTATAATGGGGAGGAGCAGGAGGCTTTTTCATAACAGTGTCCAAGAACATCTATGGCCCTTTTCAATGAGGAGGAGACAAGAAGAGATAAGAGGTCAGAACAATAGATATGTGTCTCAGGGATGTCAGTATTTGCAAATACCAGAAAAATCACTTATTAGCAGAGAACATCAGAGACTAATTACAGCTGCCAATTTCCCACTGCTGCGGAATGCAAGCTCACAAGAAAACCTAAAGCCACAGCCTCCATGCTCCAGCAGCGCTGTCACAAGCTGTGGGAGATGCCAAGACCTTTACACTAGACTATTGCCTTCATTTTTATTCTTTCAAATGGAGGAATCTCTACCACTGCCAGCACTGTTTCATCAACAGTAGAGAAATTGGACGATTGCAGGACACAGCTTACACCAAGCACTGCAGCTCTGCAGATTGCCACTGTATCAGCCACTGCTCTGGCAGAGAAGAGAAAACCTAACCAGATACCATTTCAGACCTCCCCAGACCCCATGGCATTCAAGGTTTGCATTTGTCCCATTGGAGAAGCTGATGGGCTTATCACAAATCCCTCCAGGAGGTTACAGTTATCAGTTTGCTGCACAGTGTAAGAAAGAGCCCAGGAATACATGGCTTTGTCTTGGTGGGGACACACAGAAAGGGCAGAGTGCAAGGAGCACAGCCAGCCATGGCTGCAGCCCTGCCTGCCCTTCACAGCATTTCAGCCACTCAGCTCCTGAGGCCTCCTGCACAAGACAAGGAGCTGACTTGCATTAGGACATGTTCTGCTGCAAGCAGAGGTTTCCCAGGACTGGGGAAATAGTCCCCCAGCATATTATATACCATTTCTATCACCATGACCAAACAGGTGGGGTGAGGAGGGGTTTTACTAAGGGGACCCTATCAATAACTAGAACATGACCTGCCCCCTTGGAGTCCCAACTACTGCTCCTAGAGGTCCTCTGGGATGAGGATGTATATTTCAACAAAATATACCATTATAATACAATTTTTTCCTTCTTTTCCTATCTGTTGCCCTGCCAACTTCCTGTGTCACTGTAGGAACTAAGCAAGGGGTTACACTTCCAATTTCTAGCTGTAAATTGCCACAGAGGCTGATAAAATTACTCCATCTTTATGCAACCGTAGCCAGCAGCAGATGTGGCCCCAAGTCTGGTAGAGCCATCGAAGTTGCGAGAGAGTGAACTGGGGCTTAGTTTTCCTCACAAGAAGAAATTCTTACTCAACGTGCAATTGCAAAACCCTGATGGCTGATGCAAAGGAAAAAAAACCCACCTGTGTTCAGCAGAAGCTGGCCAAGGCTGATGAAATTTGCAGCACTGATATTTAGGTGAGTGTTCCCATCCATAGAAGATGCACCCTGCATGGTTAAACTCAGCTGGAGTTGTGCAGCTGCTTGCACATGAGAGTGGGACAGGGGACTGGGAGCAGAAACTTCCCTGCCTTTTTTAGAGAGTTCCAGCCTACACAGTGCCAGTGGCTTTTCTAGAGGGTGCCTGGCAGCTGGCAGCTCCAACCAAAAACCTGTGAGTGCCCTGCAGGATGGGACCCCATTTCCAAAGCTGCTCTCAAAGCAAAATTGCACTTTGGCAAAGGAGTGCACAAGAGGGACCGGCTCAGCTGAGTTGATATTTTCCCGTTGCGCTCTCCCTGTCTTTTGGTATGGTTTGCTATTCATGAATGAATTACCTCAATCTCTCTTAAGCAATGTACTGACCAGGAAAAGGGTGTGGGGATTATTAATGGAAAAATCCTTGAATCTTTTAGCCCTGTAGCATCGCTACAGTCACAAGGAAAACAGGATACTGTGCTGCTGAGGAAGAGAAAAGGAGAAAAACTCTGATGATTTGCTGGGACTGACTCGCAAGGAAGAACAACGTGGTGGTGGTAAATGGGTAAAACTGGCCCAAATTACCAGGAGAGAAATGAACACACACAACAGTGGTCTGCACGGGGCGTAAACACCGCTGAGGGCAGGGGCTTGTTCTGGGTGATCAAGAGGTTGTAACTAGGAGTGACTGAATGAAATTACAAGGGCAAATTTAGGTGGAATGATAGGAAAAACCTCCTAAGAGTGAGACACAGTATCACATCGTAGAATCGTCTTCTCAAGGGATGGAGTGGGAGCGATGCTGCCTGGATAGTTAAAATTAGGCAGGAGATTACTCTAAAGGGAATGTTCCTGCATAGGCTACTGTGACAAAGACAAAATAATCTTGCCAGTGTTCCCATGGCTTTATCAGGTGATGCATTTTAAGCCACAGGAAGATCCCCTGGAAGAGCTTGCTGAGTTAACTACCAAGAAAAGCATATGGTGCCAGCACTTACTACAGCAAGGGTCAACCTCAACCAGCAGCTGGAGTTTTAATCAGATAGTTAAGCATGCAGGAAGAAAGGCTACTTGAAATTCTTTGAGTCAAATGATTTTATAGTGGGAAAGTGTGCATTTCAGAGAACAAAAATATTTCATGCAGGGATTCAGTTCAATTTTTTCAACCAAAGAAACACACAAATATATTGTTTCTGGAAGGTGAATTACATCCACTTCCATACCTTTATTTTCAATATAGTATAACCTTTTGAATAATTTTTATTTAGGGGAAGTTTCTACTTTCTCATCCTGATTCCAGATGAAAGGAAGTCTTGCAGTAAGGGAAGAAGGAGCACGGTGCAAAACAGGAGCCAACTCTTACAAATATCAAGTGATATTATCAACGACGGGCTAGTGTTTGCTCCTCTTTGTGCACTTCTGAGGACAACAGAACCATCCCTTGCAAGCTGAAACCTAGAATATTGTGTGTGTTTCTAATCAATGAATGAGAGAAAAAAGGAGATGAGTGTCCCAGAGTTTGCTTTTCAACCCTCAGGATATTAAAAAACCCTCATTTGAAAACTTTCTTGTATCTTTCGTCCCCCATTGTGAGTATAAAACTCCAGCACAGTCTCACAGAACGTGCTTCACTTCTGTCAGCAAAAATCTGTCCTTTTGCAAGGAGTCATGAATTAACAGAGGATAAGTATCATTCTCATACCAGAGGTGTAAGAAATGAAAGAAACAGAAATGAGTTGGCAGCCTGAGGTCATGCAATGAGTTAGTGGAAGAGCTAAGGTTAGAGGCCACAGCTTTGATTCGTGCTCTGTAACTAAACCACATGGCCAGTTTTCTTGTATCTGAATTCCTGGTAAATAGAATCTTACTTTCAAAGTTTCAGAAGTTGGTAAAGCACACAGAGATTGCAACTGGCTTAGCAGAATCACTGGAGCTGAAAATCTCACACAGATGTTTTTTTTCTGAGAGACCCTTGATTCCTCCCAATCTTCTACCAAACCAGAAAGTCCCTCCCTACCCAAATTTCTAGGCAAAATCTGGGCACATGGACTAAAACCTCAGAAGGAGATATGAGTCAGGGATTGATGATCAGATTCTTGGAGCAACTATTTGGGTTGGTTGTCCTAAAAGTTAGCCTTGTACCAAAAGATCAGGCTTAGGTACTCCTGTGGCTGAGAATGTTTCAAACTAGATACACACTTTGTGGCTTGGTCCCACTTCTAGTTATTTTCCTTTTTTTTTGATTGAGTGGTTCTCTCATAACTAAATACCACAATAATGGCAAGAATCTACCCAGAGGCCACCTGAGGAGAAACTGCATTATTTCTGATATTTCAGGGATGGGAGGTTGGTGGGGGTGGGCAGAGAGGCATGAATTCTCTGGAAAAGGTATCCTGTGCATTCACAGATGAGTTACATCAAACTTCTTGAATTCCCTGTGTTCTTCTATGTCCTTGACTATCCATTGGTTTCCTTTCTTTACCTTTCATTTTAATTTCACTGGACATTCAGTTTTCAGCATAATTTACTTCCCATGATGACTAAACTCAAGTTCCACCTCTGGGACATGGACCAAGGTTTAAAATCCCTCCCCAGCAAAACAGCACTTGGATGTTACATTTACGATTCAGGCCCATATCTTCCAAATGCAGCTCTAAACTGCATCAAAGACTTTTGTTTATAGCTTTTGTTCCCAGCTTTTGTTCCCTTTTCTGTTCTCTTGAAATGTCAGCAAACATGATAGTTTTGTTGATGCTGTCAGGGTGGTCTGACTGCTTCCCACGCTGGGCACGCAGATTGGGTAGCCGTGCAGCAGTCAGCAATTCACTGGGCGTCTCTTCTGGGATGTTGTTCCTCACACCAAGGCAGTGGCCTCAAGCAGCAACACTGCCATGAAATCAACAGACAACAAATCCACCTCCAGCTGCCCTGGCTCACACAGGGACACGCAGACTGTTTGTTCCAAGCCAGCAGCTGCCCGTGCTGCCAGAAGGACAGGAAACCATGCTGGGAATTCAGGGCTGACCTCGGATACTGGGATGGATATCAACCCCTTCAGACATTCTCTGCTTTGTCTGGACTAAGGCTCAAAATATAGGCATGACTGCTGCCTCCTGAGCCGACAGACTGCAGGGCTGTCAGGGCTCACAGCCCTCACGGCTGTTCTAGCTCTCTGTGGACTTCTAAGTGGAGACAGTTTCTCTCAAGTCTGATGGGGGATGCAGTCACATCCTACCCCAGACACCTCCTGTCACCTCCCCAGACGCTCCCAGGGCCACTCTGAGATGACATGGGACCTCTCTGGCTACTGGCTGTTCCTTGGTCAGCACCAGCCACACTGCAGGGTAGGGGCAGACAGCACAGCCAGGCATCCTGACCTGTGCTGTTCTGTGCAAGGTCACAGGAAAGCTTGCACAGAGTGCAACAAGCTCTGCCTGGAAGGTGAGAAGTACTCACAAAACGTGTCTGCCTGCACCACAGGGTGATTCAGAGGAGGGATGGGAAAAAAAATAGGCTGTAAGTCAACTACCACAGGCCATATTTCTCTGCCACATCACAGGAACCAGTTTTAGCCTGCATCGCCCCATAAGGGTTGCCTTAGCACTGCTCTTGTGCCCATCTGAAGTGTTTGCACCAAATGGGATCCTTAGGGCTTCCAGGATGTGAATCCTGCTCTTTTGGCTTTGCCTGCCAATATGCTGCAAAATATCAGTCATGGCCTCTCAGCTGTTCTGAAATAATGTATTTGACCTCAGCCTGAAGAGCCTGAGTAGAGCTGCTTTGCTGCACTTTCATAGTAGCCATCAAGTTAAGGATGCAATCATATTTAGGAATGAGTCAAGCCTCTTCCTAGTCTCTGCTCTGCACCTCTCAGTTTTCAGTTTCATTCCTACCACAATGCTTTTTCCCACTGTTTATTAATTCATTTTCTCCAATTACAGTAGAAATGGGCTCTGGCCAAAGAGAAATTTTGCAGCATGTCTTAAAAGATCATATTTGTCTGCAGCTTGGCTTCATTTAAGGAAGGTCATTCTGTGGTCAAGTCCTCTCAAAACAGACAATGCCTTGTCTCCAGGTTTCCAGAACCTCCCATCCAGGCAATGTCACTGGAGCTTTCAACTTGAGCGCTCCTCTGATGTATATCCAACCTCACCAACACTTTCTCATCAGCCTGTCCCTCAAAAGATTTATCCCAACACAGTCTACTTCTCTTGGGGTTGATACTGCCACCATCTTCAACGCCAACCTCAGTAAATTACAACAGTGCTACCTGCTGTTGACAAATCCACCTAAAACTTGGTTCATTTTTCACTCATGACACCAGTTGTGTTCTAGTGCATTCCTTGGGCTTCCCTGGAGACAATTCTTGGCTCACCCTGGTGGTAACACGGAAAATGTGGATGTTCTGGAAGCACCTATTCACAGGGGAGATTCACAAATACCCACGTTAGGTAGATGTTGCTTTTGTTCTGCTGTTTCACCAAGCCTAAATCATAAGCCCCTTTACAGCTGGGAACACTTGCTGTACGTGCAGATTTGAAGTGCTTCCACACCAGCTGGCTGCAGCATCCCAGATTTATACTAGTGTCACTGAGGTCAGAAGCTGGCCCAGTGCCACGCAGCCTGTGATTCTGAAGAGCCTCAGTGGTAAAAGGCATAAGCTGAAATGGAGGTAAGGCATCAGAGTGCTGCAAGGTACTGGAAAAATGTTACAGAGCCACAGCAACAGAAATGAAGACACTCTTTCTCTGCCATTATGTGAATCTCTTATACAACTTGTGTCCGACTGTGAGACACCCTGTCTCTTGGAGCACTTGAAGGAACACACAGGTTGCCAAGACCCACATGCTAGGGAAGGTCTGTGGTGCAACATCCAGCCAAGGACTATGCTCCTAACTGGATCTCTTGGCTTGTACAGCCCTGCTCCATCCAACTTTGCCACACAGCCCTGCGTGTTCCTTTCTACTCCATAGCTTCATATACCAGAGGATAGCTGGGCAGGGGACATTCAGGAGGCCAGCTGTGCCTCTGGCCCACCTGAGCAGAGCAGGAAAGGGCCTGCAGGGAGACACATAAATATAAATGCATGAAGTGCTGACACAGCTGTGATGGAGCATAGAGCAGTGTCCTGGTCCCCTGAGCACAGAAGGTCCCGCGTACGGTTAGAGTCTGGTTTCACATGCAGCATTAGGGCCAGCCAAGGTTTTATGATAGCTCAGGGCAGAGATGGGAGTCAGTTGTATGAATCTCACACATAATGCATTATCCTCCATCTCAAATGCTGGGCATAATGGCATGATTTACTGACATAGATTGGTTCATAACCTCCTTGGTTTTGCAGTGTGCAAGCGGACATTTGAGTGGATGATATCTTGTTGGACTCAGGGTGGAAGGGGAGATGGCAAAGTAAGTGGGAGTCACATTCAGCTGTGTATTAGCAAGCTTGACCTACTCAGAAGAAACAAAGGAAACATTGCAAAAGATACTGCTCTTCCCAGGGAAAACACATTTGAATCTGGCTTGCCTGGCCACGACCTGAGACTCCTTTATAAATCGCACCAGGAAGGCAGCACTGGCCAACAGAACACAACAGCTAATCACAAAACCTGAAGAATATCCATTATGTGCTCAACTAGTGACATTTTAAAGCCTATAATTTTTTGCATCTGTAGTCTCCTGGCCTGTAATATTTACTCTCCCCTCCTTTGGAGCCAAGCTAAAGACAGACTCAGATAAAAACCCAGCAGATGAACATCCCAAATTTCAGGGAAATTGCACTCAGGCATCTGTATTTCAAATTCAGCCCCGATCAGAGCAATTTGAAAAGAACCAGTTCAAAATGAGCTAGGCTCCAGACAGGCATCTTCATATCCTACTTTGGGTAGGAGACACCAGAGGCTAGTGACAGACCTCCGAAGCATAATCCATGCAGGGTCTTGACACATACAAAACTCAGGTGCAACTCAAGTCAGCTTTGTAGACCCGTAGACCTTTGTAAACAGCAGATACAAGGTGTTTTTCTTCTGATTTCAGCGTTCGTTGGTGAAAAGTCTTAACTTTGATTTGGTAGCAATTGGGTAACCTCAGTCCTCTTTTGCACAACAGCCTAGGCACTCCTGACAGGAATCTTTACAGAGGGTTGGAAGAAGAGAATAGGAAAAATATGAATCTGGGAAATAGGAAAGTTATAACCTCGCTAGTACAAAGGCAAAAACCATTGCATGCACACAAATTTAGAAGCTGCAACAGCAAAATCCGTTGAAGGAAAACAGCAGTGATTTTTATTTTTGCCTTATATGAGTTCAGAATGTTGCAAAGTTAAACAAAGCAATTATAAAGATGGATATTTAAAAATACATAAATATTTCTCAGTCTGCTTTCAGATGAATCAGGTATCCAAACATCTGGGGACAGCAAAATCCATCAGGAAACACAGACAGATGAGACACATCATGACAGGAAGGTTCGTGGCTGCCATTGGAGAGACAAGGAACAGCAGGAGATTCCCGTGGATTCTTTTGGGTAAGAAATGTTAGTGCTACATGGATGTGTACACTAAACAAAAAGAGGAAGAAAAAAGAGAGGTCTAAAAAAAGGTTTTTGCAAGTCTCCTGCTGTTTTGTGTCTTTCTCACTTTACTCTGATCTCTCTGTACATGTCAGTGGCTGGCAGGATGACTACTTCCTGATTCATGATTTCATTTTTAATTCTTTCTATATAAAAGGAATTCAAAGGAAATTATTACAAATGGTTTGGCCATACTGCATCAAGTCATTGGAAACTATTTCATTACCCTTGACGTATTCTTTTTTTTCCCCTCCATTTTTTTTTCTTCTCCTTTAAGAGAAAAGTTAGATGCTTTCCTAAACTCTTTCCAGACTTGAGCTATTCACAGATTGTATGTGGAAGGCAAACATAACCCAGGCCTGGAAGAAAGAGGCTCTCATACTGGACATCCCAGTAGCTTGGGGCACTGCAGGCGGTGTGCTTGGCAGTGTTTCCTTTCAGAGAACCGTTGCTGCATGAAAATGCTTTGGGTGTAGCAATTCTGTGCTCATCCCACAGGCACTTAATGAAAGAGGCAACTGTTCCATGTTGGGAATTCAGAGAAACCTCTGGCCAGCAACGGCTGTTGGAGACGCCCTGATTAAAGCCCCATTGTTCTGCCCACTCCAGCAGCCCTGCTAAACCACTCCCTGATGAAGCCCCTGTCTGTCCAGTGGTTTGGGAAGAGAAAAATAAAAATAAGTAAATATGGTTGTTGCTGGGAATAACAAATATTGGGGGAAGCAAAGAAAGAGGAAGCAACAACAACAAAAAATCCTTTAATGCAGTACATTT
This sequence comes from Dromococcyx pavoninus, assembly GCA_033558185.1. Lineage (NCBI taxonomy): Eukaryota > Metazoa > Chordata > Aves > Cuculiformes > Neomorphidae > Dromococcyx > Dromococcyx pavoninus. The sequence continues at coordinate 1,811,400 of JAUMJL010000483.1, forward strand.
CTCCAAAGGCAAATGCCAAGGAGTTGGGTTTCTGGACTGTGTTTCTTTTGTCTTTCTAACTCCTCGATCTTGCTGTACTGATGGCTTTGAGACACTAACAAACACACTGCAACACAAGAAGGGGTGTTGCAGGAAAAGGGCGTTGAGATCGTGCTTAATCAAACTTCCTTACATTTTGATAGCTATAGTACTGCCATATAAGTCAATCATCTCTTTGCCTTTGCAGTTCTCTGCAGCCAACACAACTGAGCCACACACTTCAGGCCAAGTATCCTGGTGTTAGTACATGGCTGATGGGTTTCAGAAGAGAAAAAAATGACAGGTTAAGTTCTTTCTTCTCATAGGTCTATCTCAAAGGGGGAAAAATTGCATGAACTAAAAGCAGGAACCTACTGGAGACTGTAAAATCAGAGAAGTTTTGATTCAAAGCACAAGCCTCCAAAGCAAAGGAAGCTGAGGCACTGCATGCCCTCAGCAGGCAATGAAGTTGAGCACATTTAAATGTTAAGTATTGAAAGCTTATCCAAGCGAGACAAAGCTGCTCTTGCTCACGCCCATAGACTCTGGAACTGATCAGAGACTAAAGCTCATTTTAGCATTAGTTAGGCACCAAAGGGGGAAAGAAAAAATGTAGTCAGCTTATGAAAAAATGTACCGCTAGCAATGCAGTAACTCAATGGGATCTCCTTGCACTTTTCAAAATCAAGCTTATTTCAAGGGCTGAAAGAAGCCAGAAATTATTCCCTCACCTCTCACCTTGGCTCAGTTTTGGGTAATTATCTGGAAGAGGATTTTTGGATAACAAGGGTTGTTGGCACAATGAGCATCTTCCTTTACTCTCCACTGTTTCTGATGAACACTATTCATGTCTATCCTCCAGCTGTCTGTACCCAGAAAAGCATCTCTTCATCTAACCCTACTACCAAAGATGCCAGGAATTTTAATTTTGCTCCCACTTACAACCCTTTCTCTTCCACAATTCATTGGCAGTCACCAGTTGTTCCGATACGATCAGGTTTGCTCTCAGACTAGTGTTTCTAACCTTCTCCTCCACCGTTTCAAGCATATTGGAATTTCCTCACGTGCTTTCTCCATTCCACCTTTGCCCCTGCTCCCTTTCTCCATGCGTTCCCTCCAGTCACCTTTTTCATTTCTCAGCTACATTTCTTCCCTCCCTGCTCTTTCTTTGGATGCATTATCATTAACTTCTGTCAATAACCTAAGGCTGGGCCTGGTCCCAAAACCAGAATCAATTGAAATTGCTGCCGGTGACTTGTAAGGGGCAGTCCTTTCCATGAGCCTGCAATGAACCACGTCCTGTGGTGTGCAAAGAGAAAGCCATGTTAGTGCATATTCTCCCTTCTAAAATAGAGACTATGAAATAAGAATTGCAGTCTTGCAGAAAGTCTTCGTAGCACAGGGGTTATTTTTTCCAAGATTAGCAGAACGAAAGACAGCATCCTGGCCAAATTCCAGTTGAGGGTAATCTCTTCTGCTATTTCAGATAGATGCTGCATTGTTTTTCCATTTCCTAGACCCAGAGGTTAGGTGGTAAATGGTGTCATGTTCTCTTCAAAGCTAAATTGTCATGCATCAGTGCAGAGGACTCACTAACTCAGATTGAAGCACTAGCAGCCTTCCTCTGCGGGCATGTAATGCTACCCTGGTGTTCTGTGTACCTCCCTCTGAGGCTCTTGATATGGGGCTTCCCTGAGACAGGCAAGCTGGGCGAGAGCTGGTGTTTTCTGCCTTCACTGTCATCCAGTGTGGTATCCCCCACCACTGCAAGAGCCCAGTTTTCAGTACTGGATGATAAAAACAGCTGAAACCCTTCACATTCAATAATAATGTTAAAACCAATAATAATACTTTGAAATTTGTACCAAAAAGAAGAAATACCAGCATAGGTTTACTACTGAGGGGAGATGGATATGGAAAGAGCAGGAGTGGCTTAAGGTGTCTCACTGACTCAAGCAGTGCCATACATATCCCGTGGCACACCACTGGTGTGACTACTACTATGTCCTTTGCTCTACACAATTCAAACTCCAGTCTGAGCAACTCAGCCTTCAGTCATCTACAAACACTGGAATATAAAAAGAAAAGCAAAAGGTGTACTTTTAATCTGCTTAAAGCTCTTCCAGGTCACCAATCCAGATGCGGGATAAAGGCAGCCAAGCTGAGGGTGCAAAATCTCATTTCACATGTGAGCATCCATGCTCCCCATTAGCCACCAGTACTGCCTTGGGCACAGAGTGTGCAGTGGACGGCACTGCCCGGGATTCGCGTGGAGCTCTTCCCAATGATTCAGACAACTGTGTTGCGGGTAGCTCAAAAAACACTCAGCCAAAACCACTGACACGTGTCAAATCCCCCAGGCAGCTCTACTGGCCCAGCCAAGCAAGTTCAAGGAGCCATCTGGCCAGGGATACAGAGCCCACATGCTGAGGGACAAGTCGCTTGCTCCCTGGGCCAGGATAACTGGACATTGTTCAGTCACTGAATCACTTCTCTGTCAGACTGCAGGCTTGTCTCGTAAGGAGAAGCTAATTAACATGCAAACTGCCAAGGGAAGGAGAGTGTCAGAGATAGCCCTCACCCCTTCCTCTGCCTCGTAATAAACAGGAGGCTTGTGTGCAGCCATAACACCCAGATACAGGGAGAGGAGAGTGATTGGGAAAGGGAGAAGCTCCTTGAGTGTTTCCCATTCAACCCCAAATATGGGAGCCCTTGACAAACATGGAAGAGGATTTTCCTGCCGTACCCAAGTTTCTGTCTGCAGTTGGTTCCTCGTGAACTTGCGAGCAGCATCTGAAGCCACCTGGAGATCTCAGTGGTGCACAGTGCTATGCCTGCTGCCTTCTCTCCTTTGTCCTGCATCAGCAAAGGCTTTGCTTTCCACCACCACAGCCAAAGCAAAGAGCTGAAAGGACTGCACAGACAGTACTGCACTGATGTCTCCATGAGGTGAAAAAAGTAGCGCTACTGCTTTCAGCCTCTTTTCAAGGATGGAGAAGTGAGGAAAAGTATAGAAATAAAGCACTTCACAAGCTTTGCTTAAGCAGGTGCACCTGCTGTCCTCTGAATCATAACTATACAAAAACTTCTCACATCTTGCAAATATTCTCTGTCAAGAGGCAGGAAGATGTTTTCCTGATTATTCCCATTCTTCCAAAGAAAACATGTGTGTCTCTTTCCCCTTTTTCTACCAATGCCCATTTAAATTTTCTTCATACTTAAATAATGTTGCAAAGAAAGCCCTTGCTGTCACCCTTTGTCTATCTACTAAATCCTTCCACCATTCTGAAGTGAGTGCAAATCTGGAGTAAGAGATGCCTGAAAAAAAACCCCAAGTAGGGAACCATTATTAGGGCAGGGATAAGTCTCCAAATTCAGAGCTGCAGATCACGTCTGCATTTAAAGCCCAAGAGCTAACATCAATAATTTAACAAGCGCCTTACATCCTGAAATATTTCACAAATTGCAAAAACAAGAGTTACTCCACCCACCCCTAGGCTGGGAGGTGGCAGCTGTTGAGCTGGGCAGAGCAACGCTACGTGACAGTTTAAGACACTGAATGAAGAAAACAAGACACACTTCCAGCTTGTGGAAAGGGAAAGACATAGTATAGAATGTCCATATGTGAAAAAGTCTCTGTCCCTTAGAAACAAAACATAAACCAGAACCTTTTTAAAGGATTCAGGCCCCTTTTTTCTGCACTGCACCCAAATGGCAACATTTCCATAAAAGATGCTGAGGAAACAACTTGACTGCACTGATGCTACGCTTGCCATCTTCTGAGTCACTCACCCCATTCCTGCAGCAGATTTCTTTGGGCAACTCCCATGGAAGCACCAACCAGACATAAACCTGCTTAGGGTGTAATTGCTGCAAGCATGGCTTAAGGCTGAACAGCGGCTCGCTTATTGAGCTGCCGTGTTTAGGAGCCTAAGTAGTATCCAGTTAATCTTCCTAAATCTCATTATTGCAACAGAGTGACAGATGGGTATTTTAGCAGACTAGAAATGAGGACTAATTAGGACTCCTAGCCCTTCTTTGTAGTTATTACATTGGTTCCTTCCTTACCTCTGAAGCATGCTTATGAGCAGTGCCAAAAGGCTGCCTCCACTGCCGTGCTCTGCCTGCCACCCCGAGAACGGTTCGCCTGTGCCTGGGCGATCCAGGGACAGGGCTGCAGGAGGATGCATGGAGGGGAACCCCAAATTGAATCTATTTGGATCTGGAACTGAATTTCCCAACTCAGACCCCTTTTTTGGCTTTACACAGCAAACTTTGCGCAGCAGCATGTGACTGGCACTCGCTATCAAGCCAAGAAGAATAATAGACTCAATACACCAAAACCAGCTCTTCCCATTCACTGGTCTTAAAACCTGCCTTAGGCACTGACGTGTGATATATTGACTTTGGCAACATGTGTGTGCTGCCATCCTGGCAATAAAGTTATTGACATGGAGGGGACTAAAAAAAAACCAAACCAAAACAAACAAAAAAACCCAAATAAGTAAAGGGAACTGAAAACACTTCACAGAAGGGAGAATCCCCACACCTCCTCTCTAACCCTGAGCCATCGCCTCAGGCCAAACCCCTCTCTCCTTTTAGAGGCTCCAGGACATTTGGTTTAACTTTCTTTGCTGCATTCCTCTACCTTAGTTTACTTCTGGTTTCCAGCCGGGACTGGAAAGGAGAGAACAGGATTATAGAAGGAAGTCTGTTGCTCTGTATTTCTGGCTTGATTAGAAGCAGAAGATGCAATAAAACTCCAAGAGAGTTTGCTCTCATTTAGCCCCTCATGTATGTGTAACTACGTGACCAGAGCAAGGGCAAGGAAAATGCACACAAGGAAAATATAAAGAGAAAGAGCAAAGTGGTGAAACAGTTCCCCTCTCTGAGATTGCATAAGGAAAGTAATTTGGTCCTGTTGACAGCTTATTTATTTCACACAAATTGCAGCACAGATCCAGAAGGAGGCTCACCCTACCTGATCTCACCTCTGAACCTCCCGAGGTGTGACTGCCATCACTACCAGCAGCACCGTAATGAGAGATGAATAGAAAAATGAGCACTACTTGCACACGGAGAAAAGGGTTTTCCACGAGCTGGTTAACCCTCTTGTGCTGCCAAGCTGCCTGCCTACAACAGGACTCACAGTGACATTCACTGCTAGAGGTGGCAAATACAGAATACTTACAGTATCAAAAATATCTGAACTGAAATATTCGGATCCAGATAAACAAACACGTCCCCTTTCTACCAGTGTTCTGAATTTGCTAAGTCAGCATTTCTTTTATGAACCAGTGAATACAGATGCTGAGATCAAGCACAGATCTAGCCTAGATTCTCAGCCCTGCATCCCACATGTAGAGAAAGTTTGTAAGCACGTCAGCACCTTCCAGGAGAAAACGCAATACCAGCACTGCTGCGTTTTGTGAAAACCCCAGCAGTATCCCTTAAATTAAGTTTGTACTGGAGAATCTGGCTTGTTCTCCTGTCTTACACTCTGTAGGAAACAAGTTACACAACTTAGTTACAGTAAGAATGTCTCCTGGCTCTTTGGATATTCAATTCCTATTTTAGAGATGCAGGTATATCTCCTCTAACCACTTCACCATGTGACAGTATTTAATCACATTACAAAACCAAATGCACAGACATTCCCAGATGGGAGAAAGCAAAGAAAGGACATGAGATGTAAAGAGAACTTTGCATTTGGTTTGGGGTTTAGTTTTTGTTCTTCTTTCAACAGTTCTGTGCTTTAGAGAACTAAACAAAGCCTCCTGTTCCAGATGATAAATCTTCAAGCTGCTCCTGGCCCCAGAGAGTACAGGAGATAATAGCATTTCCAAAGGCATTTAGTTAGCTGAGCCTTGAGTGTAGAAGAGGGCAGAGAGAGGAGCTGGAGATAAATGGCTATGAACCCAGCTCAGCTGCTCAGGGCATATTTCTGATAGCAGCAGTCACAGCTGAGAATCCTGCATGGGGATGGGATGCACAGTTCCCCTCCCTCTGCCCAGTCCCAGTGCTGGAAAAGCTCATGTAACACAGCCACTGCGAAGGGAAGAATTCTGGCCACCACTATGGCCAGTTCGGTGCACAGTGCCTTTGGGGGGCTATACAATCACCACCTGAGAAAGGTGTGCTGCTTCACAGCTTTATTTGTAGGCTTTCTGTTAAGCCAAGGCTCTGCAAAGCTTTTGTCAAATGCAGCATATTGGCATATTATATGAAGCGTGCATTAATTTGTTTCAGCTGGCCAGCAGCAAGACTGCAGAAACCATTGCAGAACAGCGGCCCTTTATAAAAAGACAATTCATTTTCAGCATTACCCAGGGCAGAAGGGATATTTAACACTGTCCCAATTGCATATTAGTTATTGACTGACCTTGGTTGAGCAGGGAGTTGGCCTATATAATCTCATGAAGCCCTGGCTCATATCAATAATTCTGTGATTCTGTAACATTGCTGCTAAGGTAGCTCTTCTCATATGCACATTAAATTACTCAAGTCCAAGTGGCCATCCAGTCAATCCAGCATTTCTTGAAACTGGAGCTGTTGCACACAGCATCAGCTGCTGGCACCAGGATGAAGGTAGTTTTTAACCTAGGTCAGTCTGCTGCTCCCAAACAGGTGGACAGCAACTGAGGCAGAGGAAATGAAGGCAAGTGCAAAAATGATGGGGTTTACTTTATCCTTTTTGGTGCACTGTAAAGATCAAAAGTCCCTGCACTGGGCTAAAAAAGAGAAATCTAAGCCAGTCACACAGTCGTGTTTAGGTCAGGAGAGTGAGACAGAAGAGGACTGGGACTTCCCTGTCCACTTACGTGAGGCATGCCAAAAGGCTTTTGGTGTTAGAGACTGAACTCCTCACTCTCACACATAATGATAGCATTGATTTGACTTTAGAGTGAGGGTCAAGTTTAGTATTTGAGTCTATAACTTCGTTATCTTCAGGGTCCTAGACATTTGACAGCAAGCTAGGTCTCAAGCCCATGGTAAGTACTTTCATAACTGCAATCACACCGGTGCAGAAGACCAGAAAGATAAACATAGAAAACAGAGGATTACATTATTTAATTAAGTAGAAAAGTGAATAATACAGTCAGCACCATTGCCCCCCATTATTTAGTTTATCACTAAATTCAATTTATGTTACACTCTTCTCTGTCTGTGGTGTCCATTGTAAACACGCTGCGGATTATTTCTTTTCTTTTTGTTGACAATGCACAACACATTCACTGAGGTTATCAACAGAGAAGCTGAAGGGTCTGGCATACAAACAAAGGACAGCTGGGGCTTAAGGCTCTGGGAATGTATGGGAAGTAGACACTAATAGGCAACTTGCAACACTAGTTGGCCTTAAAACAACCAGCAGAGAAGCCAGTTAGGAGCCTTTGTATTGTAATAAGGTATTTGTAGGTTTCTGTGTCAAAGCTCTAAGTGTGTCTGGCACCCAAATTCTGTGATTCTTCTGTGGTTTGAGACTGGAGGCAGACACAGGTAGCTCTCCATTCTTTAATCAACCTCCAATTTGTATTTCACACTTAGGAAAACTGCAGCCATAGCAGATGAGAGATCCAGTCAAAGCAGCGATGTGGGCATTCAATTTGAAAGCCACTCCGCCTCGGGCCCTTCAAAGCAGGACTGAGTACACTGTAACTGACAGGCTGTTTTCATTTCCCCTCTTACAGTTAAAGGAGAAGCACTGGAACATAAATCTTTGGCACAACCCTGACCAGCAAATTGTTGTTGCTGTAGAACTGCATCATACACACAAAGCTCAAGTTACAGATGCAGGCTTTCTAGTATTTTGTTTGTGTCACGAGCTCTCCAAACCAGAACCAGGCCTACACCAAAACTTTGGATCCAAGCTCTGCAAAAAATTAGGGACCCTCCAGACTACTTGTTCATCATGTCCACATCAGTCTATGCTGTACAACCACCCTGTGCAGTCGCAGCATTTATTTCATCCACTGCAGTTTTCCCTTGAATCTTTGAGAGCTATGTTACCACAAGCAGTGAAGTCCCTGCTCCTTGGTTTGCCAAGTCTAGATAAAATGAGCTTTTAGCAACAAAGAGAAAAATTCTACTAAATCAAGATAAATTTTCCAATCGAGAATCTGCAGGCAAGCTATGTGATTCATGCTGTTCTTGGGGGTGGGGAGAAGGTAGGATCAAAGTGGAGCTCAGTGCATGCAAACACATGTTCCTCCTGCAGTGCTTGGTAAGGGAAATGTAAAGCAGAAGGCAGCATGGAAGAGCTCTCCACTAATCACACAGCACTAGCAATGGAAAGTCAATACAGAACAAGGAGCTGAGCTGACAACATGAATGTTTTAGCTGCAGTAACACTGTGCCACCGAGACACAAAACTTCATATCCCAGGAACCAGAAACAGATTGAGGAAGTAACACAAACATCATCCAAAACAAGGAGGAACAGCAGAGTAACAGAAGCAGACAGATGGCTCCTGCTCCCGTTGTTCCCAACCTCTTGTTGCTCTCACTTTGTTGCCATAGAGGATCGTATCTGGGACTCATTACTTGATGCTCCACTTGTGAGACTCAGTGGAGAAAAAGTAACCTTTACGTTATTAATAATTTTCTCCACACTATACATTTTGGAAACAGTTTCTCTCTCCCTTGTCTGTTGGACACGCCTTGGCAGACTTTGAAATGCCAAGGAGCTGTTTTCTCCCCAAGCCCAGCCTGGCTCCTCTACCTGTCAATTCACGTACTCAGCCCTGAGGGCCACTCTGGCACAGATCTCCTCCAGTGTACAGTAACAAAGCCCCCCCTCTTTTGCCCCTAAACTTAGAGCTGATGTATCCTTTTTACTCCCATCACAAGGATGAAGGATGCAGCCTTTAGCATCCACACAGGCTGCATGACAACAGGCAAGGACAGACCTCACAGACCACAGGTCATGGGGTTGGTTACTATATCAGCAGTGTGATAATGTAGAGGAGACTGCAGCAGCACCTCAAATAAAAAAAAAAAAGAGGATAAATGCATTTCAAGCCAGCCCAAGAGTCTGTTCTTGTCCTCGTCACCTCCAAGCCCCTGCTGCTTCCTTCCTTGCAGGAAGACAAGTGTTTGCATAGCTTCAGAGTGAGGTAGGTCAGAGGAGAGATCTGGATTGAAAGCAAGCTGGCCGCAAAGAGAGAAAAGGGTTTCTTTTCAGCTTGATCAGTTTTTGAGACAGAAATCCCCAGTGCTACAGTTTCTAATTTTAAGAGAAGGATGAATGCAGCTCTTCATTCTTCTGCATCAGATTAAATGAGTGTGTGGCATTTTCATTTTTCCAAGGGGACTTTACAAAAAAAAAATGACCTCGTCTTTTCCCTCCACACTGCTGTTAATGATCCTTCAGCAGCTTTCCCAGGACCTCCTGCATGCATCACTTACCAAAAGCACTTACCCAAAAAGCATGGGCATGCATTCATTTCAAAACATCAATGCAGGAAGAGCAGCTTAGAAATATGTACTAAGTGGATGCAAATGCACCTTTCTGTGGTACACACACCCTCACACACATCCTTGCATGCTCTTCTCCCACAAACACATGCAACTGCACACGTAAGTGTGAGGAAGGAAAGCCACACAACCCAGAAATACTCTTTCACATCTGGGTAGCAGGTTTAACAATTGGCTCCAAAGGGAGCCTGTTCTTGAAGTCAGCTACTTTCTCCCTGTATGACAGTTCTCCTCATCTATCTGAGCATAGTTGAGACATCTTTACAATGAAATACACATCTTCAAAGTCAGGCAGAATGTAGTATGCTAGGGGGCTGTACCAAAACAGCTAAAGAGTATCCAAGGCTACCTTTCTTTTGTAAAAAGCATATTATCACTGTATTATTGTTACAGTTTTCCCTCAGAACCACTTGCCTATCCTGCAGTAAAATCTTCACCTACTGTAGCTCTCAAAAGTGGTTAATATTCTGCTTGGGAACTAAGTGCAAGCCAGAGAACCCATGTTTTTATGAGACCACTAACACTCTTTCATTCAAATGCAGGTGTGACAAGGCAGAAGCAGTGGTTGCATAGCCACACAGCATAGAAGAATGTCATGTGTGCTACCCATAGCGTTGTCTCCTTCTGCACATTACAATCCAGGTGCTTATAAGGGTTTTCTCACCCATCTCCCTGTGTTACACTTGCTGACAACACCAGCTTCTCCCTCTCCGAGCTCAGGGAGTGCTGCTGACCAGCCCTGCTCTCTGCCATGGCAAGAAGAAGCCTCAAGAGAAGAGCATGAGGAGGTTGGTGGTTTCAAAGCTCCTCAAATGAAGCAGTTCTATTTCCACAGCAAATAACAAACAAAGCTCGTAAGCAGCATTAGACAAAGAGACAGAAAGTGCTTTGGGTGTCGCAGGCTCAGGATAAGAGGCATTGAGAGAACCGTGGGGAGTGTGGGAGGGGGCTAAGGGGAAAAGCTGATCTCATTGCATCCCAACCAGACAACATCAGGCAGGAAACAGATGTGCAAGAAACCACAGAGGGGCACAGCAACAGCAGAATTAACTCTGCAGTGATAGGGGAAGCTAGGACACACAGAGCTGACCTGCACCTTGAGAACAAGGTGTTTAATCTGAGATTTGGTGGTTTGCAGCCCTGGTAGCATCTACTATCCCAGCATAAAGACACCACCACACTAAAAAAGAAGGACATCATTCAGCCTTTCTCCAAGTCCTACCTGGCTCTAAACAAATGAAGCCAAGGTAGGTCTGTATCAGTAGCAGCTCCTAGCAAAAAAAAATGGATTATCTTTTACCAGCATAAGCAATTTTTTATACATGCCATGTCTATTTCCATTTTTGAAAGTGTAAGTTGTACCTGGCTGTGTGCCTGAAATCGTAGTCTGAATCTCCCACAGTTAGAAGTACTGAGAATATTAAACTCCATTTTAACTTAGTCTCTCTCATATTAATAGCTTTAACTTTTTCAGCCCACACTGACAATACTTCTGTGATATAACCAGAATCAACACTACTCTTTGTGACTGTTTTCTTAGGAAGTTCAGACCATTCTGGCCCAATTAAGGTTTTTGCACAACCTTGAGTTGTGTCTCCTCTGCTGCCCCATCAATGACTAGAGGCACTTAGTGTCCTTCTCCTCTGGAAACCAAGCTGGTTATTGAGATGCCAAAATATGTCTCTAATGTTAATACTTCGGGGCTAATATCTGTTAGCTCCACTGCACCCACCCTGCAGTTTATTAAAGTTTGACACAAGAATATGTTTTGGTATAAAAATTAGTGTTAACTTTCTCCTGCTTGGGTGCCTATCCATGTTAAAACTTGACACTGCTTTCTACTGAAGCTCTGATACTCCAAAAGATCATTCATCTCTGTGTGTGATTTCAGTATTGGCAGCATCAGAAGATGGACTATGCAAAATCAGACAACTTTTACTCATTGGTATTGTCAGCCACCACTCTTTTATATCTTATGTGAGTTGTTGCTCAACTCCACTGCTATGAAAGTCATTGTTTGAGGATTTTAGTGGGAATAAAGAAAAGCTATTTTTCCTCCAAGTTTTTAGCCCTCTTGCCAGTAGAAAGACTTGAAAACATAACTCAGATGCATACTAAAGTTTCAAAAACCAGAGAGCAGAAAAAGGCTCTAGCACTGATTTTTTATTTTATCTTGTGATTTTCGTGCCCTGAGTCATGATTTTAAATGCTTGGGAGCACTGATAGCAGTCTGCCTTCATAAGGAGCATGACCAGTCTCTGTGTAAAAACTGCCAGGAGGAAAAGGCCAAGTACGGTCAAATGTGGTAGTGACAGGAACTGAGTTGAAATACAGTAAATTTGACACATCTGACCTTCAAACCAGCCACCAGACAGCAACATCTCTCAATCACCACTGACTTTGTTCAGATCTGAAGAATCAACTTAGGACTAATGTCTTTGTATGACATTTTTAGTCTCCTGAGCTACCTCGCTGTACCTTTTAAAGTGTTTCTATCTACACCATTCTTAAATACTTAGTAGTTCTGCCACAGCTTTTGTTGTACTCTCATAAAGCTCTTTATAACAGAGCCTTAGGTACATCTGTCTGGTAAGAGAGACAGCAGGATCTTTTCACCCTTCACTGAAACACAACCATCTCTGAAGTGGACCATAGGGTGTTATGAAACAGGAGAGGAAATGCTGATACCTTGATACCTTAAGCAGAATATAACTCTCTCCACTAGAATTCAACAACTACACAGGACTAAGGTCCTTGTAGAAAGCACAAGCTGCTCATCAACAACAGCAAGCAGGCAGGGGCTCAAGTTGTGTATCTCCTCAACAAAGCACCACACTAGTAGTGCAGCACCCCCTAACTGTAACAGTCATGTACTCATCCAGAGGGAAAAAAGCCAAATAGAATTATCTGCACTAGCCTTGGCCATCCAAGCACACAGGGCCAAGTGAGAGTGTAGGACCAGTCACACAAAGCAGCATTGCAGGGTGGCGCAAAGCAGACTTGAGCATGAAAGCATAACCAATCTGACTTGTGTCCTGCCTGTCCTACAGCCTCTTTTTCTTTTCCAGCTAACCCTTCTGGGTGCATTTTAAAATATGCTTTCACAAAGATCCACAACAAACTATTATCTGGACAGCAGCTAAAGCGCTCTCCCACTCCTCATCACTCCTAGATACCATGAACAGCCTTACATATTTATGGCTTGCAAGCAGAAACAATCAGAACCTGCATCTTGCCAGTTAAACACATATTACTATCTAAAGCAGAGAGAAAGTTCTTGTTTTACATATCCACCAGAGCCTCCGCTTGCAGAAGTGCCAACTTCTCACTGGAAGTAATTCTTTGCAGGACAATTAAACTATCCTCATATCAACCACCTCTCACATCCTAAATGCTCTTCTAATTTGTTTTGTCGTTACAGGTTGTAAGTTTGAGACATCCTGGTGACATCTGAACCTTCATTTCTTCCCAAGATACTACTTTGTCATACTTGGACACTTTCCTATTGATCCTGAGAGCCCTACCAGCAAAAAAAAAAAATAAAAATAGCACCTCTAATTCTCTCACTTCTATCCCTGCCCCAAAGAACTGAACTGTACCAATCTAACTTGCACCCTTCCCAATAAACCTGTAACAATTCAGTCTTTCATTCCTAGAACCTGCAGCAATGGACAATGGGATGTACTATTCAGCAAATAGCAGTACTGCATAAAGGGAAATTAACTTCATATTCTCCCCCATTGTTCCTCAGCACAGAGAGATAAGTAGGCTGGAACTGTGAGCCACCCCACAAATGAGACTTGAGATAATGTACTTCTTTCTTGTGCCCAGAAAACTGTGGGATTTGGGGTAATAAATTTTGCTGATCTGGACTAATTTCAACTGCAGCAGCTATGTTTCTCCCCTTACAATTCCTTTTGCTACTTCAACTGAATATACTGCCTCTACCTGCTTTCCTGCATTGTTTTTCAGTGTTCCTGTAAACAACTATAAATTGTTCCTCCACTGCAGCAGCTCACGTTAGCACAGGGTGGAATTTATCTATCTGTACCTAGCTCTGTCAGGTTGGTATCAGTTCATTAAGTCTGTTATTTTTGCTATTTCAATACAATTGCTGTTAAGGGCTAGAGAAGTGAAAAGATGCAGTAGTTGTTATGGATGACTCACAAAGAAATTGAATGACTGCTTTTCCCCCATACTTTAATAAATGCACAGACACAACATTTTGGCTTAGGGATATATGTACCACCTTCTTCACCGTGTGACAGAAAACACTACTGTTATGTAGTCCACCCCTCTGCCAGTGCAGTTCCACACTGTACTTCATCAGCCACGCTCATCAGCAAGTGAAAGACCTGATTGTACAGCCCTACCCATACAAAGCTGACGTTGCTGCTCGAAGCTTTTTTTGCTCAGAGTAGTCTGACATTGGTAAATGGTAATTCAAACTGGAACATAATGCTAAACCTGGAACACAATGCTCACATCAGGGATGGTAACGGGCATGTATTTATTTATCCTCTTGCTAAACTGCAGGTCTTTCTGTATACCAAACTCTCAACTGCTTCTCCTATCATCCAACCCTCTTTAAGGAAAATCATTCTGCTCCTTCCCTCATCCAGGACTGACTCTCTCGAGCTCAAGACCCTCTGACTTTATTGTAGTTACCTCTTGCCTGAGCTACCATATTCGGATCTGATATCTGGGGGCACGGAGGTCAGGCAGAGGAGGAGAGGAAAGATAACAGGCAGCATACTGAAAATATTAGCTCAGCTGCCCCCTACACCTCACACCCATCCATACTCCACCCCGCCTCCCAGTCTCTATCCTGTCTTCACCCAGCATTGAAAGGACAACATGGGAACTGTAGCGGAGTCCAGGAGGGCAGATGAGACGCTCCCAGTTCCTTCCTACAGCCCTTCAACACTCTGGTCCTGTGGACTTCAGGAGCATTTCCAAGTGCGGGAGGAGGTAACATTAAGTGCAGTTCTGATTTCCAAACCTAGCTCTCTATAAGTCTGCTACCCACTTCCACAGCCAGGCAGATGGGAGTGGGCATCACAACATACAGCTGGCCACCTCAGTCCACACTTAGGCAGCCCAAGAGCCCTAGCACAGTCCTTTCCCCACACGCAGCTCTACTCATGCAAGGGTCATGCAGATACATCACCAAAGCAATCGTCCGATTGTTCATTCATTGTGAGTAACTGGGCAGTGACTCCGCTTCCCGAGGATAAACCAGCTGCAGGCTGTCTAGACCTCAGCCTTGGGAAAGGTCCTGTTGGCAGTCCTATTGCTAAGAAAAGATGGGGACACGCACTCTGCTCATCCACTACCAAAGTGAGAATAAAGAGGCATTTACCATCCTGCCCAGAGCTCTCCAGGTATTCCGTCAGGTCACAGCCGAACGCGCTCGCAGCTCCCTTCCTCTTGAGTTTCTGCTTGGCTCCCTTGTTCTTCATGAGGTTAGTCCCAAAAGAGGTTTACCCCCCTCCTGCCTTGCCCCCCTCCCCCCAGCCTCACGCTGGGCAACAAAAATCTTGCTCTTCTCAGACCACCATCCGTGTCCCGCTCCCAAGGAGTAACATAGGGGTTCCCATACAGCGTCCAGCTGGAGAAGTAAACATTAATTCCCACCAGATGTTAGGCTGCTCCTGTGGCAGACGAAGGTCAGTGTGAGAGGAGGCTCCCCAGCCGCCAGCAGCAGTGATCATAGCCTGAGCCCGGAAGGGTTCTCATCAGAGGGAAGTGGGTGGTGGACGGGTGTCCACATCGGAGCTGGCAAAGTTGGGGCAGGCAATGGTGGAGGGAACCTCTCTCCCTCAGGACGGTCCCAGGGCTCTCCACAGCCACCTTCTGGGTTTTGTCAGCTGCACTGTCACCACTTCCAGCAGAAATCGTCCCAGTCTCGTCGTCCTTCTCTCAGCTTTCAGAGGAGACTGGAAGTTCAAATGGACTAATGAAAAAGGACTGGGGAAGACTCTGCACAAGGCTCCTCTTTAGCTCCCCCCCTTCCCCTCCTCCAGCCTTTGGACAGTTAGAGGAATGAGAAACCAGCTTCCTGTCCTGACTCCCTCTCACTCGCTCTCTCCTTTCCCCAGTTTTACAAATCCTAGGATTATCCAGCTCAAAAAAATGCTGAAAGGAAGTTAGCTGAGGAGAGGGGCGGAGGACGTTTTTTGGCAGTAAAGTGCATGTGTGTGTGTGAGTGTGTGTGAGAGAGGCTGAGGGAAGGCAGGGAGAGGAATTGGGGGACTGGGATGGGGACGAGGGGGAGGAAGAGGGAAAGCCTATCCTGACAGTCGACAGATAACGGACTGCCTGAGAGGAAATCACTGCGAGCCGAGCTGAGCCACAACCCGCAGCGCGGTCAGGCGCTTCCTGTGCTACCAACACTCAGCTCTGAAAAGGCCCAAAGAGAGGCCAGTGAGGAGGAGAGAGACCAGGAGCCGCTCCAGTAAAATTCTGCCTCTGTTCATGGAGCCCTTCATGGCAAAACGCCTTCCTGCGCTCAAACATAACTTCGTCTCTTTAGGATTTGCCTTCCTCCAAAGAGGTACAGAGTGGAGCTACTGACGTGCAAGAGGAGGGCAGAAAATTGGGAAACTAAGGAGAAGGGAGGAGGTAAACTTTCAGCTCCCTCCTCCCAGGCAAGCAGTAACAGATGCCATCCAGGCATCTAAGTTCATGTACTTTTGAGTCAGCTTTCAAAAAAGGCTCCGCTTGACAAACAAAGGGGTTTAGAGATAAGGAACAGAAATCACCCAATAGCAACAAGAAGGGAAATGGGACCGGTATGCCCTCAGGCCCTGGGTATTACTCCCCTCACTGCAACACCTTCCTAGTGTAACTGTCAGTATACACAGCTCTGCTTCTAGGAACAGTCACTTGCCCTTACTCCACATTTTTTTATCCCAGAATTTCAGACATCTTTACAGGGCTGGGTATGCTAGTGTGTTGTATGCTTGACCCAGAGAAGCAAATTTAACTCTGCTAAGGCTTCACTGCCCCCTCTTGCCAAATACAACTGTATGGTCTGGATGAAAAATAAACAAACAAATGAAAAACAGGAAATTGCAGCTTTTCACCAAAAATCAGACCAAAGACAGGGTGAACAGTCTTGGTGTGGAGGAAAACTGGCCAGGAAAAAGAGCAAAGGACTCCCTTAACCCATCTTCCTCCTCAACCCTGGCATCCATACCTTCACCTCTACCTAGTAGAGAAATATCATCTCCTCCCACAGATCTCTGCAAATTCACCCCCTTACCCCTTTATTTTGACAAAGTGCCATTTTTCAGAGAAATCAAGTCACCAGCCATGGTTTAACAGCTGCTAAAAGCCACCCAGGTTCTATCTGTCAGTATGGTAACGTTTTTTCCCCTCAAAAGCATTGGATGTTACCACTTAAACATACAAGAAAAAACACCAAGAGCCCTAGTGCAGAACCTTGAGCAATTAGAACTCCTATTGTGCCATTTATCACCATAATCATCATCATTATCCTCATTTTACAACTTGCTGGTTAACAGGCTGAGGGGAAGCCGATTTGCAGAAGGGTGTCAGAGAGATGTCTGGCCTGTCAGCTCCCAGCCTCCAGCTCCCAGTTTAAGGGGGGAAAACTTTGAGCTCTTTGTCATCAGACCAGTGGTTGTTTCTCAGGGATCCCCAGTGCTCATGAAACACTTAAAACATCCTTGAATTTATTCTGGGCTTCTTACAGCACCTTGATCTCAAGTCAGCACACAGGATCCTTCCCTGTACCAGCATGTTGCCAAACCCATCGCGTGCCACAGTGCATCCTGCCTGCCTGCCAAGAGGCAGACTTCAAACAGGTTGGACAGACAACAGGATGCTCAGACTTGGATGTCTCACCAGGCCATCCTCCTAATGCCTGGGCAGCTGGCTGCCTTCTGTAGGAAGATAAAGCCCTTGCCCCATTGGGGAGAAGGAACATCCTCCTGCACATGCCAGCCCTCTCCTGCAGGGCTGAGCTCCAGCACTGGACCAGTGGGAGGGAATTGCTTCACCGCTATGAGAAACTACATTGTCATTTTTGAAGTCCTGAACTCCCCTCTGCAGACACCTCCCTCCCTTCATAAACCAAACAGGACATAAAACTCCTTGTGCTGGTTTCCTCCATCACCCTTCATTAGATCATCACTAACAGGGTCTGTGTCCCCAGCCCTCGCCTGTCCCCTCTGTGTGGTGACCCACTGCACCCCACATTCCTGCCCTCACATCCATGCCCTTCCTCATCTTAGATGCGGTTTCCCGCTCCTCCTTTGCAAGCCTACCCAAACAGGATGTCTTCAATACAGGATGGCTTCTTGATAGATAGATAGATAGATAGATAGATAGATAGATAGATAGATAGATAGATAGATAGATAGATAGATAGATAAATAAAGTCAGCTCCTGCATGTGTATGGCTTTCCTCATGCCACCAGTGAGCTATGGTCCCAGGCACAACGGGGAGCACCTTGGTGGGACTGCCATGCAGTATGCACTCCCTCCCCTCCCTTGTGCAGCCTGCACAAAGGGGCTTCAGTGTCTTGTGGACCAGCCCACTAGGTCAGCCCATCACCCTCAACCTTGGTATTTCTTGGTAGGTATTTTCAAGCTGAAAGCACCTTTTCTTGGAGTCGGCCCTGTGGCCGCTCCCTGAAGCCATCTTTGGGAGCCATCACGTTGGGTCCCATCAGTCGATCAACATTGAAGGAATCAAGAACTGCCATCTGGTTTTGGTGATCTGGGAACTGTGCTGTGCTGTCCTGACCCCAGCTGGGCTTTGAGTGGGTTATAGCTGCTCAGGGCCAGTCTTAAGGAGTACTATCAGCCATTTTCACTGGAGGGCTGTCACGGGGGCAAGGAGAGACTGCTATCCTCCTGCTAAGAAAAAACAGTATTTGAAGCACAAATTTGGGGAAAAGGAGCTAAAATAAAATCTGAGAGGATTCAGTCTTTGTTCATAGAGGCCCTCTAGGGCATTGCAGTTTCCTGCTGTCCTGCTGGTCTGCACCAGGTAATCCACAGAGGGAAGGGGGAGTTGGAGGAAGGAAAAGGCATGGCAGGTGAAGTGAAAGAGATGTTTGCTGTGGGGAGTGAAAGAAGGCACAAGGAGCTCCAGGAAAGCTCTTGCCAGGCAGGTTGGGCTACAGGGGTGGCTTTCCCCATGCCAAGATGAGGTTCAGTAAGAGGACAGGGGAGAGATCGTTGTGGGATTGCCCAGGGAGCTCAGGGCTGGGAGGAGGAGGAGGTCAGGCAAGGTAAGCGGGAACCAAACAAGGGAGGCTTTACAAACAAAATGCTTCATATCAGAGCCTGAAATCAGTGCTGATCCAGGGGATTTTTCCAAGGGAAAGGGGGAACGTTCTCCTCTGTAAAGGAAAAAAATTAGAAGTCTGGATTTGCACAGCCCAGAAGGCAGGGGAGGTCTCTGTAATAGTTAGGGTGAGCGGCAGGGCTAAGGAGCAAGCCAGTATGGCCTTCTGGAAAAGCTTTCACAGATGAAAACAGGCAAAGCCAGAGAGGAAAAGAGCTTGGGCCAGAAGTATGAAAATCAAAAAGGAATTCAAAGCTGAAATAGCTGGAAAAGAAGGGGGAATTTCCCTCCCTTCTAAAAAAGAAAAATAGAAAAAGAAAAAAGTGAGCCTGCAGAATAAGAGCAACACCAGGCCAAGCCAGAGCGCTCACAGAAGCAATTCCTTCATAGAGATTACTCCCTAGTCCTCACTGCCTTACAAACAGCAGGATGGCCAGCTGCCCTCTGGTACCACAGCTCAAATCAGGAAGTCCTGGCCCACGACACTTACTTTAATTTCTTCCCTTTGAACCTGTAAAAGTAGGTCCGGATTTGAAATCAGTCACAAAGGTCTCCCTGTCAGAGAGGGACACAGGTTCATGCTGGAAGGTGGGGCACCTTCCCATCCTGCTCCACTGCTCATCTGCCATGCCTTGCCTTTTGGCTCGAGAGCAGATATGGAAAGCCAGCATCTGTGTGTGAATGAACATAGGACTGATAATGACTTTCCAGTTCTCTCTGTTCTCCCAGATGATGGATTGGTGATCCCAGAAGCAGTCAGAGAGCCCGGAGAACGGTTTTGGCTGTTAGGTCTAACTATTTCTTCCCTTTCTAAGAGCTGGGGTCCAAAGTGAAGGCATCACACAGGCTATTCCTGGGCACCCATCTCTCCCCTCCCTGCTGCGTTTCCTTCTTTGTGTTTGAGTTCTTTCCTATCCGTGACTTTCAAATCTCCACCGATCTGCCAGGCGCCGCTCAGCACAAAAGAGCCAGGGATGGAGGGGGGGGCAGGGAGTGCATGACCCGGGAGGGGGGGGATCTGCACCCCTAAAAATAGCCCTGCTGAGTACGACTCTTTTCCTGACAGACGGTTCATTGTTAGACCCTGACACGCCAGTTCACCCTCCCTCCCCACCCCCTGACATATTCTCTTTCCTCTCCTGTCCCTCTTCAGACCAATTTCCTGTCTACTCCCATCCCCATGGTCGAAGCTGGAGCATATTGTGAAGCCTAAAGCCTGACATGGAGGCTTTTGTTTCTATGAGTATACATCAGACAGCAGATGATGGGGCTACCCTTCAGCTTTCCTTTGGATCACATGGAGGAGGCAGCTGGCAGCCCTGTCCTCAGTACAAGCAAGACAACATGTCACAAAGAGATGATTTTCTCAGTACATTGCCTCACTGCAATTAACAAAGACTCCCACCACCAAACCAGAAAATGTTTTTGCCCCCTTTTCTCTCCCAATCAGGTGACCAAAGAACCCATGGAAATTAAACAGCTTGCTTAAAACTGTGTTGTGACTCTATAGCAAAGCAAAAAGCCAAATCAATAGCACCTATGAACCTGGGAAATGTCTTAACCATAAGCCCATTGATTCTCATGTCTTACTACCTGTGAACACAAGCAATAAACAGATTCTCAAGCACAGCCAGAATCTCTAGGAGCTGAGAAAACTTAACTGGGGAAGAAAATCCTGAGGAGATTTATCTATCACTTCAGACACCTGTTGCTTATCCACAACGTCCAGCAGCTGTATTACCAACAGCCTAAGGGAGAGCAGAAGACTTACAGTATCTGTTGCTCCCCATATGTACACCACTGGGTTTCTAAGAGGTTCCCCTTCCCTTTATCTGTAAACATTGTTTTAGTAGAAATATCTGTTGAGCCAGAAGCCTGTAATGCAAAAAGAGAAACTATTTAGTTTCCTCTGCTCTCAATTCTGCCAAACACCAGCATTGGTAGTATACTATAAATGTATACTATACTTTAATGTATGATTTCTGATTAGTCCAGCTTATTCCCACTCAGAGGACACTGACACCAACATCCACTTCACTGCATGTATTTCCACCTTCAGATGTCCTTCTTTTATTGTCTGTCCTGCTAATCATTTTGCCATGGGAGAAGGAAGTTGTGGGTTAAGCTAACTGTGTAAAAACAGCAGCCCATTGCACTTCCATTATTTTAATGGTGATGCAAGGTTCAGGACTGAGAAAGAATCTCTATTATAAGGACTAAGGAGGAAGGGAGGAAAGGAATTAGTTTCAAGGTTCACCCAAGCAATAATTTGATCACTTTCTGTAGAAGATAAGGGCTGTTTCGTAACAATATCTTATTTGTTGAAAAAAAACCCAATGACAACAAATAGCTCAGGGGATACTCACTATTTTAGGGATAAAAGCTAGCCTGTTATGTGCTATTTTTAGAAGACACTTAAAATATAGCTTCTTTTATTCTGGGGTCTTCTCTTGATCACTTGCAGAAATCATTTTTCTTTGAGAGAGTTACGTCTTATTTTAGCACAATCTTCCAACTAAGACTCCTTTTATTGTGTCTGAAAGCCTAGCACCACAAGGAAGAGTTCCTGTGAAGAATCACCAGCTATGATGATGGTCTCCAGCTAAGACAAACTGCTGCTTCACCCCTTCTCTCTGTCTCTAACAAGGCAAAGTATAATTTGGTGGCAGGAAGAGGGAAGAGAGGAAATACAAGATTGCAAAAGGCACATGTCCCCTTTGCAAACACCTCTATGAGAGGGCTGTCAGCTGTGATGAGTAGAGTGCTAGCAGCTGTGGCAGGCAAGGCCAGGTGTTCTTGCAAGTGGCAGTCTGCTGCACATTTGTTGTTTCTTATTTCTACTCACTGAGCTAAGTCCCTGTGAGGAAGGCACTGGTGGGGTCTGCACAAATGATCTCCTATTGTCTTCTTTGCAAGGCTGGCCATATCCTCTTTTCCTTCTACATTTTCTCTTCCTGCCTTACACCACATCCCTCTTCATGGTCAGACATGTGTCTAAGTTAAGTGGAAAAACAACTTGACTTTCTACTGTGCACTCACATGCTGAAGGTACCAAACAGGGAATTCAGATACGGGGCAGATTCTTTCTGCTTGCTACTTGATTGCCCCCTCTATCAGGATGTATAATATTAAAGCTCTGCATGCTCCCTCAGGGAAAGCCACATTTCTCCTTTAACATTTCCTTACCCCCATCCTGGCTGTTCTAACAGGACAAGGTTCTCTGTGGGGAGGCGCCAGGCTGTGGAGGATGTTTTTAAACTTCTTTGGTACACCTGCTTTCTGTTTTCCTCTGCTTTCAGAAACGTCACCAGCCCTGCAGTGCTGACAGCAACATTATTTAATTTGAATCGTACTGAATCTCAGCACCTTCAGGCAAAGGTGGCACAAAGTTATCTTCTTTCCATCACAGGCCAAAAAGGCTCGGCTTGCCTTTCACTCTGACAACTTACTGTCTAAATCTGTAGTTCAGATTATTTTCTGACTCATGCTGAAGTTATACTGGGTGTGAATTATAGCAGAAAGTACTCTGAAGACTTCAGGCTGGAACCAATAATATTCTCTCTGTGCTTTGCAATTACTTACACAGCTTAAGAGGCTACTTTCAATTTTTCTGGCTATAGCTTCATTGTTGTAGCTGACCCACGACAGGACATCTGGGGAGCCCTCTCGTGTAACTGGTGTGGCTATCGCGGGACTGGCGTCTTCTCTGCAGACTAGCAGAGGGTGTTTGTTATCTTTTAGAGTAAGCTTTGGCTAAGAAGCCTGGCTCCCTAATGCTGCCCTGCTATATTTAGACCCTCTTCTGGTGTGCCCACCCAGTGCTGTTCCCCTTGTTTGTTTCCTACCAAACAATGAGACCTGAAAGAATTGCTTGGAAAGGGGCCAGTGCTCTCTGTCAGGCAGCCAAGCTTTGCAACAGCCCTTTGTAACGTACTGTACTGGGAAATGGGAGGCAATTGTCCTGCTTGCTTCAACCTCCAGCATAGCTTTTTCCCCATGCTAAGAGCTCCGTGTTGTGGCCCTGCCCCAGGGACCATATTTGAGGAGGTTTCAGAAGACACAGGGAAGGCAGGGGGATGCCAAGAGGCAACAAATCAGGGTGGCAAGGAGCAATGAAAGATCTGCTCTCTGTTCTCCCTCACCCCTAATCCTGTATTCCTGCCAGCGCACGTTTTAGCAGCAGGTTGTTCCTGGAAAGCCTTTTTTATCTGCCCTGATTGTAGCAGGAGCTGCTCATGTACATATAGGGTTACAGGTGCAGTCAGATGCACTTCTCCCTCACCTCGTGTTTCTCTTCTGTGCTCTTGAGGTGCTTGGCTAATCATTTTCTACAACCTCAGCACTACAGGGTGAGAAAGAAAGCAGCTCCAGCCCTACTGGTGAGCAGAGCAAGAACCATGTTAAGATTACTTCTGCTTGTTTTAAACAAATGGAGCCAAAGGAAAAAAACAAAGGAGAAAGAAAAAAAGCCAGACAAGGAGAAGAGAGAATGAACAGAGATCTGTTTAAGACAGAGAGGCCTGCCTGATCAACAACAGCCTAAATGATGAGAGCTGGAAATTGCAGATTTGTATCCAAAATGGATTTTTTTCCACTACCTTAGGTTCCAATTTTGTTGCTTCTTTCAGCCTCCTGAGCCAAACCTTCTCTAGCCAGAAAAAGACATGTGTATCCCTGAGGGACGTTAAAGGAACATCCTTCAGCTGGATTTGGTTTGGGCTTTCCTTTAGGCCCCTAAGCATTAGAGAGGTCAGAGCTTCCAAACAAAAACCAAAAACAGTAGATGCCAACATTTCCAGCAGGGCAAGAAAGGTGCTCAGTACCAGAATCATAGCAAAACTTGGGGCAAGAAAAAAATCAGCTGAAAAGGTATCTACTCAAATTACACAAGAATCTGCAGGTCCTGCCTGAGAAGAGGGGTGAGAATCTCCTGTGGGGAATAGGGGGAGGGCATGTGCCTCTAGTGTGCCCCCAGTGCTAGAGTGTCATACTCTGGCTCAACTGATTGCCAGGTATGCACTCTTCTCTGGTGAATTTAAGAGATCCTGGGACAAATCTAAAGGCTTGAGTTACCATTATGCAGCATCTTTTCTGTAATAATACCAAGTATTTGCAACTTGTCCAGCCTGGACAAGCTGGATGAATGGTCTGAGACCAACGGGATGAGGTTCAACAAGGCCAGGTGCCAGGTCCTGCACCTGGTGCAAAACAACCCCATGCAGCCTTAGAGGCTTGGGGAAGAGTGGCTGGCGAGCTGCCTGGACAAAAAGGACCTCGGGGTGTTGGTTGACAGCTGGCTGAATACGAGCCAGCAGTGTGCCCAGGTGGCCAAGAGGGCCAACAGCATCCTGGTCTGTATCATAGAATAAAATCATAGAATCATCTCAGAAAAGACCTCTGAGATCATCAAGTCCCACTTACCTGACTCCTCACTAGACCATGTCCCTAAAAAACTCATCTACGCTTTTAAACATCTCCAGGGATGACGACTCAGCCACCTTTCTGGGCAGCTGTTCCAGTGTCTGACCACCCTTTCAGTGAAGAAATTTTTCCTGATGTCTAATCTGAACCTACCCTGGCACAACTTGTGGCCCTTTCCTCTCAGAAACAGCGTGACCAGCAGGACCAGGGCGGTAATCCATTCCTCTGTACTCAGCATTGGTGAGGTTGCGCCTCAAATCCTACGTTCAGTTTTGGGCCCCTCACTACAAGAAGGACATTGAGGCACTGGAGCACGTCCAGAGAAAGGCAACAATGCCAGTGAAGGTCTTTTCCAACCTAATGATTCTATGATTCTATGAAAACAGAACTAATGTTTAAGAAAGGCTTGGGAGAACGCATGCTGTCAGGAATAATGCAGCTTTGGGACAGGTAAGTAGATAATATTTGGACACCATAGGTACACAGCACCGATTCACAGGCACTGTAGGACAGCAGTCTTAGGTAGAAACTATGTAAATGAGTGGAGAGGGCAGGGTGTGGTTGAAGCATTACAGCAGTCAAATCAGGCAAAAGGAACAAATTAATGCAGCAAGGAAAGGCTGTGTTTCAAACTGACCCCTAGCAGACAGGGTCTATAGGATACAGAAAGCAGGACTCTGCCCTGTTGTATTTGAACACAACACAGAAGACAAATACTTCAAATGTCACTAATAACAGTGGAGGAGTCGATTAGGGATGGTCCTTGTCATAGGAAATAACAGCTTCATATGTGTAAGGTTGTGATACTATAGTCATACATTGCAACAGTCTTCGAGTCCCAGCTCCTGGGGTCAGGGGTTTTCTTGTAAGACTCAACTTTCAGTATAAACCAGTACTATAAATCTACAGCCTTCACTAGTGCACAGAGAAATTTTAAATATACAAATCCTAAAAGCTCAGAAAATTTTGGGTGGCAGGCCAAAAAAACAAATGCCTGTCTATATAACAGCTTCTGACTTGGTGCACACGCGCTGGCCAAGCAATCTGGGATCCTCTTGGTTTATGTTGTAATAATAACGGGGGCTATTTCATACTTGCTGTTTATTTCAGAACACAGATCCACTGTGCTCAGTGACTAAAGATCATTTGTGGAGCCTTAATAGTCAACAGGAAATTATATTCTCATTTTGCCAAATCACTTTATCACTATGCCATTATGCAAAGACTGTTCATCTATTTTAGTGGTTGCTTAGGAGATGCAAGAAGGACTGGCCTGCAGCCACTTCCCTCTTCTGACTCTCCCCAAGATAGCACTGCAGTCCCTTATCTATAAGAAAGCCACTGGGCAACTGCTTGAACAGCCAAGGAGATTTTACACTTGGGCTCCTCTTGTGACCTGTCGTGGCAGCAAGGCCAGGTGGAAGAAGTCCTGAACTCCAGCTGAATGGGAAATAGAAAAGCTTACCAGCAGGGAGGATTAGAGGAAGAAGGTGAATTAATGACACTGTGAGAAGCTGAGAGATGGCAAGGAAATGGCTGCTGAGGTGGTGCTAATTCTCCAAGGAACCCATGGCAAAAATCTGCATTTGGTAGTTGCATGGTGGACCCTGTTCTGGGAGGAGCCTCTTGCAGAAATTTATGTTTAAGTGTGTAATGGACTAGGAGCAATGAGAGGAGTGCTGGGCAGGAATCATAGCTGCCTTTATTTTAATTATATTTTTACTCTTTAAATGAAGCAGATCTTCTTTTAGAAATTGAAGCTATTTGAAATTTGAATGTGAATTTTTGACATAGTGTATTAAAGGCCTAATCTCACACCAGCAAAGTGAGGCAAGTCACCAATGCAAAGTCTAGGAGAAGTTTGCTGAAGTAAAAATGCTCCTTTCCTTACAATTTGCATCCTTTTCTGGAGTTTTAGGAGGTTTTCTTAAATTTATTCATTGTTATTATTTTTTTGATTCCGTAACTAATGTTCTAATCAGCACTAAGAAGTTGGAAAACCAAGGAAGGCTAGAATTTCTTTTCTGGTCTCAGTGCAAATGAGGCTTGAAAGGCTGAGGTGTATTAGCTCTAAAACCTTGTAAAACATAATGACCAGGAAAAAAAAAATTTCAATTCACTGCCTACAAATAATGTCCTTTGCTTGCTTAATCAGTTTTGATCAACTTGTCTTGTATATCCTGCACAAGTCCTGTGTAGCTTCATTATCTAATAAAAAGCAGAATTAAAATGCTAGCTCTCTGCATCTTAATTAAATACCAATTCTCATCCCAAAATAGCCTGACACAAATCAAAGTAAAAAAATAATTATCATGTAAATAAGCAAAGCCATTCACTATTTTCTAACATAACTAAATGCAAATTATGGATCTGAATAAATGTGAGCGATTAAATTGTTCTATTTACATGTGCAGAGAGCCCAGGCTAGCAAAAAGTTACCAAATTTAGTGGAAAGGCTATATTTAGTTTCAAATCAGGATGCTTTAATTACCAGCAAACAGGAAGCAACATTTTTAGTTTAGTTTTGTTTTGTTTTCTGGTAAATTTTATGTGGGTTTTGGAAATAACTACAAATATGAAGCATAATTAAAATGGGATGCTCTAATCATCCTTTTTCGCTATCGATATTTTTAAATCTCACCATCTTGAACAGACATTATCACACATAAGTCATGCAGAAACTTTGCAAACGCTTTTCTAAAATACCCCAGTTCATGCCAACTCAAAGTTGCCTCTCTTTTAAACTATCTAGGCTACCCACAAATGAGTTTTAGCCAGATCATATCTTTTCAGGTTAACTTTTGCAATCAGTAAACCAGTTTCTTTTGTGTTTGTTGGTTTCACTCATTTCTTAGGGCTGGAGCAGAAGTGAATTGCAGTGGAGACCCACAACACAGTGTGTGCTTAGCAGCCTCCAACAGAAGAACAACAAAACAACAGTTCTTCTGTTCTCTGTAGTCTAACACTACCTACTGCTTATTACAGCCATGTGCAGCCACAGTCACTCAGTACCTGAAGGTTATAAAACTTTTTTGAAGTGCTGCTGCATCTCAGTACAACTCTTGTGTCAGGGGGTACTTAGGCGCCGCGTTTCTAGAAGACCTTGGAATCTTTGTCACCCCATCAGTCCTCTTGCTCTGCCCTTTCCTGGTACAATGCTTCCCGTACTTCAGCTTTTCTTGCTGTCCTTGGGTTCCCAGAGCCCGTTTGTAGGCTGCAGAACAATAGCAACTGCTGAAAATGTGAAATGGGAGAAAAGAAAACATCTTGGTAAAGCACTCACACATCGGGAATAGGATATAAAAATAAGAAGTGACAGCTCAGCTCTGGGGCCCCCGGATCTATGAGTTGTGGACAAAAACTGCTTCTATTTTTCTTCTACAGTCTTACCTCTTGTTCTGCATCTGAAAAATGCCAATAAGGAGACAGATCCTCTTTGTCATTTCTTCTAGGAAGTACAATTCTCCTGTGTCAATTCCATCATACTTTCTATTACCATAACATATTCTGTATCCCTTTCCCTAATTTTATTTGCTTCCTAGAATTCAGTGAATACTTTTGCAATGAATTGTTTATTTAGCAAATCTCACTTCTTTTTACATTTTTAAAGTATCCCAGAGCAGATCGCAATTTCCTCAGGTTCTTTACTATCTTATGTTGTCTGGGAGGTTTTATGTGGTTTCTTCCTCTCATTGACTGTGAATTTTGAGGGAGATAGTTGACTCGTCATGGTTTCAGACACATGGGCCAGATGTGATGAATGAGACTGCACAACTGGAGTAAAAGGAAGAGCGTAGTCAAGTGACAACGTTTGAGTGCAAAAAGTTCCTCATTATTACTTTAAGTTGCTATTAACTCTTATGCCTTTATCTTTCATTTAAGGAAAAATGATGTGAAAGAAGGATGCTGAAGGGAGAATCATTTAAATATAGGACTGCATGACACCAAAGGGGAATAATTTTTTCATTATATTCAGAACAAGATACAGCCTCAGATATAAAATTCAGAGAGAGAAATTATATTGTCAAGCTGCCTATAGCCACTTCATCTCATTGCTGTCCTGAGGCACCCTGACTTTCTCCACGTCCCCAACCCAGCCCCTGCCAATTTGTTGCTCAGCTGCAGAAGGTCACCCTGAAGGCAAGCGGAGCAGGTAGTCACACAGGAAGAAAACCAAACAAAACCATCCTTCTTCTAAAGACCGTGTGGGTATGGGTTACCATAGTAAGGAAATCCCCTGAAAGGGTGTCCTAACGTTGCTATGGTATGAAGGAGGGCTGTGAAAGGGAAGTGCTTGTCTTGGCTGATCTGGGTTGTTTGCTGTCCACACCTTGCTATAATGAGACGGTTGGTGGAACGTGCAGGCCTGCTGCAGGCACCCATCACTCCCAAGGGAGAGAGGGAAGGAGAGGCAGGGAGTGGAGAGGAATAGTGATGGTTTCTTTGAAAAGGCACTGACCAAGAGCCAGAGTACTTTGAGGAAAAAGAAGAAAACAAGGGAACTCCACCCTTTTACCACAGAAGTGTTGCAACCACATCCCAAACTCCAGCTAGCTACAGAGTCCTTCCTTGCATTGAGAAGCAGACCGGAAAGGGAGCCAGGAGAAGTGGGATGTACAGGGACTCAGATATTTTTAAACATGCTGGAGGTCTGGTTACATGGTTTTGGCCTGGTTTTGTTGGCACAAGGCCCGTTCTTCTTCCCTAGTTTTGATAGATCACACTTGTTGAGGAGGCCCTCCTTGTGCGTCAAGATGAAATTTTCTGGCTGAAGAGATAGCTCTGGGGATGAATAACCAAATCCAGCCGTTTTTCTATCCACGCTTATTCAGCAGCCTCTTTCATTAAGGAGATCCTGGTCTCAGACCTGCTGCTTCATACACAAAAGCAGGACTTCCAGAAGGGATCTGCTCTGGGCCTTCGGATAATGCCATAGGTTTGACTGAAGGACCTCAGATTAAGACAACCTTTCTTTCCCACACAGCTTTTGTCTGTCAGCTACAGCCAGAGCCTCCACTCCCTGTGCAGCACGCAGACCACCACCATGCCATGTCTGACAGACTCACTGTCCTTACAGAGCTGTGCCTCTAGGCTTCTCACCAGTTTGTCATGAAAGAGGACCACAGGAGGAGGGAACTGGGGAGGAACCGATAAGCAACATGAGACACGACTCAACATTTTTTGCACACTGAGCATCTATGGAGGATGGATAGAGAAAGGATTGTGGCTGTATGCAGGGAGGGAGTTTTGGGTGTCTTATGTCTCTCAGAGGTGTAAGGCACCATTGCTAAACAAAAAGGCAAAACCAAAGAGATTTAATCCTCTCAGTTAGGAGGGAGGACATATCTGTGCTCGCTCTGCATCCAGCGTACCTGGTCTTCCTCGACCCACTGGGAGATGACGATGAGGAAGCGGAGGAGGAGGAGCCCAGCCACTTCCCCACACCAGAGTGTTGAGCTGATCTCAGCCTGTGTCATGCTGTGGTGATGGGGTGATGTTGGACATCCTGTGACACAGCTTGTGACAAAGCCAAGAAATATTAAAAGTGCTAGAGAAGAAAAGTCTTGGAATGCATATTTTTGGTAGAGACAGGAAGGATGCTGGTGAGGCTAAAAAGAGCCCAAGTGGTGTCCTGTGTCCTTTCAGAAGCTCACACTTAACAATGTTTTCCTACACGTAATAAAAGTAAAATTTCATTCTTTAAGTAATACCTTTCATGGAAGAGGCATTTAGTTAGACGGGAATTTCTTCACTTTCTGCTAAGAAACAACCCTATCTGAGTGGTGACAGAGCTGTCATTTAACCATGAAGGAGATGAAAAGAAGCACACATCTGAGAAATCAACCACAGAGAAGGTAGTGAGTTCAAACCTGGCACCATAGTAACAGTGCCATAGACCTTTCCTGAGGAAGGAAACACAGGACTTCTAATAAACACCCTTTATCAGGGACTTTAGTGTTCTGCTCTTCTAAAAGGAAACATTTCTACTGCTTCCAAACTAAGCCACTCAAATGAATCAGCTGCTCTTATGGGTTTTTTTGCATACAGGGAGGCTCTTGATCCAAATGCTGATAATTACTTTTGTGCTTTGCATACAAGTGCTGCCAGAGCAGCAGTCCTAAGCTAAAGGCTCCCCTGCTTTTCCTTTTACTGATTTTGGTTTGAAAGTAACTCAAGCTGGCCAAGAGGGAACACAGAAATAATAAAGCCTCTGTTGCTGATAAGTTAACCTTTTCTCTACGGACCAACATTGATTGCTTCTTTCATTAATGGTGTGAGCGGGTAGATAGCATTTTTGAACAAGATCACAGCTAGTAGCTGTTAGTAACAGCTGAACCTGCCTCTCTGGGTAAAGTGCCCCTTTAGAAATCCCTGTGTCTACAGTAGCTAAAGCCCTTTAAACGTGTCAATTAATTTCTTCTGAGGAAAAATTAAAATTTACCCTGACACTTTTGCTGAGATGGCTACAGCCTGTAGAGGCCTCCACACTGGAGGCATTCGTGGGATTTGGGGCACAGTTTGACATCTAGTGGTAACATGTGGTATAATCCCCGAGCTCAGAAAGTGCAAGGGTCACGCTCCTGGATCACGCAAGGATCAGGAAAGGATCCCTCCATCAGCCAAGTACAAACTTCTGTGCTGCATGTACAAGCACACAGCTTGGTATTATGCATCTTCTTATCCTGCAATGACTTTTGATTAAAGGAGAAACACGGCTAAGAGGTAGACCAAGGTCATATTTTATCTAGAAAAGCAACATCTTTTAAGATTTGTGTTTTGTTCTCTTTGCTTATGATCTCTTGGATCATTACACATGCTTTTACCATGCTAATGTCGGGCAGGGGTTGGTCTCTTCTCTCAGGTGACCAGTGACAGAACTAGAGGGCATGGACTCAAGCTTCATCAGGGAAAGTTTAGACTTGATGTGAGGAAGAAGTTCTTCACTGAAAGGGTGATTGGCCATTGGAATGAGCTGCCCAGGGAGGGGGTGGAGTCGCCGACCCTGGAGGTGTTTAAGGGGAGACTGGATGAGGCACTGAGTGCCATGGTTTAGATGATGGTGTTAGTGTTGATGTTAGTGTTGGGTTACAGGTTGGACTTGATGATCTCAGAGGTCCTTTCCAACCTTGTGATACTGTGATACTGTGATATTAACCCAAGTAAAGCAACAGAGGATGTTTAAATAGTTAATTTTGAAGTCTACTAGGAGACTGAGTTTAAAGAAACTCAGGATATTTCAACTTCAGGTTTGATGAGTGCCATTTATTATTGCAACCAGGAGAGTCATGTGGAGGTGATCTGCTGCTAGGAACTGAATAATGAATGCACAGATAGAGACATCTTTATTAAAAAAAAACATAGGGAAGAGCAAAATCACTCAGGTGATGCGAGCTGCAGACCAACCTAACACTCCTGGAAGGTTACAAAGAGGTTGAAATCTTCCTTATTTTTGTACTTTTGTGCATTTCCTACAATTTGAATGGGGAAATATTGTTAACACTTCAGAAAATTTATTTTACTCCAGTCTATGCTTTCAAAACATTTTGTTAATCTCTGCCTGAAAGAAACTTGGCTTGGACTGCAAGGGTGAACAGATCCTGTGAACTTGCAAGATCTATTTCTTACCACTAAAATCAACCTGTCCAGATAGATAGTGATCTGGCAGTTACTCTACCTGCCTGAAAACATTATATTAAATCTGTGTACAGGGATTAATAACACTTTACCAGGGATTAATTTGGGCCACTGTGTACAAGTGCCAAAACAAAAAGTTACATTAATTAGAAATTATATTAGGAGTTTTTGAGCATTTGGGGCAGTTGTTTTCTTTCTACTTCTTTTTAGATAGAGAAAAAAAAATGCTTTAATCGAAATAGCAATTCTGGGTTATAGCTGACATACTCTGTCCCCCAGATGTAGCTGAGTAGAGAGACTCCATTCTCACTCTGGGAAGTAAATCCATTTTTGTGTGCATTAAGGGAGCGGGAAGTGCCCAGTCTCTGCACTATCATTTTGTGAACCCTATGTGCTACAATACAAACCACATTTGAAGACCACTCTCTGATGCAGTAAAATTGTGTTTATTCCCTGCAGAGCAATTTCTCAGTCTCTGGAGCGTGTAGAAGTGTGTAGTTTTAATTCCCCCCCCCCAGGATATAGCTCAGCTGGTCACCTGAAAATTGCCTTTTCAGCCTTTCCCTAGCAAAAACAAATTCAAGATTTGTGAGTTTCCAGCAGATATGTATCAGGATGTTCAACTGAAAAGACCAAAAGATTTGGTCCTCTTTATCAGCCTGCCAGCTTGGAAGTATTCCTGTTTACTGTCAGGCAAAAGGCCTTGCTGGCTCGAGAGCCAGGATGGGATGGTTTCCCCTGGCAGGGGAATGGGAACCAGGGCTTCTCCTCCAAGTATGTTGACAGGTTGCAAAAGTCTCCTGGTGCAAGAAGTGGAAAGGAGTAAGAAGCATCAGTAGGCTGGTTTGTGCTAAGGGAAATCTTCTATTGCCCCTGTTTTTACTCTGTCCTGTGGCCCATTCACACACTATAAACAGCCACAAGGTTTGAGTGTATCTCAGTCAAGGCTTCAGATTTTGTTCACCACCTTGTTATCTACTTTATGGATGCTTGCTTTCTCAAAGAGTCAAATGAGCTGGCATGGGTTCCCTAATGAGATCTCTAATTCTGAGGAGAGATATGAAGAATCACCTCCTAGTTTGGAGTAAAGAAAATCTGCTCAAGCAATTCCTTAAAACTTTTCCATTTCACTTTCTTTTCTCTCCCTTGTCAAGTTCTTGGTTTTGGTTGGGTTTGTGTTTTGTTTTGTTTTGTTTTGTTTTGTTTTTTAACCTAGCTGCAGTCAAGAGCTTCTCAGGTCAGGAACTACATCTATCGATCTACTAGAAGGGTGCCACAAACATTTTAGGTACAAGACAAACAACGTAGTAGTGTTTCTGCTAGAAACCAAAAACTACTATAGGAAAAGGAGAAAATCCAGCTGTCACAGGAGATCCAGGGCAAAAGAATCAGCATCCTGGCCACTGGCAGCTCTAGGATTTTCTGGCTGGTAAGGATCTTGAAAAATAATACTGTAGTAGATATGCCTCAGCATGTATAATATGATAGAGGTTTAAAAGAAGAATAACAGACAAGAACAGTGACAAGAACAGTGGTAGCATACATAATCAGTATGCTACCATCAAGGAGAAAGTATATAAGGTTTTTTGGGGGTGAAAAAAAGAAAAAAAAAGGCCATTGCTTCACAGAAGACCTTGTAGCTTTCTCCTACACTTCCCATCTTTGCAATTAGCCTGTGTTGCTGCATGTCCATCTCAGAGCCTGGGGACAGCCAGTGAAATCCCCATGGAGGATTACTGCAAAGAAGCACAAATGCAGAAGTCTAAAATGTCTAAGCATTATTAAGAAAGTATTTAAATCTATGGGAATTCATTATGAGTACTCCTAACAAGTTTCCATGGGTATATTTTTTTAAATGACACTTGAATATTTTGAGAGTAGCAACTCAGATGAACTCGAAAAACCCTGCACAGGAGAAGGTTGTAAAGGTTAGTCCTTTACAAGGTAACAGTTGTGTCTCCTGTCTTTCAACATACAACAACAAAATGTTCTTGTCTTGTTAGTATTACCTTGATAATGATAACAGGTGCTGTTCTTGCTTTTACAATATCATTCCCTTAGATACCTGTTGCATTGTGCTGTGACTGTACATTGTGTTAAATCAAAACAAGAAATTATTTTAGTGACATTTATAAAATATTGGTAGAGCTGCTGTCCCCAAGGTAAAAACTGCCCTGGTCTTGGCCTTCAAAACGGGAGGAAGAAATAGGATTCTTATCCCTGCTTCTAGAAGTTTCTCCTCCCATCATGCCTACCTTAGCAGCCATATCTCCAGCTGGGAAGGTGAAATCCTGAATAATCAGATGGATTCTGACTTCTCTTGTCCAGAGAAGGGATCCTCATCGTGCTGTCTTGTACTGCAAGTCTCTTAGCCTTAAGGCCACGCTGCGTTGCTTGCACAATATCAGCTCTCTACACTCCTGTTCTCCAGCTGACCTCTTACAGAAAAACATGCAATAGTTTACTTGTTATGGAGAAATGACTGAAAGAATCTGTGTATTGCAGTGTATCAGCATCTCTGATGCCTTTTGCAGGGACAATAGAGCAGGAGTTTTACAATCCATTTCTGGATATTTTTCATATTTATCAGTAATGCTCCCTCAGCTTATAGCAGTGCCAGCTTCCTTGCACTGCCTTAGCCCCCTGAACCCACAGAGGCAATGCAAAACACAGAACTGGGATGTCAGGGCACGCAGCAGCCAGTGACCACTATCCATTGTGCAATCCTGGCAAGAGCTCCAACACCACCACAATTTAAACACAATCCAAACAACAAGGTTAAACCTGTCAGTGTTTTTTTTTAGTAACAGTTTTCTCCATAAACTGTACCTCAAACACTTGAATCCTGCAGCAGGGCAGCTCATGGGCAGAGCCCACGCTGAAGTGTTGGAGAAGCAGAGCTTCCTGTGACTTGTGATGGGAGCTCACACCATGCAATGCCTTCACCAAGAAAGTGCTGTCATTGCACCGGGGTCTTTGCCCACCATGTGCCCAGCAATCCATCCCCTGAAGTCCCATCCCACCTCATCTTTAAGGAACTAAACTGCAGCTGCTCCAGGGCTGGATCTTGAAATGTTTTCCTGACAGATTTTCAAAGGAGCTGTCAGAGGAGGATTCTTCTCCCCCATCTGTATGATGCCTACGTCAGAGCTTGTCATCTACAATATCTCTTTTTATGATGAACAGAAAAGAACAGGCACTCGAAGGGCATGGTTCATTTCTTTTTGCTGACTGTAAAGGGAGTTCATGATGACGAGTCTAGCTGCAAACGTCTGCATTCAATCAAGCTGAGCGACATGAATTCCGTCCCAGTGCCCAAAATTTTTGGAGGCCTTAAACATTTAACCCCATTGCTTAACATTCAGAAATAATCCCACATTTTTTAGGCTGGAAGAATTTCTCTTTTTTTCTGGCAAGCTCAGTCTCTCTCTTCTTTCACGCTTTAAAAAAAACTTCATCATCTTGGCATCATCTCAGACTAAAATGGTAGATGCTACTTAATTGCCTAACAAAACTGATTGATTAATTTTTTATCTATCTATTTATAAAGCTCTTTTAACACTAAGTAGTGCTATGAAAATGCTATGTTGTTGTCAATAATTAATGTAGTAACATCTGGTGGGCGCAGAGATGGATCACTGTCCCACAAATTAAGGTACACAGTGTTAAGTTCAACACTATTTTTAGGTGAGTACAGCTCATTACAAGCCTTCACAGAACAGTTTTGCTGAAAGAACAGTCCTTACTTCTGACAGTTTTTATTGTTCCTAAAGTGGCTTAAATAATCTAGTAGCCCGACGCTTTGTTTTCATCAGGATTATTACAAATATTCTTTTCTCTCTCTCCATTCTGCTCATTCTGGACCCACCCCAGCAACTGGGATACCTGGTCTCCTGCCAATGCACCATCAAGCATCTGTCCTGTGTGCCTCTCCAGCACCCTTCCCAAGAGGTAATTTCAGTGAACGTACGTGTATGATGGTAATGAGAGGCATGTGGCTTCGTTTGATAAGTCCAGAGAAATGTGTTGTGCACTTGGGTTCCAACCGATTCCTCCTTTTCAAGGCTGCAGGAAGTAAATCAGTCATGTTTTAAATGATCTCACACTCCAGCTGCTGCAGATTTGGAAATTGTTAATGAATGCTGCTCACAGTGTTATCTGCTTGTGGCCATATGGCTCTGTAGGGAGAAACTTCCATCCTGAAGCATTCTGCACACCTTTCCACTGTAGCTGCAGTGTTGCTGGAAGGCAACCATCACTGGGATGGAGGATGACAAAAAAATTGTCTCCAGTAGCCAGTGCAACGCAGCTGGGCAAGAGGGAGAGGTTTATTTTTTTTTCACACAGGCTACTGGGATAATTTTTTTGTTTCCATGCCAGGGTAGAGCAGACTTTAAAGGCCTTGACTCCTAATGAAGTGTGGACAGCATTCTGCTTGGCATACTAATGCATTAAATGAATCCTTCCAGATCTCCTGTTCTGACTTGGAAAATTTGATTCCCTGCTCAAGGCTCAGCAACATTTGGAACAAATGTCTCTTCTTTCTCTCCATATTCCAGTGCCGAAATTCTATCCCCTGTGTATGCTAGCATGAGGCTTTATCACATTGATTGCAAACTAATGAAAAAGTATGGGTTAAAAGAGATGTCAGATATTCAGTTTATCCATCTTCTGCCCAGAAGACAATTATCTATATCTGGAACATTCCTGACAGATATTTATCTAAGCTTACACTGATGGAAATTCACCACTCCCAGACAACCTGCTTCAGTGCATCTCTAGCTTTACCCATAAAACCTGAATGTCCAGCTTGAATTTGTCTTCCTGAAGTTCACTATGTGTCCTTTCCCCAGTTCAGATATGAAAAAAGTGTTATTCCCATCCTTTTTGCAGTGGTCTTATAAGCGTTGAAGACTGTGCATCACATCCTCCTCCTCAGCCAATGTTGTCTTCTCTAGATTAAGCTAGCCCAGTACTTTCTTGTTTTCTTGACTGTTGACCTTGCTTGGCACCCTCCTCCTAGGCTCTGCCCAGTTGATCCACAAATGTTTTGGTGTCATGCCAATTGTCGAGCTGAGTTCTTACCAATACTAGTGCTGAAGGATTAATTCCCAAATCTTAGAAGGAGTCCAGCCATATTTTTTAGTATGGTCTTACACATTTTCACAACGGTGTGACATTGATGATTCACAGTAGAAACCCTTCCCACCTACCCTTTTCTCACATCCCTCTATCCAGGCCTGTTACATCGATGGAAACAAACAGTTCTTTTCAACATCTAAGGGACTTGCTTTTCTTTGAACACTACTGACTTTCCCCACAGGAGAAATGAAAAATCCCCTGTGGCCCCCACCTATAACTTAGAAGAGCGGTCTCCAATATACTTAAAATGATTACACCAATTTGCATAGCTGTTCAAAAATAGACTTCTCCATGTGAGGTACTTTTTACCCCTATATGAAGCTTTCACCCTCTTTCAACTGACATCAACTGGGTCTTGTCCCTCCGTGGCAGCAGAACACACCTCCCTCCAGCAAGGGCAGGTCAGGAAGGGCTCGGCTTGAGCTCCAGCATCCCATGTGTATGAAAGAGAGTTTTGTCGCCTGCCCTGCTGGAAGGGAGGACTTGGCATGGTTTAGAGGGAGAACACTTATGAGAGCCCTTTGTTAGAAAACCAGTGGCACAGTTAGCTTATTGTCTTCTCTTTTTGCTTCATTGTGCGATGGAAAGCTGCAACGGTCCCTTTAACATTTCACTGCGGCTTCAAGGCAAGGCTCCTTTAAGTGTAGTTCCAAGGGCTTCAGAGCAGGCCAACAAAACCAGACAGGGATGATGGAACTACAGAGCAGCTGAGGTGAGCTTGACACAACTGCTGATGTTCAGGTCAGCCAGTGCTTGTCTTCTGTCCAGAGGATTTTCCCTTTGACAGAGGAGGGTCCTGCCTTCAGTCACACAGCTTGCTAGGCTGAAACAGTGAGATGGTGCTCGGAGAGGAGCTCCTCAGTGGCTCAGAGGAGGCAGATAATATCCAAAGGGGCTGCTCCACCATTTTCATGGCTGTTAGTCTGCATACATGGCTGGAGGTGAGAACTCAGGGGAAAGGTCCATAGCAAACACTGTCTGCGTAATGAAGATGTGGAAATGCTCTGCACAAAGCAATAAACGGGTTACTCCTCATCTTAGCGTTTCGTGACATCACTGAGAGCTTGCTACCTGCTTGTGCCCCCCTTCCCCTCCTCCTGCTGCTCAGTCAAGTTCTTTCTCCTCCATACTCCCTGCTTGGCTATGAAGAGAACAGCCCTGCAGCAAGGCCGAGGACAACACAGGATTGTCAGCCTCTGCTGCTGGTGTCAGGGTCAGGCCAGCTGACAGACAAGGAATCATTTCAGCTCAACTCTTTTTCAAGCTGAGTGAGCAGTGCCAGGATTGATCACGCACAGGCCTGTAGATATTCACCATGGGCTGGATGCATTCTTCCCTGAAGATGGTGCTTCATAGAAGGGACATCCCTGTCTCAGCCTCTGCAACTAAAGAGCTGAAATTGGCGAGAAGACCTGAATGGTATGGAGAGACTTCCTGGAAAGTTAATGCCCTGCTGTGTTTCAAAAAAAAACCCAATTTTCTCAGCAAAAAATCTCTTAACACTTTTAAAATTAAGTTAGTTGCTAATTCCAAATGCTCTTTGCTTGACTTGAAAGTGATTTCAGCAATGCTTTGATCTACACCCAAAAGCCATTGGGAATAGCACCAACTGCTCAAACAAGTCAAAGCCAAGAAAGGAAAGGATCCCTACTCCAAAAAAAAAATCCCAACATCCTGGTTCCTAGGCCTCCAGCAGATCCACCCTGCATCCAAGCAAATTTACAGTCTCTTGGGAATGCTTCTGTTCAAAAACAACAATACCATCTGGAAGGTCGTGTGCTGTTGGGAAGGTTTCCCTTCTCCTTCTTGATCACTCTATCCAGCCTTCTAATTAGAGCTGGCTAGATTATTTCTACAAATAAATTATCCGACTAATTCAACCCTTTATGCAGCTCATGAATCATTAGCAAACAGACTTTGCTTTTTGTTGCTCTTGGTAATTATTTCATGAATGGTTCATGCAAATAAACTTTAGTCCGTGGGAGGTGTCTGCAGCTTGCTCCCCTTTCCTGTTCAGACCACGTAAGTGGCTCTCTCGTCGATGTGCTGTGCTTTACTGCTCTTGGAGTGCATGTCAGAATGCTTTTAATTACAAGATTTCTCCTTCCTTATGCAGAAAATATCCCTGCCACAGCTGTGTCCCAAACGTTACACGCCAGGCAGAACCCCATTCACACCAGTCCTCATGAATAAGAAACAAAAGAGAGTGGGGGGAGGAGAGGAGATGAGCAGCTGTGCAGAATCTGAATAAATATTCTCTCATTCCCTTTTCTGCAGAGTCTGCTTTGTAAGTCTCCTTCTCATGTGCAAATAGTGCCTGAAGTGTATGCAGGGAGCACTAAGAGACAGCGATATGCCACATTTTCCTAGGGGCTGGCCACAGGACTTAACAAGTCATCAAGAAGGAAATCCTGGTAGAGCAAGAGCAGGCCATCCCCATGTGCTGAAAAATGAGCCGATGGGGAGGAAGACCAGTTTGGCTGACCAGAGAGTGTTAGGTGGATCTCAGATAAAAGAGGAAGAAGGGGCAGGCATCTCAGGAGGACTACAAGGATGAAGTGAGGCCACGCAGAGAGATAATCAGAAGGCCTAAACCCCAACTAGAATTTAAACTCGCCAAATCTGTGAAAGATAATAGAAAATGTTTCTACAAATACATTAACAACAAAAGGGCGGCCAAGGAGAATCTCCATCCTTCACTGGATGCAGGTGGAACAATAGTAACAAAGGATGAGGATGAGACTAAGGTACTTAATGCCTTCTTTGCTTCAGTCTTTAATAGTAAGGTCAGCTGTTCTCCAGGCACCCAGCCCCCTGAGCCAGAAAGTAGGGATGGAAACCAGTACAAAGCTGCTGTGATCCAACAGAAAATGGTTAGAGACCTGCTTGGCCAATTAGACATTCATAAGCCTCATAAGAGGAGGTGCTCAGGGATATGATTTAGTAGTGGACAGGTACGGTTGGACTCGATGATCTCAAAGGACTTTTCCAACAAAACAATTCTATGAATCTATGATTCTGAA
Source organism: Dromococcyx pavoninus (assembly GCA_033558185.1). NCBI lineage: Eukaryota > Metazoa > Chordata > Aves > Cuculiformes > Neomorphidae > Dromococcyx > Dromococcyx pavoninus. The sequence continues at coordinate 1,851,434 of JAUMJL010000483.1, forward strand.
TCCTAATGATGTTTCCAGGCAGAAATAAAGATTCTTTTGATTATTATAATCCCCATTGCTACCTCATTTTCACACCTCATGTTTTAAGGAAAACATTCTGTTAGGCTAGGGTTCCACCATCACTATCTCCCTGGGGCATGCAGCCTGGCATATCCAGAGAAGCCAGAGGAATAGCAAAAGGTTTTGTGCTAGAGCAGCTCTGTTCATCAAACAAATGTTCAACAAACAAATAAATAAAAAATCTGGAATAATCAGTTTGCTCTTAACCCTAAGGCAATTTCTCACAAATTCCATGAGCCAGCTCCCTATGATTCTGTGTTCACATTCTCTGTATAACGATGCTCCCCCATATTTACAACCTTCTACCTGTTATGCCTTGAAGTCACTAATAGACCTTAATTGCCCTGTCTGGCTTATATATGTAACCTCTGACCATTAGCCCAGACCTGAGCTTAAATGAAGCTCCTGGGCTATGTTGCCAATGTACCTCTGTTCAGGTCCTGAGCTTAATTAATTGCTTTTCCAGAGAGATGCTGGATCCATCTTGTAGAAAGCCTTATCTTGTTTCCTGAAGGAACAAGTTCCTGAAGGAACTCATCACCTTGCTTTGCCTGGGGGCTATCAATGGACCTTGTCTCTATCAGCACCCTGCCTGGGGCTTGGGGATTGTGTGTGGTTGGTGAGAATGCTGAAATCACCTTTGTCTACCCACTTGTCTTCCTGGTTGCTTAATGCTATGAATAGCACGCTGCAAGGGGTTGTCATTCACTCTCAGTGTTGCCCCAGGAGTTCAGAGAGCTGAAAAGGTACAGAAACCTGCATATACACCAAAAAATGTCAAGCCTCTGACTTTAAAATGATATGACTACCTCAAATCTCTTTCACTCAACAGTAACCATAAGTGGCTACCATCTAATAAAAATGCCTGTCTCCTGTGGATGACCCTGTCCTGCTGCTCTTGATGAACTATCCAGGCCACAGGACTGTTACCATAGTTGTACCCTTTACACTCAGTCTCATCAAAAGGGGTGAAAAGTTGCTGGACCCTGTCAGGCATTTGGAATATTCTGTTCTCCTGTGGAAAATGGGGAATTTCAGTCTCAGCAGTTGTCAGGCTGACATCCTTCAGCAAGAATAAATTCGACAAAGAGAGTGAAAGGTGCTACTATAGACAATTACCCTGATTTCAGACTATGTATAGCCCCTACATGCATTGCAGCCATTCACAGAGAGATTCCTGCCATGGTACAGGGATTTCTATTGCATAATAGCCCTAAGCTGGAGGTGAGAGAGCACCTCATGGAAGCAGTGTAGGAGCTTGCTGTGCCAAGTTCATCAGTCCATAAAAAGCCATCACAGGCAGCTATCTGTTTCAAGAGGCTATTTCACTCTTTTTGCTTCCAGAGGGTTTCATTTATTGTTGTGGTTAGAGTGAGCTGTTAATATGTTCATCAAAGGCTTGCTTTTCCTTTTTTTTTTTTCTGGACAAAACCTGAATTTTCAAAGGAATGTAACTTTCGTTCCCTTAGAGATTGTAATTCTTCAGGATAAAAAAAGCACTTGATTCTTCTCCAATTTTTTGTTTATTTAGGCTGAAGGAGTGGTATTAAAACAAACACGTTCTATTAGAACTGAAATAGGATTAAATTGCTTGATATGACTGAAGAAAATGGTCCACCTGAAACGAAACAGAAATTATGATTTAGTGTTCATCCCTAAAAGAAATAAATTTAGGGATGAGGAAAACTCTGGAAAAAAATGGAAGCTGTACATTAATGTGTGGACGTCGTGTGGAAAACAGCCATCCTATTTTTGCTGGTCCTAATGAAAGGTAAATGTCATTGGGCAAAGTGGTGGGAGTTTATAGTTACTGTTCATCAATTTTAGTCTGACCTCTGGCTGTGCATTTCACAGCCACAGAGTCCCTGTTGATATGCTTTTTCTAGACCTTTGGCTTCATTGAACACAGAATGCTTTCAAAGTGTACATTGCAAGAAATGAAACTAATAGGAAGATTGCAGCTAGGAAAGCGTGCCAGACTTTGAAGATGATCTGTCATCAGAGCACTGATTTGGGACCCTGTCAACAGTATCTGTCAGGTGGCTTTTACTGAGTGATAGGCTCTTAGATAATGCAGATTATTCTTGTTGGGGTTTTTTTTAATAAAAATGTAAAAAAGCTTAGGGCTCTGTCCAGTCTGATCTTGAAAACCTCCAAGGATGGATGTCAAACTAGTGTTTACTGATCTGAACTATATCATCCTGAACCATACCCTCTGTTTTAGGCATCTGTTTATCCACCCATCTTCCTACCATGCTGAGGGAGCTGTTCAGAGAGGAACTGTCTCTACCAGGTAACCATCCCGCTGACTGACCACCAGTTCCCTGCTGTCTCACTGCAGGATTTGCTTGCATTCACTGTTAAATATTCAGATTCTTTGGTGATAAACACAAGCAAGATCAAATAACAGACTGAGAAGCTCTTCAAAAAGCATCATGTCTAGCAACTCCCTAAGATGCTGTAAAACCCACAGGTACTTGCACGAAGTCCTCACCTCCTTAGACATGACTTTTTTAGATCTGTGTCTGTTAATGACCCATGCTGCTTGCTGATAGGTAGGCTGACAACAAATACATGCTGTGAGCAGGGTAGAATTCAGAGGTACAACTATTTTTAATTCCAAAGATACATTCAATGTTAAAGATTCATATTTCATACTTGCAAGTCTGTTATAATAGCTCAGGAAAATCTTTGTATACAGGAGACCTATCTAACTCGTGTGGTGTTACAAGTGAAAGGTAAAAAGCTCTTCAAATTCACAGTATCACAGTATCACAAGGTTGGAAAGGACCTCTGAGATCATCAAGTCCAACCTATAACCCAACACTAACACCAACCATCATCTAAACCATGGCACTCAGTGCCTCATCCAGTCTCCCCTTAAACACCTCCAGGGTCGGCGACTCCACCACCTCCCTGGGCAGCGCATTCCAGTGGCCAATCATTCACAGTGTTCATTTCTATAGTCATGGCTATAACAGAAGCTGGGGTTGCTCTCCAGTACTGCATTGGTTCTCCACCAGTACCAATAATTTCAGGTGGCTTTCAATAGCCAAAAGAAGTGAAATAGGTGTGTCATTATTCAAACAGCTTCCTATTATTAGTAGAACTAACTCCTGAATTAATTAATAGACCATGCAGTACAGCTGTACACTGAGAAATTGTAGTATTGGACACTAGAAAGGACAATAAATGGAAAGGTGGATGCAAAGTCATCTTACTGCCTGTTTGGTGTTGCATTCTGTGAGACTGGGCTCTTGGTTATTGAGGGTGATCCTCGTTGTCTAGAAGACACTTGGTGATGACTTATTTTTGTCAATTGGCTCTAGCAGATGGCTTCAGCGCATATACTCTTTTATCTACACTGGCATATGCCAAGATAAATAGTGTCTAAGTGTCTCTATGTCTAGAAGTTTCATCCTTAAGTCCTTACATGAGCAGAAAAACCTCAGAGTCAGCAGGAAGGCTGCCAGCACTTAATCCAAAGCTGCCTGTGAGGGTACCAACACTGATGCTTTAGGGACAAGGAGCCTGTCCTCTCTACTCCTAAAGTCCAGCTGCATCTTTTTAGGGGTCCAGGAGCTGGAAAAGAGCGTGCCAAGAGGTGGCCAAAAGGAATCAGTAACTCTTGACTTCCTAAAAGTTTTTGCTTTTTATTTTCCACAGGATATAGTATTTGTTTCTCTCTCCCTTAAAATTAATGTTTTGGGAGCATAACAAACTTCTAGTCTGCTAATGTGTTTTGTCCTAAGGGCTGGTGTATTCATGGGGGTGATTCTTACATAGAGAAAAATCCCAGAACAAAGTCCCTGAAAAAAAGAGTTTTCTCATTCTTTATATGAGTGCCTCTGTACATATTCTGGGCCTGATTTCAGTAATTCAGTTTTGGGTGCTGGGATTTTTGCCATCATATTTGTAAGGTATTATAATATGGATGATCCATATATTTTATATTTAAAAAGAATCCTTTGTTTAAACAGTTATGGATGCCTGATGCAAAGATTCACCTACAGAAATGGTTACTGAGCTAACTGAATCCCACCTCTATAAATAAGAGACAGGTACTTTGAAAATACACAGTAACACAATAAACACCAGCTAAAAGTCACTCTGAAAGTCAAAAGTTCACCTCTCTGATAAGCCAAGATAAACGTACACTTTCTGCAGCACAGCAAGTGCCAGATGTGTTACTTTTCCAGGGGAAAGGAAGGGATTGTATTTCAGATTTTCCATCTTAGTGCATTTCAGAGGCATTTTTTTATCCATTTACTCTTCTAGCATCAGTAGCGAGAAAGAGTGTGTGAAAGAGATTACTGAAAATACAAAGCCATTCAATAAATCAATAGTGTGCTTTCACTTGGAATATTGTGTTCAGTCCTGGTCACCATCCATCAAGCAGTTGCAGTAGAAATGGAAGAGTTTCAGAGACCAGTGCCATCAGTGTTTATCTGCTTGGGAGGCTGCTGCTAAAGAAAGACTCAGAAGGATGCAATCCTTTAGTTTAAAGGATTTTATTTTATTATTAACTACCATTTAATACAGCATCATTTACAGCTGTGTGGTTTATAGACAGACCTAAGGACAAGAAGCACCTACGCAGCATTCAGACTCACCATCCTGCAGGACAGTTGTAACCACTCTTGGTCAGCTCAAGCCACCCTAGAATGAAAATTCTGCAGCCACAAACATAAGTTTCAATAAATATTTCTACCAACGTATATAGAAGTGCTATACCCTTCTTCCTTCCTCTCTCTATTTTTGACTAATATTGCAATGGAGGTTTTCATTAACAACTCAGTCATTAGGGACAGCTAATCTAGGTCTAGCAATGTTGAGGGCTTGGTGAGATAATTCCTTTGAACGTGTCAGTGCTCGGAAGCTGGACTTTCTCTGTCAGTATGGCAGGTTTTGCCTCTTTTTGTTTAATGCTTGATGCTTTGAAGTCTTTCATAGTCTTTGGTGTTATGGTATGTGGGGTCCAAGCAGGGGAAAGGGCAAGGCACACAGCTGCTTAGGACTTGATCAGTTTATAAGACATACTGTGGTACAGTTGCTTTTGTTAGCAAGGGCTAGATTCAGTCACTTTAGAGAACTCCTGCATTCATATGTTCTGAAATAATTGCACATCCAGCTGCAGAATTTTCCAGCTGTCTAACTAGTAAAGTGTGTCTAATATGAAACCCTGCAGTATTTTGCCCCATTGCAAGCTAAACTTCTCATCATACTTCTGTTCTATCTGCTGCAAGCTGAATATCTGACCAATAGGACAATTTACTCATCTTAGTTCCCTTAAGTGTTATCTGCTATTTCTTTTATCCATGATTAATAGTATCTTATTCTTCCAGCTGTCCTGCTGAAATAGAGAGAGTCACTAGTCATGGAGCAAAGTACAGTCACATGGTGGGGGAAGTGGAGGAATTTGTAAGACCTAGTTGAAAATGTAAATTTGTCATATTATCTCAGAGTCTGGTAGAACAAATCTTGACACTTGAGTCCTGAAGGCATGCAGCACATTTGCACAGAGAGGCATGGGTTGTAAAGCGTGCTGTGCTCAGAGCTTTAGGCAGTATGAACTGTGGTGCTCATGTCCTGAGGTGGTTCCTGCAAGACCTCTCTTTAAGCACCACGGAGGCAAGTTGCACTGCAATACCTTAGGGGTTTATTTTTGTCTATAGTCTTCACTGGGATATCAGGACCCCACAACTCTGAGAACCAAGAAAGGTAACAGCCACCTGACACCATATCCCCATCAGCCCAGGATTTCACTCCAGAGCCTCCTGCCTCTACTGGGGAGCCCCAAGCCCTAGTGAAAAATGTGTTTCTCCACACTACTGCTAAACATTTTTGTCTGTAGCACTGCTGACAATCCAGCCAACACTATTCAGATGGAGCTGAAGTCCTCTGGCAATTTGTCATGCAGGCAGCAATAGGGAAGGCCGAGGAAACAGCGCATGTGTCTCTTCCTCTCTTTTAAATGTTCAACACAGCTGAAAGGTGACCAAGCACCTCCTAAATGATTTGCATTGGAGCAGGTACCTGAGATTTTCCTCACCCCAGAGTGACACAAGTGCTGGTACTTGGTGACTTGATGCTCACAATGCGTTAAATGTGATGAAGAGATAAATCATAGACAGGCAGAGACAGTAGCTGAAGCAAAGGAATAAAGTACTTATCCTGAGTCGTGTTCAATGGCAACAGAAACCATGGACAACAACACCTCACATGTTTTTGCAGAGAGATTCTGTTGGAAATGTACACTTGAACCAGATTTTAGAATTGCCATTCTACACACTGCATTTCCCAGATAAAGTGATCCTCGTGGGTTTTTCCTGTTTGTTTATGCTCTACAAGAACAAGCTTATGAGCAAACAAGATCTCTGGTGTTCTGTTTGGTGTTGCACTTAGTGATAAAAGTGTCAGAGATTGTGGCTGAGAGTCTAAACTAATAATAAGCATGGATCAAGAGCAAGTTTCTCATAAAGGTATGTGTTGTGTGAGGGAGATTTGTTTTTTTCTTGCTTTGGTTTGTTCCCTATTAGCCACTGCTGGAGGAACACTAAGTAGTGCAACCAATGATTATTTCTCTTACAGAGGAGGTGAGGACACTGGCTGGGTAGATCTCTGTCTCGTTCCAGGAAGAACCAACATTGTCTCTCTCCCTGCAGCCTGCTCCAGGAGAACCCAACAAGCCTGCTGTGGGCTGGGAAACAACTCATTAGTTGAGTCAGCTTCTCTTTCCTGGTTTGAAACTGGTAAGTGAGAACATCAGTGGGACTGGGTCTTCATAAAAACAAGAAATTTTTCAAGGGAGTATACTTAAATTTTAACCTATCTACTATCACTCTATCTGTATGTGTGCAAATATCAGCATTGCAAGATCTCCTGTCTCAAATTTGTTATTTAATATTTGATGTCCTCTGCTGCAAAGATTTTTTTCTGCTGTCTAACCGTTTGTGTCCTGTTCAGCAATCAGTCCTTGTAACCCACACCCCAGGAAGGCTACAGAGGAGCCATCCTGTTATAATGGGCAGTTGCTCATTTGCCTTGGAATCTCCTGCCTGCAAGATTTAGTACATGACCCTCTGAAAACCCTAGGGAAAATAGAGAGATGTGACTGATTCCCAGTCTATTGCTAAACAAGTATGCATGTGACATGGGCAGCACCACTGGCCCAGTTTCTCTGAACCCTGCAATATTTAACTAGAGGGAGAGTAACTCAGGCAAGGAAGACATTTAGCTGGAGCATAAAGGGAAATAATTTGACTTGCCTTATGGTTACTAGCTAAGGGACTCCCTGCCCACCAGGGCAGTTGCACAGGTTCAGCTGCATCCTGGACTGTTTATCTCCTCATCTTTGGACCAAAGTACAAGTACTTTTTCCACTAACTCCCCCAAACTCCCCGCAGCTGTAAATATGAGAAGCAAAGACGTTTTTGGCTTCCTTTATTTAGTATGTCTTGCCATTAAATAACATATCATGAGCTTACTGAAGACAGACAGGCTTGACAGGTGCCAAGTTCCAATGCAGTAGTTTTTGTATTTCTTGTAGGCAAAAAGGCAAGCCATCTTCAAAGCTAGCCTCTAGCACTGCTATAAAACAAGGATGCTGATACCATCCTGATAGCAGATCACATGCTCCACACCCTGAGAGTCTAGCCACAGTGTGCAAGAGCAAAAAAATTATATTGAACTCAGCTCATCACAGATAAACTGCACTGATGCAGCAGCATATATGGGAAGAAATTTTTCAGCTGCTCATGTCGCAGTGCAAAGGGACTCTGTAACAAGCAAAAGACATCAGACATTCTCATTGATATAATTGGCATTGCTGAAACCTGGTGGGACAACTCACATGGCTAGAATGTTAAAATGCATAGGTTTAATCAGGTTTGGAATAAGTGAGTAGATAAAAGAAGTGGAGGTGGCAGCCTGCATTAAAGACATCATTACTTGATTTGGAGTTATTGATAATCCAGAAGCAAAGGATGTTGAATGCATACGGATTAACACGTAGCCTAATAAAACCCGGGAGGCATGCTGGTACAGGGATGGTCCAGACTGCTAAATCAAACCAGAAAATAAAGTGAGTTATTCTTTAGGCACCTGTCTCTCCTTCATATCTACTGCAGAAGGAAAATATGAAAGCACCTTTTTAAGGAGCTTTGATTGTAACAATATATGCTGGAGCTGACAGAGTTTAAAGGTTTCTAAAAGTGCAGATGATAATAACTGCAAGATGATTACACTAAATGTGGGCAAACAGAGGGCAGTTGCAAAGAGGTAATTTCTCAAGAGTAGAAGCAAAATACAAGCAAAATTAATGGGGGAAAATTAGGCATGAAAGATGAAGGAAAATTAGCAGGCCTTACAGAAGAGTTTGTTAGAGAAAAGTACGGCTTTGCAATCAACAAAAGACATGCTTTGGCTGAGATCTCATCATCATCATTCAGCTGCAAAGTCAAAGCAGCAATCAGGAACTGGAAAGACTTGACTGATGAATGGGTTATACTGTTTCAAGAAATAGATGGCAGTCTATAAATTAGAAGCTGTGAATATAGAAAATTGATAAAGGAAACTAAACACAAGTGAAAACAAGTGACCGGTAAAGCTAAGGACAATAAGGAGAATTTTAAGTAAGTTGGGAGCTGAATAAATACTGTCAGTTGCATGGGTTCGTGACTAATGGGGATAATATTTCATCATATATTGGAAAAAGGCAGACCAACTTAAGCTCTTTGTCTGTTGTGTATTAAAAAAACCCCAAACTATAAGAGTGTGAAGTCCATTAGTGTCTGAAGATGTTAAACATCACCTGCTAAGATTAAGTATTTTAATGTTTTCAGATCTGAATGACTTGTACCCAAGAGCCCTAAACAGTTTGTTGTGTTACCCATTGATTAGAGACAGCAACTTACAGTAAACAACTCTTGGCATGGAGGGAAAATCTCAGAAGACTGGAAGAACTCTAATGAGGTGTTGTAATCTAGAAAAGATTCAAGCAGCTTGTTCCAAGTGAAGGCAGGTCCAATAGCCAGGCGGCAGCTGCTGACAAAGTAATGAGCAGAGATACAGTTAACGCCAATCAACATATTTTTCCTGAAAGAGAACATGTCTCTGTTCTTTTGTGATCTTCTTGGATATGCAAGTTCAGCTGATGAAGATAACCACACGGATTTCTGTTCACTTAGTAGTGCTTGATATTCTGATTAAGAATCAGACCTGTGATGACTTTACAACATCCGTAAAGTGCATCATAAATGGATTAAGAATGAACAGCTGTAAGCCCTCTAAAAAGAGTTGTCAGGAAGAACTGCTCTTCAAATGGGGACAGTGTCTGACACAGCTCCACAATCAGAACTGGGACTGATGCCTAATAATCTGGAAGTAAATAAAAAATTGCAGCCAGTAAAGTTTATAGAGACATAAAGTTTAGCAGAGTAGTAAATACAAGAAAAGAGATAGTCGTGGACCCTGAATTGCATTCAATAGCAAGTGAGTGCTTACAGACAAAATGCATTTTGATGTGGTTCAGCGCAAAGCTAAGAAGAAAGAACACAAACCATTCCTACCAAAATTGCCTCAGTACATGTTGATTCCAGGTAGGATGCAGTGGATATGTCAGGCAAGAGCTGTGCATTTTATACCATCATATGATAAAAGGGGCAAATAAGAGCTTTGAATGCAGAAGAAAAAATTTCTAGTCTCTCTTGAGGGGGGAGGTTATTTTATATTTGTATAACAGTACTAGTAGGACCAAGTCTAAACTATGTTCAGTTCTGGTGTCCATTCCTTAAAGAATGCAGAAAATTTAAAGATGAAAAAAATAGCCACTGAAATGTTTAGAGGGCAGGAGAAATTGTCCTATAACGGGAATCTTAGTATTCAGTTGTGACTCGAAGTGCAACGCACAAGTATCTTCATGGGGAAGAAAAAGCCAGCTACTAAAGGGGTTTCTAATCTAGCAGAAAAAAAAGCAAGAGTAGGAGTCACTGACTGGAAGCTGAAGCTGGACAACTTCTGCTGGAGATGAATTTCAACAGGGAGGGTGGTTAACCAGGAAACAGCCACTGGCATAAAATATGGACGTCCCATCCCCTGCTGTCCTTGAATCAAAACTAAACGCTCACCTGAAAAAGCGAGATTCTCATCAAACACGAGTTCTTCCTGTCATTTGCAAGGGCAATGGAGTAGGAATGCAAAAGACCCGTGGTGCACAAAAGGTCAGGCTGCTTGATCAAACTGTGATTCCTTTTCGTGTGAAACTCAGCAGACCCAGGAATTGCATTTGCATTCACTTGGCCAAATGAGCTGTAAAAATCTGATCTCCAAGAAACACAGAGGAGGTCTGCTCCTGCCGCCCGCGAACGTGTTATTCTCCTCTACTAACTGTCCTCTTTGGCAGCAGATGGGGAGCTTGCAGAATCACAGCTAACACTGTGCTCCTCCTTCATCTGTCTTCCATTTTGGTGATTTTAGAGGTTTGAGTAGCAGTCCCTAAAAATGAGCAAAACAGGATCATCTGTGACGTAGCATTATGGAGAGTGTTGAACTCCTTTCTCTCATTTGGAAGACTGTCTTTAACCAAAACCCTGTGGTATTACTCAGTAATACTGTGTGGTGCTGTAGTGTAGCAGGGAAAGAATTTGTACAATGCAGGACCAGCTAAAGGCAGCCACAGAGACATGAAAAATCTTTAATTCCCAGGACAAAACAGCACTGCAGTCCAAAATAACACTTCCAAAACAGTTTGGGGCTGTTTGAGTCATCGAGTCAGAGTGGCTGCATAGCACAGACCACAGGAGGGTAAGAATTGCCTAGATTTATGGAATATCTCCACCACTGACATACCATGTGTTAGTGCCCACTGGCCAGAGGACACTGCACCTCACCTCCTATTTGAGCAATGAATGCTTGTGTACCCAGGGGCTGGGTCCTGCAGGTCAAACTGGCTAACCTCTCCCTGCAATCTGAGCAAAGGGAAAAGAATGGAAAAAGCCAAAGGAAAAAAAGCTCAGCTCCATCTTGCAGCTAATTATTAATCATATGCGGTTTCCCAGCATTTCCAGAGTAGTTCCTTGGTCCCCTCAGGACTAAGCCTTAGCCTTATGAATCAGTTTGTTTCAAGCTTTTCTCTTCCTCTCTCTTTACCACATCTTTTTTCCATTCTTTTGCCTCTTTCCCCCTCTCCATCATCACGTACCTTCATTCCTTTCTCTGAACCTTTTTTCCCCAACTCCTATTTCCCAGCTTCTATTCCCTGTATCTCCTTCTTTTCCACCATCTCTTTTGCTCCATACTGTTTTCTCTCATATTCCCCTCTCCCATAGCTCTACAACAGCAGTGCCCTGACACAGAAAAAGTGTTTTGTTCCTATAAGAATATTGCAGCTGCAGCCCCGGCCTATTTAATGAAAGCCTTGAGTATATGGCAAGAACGACTTGTGAGTCCCTGAGGTAGAGGTAATATTTTGTATTAATATTTGATATCTTATTTAGGATGCTAAATCAGTTGCATGAAATCTCTCGGGAAGAACTGAATGCAGAGTTCTGTTTAAATGATATAGTGCTAAGCTATGCTGCCAGACCATCCCCTCTCGTCTTCCAGCCAGACTTCTCTGAGCTGCTCTGGTTTTAGATGGAGCACAGTCTGCTGTCAATCTGAGAACCAGGGGAACAGTATTTACGAAGCCCCTGTTTTGCTTAGGTTAAAATTCCTTGCAACTGCACTGTCCTCCAACTTCTGTCTCGAGTTATTTGTTTTTCTGGTGGAGTGTCTGACCCCAAATGCTGAGTCAGATTCCTTCCAACATACCTTAGATCAAGCAAAGAAGATGATTGTGATATTTTCTCTGTATTTCTCAAACACACACACACACGCTGAGGGATTTCACTCCCTCTCTGCATCCACACGCAGGGTAGATTAAAAAAAAACCCTGCCACTAAGTCCCTCAAAACACATAAAGCCAAAGGGATTTGGCCGCTGTTGAAGATGAAGAGTTCCCAGCCTTACCCTCAAAGCTTCATTCAATTAATGCTTGTGGCCCCCCTCACGCTACCCCCAAAACCTGTATGTGCACCCCTTGCTTTTCCTGCAGATGATTTGGAAAGCCTAAGCTCCAGAGAAATCTCATTTTTCCAGGTGTGCTCCTGCAGCTCCTACTGTGATCTTCTCTCCCCTTTCTGAAACCTTGCACCTCAAGGTGGCACTAGCTATAGCCTCTTTTCCTTCCCAAGCCTAAAAGGGAGGGTAGCTATGGGCATGTTTTATTCTCATCGCACTTTTCTGTACTTGGTTCAGTGGGAGGGAAGGCAGATGCATTCTCTCTTTATTTCTCTTCTAACCCTGCTGAAAAATATCTCCTTCTTTCCCAAGAGAAGACAATGAGGGAGAAAGAAACGGGGGCAGAGAGAGAGCCTGCCTCTCTCTGGAACCCTTGGTGCCTTTCCTGCCCCAGGAGGCTGGCAAAATTGGGGAAGATTGGCCCCTCATGCCACTGGCATGGCTTATACACAGACAGGCATCAATGGTATCACAGTATCACAGTATCACAAGGTTGGAAAGGACCTCTGAGATCATCAAGTCCAACCTATAACCCAACACTAACACCAACACCAACACCAACCATCATCTAAACCATGGCACTCAGTGCCTCATCCAGTCTCCCCTTAAACACCTCCAGGGTCGGTGACTCCACCACCTCCCTGGGCAGCGCATTCCAATGGCCAATCACCCTTTCAGTGAAGAACTTCTTCCTCACATCAAGCCTAAACTTTTCCTGACGAAGCTTGAGTCCATGCCCTCTGGTTCTGTCACTGGTCACCTGAGAGAAGAGACCAACCCCTGCCCGACTACAACCTCCTTTTAGGTAGTTGTAGAGAGCAATGAGGTCTCCCCTGAGCCTCCTCTTCTTCAGACTAAACAGCCCCAACTCCCTCAGTCACTCCTCGTAGGGCTTGTGCTCCAGCCCCTTCACCATCTTCATTGCCCTCCTCTGGACACTCTCCAGCATCCTGACATCTTTCCCAAACTGGGGGGCCCAGAACTGCACACAATATTCAAGATGAGGCCTGAGCAGTGCCAAGTACAGGGGGACGATAACTTCTCTGGTTCTGCTCACCACACTATTCCTGATACAGGCCAGAATGCCATTGGCCTTCTTGGCCACCTGGGCACACTGCTGGCTCATGTTGAGCTTCCTGTCAACCAACACTCCCAGGTCCCTTTCTGCCTGACTCCTCTCCAGCCACTCTGTCCCCAGTCTGTAGCTCTGCATGGGATTGTTGTGTCCAAAATGAAGTACCCGACATTTGGACTTATTAAACATCATCCCATTGGAATCAGTCCATGTCTCCAATCTGTCCAGGTCCCTCTGTAGGGCCATCCTACCCTCTAACAGATCAACCCTTCCTGCAGGAAGGGTGCAGGACTTGTAGTCAGGCAAGGATCACAAGGCTTGGAAAAAAATTATTTCTCTGGTCTGGAGTTTTGTTCTCAGGAGGTCAGAGCTGTAAGAAGCCATGTGTACCACTTCTTGAAGTTATATAATTCCCATCTACTCTGTTCCCAAAAAGCTGTAGTACAAAACTCCTCACTGTGTGTCTACTACTCTTCATCTAGTCACTTTCCAAAAACACCCAGCCTTACAGGGCACCTTTCTTGAGGATGTAGTATCTCAAGATGAGATCTATCTCAAATGGGGTGGTGGGAGAAGGGAGGTTACCTGCCCCACAGACACCCAAAGGGGAAGTTACAAGAGCAGTAAGAAAAAAATATGGGGTTTTTTTTCCTTCTGGGCTTGGGCAGACTGACAGGCACAATGAAATGTGTGGGTGTCACTTGGCAGGTGTGAATTGTTCAGCCAAGCTACAATACACATATTTAGTTGTTTTAAACCGTCTTCATATATCAGACCTCGCCACTCCTTATGCAGAATTATCGCTGCAATATTTCATTGAAAGGAATAATGACATCCAGACCTGGCTGCTTTGGACATCTGCATCAAGGCTGCTAGCCTGATAGTCAACATTTCTTCCACGGCCATTTCTTTCCTGAGTCATTGAGGAGAAGATCAATGCAGGACGGGGGAAATTCTGGCATCCTTCAGGTGAAGGAGTGTTCTATCAATAAAACAACTCTCCGTGGTCCCTTTCTGCTAATACATAGTGCATTGCCTTGGCTGAGGAATGAAATCCCACCTAGGGCTTGGGGACAGGTTTGGAAAGGAGGTAGAGCCAGAAACCCGTCCCAGGAAGTCACACATTCTCTCGTTAAACTCTGAGGCTGACTCACTGCTTGGCCCTTGCAGGCAAACCACCTCCCTTTCCTGAGCTTGTTTTCCTGCATTGGGGCTGATGGTAGTGGCATAGCTAGGTGCAAGGTGAGGGGTCTAAACTTCCTACCGTGTGCAAAATATCATTGTTGATGTTGAGCAACGCAGTGTGTGTTTGTGTGTAGAGTTTGGCAAGGTCCAGTGTTAGATCTGGCTTCATACAATCAGAGGATTCTTTATTATCCTGAGGAATAGTGATCTGCTTTACATTAATAACAAATCAGAATAACTTTCCAGTTCTTCTAATTGCCTCATGGAAGCAACACAAATATTTTCTCACCCCAGAGCTAGCACTTCCTTCTCTCTCTCTCATTCTCTGCTGCCCACACAGGAGCTGGTGGGCAATTAGCTTTCTCTAATTGGGCTGCCTGCCAGCATGGTTAACCTACCAGTTCCTCAGCAGAACCATTACACTTTTGGGGAAGTAAAAATCCACTGCCAACCACGGAGAGCCAGCCCTGCCTCCCTCAGTCCATGCCGTGCACGCACACAGTTATTCCCCGTACGCATGGATTTCATCCTCCCCATGATTAACCATTTGTTTCTGTGGCTTCTTTTTCATTTTTTTTCACCTCAGGGCTGTGACACTGAGTGGCCCCTTGTTATCTGTGCATCCTTGTCTCTCTGTGTATTTAATCAAGTAGAGGATTCTGGTGTCTCACTACAAGCACAGACCTGAAGGCTCTGCAGAACTGTGTTACTGTCAGAGAGCTCTCTACTGTACTGTACAGTGGCTCCCAAGGGCACATTTTCTTCCTGATATAAAATGCATTGTTCTTCCTGTCCTTCTCTTGGCTACTGCTCCCAGTCCTGCTTTGGTCATTTACATTTGTGCTATTAATGGTCTCCTAAACTCAGAGCTTATCAATGTTGGCTCTGGGCTCAGGGCTTCTTTTATTGCATCAAAGGTGCATTGACATTGTTCCATCTTGGCTTTTTTTCAGCAAATTGGT
This sequence comes from Dromococcyx pavoninus, assembly GCA_033558185.1. Classification (NCBI taxonomy): domain Eukaryota; kingdom Metazoa; phylum Chordata; class Aves; order Cuculiformes; family Neomorphidae; genus Dromococcyx; species Dromococcyx pavoninus. The sequence goes on from JAUMJL010000483.1 coordinate 1,866,776, forward strand.
CAGAGGGACACAGTAATAAGCAAAAATTCAAAAATAGAACTCTGATAATAACCTTCTACCTCTAAAATTGTCTTGCTTTTTTTGGAGCTAGGAATTTTGCAACTCCCTTACAACTCCAACTTTAAAAACTACTTGGCTTTCATTTTCCCAGTGTCCATCTGGTGTTGGCTCTCTTAACCAGCCATTGCATGTTTAGCAGGAAAGGTGAAGAATAAGAAGGCTGAGAGTCATCCCTACCTTGACAATTTATTTTTTGAACTAATTTCACTGAGGCTTAACATTGCTTCAATCAGTCCCTTAACTAGGCTGCTGCATCCTCTGCTTGGGGCTGTAGAAACAAATCCATGAGATGCTGGAAGGCCACCTGTGGCTCCCAGAGTGCAGAGAACAGTGTAGCTTTTTTGAGGTGGCAAAGCAGGTTTGCATTTGCATCCTTCCCCTGGGATGATCAGCCACCCACATTGGAAAGGTCTGGTGTGGTGATGTATCTGGCACTGCTTTGCACATACAGCAGACCATCTAGGTGAAACAGAGGGTCACTGAGCTTCAGTGCAGGATGAGTTCTTGTACAGGGACAGCAAAGGCAGTGATTCTGTTAGCTCTGGACACCAGCACCTCTGCTGCTTCATTTCTTCACCCAAGGTTTAGAGGATTGCATGTCTTCTTGATATCATACATTGCCCTGCATTGATCTGCCTTTGTCTACATATGAACAGTTTACCAGACTTACTAAGGCTGTGAGCTCTTCCTGTTAGCTGTCCCTTTGGCTGAACACCCTCCTTTCCCCTTGTGCCTTTCTCCTTCCACCTACAAAACCCTCCAAAAAATGGAGGTCTTTTCTTTCTTTTCGCCACTTCTGAAGCACAGTTCAGAGCTTCCTGGGATTTCATTCAAGTCAGAGTGATAGTAAATCAACTTCAAAGATTCTCCCCAGACTGCTCCATCCCATAATCTTCACATCCCCTCTTCCCTGCTTAGCCAAAACAACTCTTGCCATTTTCCCAGTAGTTTATCTTCTGTTGCAGGTAGTAACAACAAAGCTCTTCCTCATTGCCAGCCTGATTAGTTTTATCAGCCAGACTGCTTTGCTGCTTTTGTCTGATATCTTCCCCTACAAGTTTCTCTCTCTTATCCAGAAACTGTGGTGGAAATGGTTGGGGTTTAGCTTTGGACAGAGGTCCAGGAGGCTTTAGGCTGTCAGCCATTCAACGCATCAAACGGAGAAGGTCCTGCTGCATCCTGCACAACTTCCCACTGGAAAAACAAAATGTAGGACAAAAATCACCTGAGATCCATTCACCTGCTCATGTTTCTTCTTCAGGCCTGCCTGATTCATCCTTTCCACTAATTCGTTCATCCAGTGATGATCAAAAGATATTCAAATGGATTTTCTTGGGGGAAGAAAGCCTGGAAACAGCCCCCTATTCCATCAGAGTTTCTGAGCCTACTCAGAATTGTTTAACCAAGTCTTGCAGAGCATTTTCTGCTGTAGTGCTGTGTAATGGAGCTCCCTCTGGCCATCAGGTCGTATTATCACATATTATCAGGGAGTATCAGTTTTGCACAAAGTTCAGCCAGACAAGTATGACAAGATAGTCTCCAATGCACCATGAATCTCTCACTCACTTCACACATCATTTTGCTTTCAGCAAGACCACCCTGTCACAGCATCTAATATGTAGTACCCATCTTACAGGGCATCAGTGAAAATCAGTTTATAGCTGTAAAATATTTTATTGCTAAGGCCTAGTTATTCTTTTTATTCTTATTCTGAATCTGAACATATCGATATATATGTTTCTGTGTTTGTTTTAGGCTTTTTTCACCATCATGCCTCAGAAAACACTTCACTGTGCTCAATAACACCAGACAATAGACTTTTTCAGACTGTAGCTGGAGAGGAACCAGTGTACCACAGTACAAGGTACAAAACTGTGGCCAGGAAACAACACAGAGTGCAAAAGTTTTCATGCTCAAAGGAAAGTCACGTGGAGGAACAGGACAAACCTGCGTCCAGCTTCTTCTCCATCTTTCAGACGGCAGTGAGTAAGGAAGGGCCTTACTCTGAGATAACAGAGACTTGTTTTCAGGTTGTTAAGGCAGTACAGGTGGGGCAGAAGAGGATAAGGAGTTCTGTCCCATGCAAGGAGCTCCTTGACTGCACAGAACTGCAATGAAATGGTCAGTCTTGGAATCAAGGTCAGCGGAGAAAGAAACATGGAGATGTTGCATTGGGATTCCATCACAAACCACCTGACCAAGAGGAGAAAGTGAATGAGGCTCTCTAAAAACACCTAATAGAAGTCTCCTTTCTGCAGGCCCTGATCCTCACAAATGGTATCAAGCGTCCAGGCAACTGTTGGGAGAGCAACAGGAAAGTCAGGAATTTCCTAGGAAGTCCAAAATGCTACAAGGACAAAACAATGCTCTTCTTCCTGCTCACAAACAGGGAAAAATGGTGGTGAAGGTGGCCACAGAGAGTTGTTTGGACCACAGTAACCATACAATAATTGGGTTTAAGACCTAGAGGATGACTGAGAAGGTAAACAGCAGTTAGTACTCTGGACTTCCACAGACCAAACTTTGCCTCTTCTTGTAGAGACCTCCTAAGCAGAGCCACCTTGAGGAGCTGCCCTGAGGAATTAAGTTACCCAGAAGAGCTGACTGATTCTTAAAGCAAAATTATTGAGAGCTCAGGAATAATCTTATTGGGCAGGAAGTCTGGGTATTTCAGCAAAAGGCCTACTTGGATAAGCAAGGAACTTCTCAATGAATTAAAATGCAAAAGGAGAGCATAGAAGCAGTGGAGACAAGGATAGACATCAAAGGAGGAGTATAGAATCATTTCTTGGATCCTTGGGGATGAAATAATGAAGACCAAAGCAAACAAGGAACAGAGCAAGAGAGATTGGAAACCTCAGCAACAAATGTCCAGATGGGATTCATTTTAAAAAGTCAAGGCTAAAATATTGCTAGCACATACTCAGCAAAAAGAAAATATGTGAAATGTTTCTGGTAACAACATAGGTCCCAGGGAGAGGAAGCACCAACTAAACAGAAGGTTTTAATATAAACATGCACTGGATGTGGTCCTTGTTGCTTTGGGCACCTAACAAAGATGGGGAACGATCTGACTCTGGCAAGAGTTTACATCAGCTGTTTACTTGTAGCACTTCTGGCAATTTCTGGAACTGGAGATCAGAGAAAAATTATGAGATCAGTCAGAGGGCTAGAAGGTCAAATTTCCAGCAAGTATTACAGAAGTTAAATCTATATCTGTGGGATTATAGATGAGCAAAAGTGAACACAGCTATTCATCAATAGCTAAAGGGCAAGGCTGCTAAGGAGGAAGGGAGACAAGCTGGCCTAAGCAGGAGCAAAAGAGGCTATTTCCAACTTGGTGTCAGGAAAGTTACGTGGCCAAAGTTGCACTGGGTCATGGAAGAGCTTCCTGCTGGCAGAGATGGCAGCTTTCTCTACTTCACTTCACTTGTATGGGTGCCTTCTGTGCTGGGTAACACAGAGTGATGTCGTCAGCAGTGAGTGGGAGTTTTTGGAGTCACAGTGTGAGAGGAGCAAGGAGAAAACGGTGTCTGGTCCTAAGAAGGGAACAGGGCCACTACACTTGATTGCCCTGGGTTTCTGCCTGCCATGTGCTCTTCCACCTTCACCTGAACCAAAACACCTAGCAGGTATTGCTGCAAAAGATCAAGGTTTGGCTCAGAATACAAACCTGATTTCTCATCACCCTTATTTTTCAGTCTCATTGTATCAAAAATGACTTATCTCCACCTAAAATGACACGGCACAGCAGGGACTACAAGCATCCCCTGTGGACTCATTTTGTCTCTCCAAGCAAGAGAGTTAATCAAGTTGCTCAGTTCCTTTGCAGTAAAGTCCCATTCAATCAGATAAAAGGGGTGCAAACAGGATTTGAATTACAAATGTGTTGGAAAAGAGTGGAGGAAGAGTGATGGATGTCTGGGAGAAGTGAATCCTTCCTCACTGTGGGCTGCACAGACATAGGCCCCAGAAGAGGAGCCCTGCACATCTGGGATGAGCTGAGTGCAATGTAGGGTAGGTAGAGGTTGTACCATGGTTCTCCAATCCTGCCTCCTCTCCCCACCACACACACACCCTTTCTGAGGGATTCCCTAGTAACTTTTTCCATCTTATATCCTGGCTCTTTCACACTGGTTCTGCAACTGCAGATTTAACTCTTCACACATGCTTCAGAGAGAAGTGGTACATTTGGGTAATTGTGGTCTGGTCAACTGGGAAGCTGTGCTGTCCATGCAGGTGGCAAAAGGCAAGCAATTCCTACATTTACCCTGGCCAGCTCACACCTTGTGGTGCCCTGACTGAGCACTGAGCTGCCAAGAAAGGAATCCCTCCCTCATCCAACAGCTGCTGATCCATTAGAGAGGAGAGCACTTGGTAATGATGTGTATGCTTTGCTCTGTCAACACAAAGATTTGTCCCCCTGCCACCCTCCCCAGCCTCACCCTGCAGCTGGATTTCAGCCAGCAGAAGCCCTTTAGAAAATGGAAATGGATGCATCTTTCACAGTCATTAGTGTTGGTCGTGCTAATGGGATGTCATGATAAATACTGACAGTTAGCTGAGGGCAGCAGCATTCACTGTGAGACTCCAAATGAGAGGGCAGCAGATGCTACCACAAGCTCAAAGCGTGCCTGTGGAGGGGGAGGATGCAGTGAGAAGGCAAAGGCAAGCTGGCGGGCAGGCAGGCTGGTGACGAGATAATAGAGCTTGCTGCTTCAAGGTCACCAGCCTGAGAGCAGTCCTGGGTGCTAGCAATGCTGCAAACAGAGAGCAAGGGGGTGAGGTCCTGTAATGGAGGGGGATTTTGCATATTAGAAAAGCAAGGGGCTACTGAAACCTCAGGAGGATCCCATACGTGTGGGGAGCCCAGGGAAGGGAGGTTAGGGGGCTGCACGAGCAGGATCGCACAGCACTGAGCACTGCCAGCAAGGGTAGCTTCAAAGGAGAGAAGAGATGCTGGTGTTAGAGGGAGAGGATTACTTGACTTGCATTATCATATGAGCTCACACACAAACACAAAAAAATGAGCTTAGAGCTTTGGTACCTCAGGGAACTGACCAGCATAACTATAGTTAGATAATTATACCATTAAAACTATGCTAATACTACTAAGGCTGGTCATGAATTTTTTAACAAACCAGTGTTTCATTGGAAAATACCAGCTGATTTTGTCAAAGACAAAATTTTTCTCAAGGACAAGCGCATTTCAACTAACTAAAAAAGACAATGAGAGTTAGAACACACACTTATTATAGCAAAGTGTTCAGGATATTTCTGTCTAAGCAGGATTTCTAGGTGAACGTCCATCCATGAACCAAAATGCCAAGGGACCTCAGATTGCGGATCCTCCACCCATAGCAAATACTCTGATCAACAGGCTGCTGAGGAGCTCTTCCTGAGCTCTCCGATTTATTTTCCTTGAAAACTCTCAAAAAATCCCTGATTTTCATTCTGACGCAGATTAGAGAATAGTTTCTGCAACCTGAAGTTTCATGAGGAAAGAAAAACTAGTTCATTCACTGCTCTTAGTATAATTCACCCTCAGGGAAATGCTGTTCTAGAATAAAAGCATTTTCTTACTTTGGAGTAATTACTTTTACTCCAGAATAGTTTATGCACATGAGGGAGTTAAAATAACGTAGCTAGAGCTATAACTTTTATCCTATTGCCATACTACTCAACTTCCCAGTATGTTCAAGTCTGGAAGGATATGAAAGTAAAATGTATACTCCTTTTCTTATTGAGAGTATTAGCTCTTCTTAGGTCAATGTTGCATATAGATGCCCTATTGACAAGATTAGTCCTGCATGACAAAATCAGATCTGCAAAGACAGGTGAAGGATGAACCATAGCCTGTTCAAGGAGTAAACATGGACTTTACTTGTTGAGCAGCACTTACATGCAGGATCAGTGCACACACACATCCCTGTATGGACTCACATGCACGCTCACACACATGAAGCCTTTGTACACACATGCTTTTTTCATGTCCCTGGCCTGACCCTTGGCTAATTCTGAGTTGGGAAGTGCAGAAATAGCAAGGAGGCCTTTCACTATGGATAAGACTGAAATAAGGAAAGAATATGAGGTGAAAGTGGTGTCAGCACATTATGTTACATCCACCCATCATTTTTCTCCCAATATTTCTCACTGGAAGTAGCTCTGAAGACATCACAATAATTACTATTGGCAGGATTTGTGTGGGTGAGGTGCTGAGAACTAAACAAACCCAAAGTCTGAATTGCCATTTGAGTCTTCCCACGCAGAGTGGCCTCTTCAGCAATGAGATGAGGTCAACAGATGGAGGAGGATGGAGAGGAAGGGAATTCCATATTAGTGCTTTTGAGCTCATCCTCTTTCCTTGTACAGAGAGTATTTCTATCTATTTCAGGTTGTGCAGGACTGCCTCTTATCCATAAAGTCAGCCTATCAGCACACAGGGGTCTGAAAGCATTCTGAGCCCTTTTATGGCACCATCACATCACATTGTCTCAGCACCACTTTGTAATGCTTTGTTTCAGGCTGGAGAGAGAGTTTCTTATTGCAAAAATTACTGAACTTGTCATGCATTACAAGCACTCAAAATTGACAGCTTAAAGGTTGAGATGCCTTTAACAAAAAGCCCAGCACAGCAGCCTTTCCATTTGCTAGTGTAGCACAATACAGTAATCACCAAGAGTCTTTAGTCCTTCCACAGACCACAGAACCTTACACTTGTAGCCTGCTGTCCTGTTCAATCCCTTGTTTTGCCCGTGGACACATATTTCACTGCTGATTGACATGAAAACAGCATGTCTTGGCATTTGGCTCTTTTTTATTTTTGCCATGTCACTCATAACAGCTGTAATCACCTTGGCCTGAAGAGTGCTCAGGAGACTTCCAGAAAACAAGCGAGGAATGTTAAGTGCGTTGAAGCAGTAAGGGTCAAGCTACCTCCCAAGCAGGACTTAGGGTGATCATTTAGGGTGATGGAGACTCTTCATGTTGAGGGAGAGATCACAGGCTTAGACAAACCACACTGCAAAGTAAGTTGCACACCATGTACTTCTCTGCATTGATAAATTCTGCTCTCTCATCAACAAATTCAGACTTCTCATGAGAGAAGGCTCTGCCCAGACTCAGCTTCCCAGCCTCGTAAGGCTGGTGTCTGTAGTTGACATAGTCAGAGGGACTCGTACACACAACAAGACTGGATAAACAAACATCTTGGTACAAACCAGATAAGACCGGCGTGCATTTTTCTGCATCTCCATAACCCGCAGCAGGAGGCAGATTCTATTCTAGCATAGGATGACCAAAAGCTTCTGTCACATTTGTTCGCACGCCTGTGTTGGAGGAGGCATGTGGCTGACTCGGAGAATCCATAGGGATTCATGGCTGTCTGTTATTTAAAGACCAGAAATTACAACTAAAGCTGTTACACAGATCAGGACATCACCACATCAAGAGACATCTCCCATCTGACCTACAAGCGTAGGTCTTTCACACAGGACTTTACAGTTGAGACTACACCAAACTTCCAGCACGCTCAGATTCACATCCAAGCACTAACCCAGGAAGGGTGGGTGGAAACCAAGCACAGAAAAGCCCTGCTTAGCCACTAGATGTTGCACAGATGCAGCAGCAGATGTTGCAGAGGGCAGCACTGCCCTGGCATTTGCCTCCTTCCCTGCCTGGATGTATGGACTCTGCCCCCACGTGTCCATTGCCAGGAGGGGAGCCAGGTTTGGGGGCACACACAACTGACTGCAATTGTGTGTCTCCAGGACAAGCCCATACTGTGTGAGGCAGGTTCCAGCCTGTGCAGGCAGTGCTATTTGACCCTTACGCAGCCCATTCATTCCCCTTGTACAAAAGAAAGTCTTGTTTAATTTCATGTTGATGAAAGATGTGGAGTGGAGAGAAGCTCAGAAACAGAAGCCACTTTCTAATGTAGCCGAGGAGCTGGGTGACAACTGCCCTCTGTTCTCCACCCCCAGCCCCCCTCTGCCTCCCAAAGGGAACAGACAAAGGACGTGTCATGATCCGCTTTTGGAAAAAGGAGGACTTGACATCGCTGTCAGTGCAGCAGTTGTGGAAAGCAGGGCCCTTTGCATCCTTCAGGATGTGAGATTAATATTGGGTGTTAGAAATGGCAGCACAGAGAGACCTGCTGTGGTCAACGCGTGTCGAGTGGCAGCATCTCCTCGGCAAGATTGAGGTCTGTATGGCAGCACTTTCAAAAGCTACACCTGCATCAATCCAGTATAATGACACGGAGGATCTGGCCCGTGCTTTCAAAAGATAGCTCACTTTAGAAGTGGCTTCTTATAAAAGCAGTTACTTTTCTTTATGGAAAAACCTTATCAAATTTAACAGAGATGAGACTGACAGAATGGCATAGAAATTATTCTTAAAGCTGACACTTTAATAGAGTGACTTACCTTTTTTTTAAGCCATCCTACAGAAATCAGCCATCAAATATACAACTCTCTGCTCGGCATTAAAGGATGGCTCATAAATCAATTGAATGGTAAATAAATATTTTCCCTCTGCAAAACTTTTCCAGAGAAGTGCCCTCCTCCAGGTGGATAGGGAGACCCTGCCCAAATAGCTCAATAGTTCAAGGAGACCAGAAGGGCTGGCTGCCTTCAGGTGATGGCTACGTATCTTCAAGTTTCTTACTTGCTACTGAAGGTAGGGATCTACTGTCACCTGAGCTTGGATTTCCTTAAACTCCTCCATCAGTACAATGTTCCTTCTCACCTCCCTACTCCTTTCCTGTTCTCCCACCACATGGGAATATTCCTTGAGACTTTCTTTTGTGCTGCATTTTTTTGGCTGGTGGATAGGAGTGATTTAGTTTTCTAGGACCTGGGGAAAGGCAGTCACTCAGGCTCTTTCAAGGCTTTCATGGATAGACCCCATCCCAGGGAGCAAGGTACACACAGAGGCAGGCAATTGCTTAACCCACGCAGAAGGTGCATGAAGGCATGCAGTGATCCTTACATACGCAGTAAACTCCAGGGGTGGTTGTGAGCTCAGAACATCTCTACGGTAACAGTGCCTTGAGGATGGCTAGGAAAGAGGCAGAGAGCCCTGGAAGTGCTCAGTCAAAGCCCTGTTGGAGGCTGCAAGCCCAGCCCTCGCAGTGGCTCCTTGCTGTACCTTTGGAGTTGCACTGCCGAAGGAGCCGCCTCCCAGTTGAAGAATAACAGATGCATTTACCACACATCAATCTGTCTCTGTCTGGGTCCTTACACGGCCCCCATCATCATCCTATTGAAGAGCCTGCAAAGTATTTAAAAATAGCATTAACACTAACAATCTCTCTTTCTTTCTTCCCTATCTTGTAGCAGAAATAGCTTGATTAGTGTACAGTTCTGGTGCTTTAAGGGAGAGAGAAATGAAACTGCAGTGGTTGCAGAGAAGCTTTTCAGTTTTCTTCAGGCAGCAATTGCCGGCTGCTTCGCAGAAGCACAGGCTCTTCAAAGAATGGCAGGTTTTAGATCAAGGACTGCTTGTTCTGTCACACATCTTGTGAGGCAGATTTACAATGAGGAGAGAGGCACTACTGCAGCTTTGGACCTTGGGAGAGATGCATCTGACCTCCCTCCCACCTCCTACAATTGCTCCTTCAACCATGTCCAGAAGGCTGGGAAGAAAAGGAGTTTCAGGGAGTTGGGGGGCTTGTTCTGTCCTGGGGACAGAGTGTGGCTAAGCAGAAGACAGCTCAATAAGCTCTCTCGAAATACAATCAAGCTGTAGCCTGGCCAATAGATTTGGCAGGGAAGGCCATCGGGGTTTCATTGTGTCCCTCAGACACAGATTTCAGGGGTAACTATGAGGGAACTACTTGTCTTCTCCAGGGCTCATCCTCACTCTCAGCAGAAAGGGAGTGCTACCTCCTCAGCTCACTTCCATACACGCAGTGTTTTGAGGTTTGTATTTACAGAGGCAGTGTGATGTCACTCCCTAGCATTATTTTATGGGCCCTGTCAGCTGCGGGCATGAATCCTGACTGACCTTTTCAGTAGGTTTCCCTCCAGCCTCCATATTCTCTCTCTGCCCTCCTCCAGGGCTGCTGGCAGCTCTTCCTCACCTTTTGTTTGTGAAATACAACACATCAGTGGAAACCAGCAACAGCTCTGCTTGCTTCTCCTCTATCTTGAGTGCAACGAAGAAGTAGGTTCTCAGCACTGCTGCTAATAGACAGGTACCCACAGCACAGCATCACACCCCTGCCTGCAGCAGAGGACACAGCCTAGGTCCTTGCTGACCTGTAGCCGAATCCCTTGGTAGAAGGGAGAGTGGGAAGTGTGAACAACTCACTCCCCCAGTCCTCTAAGGTTCCTCAGACCCTTGCAGGAGCAGCAGCAGGAGGGGTGAGCCAGGAGAGCAGGGAGCAGCTGCAGCCACTCAGCCCAGATGGAGTAAGACCTCGGGAGCTTCCCGGTGCTGAAGCACAGCTTACTCTGCAGCACGAGTCAGTGAACGTTTTCCACAGCTTTTCTTCTCCCATGACTTACAGATGCAAGGCTCAGGGATGTGGTCTGTAGGTCTGCTCAAAGCTGACACAGCATCAGGCCCCTCGGGGCATGGCAGTGAAAAAGCAAGAAAAGCAAATTGCAGGAATAAATTGTATACACATTGCAGCAGAAAGGCACCTTCTCCAGTGGCACCTCCTCTGGGATCTCAAAGCACTTAGCACTCGAGAAGTAGCTTAGCTTTGTGGCAATCTCAGGATGGAAAGGGTGAAGATTTCATGGAGCTTTTCCCATCATGTTGTACTTTCAGTGGAAGAAGTGTGGGCAGGGAGAGGGGCAGATGGCCTAGGATGGTACAAAGTGCTGGGGGAGAGCTGCCACCCTCAGCACTGGCACACAGATTGCTGCATTTGTCTGGGCTGAATACAGCTGTGGTGGCAGTGGAAGGAGGAAGAACTTACCAGTTCAAGAACTCCACAGCCATGTGGCTGGGAATACAGACTGCCCCAAGCAGTGCTTTCAGGAGGGATAAGGAAGGCTGTGGCACACTGGGTACCTTTCCGTCCCCTCCAATGAATCTTCTCTGGCTGTTCCAGCCAAGATAAATGCCTTTGCACAGACCCACCTTCCTCTGACTTGAGTCTCAGTTTGGAATTGTGCAGATTTTGCAAGGAGCCAGCTCTGACCAGGTGAGGGGAACATATTTCTGCTGTGCTGACCCTCAGTCATGGATCTGCATGTAGCAGTGAAACAGTTATGTCGAAGGCTGTGGACATAAAATCGGAGAGCCTGGACCATGAGTAAGCAAAGCCTGAGTGTTTGAGGCTCCAGAGCTGCCAGCAGTCTTGGACCTGATGTTTTCTTCCAGCCTTTGCACACAGTAGAGATCCCAGAAGTCAAAGTCTTTCTTAACCAACCTCTCCTAGAGAAGATCCAAAATTAGTGTGTTCATCCAAGACTTGGGTCCACCTCATTGACCACACAAGATGTCTGTTAGTTATCCCCTCCACATAGTCCCTCTCCAGCCACAAAAGGATTGTAATGGCTTTGCCCTGTTCCGTGAGGATGCAGAGAGACTTGGTGCCTTGCAGTGGGAGACAACGAGCTTCTTTGGTGTGGGTTTGCTTAAAGTTGAGGTGCTGTAGCACCCCAGCTGGCTAATTCTTGGTGCAGAGTAATGCTTCTGCCAGTAGTGCAGGATTAATTCAGGTTTCTGCTGAGCCACCTGTGGGGAAGCATCTCACCGCTCCCTGACACCCACACGCTGGCTTGCAGCCCTGAGCACAAAGGACTGTTCTGGGCCAACTCTAAAACCTGGGACTTTATGCCTCCAGCTCTGAGGATGGCTGGCTGGGTGGATGGATGGATGGATGGATGGATGGATGGATGGATGGATGGATGGATAGATGGCTTTCTCCTAGTGAGGGCAGCCTGGGATGTCAGGACAGGATACTGCCAGCCTTCAACATACTTGTTGAAGGAGAGCGGTAATTTCCGCCTGCTCTGGCAGGGGAGGAGGTGTGTAAGGACACAGGCAGCGGGTCTGCACTGCTGTGAACATGGCAGTGGTGAGTGTGGCAGCAGGTCCTGCCAGAGGCTGAACGTGACCAGCTCAGAGCATCGCTTTGGCAAGGGGAGAAGCAGGTGAGGAAAGGCACTGGCACGCACACGCCTGCTGCTTTGCTCGTGTCGGGTTTGCCTCTGTGTTGTACTTCGTAGATGTCATTTGGGCTGTAAAATGTCACTTGATGTCTTTCTTTCTGAGGTGTGCTCAGCAATGTCTGCTCCAGAAACGTGGATGAGACCTGCCAGCTCTTGTTCTTCTCCAGAAGCACTTTCTAGCCAAGGATCTAAAAACCTTTTGCCCTGCTTAGCGCATCCCACAGCAGAAGCTTTGTTACTTGAAGTCAAATTTGATCAACAAGTCCTCACCTGAGCCTGAGACTTTTACCTGCTGTGCCTCGTGGTTTGCTGAAAGCTGTGGCAACCTCTTTAGGAGAAACTCCTGGGATGCAGCAGTCACAACCCTCAGGAGAACAAGCAGGGGACAGATAATGTGCTGTCCAGCCTTATGTGAGCAGGAAAAGGCTGAAAAGAAGTCTCCTAGAGCAGGGCTGAGGTCTGACAGACCTCATTTCTCCTTCTGCCTTCTGTGCATTCAGCCTCAGTCAAGATACTGAAGAGTTGCTTCATATCCCACTCCTTGAGGCAGCATGGTGATTTCATGGCCGGGAAACACAGTATATAAGGGAGGCAGGAAGGGGAAAACCAAAGCAAGCCTGTCTACTGCTCCTGCATAATCCACTCCTAGGCAGAGGCTCCTGGCTGCTCATGTGGCCAAAGACATCACTCAGTGGGAAGTGGTTGCACTAACACTCCTTGCCTACCACAGAGCTAGAAGGGAAACCGAGGTGCTTAGGAGTGATACGAGCCATTAGGCTTCAAAGGCCAAAGCCTAGAAACTTTGTGGCTCCTGGCTCTGGGCCATGTCCCATAGGTCACCTAGTTAGTCAACTTGTAGTGGTGGAGCAGCTGGAGCATCAGTGGGGAATGAGAAATCAATACAGTATCTGGTTAGAGAGTCACAGAATCACAGAATGACCCGAGTTAGAAGGGACACTCCCATCCCCGCAGAGGACAACCCCAACATTCACACCATGTGTCTAAGGGCATTATCCAAATGCTTCTTGAATATTGTCAGGCTTGGCAATGTGACTGCTCCCCTGGGGAGCTGTTGCAATGCTCCACCACCCTCTGGCTGAAGAACCTTTTCCTGACATCCAACCTAACCCTCCCCTGGCACATCTTCCTGCCATTCCCTTGAGTCCTATCATCAATCGCCAGAGAGAAGGGATCACAACCTGCTCCTCCTCCCCTTGTGAGGAAGCTGTAAATGGCTATGAGGTCCCCCCTCAGTCTCCTCCAGACTGAACAGACCAAGCAACTTCAGGCGCTCCTCATGCACCTTCCCCTGTAAACCCTACACCAACTGGACACTCTCCAGTAGCTTTACATTCCTTTTACTCTGCCGTGCCCCAAACTGCACATAATCATAGAATGATAGATTCATAAAATTATAGAATCATAGAATCGCTTGGTTGGAAAAGACCTCCGAGATCAGCAAGTCCAACCATACCTCTCCACTATTAAACGATATCCCCAAGAGCTTTATCAATACTCAATTCATCAATACTCGAGGTTAAGCAGCAACACGAGCCCCCTGGGACGGGGAAAAAAAGCATCCCACCTTCACCCAGCACTGTCTGGGGCTGGGGCAGGGAAACCTCGAGGGAAAGATCCCCAGCCCATCTCAGCTTTCCCCCCGCATCCCCTCCCCGACTCGAGTCGCCTCCTCTCCTCTCCCTCCCCTCCTCCCCGTTAAGGTGCCCCGCAGGAGCCGCGGCTGCGGGCGGCTCTCGGCGCTGCCCCCTCCCCCGGCGCGGGGGGGGCCTTAAAGCGGCTCCGCGCCGCGCGTTCCCGCAGCGCCGGCGCCGGCTGAAGGCGCTCCCGATCCCGGTGCCGCTCTCGGTGCCGCTCCCGGTGCCGCTCCCGGTCCCAGCTCCGCCCGGCGGCGGGCGATGCTTCCCCGGCATCTCCGCCGTGACCGGCGCATCCCGCCAGGTAAGGGGTACTCTCCGTGGGTACGGGGATTTTGGGGGTGGGAGGGATGCAGGGGTCACCTTGCGGTCCCCTGGGTGGCCCAGGGCTTGGCGCTCAGAGGGGGACCTTGCCCCACCACCGGCAGACGGTTCCCCGAACTTCACCTGTGCTCAGCGCCCCACGAGGAGCTGCTGTCCTTGCACATCAACCCCTCGCCCCAGTCCAGGCACCTTTCAGGAGCAACATCCCCCTCCCAGACTGGAATTTTCCAGCTGTGGGGAGATGCCCCTAGTCCTGATGTCTGTCCACCCGTGGCTGTGATGCTCCCAGTCCTGCTCTGTGTCCACCCGTGGCTGTGGTGATCCCAGTCCCGCTCCCAGTCCACCCGTGGCTGTGATGCTCCCAGTTCCGCTCCCAGTCCACCCGTGGCTGTGATGCTCCCAGTTCCGCTCCCAGTCCACTCGTGGCTGTGATGCTCCCAGTTCCGCTCCCAGTCCACTCGTGGCTGTCATGCTCCCAAGTCCCGCTCCCAGTCCACCCATGGCTGTGATGATGCCAGTCCCACTCCCAGTCCACCCGTGGCTGCAGCAGCTGCTGGCATCAACACTGGGGGCATCTCTGACCAGGTTACCCCAATGCAGGTACCGGGCATGCCACTGCCCCCCGAGAGGTTTTATTGTGCCTCTTCATGACAGCTAATCCAGGAGGTCAAAGGACAGAGGGGCAGTGGGGTTTGTATACAGGCATACACAGCCCTGCTGTGGACATCACCATGAGGACCTTGGAGCTCCTCTCTGGAGAGAGGTGGACTGAGACAGGGCAAGGAGGGCTGGGAAAGGTCTCTGCCCCTTTTCATTCCTTCCTGTCACATGGGTGTCTGCAGAGGGATGCACCTGCTGGTTTTCTGGAGCAGAATTGGGGTGGATGTTCCTAGGTGAGTTGGAAAGTACTTTTTTTGCATTCCTGCTCCTGCCACTCACCCATCCAGCCCGGGACCAGGGGATAGGAAGGTTAGGCTCAGCAGCTAGTCCATGAGAGGGAGAAAAACCCCAGCTGCTACAAATCTGGAGAGAAGCAGCTGGTTTCTCAGTAACTCCGCAGGCAAAGTTGCCAAGGCACAATTTCTGGGTGTGCACTTGGGAGAAAGAGTGTTCAGATCAGCAGGGCAGCACCAAGCATCACTGCAGCAGAGCAATAATGATAAGAAATAAATACCGATCCAGCAACTTGCAGCCTGCACAGCTCAGCAAGGAGTGAGGGAACACGAATGATACAGCCTCTGCAGGTGCTTTCAGCTCCTTTCCTGGACCAGAGGAGGCCTCCTTGTGCAAAGCCCACATGAAGAGAGTAGAGCAGGGTACCACGGCTTCACACGAGTCTCATCGCTCAGCTCTGCTCAGACTCAAATTTTGTGTGGTGCAAAAGGGAAAAATGGATGGTGAATTTCATGCCTCTCATCCCTGGGCTGCCAAACAGCCTCAGACAGGGCTAAGAACTGGGGTCAGATAGGGAGTTAGGAGATAGATGCACAGAGCCAGCAGGATGGGATTCTCACAGAAGGGAGGAGATCATTACGCTGAAATGGGATACCTTGGTAGGACATTATGGGGAGATCAGCCTCAGGTAACAGGGTTACAGGGCAGGAGGGGTGCATTGGCAGAGCTGCGTGTGACAGCTTGTGTCACATCTGTTTGCAGCCGCGCATGCCGCCGAACCCCTTCTCTCGATGCCTTGAAGCAGGATGCAGGGGCCGGGATCGCTTTTGATCAGTGCCTGCTCCCTGATTTCCTGGAAGCTGTGTGTTAGTGGACATGCCTGGGACACAGACTGTACGTGAGCCCTGGCAGCCAAGCGCATCTGTGCCAGCCTGGTGTGAGGCCAGGAGCCCAGTGACTGTGATTCCTTCCCTCCCTCCTGGGAGCGACTTCAGTATCGCTTTCAGGGCACTTCAGTCTGCACTAAATTAAGACTCCACAGGTCAGTTAACATACAGAGGTAGATGTACTGAGCAGCTAACGTGTAGTATTGGGTATTTCAGGTACTGGATGAAATCAAATTAAAACCCTTGGCTTCTTTGACATTTTCAAATTAGTAGTAATAACAATAATTACAATAATTGATAAACTGTTTAGGCAACCTTGCAATCCCAAAGCAATTCAGCCAGCTGACACAGAGCACAACTGAATTACAGCCACCTTTACAGCAAAGGGCCTCAGCTTGACTTGCAAGACCCTTAGCAGACACAGGATGGAAAGTAAAGCACTTGCTCCAATAGCAAGGTTTTTTAATGACTGAGGTTCCTGCACCTTTAGACTTTTTCATGGTGTCATTTGGGAAGACTGTTGCCTAGGGAGCTGTATAGAGCTATAAAGCAGCTAAATGTATGCAAGAGAAAATGCACTTCTACAATGTACAGCTCTTAAATTCACATTCTTCCCATGTTTTGGGAATGTCTTTGCGATTAGCACTTGTGTCCTCTAATGGCATCTTCCCTGCAGAATGTCTGAGGTGGTATTGGACAGCTCAAGGCTATACACAGCATGTTTTCTTCTTGCCTGTGAAGCATCTGTACAGGTGCTTTCTGACAGGGAATTTCCTTCTGCTTCAGCAGCAGACAGACCAGGAGATATCCTTAGTGTTGGAGAGCAAAGTCATACCTAGCAGACAGCTTGGTGGTAGGAGCCTGCAGTGGATCCACTCCAGCTGTACCCTCAAATGGCATTCCTCCCTTCTTCACCACGGTGATCACCTGCCAGCGGCACTGCCCTGCACACCTCCTGTTTCTGAGTGCCTTCATGGCTCCAGCCCTCCTTGCCCCTCTCCCTTGGGATGCCAGTGCTGCAGAAACAGTCACCTTTAGCTTCCCACTGATGCCTCAGGAGGCAATGGTACCATCCCAGCCATGAGAAGCTATCCCACAATCTCAGAGCTTCTTCCAAGGCCTCTTTTTCCTCTTCTTCAGCACTCCCAGCTGTCTTTCCTATTCTAGGAGGGCAATGTTTGGCAGCAGTAGGGAGTTCTCTATACTGCAGGCTTTCATATGTATGTCTGTGAGGGATGAAATATTTGATAGGTTCCAAAGATGCCCTATACTAAGCATGCAAAATTGCTCTGGGAAAGCTCTGCAATTATTCTGCAGAATGTAGACAGGAAAGATGATATCTGTCCCCTTCCTCCTTGTATTTAATTGTTCCTAATAAAAGAAGTCTAAAAAAGGTAATAATAAGCTAGACTGGAAGCTGGATCCCCAACACCTGCAGGGCTCTGGAGAAGTCTAGAATCTCTTTGCCCTTTCTGCTCCTGGCCTGTCTGTCTAATAATAAGCATGATGCTTGTCCGCACCGCTTCCCATCCAGAGATCTCAAAGTACTCTGCATACGTGATTAAGAGCACTCCCTGCCCACATACAGAGCTGTTTGTCAGGATGACTACCCCTCCTTTACAAGGGAGACACTGCAGCTGATAGCGTCAGAGCTGAGACAGCCCCAAATCGCCTGTCTCCCAGACAAGGCCCCTGCATCTCTGAGAAGCACTTGCTGGGAAGCAGCTCAGCCTAACAGGACTGCAGTTTAAAACCTACCAGTACCATAAGGGACTAATAACTACAGCATGCAGATGAGACCTGTGGCTCTCAGGACCCTTCTCTCAGCCACATGTGTGACTGCCTACAGCCTGCTCTTGTGAAAGACCCCTCCAGGCTGGGGTATGTCTCCAAACTGCACCCTGGCCCGTGGTCAGTGCCCTTATAAAAACTTGGTTCCTTATCCTTTCATGCTGTTTTAAGCTATGCAGGCTCATAATTAAGAGCCTGAAGTCTCTTCTAGCTCACTCTCATGTGACAGTAACGCTCCCAAAGGTCTTTCCTTCAGAGCCTGAATTTAACTACTTTGCCAATGTTCCCAAGTGTTCAATCAACTGCCTTGTTGGTTTCCTCCAATCAGTCTGAGATCCTTCTTCCTGAGATAAAAACCTTGCACTCTGCAAATTCCTCAGATTTATAAAATGTGAGCTAATTTTCCTCGGGAGATATGGCTTCCCAGAGCTGTGACACAGAGCTGGGATCCACAGCTCCAGCACAGGAAACTTTAGATTTTGCTTGCTGTTTGTCCCACCTGTGAACAGGTAATGCCACAAATTCCTGATACACAGAGGCATTCATAAAGATAGGGCTAGGTAGCTCAGGGAGACAAACGAGTAGGGACATTGAGGTGAAAACCAAAGCCATCAGCAACAGGGAATGGGGAGAATGAATACTTCTCTACACATTTTTTCTTAGTAGAAGAACTGGATTATGTTCAGGAAAATATGAAAGGTAGCAATTTGATGATAAAAGTAAGTATTTTCCCATGCTGTGCATAGTGACATATGGAGCTTGCTACTACAAGATGCTACTGGTGCTGAATGTAGGATTCAGGAAAAGAAGAGACATTTTGATGGGTAGTAGATAATTCATCTGTGGACAGGACAGTCCGTTTGAAATAGATCTAAATCTTCAGGCTTCAACCTGTCACAATTGTCTAGCATAGGATTTCTTGTGCTTTCCGAAACCCACAGCATTGATCAATATAGGAGACAAAAAGGACAAAAGGAGACAGCCATGCTCAAGTGAAGATCACTGGAGCATATTTTCATTTCCATGCAGAAGAAAAATATGTGTTTTCCATCCTGTGTGCTGACACTTAGCTCTCATAGGTTTGCTTTTTGTTAGCTGGAGTGGGTTCAGGTTAACTTCTGATGAGATTTTGAGTCCAGAGGTGCTTAAACTGCCGCTTCCCCTGCCTGTGCTGTTGATTTTAATAGACTGCCAGCATCCTGGCAACTTTGTGTGGTGCTGGTTTATGAATAATGCTGCATTACGAAAGAAAATGGTATTGTCCTTTGCTTTGGATGTTACCCCTTGGCAATGAGAGCAAGGGCACTTATTCCCAATAGAGCCAGCCTCTAGCCAAGCAAAGTGCTGGGATTACTTTGGAGCTGAGCAGAGTTAGAAGTCAGACAATCTCAGCTCTGGATAAAAGATTTTAGAGGAGCAATGTTGTCTCATTCTGTAAGTTCATGGTGGGTTTGTGTGTGGGAGTACAGGGCACATGGGAACTGCATTTTGCTAGCAAAGCAGGATTGCTCCTAGGCAGTCCTTGTGTGGGAGAACTTGCAGGAAATGCCAAGGACTGGGCAAGCAGCAGTAGTTTGCAGACTGTGCTTCCCCTGAGGTGACGCTCCCTGTGTGGTGTTGCAGGGCAGCCTGGCTTCTGAAGACGATGTCTCTAACTGCAGGGGTAGAGATGTGGTTTTAGCAAGGTCCTCTGGGTCTGATAGAAATCTCCTGGTACCTCGGTCTTGAAATAACACAGCTGATGCTTTCCTGGCAGGAGTACAGGTTGCTGTCTCCTCTCCCCCTCCATGCCCCAGTCATTAAAGTAGGATAGTAAATATTCATCTCACCCTAAGCCTTCCTCATTCCAAAAGCACACTAAAAAACAACTGTAAGGGGATATTTCTCCTATGACTGGAAGATTAATTTATTATTATGGTTATGTCCATAGCCCCAGGTCAGACACTAGTGCTGGGCTCCCTGAAAAGCCCTGGCTGTGACCACAGCAATAGGAGTGCCATTCATCAGGTCAAAACTACAACAAAGTGCCACCTTGGAGACCAGTCCTTGGGTGAGCCTGGGTGGCAGCAAGGTTATCTTATCCTCTCTGCAGTGCTGGGGTGCCTTCCTTACTGTAGGTGGTCCAGTCTAGTGCGTTTGTTAGGTCCCCTTTCTGCTCCACAGATTACCTGAGTGATCTTAGCTTTCTCCCTCCTGATACCCCATCCTCTGGATCCTTCCCCCCCACAGCCCTTCCCCCAGCCCAGATCCACACAAAGGTGAAAAGGAAAGGAGGCGCCGATGACTTTCCTGTATCTGCCAGCTTCCCTCTCCACCTCTGACATGAATGAGGCCCTTCATGTGCTCCTTTTGAGCAAACACAGATGCTTTTGTTTTATAGGCTGGTGGGATGGGATGAAATTAATAAATCAGAGCGCCAGTGCTGTGCAGCCACATTCCTGCAATTTTAAGGCAAGATCACACACAAAAAAAGAAAGCATAAGCAAAATAGGCAATCTCTTCAGAGGGTGCTCAGATGTTTTGAATGTGCCTCCTGCTTGCTGTCCCGCTTGGTCTCCTGCTTCTCCCCCACTCTCTCATCTCCGTTAACCTCGAGTATTCTCCTGTTCCCCCTCCTTCCCTCAGGAATCAGTTTCAGTCACACCTTAATATCTCACCTACATCCATTTTTCTTCCCTCACCTTCCTTTCCTCTGTCCTTTCCTTGTACTTCCCTTACTTCCCCCATCCCCCAAGGTCTGCCTAAGGTTCGTGCATTCAGATATGAAGTTCAATGTCCTGCATGCAAGCTCAAGAGCTAGGAACACCTTGGGTCTTATAATGTGGACAGAAATGTCTCCTTTTATACCTGATTCCTCCTCCCTGCCTCAGTTTCTCCTCGTAAGGAGAATGGTGCTGCCTGAGCAGTTCAATGAATGTCTCTGGGGATAAAAAAAACCCAGCAAGTATACCAGACATGATATTTAACAGTGTTTCTGTGAGCAAAATTATGGCTTGCCGCAGCACTGGCTGGCCCTCTTTCTCCTTGAAGCATAACCAGAAATACTTTGCCTAAAATGAATTAGGTAACAAGTTTTTAACATCTCTACTTGGCCACCATCAGGTGGTGGGGTGCTAGGAGAAGATTGTTTTCTCCCCTGTAGGTAGCTAACTGCATGTCAGGTTTCACAGGGGCAATGTAAACCGTGTGGTTACTGTAAGCTGCCACCAAGGAGCTGAGACACTTTTTACTCACTGAGAGGGTTTTTTTTTCTAATGAGCTTAGGCACTTGAAAGTCATTTCCCCAGAGTGCTTATACATTGTTGTGCTTATCTTACCTGGGGGGGGGAACTGAGGCACTGAAGCAGGTGAAATGATTTGCCCAGATCCACATACTTACACGTAGTCGAAGCCAGAAAAAGAACCAAGAAATCTTGTTTCACAGTTGAGTGCTTTATCCTCTGGCCTCGGAGGAGGCCAGCAAAGACCTTTATCTTGTTAGATGAGTGGATAGTCATTCCAAGAGAACGCTGGGGCAAGGGTATCTTTCTGTACTAATATGTGTCTTAATGAGTCCTGTTGCTAAGCGGCTTCAATGACAGATCATGCATCTTCTTCACTAAGCATTGAAATAATTTTTTAATCATTAAAGCTAATATAAAATCCTCAGAAACATCCAAATCTCACAGCAGGGGCTCAAATTAGCAAGCAAACAGAAACCAAATCCTGATTATCCCTCTGTACCTCTACAGAGCCCACAGGCAGCATCTGCTGAAGTCAAACATGAGCCCAGCTGAGCTGTATCTCAGGGCTGGGCTGGGCAGTCAGAGGCAAGCTGGCAAATTCCAAAGCTCCAGGGTTCACAGCAAGTTTCTTTCCTCCCTCAGACATGTGTGCCAGCTCCTCATCTCTGCAGAGCAATAGGAAAGGAGGCAGGGGTGTTAACCATTGATTCCAGGTAGCCGAGGTGTACCCTGGCAGATCTTTATAAAGGAGAAATTATTTGCATTTTGGCAAGTGCTATCAAGTGGCAGATCTAAGCCTGGCCAGCATTTTTCCCCTACCCCATATTTTCCCCTTGGAACTGCCTCCTACATACTATTCCCATCAACATCTTGCAGCCTCAGTGTTGTCAACAACTAGATATTTCAGGTGACCTCTCCAATCCACCCCCTGCTCTGCCTTCACTCACACATCTCCCCTCCAATGTGGGATACCAGCACCTCTTGCACTGTAGCAGCCCATAGCCTTCTCCATAGCTCCTCCAGTAATCCCAGTGTATTTCCCATTCTTGTTAGCAACTCTCATGCTGTTTTCCATTTTCTTCAAACCTACAGCGCTTGGCAGCATGTTATCAAATGATAACAGGACCTTTCTTTACAATAGAAGTGATGTTTCTGACTTCCATGTTAGAACAGGACTCTTGGAGCATTAAGGAAAACACAACAAATCTCTTATTACTCGATACGCATCAGCAGCTCCATTACAAGGGAAGGCACAGGACACTGCTAAACACTTTGCTAAGATCTAATCATCACTGCTGACCTCTAAGAAGACTTCTGTGAATGGATATCGTTTACCCCAAAGGATTCTTTGGGAAAGGATAATTAAAAATTGCTCCTATCACCTCCAAGAGCCTTTGTGCATGGCGCTCCCTTCACTTGTCACTCTCTTGAGAACATATTCATACATTTCTTCATGTATCATGACCACTTGCACTTCCAGTGACAACATTAGCCTGCTAGACAAACTCTGCACACTTCATCCCACCTAATAGATTCTACTGAAGGTGCTGCAGGAGAACCCCATGGCTCTCCTGTCAACAGCTACTCCCAGTCAGCGGTAGCTGAGCTGCCATCAGCAAGTTTTGTTCATAGTCCAGCAAGCCAAGCCATGTTTGAATTGTAGCTGCCTGGAAGTCAAAGCAAGTCCTGTAGCTGTTAAAAGCTTGTGCAAAATAGTCACTGGGTTTGATTCCTGCTCTTTTTGTACTCCCTTCTGCATCACACTGCATACCTGATACCAGGTATTTCTCTTCGAACCCCAACCCAGGTCCTGACTTGAGCATCAGGACAAACACAAATGGCCTTGAAATTAGTTACAGCAGCAGAATGAGGAGGCCGGTTTCTTCCTTCTTTCTCCCCAAGAGATTTTGGGATGTTTCCCCTGGCTAGGAGCTGTTGCTGACCTTTCAGGGATATCTTTTGCAGAGCTGGGAAGGGATGGAAATAGGCACGTTCATATGTGCATGTGGGAAGCTGAAAATGTCTCACCTGGCTTGTTGACCTTCACAAACATCCTCAAAAGAGAACTGCTTTTTGTCCTCACTCTGCTGTAGCTCAGAAACACCAAAGTGTCTGCCACACTGAGGAATGCTTACAAAACAACTGTTGACAGAAGACCAGGATGCCACGCACCAGCAGGGGCTTGGGGAGGAAGAGGATGGGAGCAACCTTAGTAACGTCATCCGAAGGTCAGCCCAGTTTTGGTAACCCAGCATTCCTCTGCTGGGAGAGAGTTAATAAGTTGAAGAAGGAGACTTTACTGCAGAAAGAGAGAAAAGACTGGTCACCAGTCACATCATGTACAGAATCTAGTTAAGGACAAAGACTGTGAAAAGCAACAGGAAGTGTGCTCTGGGATAGGAGTTCGTTGTCCAGTAAGGACCAATTGGGCCCTTCTTTTAAGGCTTTCCTGAGTTTCTAGAGATCCAATTCCTGATTCTGCAGCTGCCACTTTTACTAGCATTGTGTCTGGGGAGACTATGCACTGACAATGCTCAGAAAGCTTTTTGATAACCAGAGGTTGCCTTCCTCCCCACAACACAAGGAGAGAGCCAGATTCACCTCCAGAAACAGGAGATTTACAGCAGCAGCCCATTTCTTGTTTAAATGAGAGACTGCACTCTGTCTGCCCTGATATTTCAGGCCAACCTGATCTGCCTTTGAAGTGAGCTCAAAGGGCTCTCCAAATGCAGAAAAGGGTTCAGAGAAAGCCTAGTTCACCTCTTCCTCCAATCATAAGTATCTGCTCCTCAGTTATTCTGCCCAAGGGCAACTGGCAGCCTGTGCATGTGGGAGGGAGGAAGAACAGGACTCCCCAGCAGCCCTGATCTAAGAGCTGGAGAAGCATCTCCTGGTATTTTCTTGCTGGTATTTGTGCAAAGATCACGCTCCAAGTTCAAGGGACAGATGCAGAAGACAACTTAACCAGCCTGAAGGGTAGCATCAAACCCTTATTGCATCCAGGTCTGGAGCACCCTGAAGCACACAAATTCACACATAAGCCCATGAGTACAATAAAGCATAGGCTGACCTCCCTCCCAAAAGAAGGTTTATAGATACCACATGCAAAGACCACTTTCAGCCCTAGTTACTTTCTAAGGGAGAGAGCAGAGTTTGTTGCTCATACTGTGAGCTCAATCTGCCCTCAGTTCCCTCACAACTTTCCTTGCCTTCCCAACAGACAAACCTCTTCCATTTTAACAGTGCAGAGGGCAGGAGAATAAACACTGTAGTCTTCTGACTCTCTGATTTTTATTATGGTGTTTCTTTAAATCAAGCTACACAGATGAGTTGTGGCATTTAAGGTACAAATCAAGCAGCGAACTGTAACGTATATCTATTGCAAAAGACAGTTCTCTAGGTGACACTTTATTTCTTCAATCTACGTTTGTTTTTTAAAATATCTGCATGACACTTGGATGCCACACAGCAAGTGGCAAATCTAATGAGTGCTGATGATTTATTCGGAGGAAGAAATCAGAATTAGCATTTTGGACCATCTCAGCTAGCTATGCTAGCTGAGCATATTTCACACAGCTCAGAGGGCTGCAGCAGCAAAAATGTCCATCAAGGAGACCAAGGTGGTGTTTGTCCTCTTTCCATTTCTCACTTAACCAGCACTTGCGTGATATAGTGGCAACTCATCAGTGCTGGCGAGCATCCATTCTGTGTTAATCTGTGGAGCAGCCACCCATGAAAACATTCTGCCCAAATTTACTGTTTGCACGATGCTTTTATTGATCACATCATTCAGTCAGCATTCCCAAGTAGAAACTCTGGGGAACTGTTGCCCATATGCCGCACACATCCTCTGCCCACAGATGCTTCCAGGCAGTAAGGGCACCAACATACACATGTAGCCATTAAAATGTATTTCCACAGGTTTTGGGAAGACAGTAGACATCCTTAGCTCTGTCTGTGTTTTAAATGGCTGTTCCAGTTGTTTGCAGTGTGATTTCAGCCAGAGCAGCTTCTCCTTCGATTTCTTTTGCCCTCCTTAGGAGTAACCGGGAAGTCCAGCAGGGAAGAGCATTTTGACATTGCCTTTGAAATCCAGAAGAAAACAAGCTGTCTAAATCAATCAAGAATGTGCATTAGTGACAGTATGTTCCTCTGGAGGTCTGCATTTGATATCATATTGACACGTAGCTAAGATCAAAGCCCATCTCTGCATTGTGGCTGCTACCAGAGGAGCAGAATTGGCCTTTGGGCCCCATATCTTTACAAGGAGCTTGTGATCAATGTGGGTTGTTTTTTTTTTTCCTAAACAAGCACCTGTGAAATGTAATTATCCATCAAATAATGTCTAATGCCTTTTTCTCTGAAAAGGTAATTCCTCTCCATCTTTGAAAATGTTCTAGAAGCAAATACAGTGGGTTTTGCCTTTTTGCTTTTGTAAGAAACCTGTAAAATGACAGCTCCCACTCCTGCTGAACAGGCATCAGCTCAGTAGGGAAAGCTCTGGATGAAATGTACAGATACTTTGGAACAATCCAGTATTGTTTTTGCTTCCTTAGAATTATTTTGCCTCCTCAATAAAAAAAAGGTTGGTTTTTTTTTGATAATGCAGACATTGGGCTGATTCATGCTGATACATTTGGACTGATTATTCTGTAATAGTCATCAGTGCCTAAAAAGGACCTCAGTTCTGCCCGAGCTCAGCAGCAGGGGAAAGAAGTTGACATTTGAATAAGCCCCTGACTTCCCTTTCAAGAGAGGATAACTCCAAGCAGACAGGGCTCTCAGGAGAGAGCTGGCTTTCTCAAGAGACTTCTGGTACCTTCTGCTTCTGTTTGGGCCTGAGCTGCCAATCTTCCTCTAGGTATTCCTGGCACCTCTGCATTACAGCACTGCAGTGCAGGTGCAGAGAAATTGTGATGTGGTGGAGGGCTGTGGCCCTCTGAGTCACAGCCCACCCTCACCAAACCTCAGGGGGATGGGAAGGCAGTCACAGGTCACACGGGTTGATCGTGAAGGACGTTTGGATCTGGACTGATTAAAAATAGCCTCATTTAGACCTCCTTTTGCAGGTTGCGGAAGGCTCCCTACATAGCTGGGCTTTGCAGCCAAGTTCAAGGTCTAGTCTATATCCGAACTGGGTTATCTCCATTCCTGCTGATAGCCCAGATAGTGCCTGGATACCCTTGATCTACCCAGGGATAGCAGGCTGAGCTATACACTGTCTCAAAAGTATTGGCTCCTGCGGGACCTAACTAGCAGATTTAATCAGCTCTGGCAATGTTTCTTTGTTTCCTGTTAGGGTTTTTTTCTTTCTTTTTTAACTTGTGAACAAAGCCCTGCCTAAAGCATAACCTTCCCCTACTCCACGCTGCTTAGACATGAGCCACATGTCCAGGATAAGGATGCTCTCAGGAAAGGCACCACATCGAGCTGTTTACAGACCAAATTTGGAGGAAGATTCTTGGCTTGAATTACGCGAGTGGTGGAGGAGTAGGGATGTGGAGGGTGCACGGTGCAGTTCCCAAGGAAAAGCCTGGTTTCTGAGCTGAAGTAACTGCAGTCCCATATGGCAAAAGGATTGGAGCTGGCAGGGAGAGAATGAAGCCTTTCTTCAGAAAGAAGTGCAGGGACTTGGGAAGGGCGGCTGTTCACTGAGAATGACTCACTTCCTGGGGAAGTTGTCCCCACAGGAGCCCACACACCAAGTGATAAAGTGTAGATGGGGCTGAGCCTTGAAATCCCACAGCTGCTGGTAGCTCCAGTCTTCCTGCCCTGGGGAAGGACCTGACCATCCTTCCCAGTATTGTTTTGTTATTTGTAGTTCTCTGGATTTTGTGTCTCCAGGGGGCTCACTAAATTTTGCCTCACCCTCTGTCCCCAGGAGTGGTAGGGAAGTGCTCCCCTCATTCAGATGGCAGGCGTCACTTGCCTGGAGCCATTCACAAGGTCTGCAGCAGAGGGATAATTAAAACCCCCACCAGAAGAATAGCATTCCACCTTCAGACAGGACAGCAGTGGCCTGCATTGGCTGTGCTACTGGGAGGTCAAGATCCAAGTTGTGGGTTTAGGGCCTTTCCCTTCCCTGTTCCATGATAAAAATTTCTCTTCCTCGAAAAAAATACTCTTCCTCTTTTTTTTCTTCTTTGCTTTTCAGCCACCCAGTGCCAGCAGAGTTTAGGGGTGAAATTGCTACTTATAGAGCAGAAAACCAAATCTCCCTTTTCCCCTTCTGTTTCCCACCCCCACAAGAAATATAGCTGGGCAAGAACCCCCAGGCACTGCTCTTTAGGTCTGGCCTGTCCTTTCTGCCCTACATCAATGCCATCCCTGCAGACCTGTCTCAGGGTCAGAGGAGTCCCGCTGCTGAGAAATGTCCTGTTATGGCTGCGTTTGCACAATAATTACCCCTGCTTATCCCACAGCAATAACCCATTCCACCCACTTCTGTGATTCCTTATTGCCATCCTCCCACTTTATTGTGTGCATCTCGAACAGGCAGAAGACTGCCCAGTGAGAGGAAGCGCTGCACAATCTTGGTGTATCTCAATTTTAAATAGTATTGGAAGTTTTGGCTGAAGGCTCTGATGGGCCCCAAGGGAATGGAGGGAGAGGGGACAGCAGCTTTGTGTGGATTTCAGCAAAGCAGAGTCAGAGCTGGTGCTGATCACCACAAATACCGGTGCTGCCATGAATTATGCATTCCTTGTTTAAAGAGAGGTCGCTCTCATCAATAATTGAAAACTCCCTGCTCTGCCTTCAGCATCACATCTCCCACACCGGGCGTCGGGGAACTCATGAAATCTGCATGGACTTCCGCAAGGTGGCCAGAGGCTGATGGAGAGAGGAAGCAAAACGCAGGCAAAACAAACCCAAAACCCTGGTGACAATTTCAGTGCATGAAATTGAGTCATCTGCACCTGTCGGCAGCTCTGCTCCAGCTCTGCCCCTCACACCCCTCTCTCCTCCCCTCTCCACGCCTCTCTCCTCCCAGGGTACACACCGAACAGTAGGCTTGCAAACATGCTACAAGGATTAGAAGGTGTTTCTTGAAGCTTTTGGCTTCATTAGCTGAGACTAGTTTGCTTTGGGTGCTTTCCTAGAAAAGTCTTTACACTGGATGGCAGGGTGTTCCTCGGGGACAGTTTGAATTCTGAAATTTGTCCCTCTGGGAAGATAATGATCTTTCAAGTCTGTGTCTCAGACTACAGACATACAGTCCTGGGGCTGGGGTTGGTCCAACATACAAGGTCTTATAAGCCTGGCTCAAATAAGCTGGCTGCCCTGAACCAGAGCCTGCAAAATCATCTTGCCTGCAGAAGCAAACTTTGAAAGCTGTGATTCTTGTGCTCAATCAGACAGGTGACGGGCAGAACTAAAACCTCAAGAGAGGACTACCAAAGCACGTGTGATCCTAACCATTTCAGAGTTATCAAAGGGGAGATAAACTGAACAGGTTTTTAACAAGGCTATAGGAAAATCACAGGCACCTGAACAGACATGGCAGCCTTATAAACCCCAGTCAGCTGGGCTTCTCCCTAGCTTTCAGCTTTTTCTGCTGTTCACCTGCACGTGTCCTTTCAAACTAAGGGACAAATCACAGATTTTGTAAGGTTGTATCTGAACAGTGAAGCTGCCTGGGTTATTCTGCAGCCTGGGAACCCTTATCCCTCTCCCAGCCTCTGAGCTGCCCAGCCTGTAGCAAATTCTATGCTATGTTTGTAATTAGTCAACAACAGATGAAGGGATCAGTCACACATGATGCTCTGAGCCTCAGCCAGATCTTGCTTCTCTTCAGCATCAGTCTGGGGCATCTAGGTTGGGCTGTGCTCTTCCATCCATGTGCTTCCCTCATTCTCTTCACCTGAATCTTTTCAGATTAATGGCCTCTGCATTTAAACACATGAGCTTAAACAGAGACTGGATGGTGTTTTGTTCTGGGAACTGAGAAGTCTGCCAAAGCAGCGTGAAGACAGAATAGTACGAGAAACATTTTGTCCCTGTCATACTCAGCTTTGTGCTCTGTGTGTGTGTGTGTTTGTTTATTTTTTAATGGAGAACAGAAGATTGATGGATGAAATTAAGAAGAGGGATATGTAATTGGAAAACAGCTCAAGGCGGCTACAGGCAGTGTATTGAAGGCATCCATCAAATATCCAGCTAATGTTGTTAAGGGTGTGTAACACAAACATGGGCTGCAGGAGACACCAGGAAAAAAAGAAGAGGGAAGAAAAAGGGGAACAGTCAGAACAGAGGAAATAGCAAGGGAGGAGAAGAGCCAGCAAGAGAGTACAATCAATAATATTTGTATTGCATTCATATCCAAAGGCTCCTGTTGTGATCAGTGCAGGACTGTACGAGCACATTAAGAGACAGTCCCTGCCCTCTACAGCTTAAACACAGGAATTACGGGATGATCGCTGGAGATGGGTTTAGATGATCATAAAATTTTCTTCTGATCTCGAATCTCATTTAACAGGATCTACTCTGTATGGGTTTAAAGACAGAAGGAAGGTAGCTGGCTGTGCCAAGAATACCCACAGTAATGTCTGCCAGCCAGGCATGCAATTAATCTGAGCCACTTCGGGGACTTTGTTTTTAATTATAAAAAGTAGGTAAAAATATGTGCAGTAAACTTCCATAAGCCCCACTGGGGCCATCAGCAGGCTACCCAGAGGCACTGACATGTGACTGGGTTTTGATGCTGTTTTTTCAAAAGGATGGGCTGATGCTTTAATGGACCACTTTGTGGGAAATACTCCGTGCAGAGTGCACATTAAGAAAATGCAAAGGGCCTTTGTGTGGGGAAGGAGAGAAGATGAATGCTAAAATTATTAGTAAGCCATGGGATTCCTCTAGGCCTAGAAACAGGGAAGAAGGAAGACTCTTAAGGACTGAGAAAAGGCAGGTGAGAGATATAGAGGAACAGAGAAGAGCACAAGCATGACGGATGCACGGGGCAACAGTGGAGGAGAGAAGGTAGGGTTTTAAAGAGAAAATAAAGTATTCCAAGACAAATTTTCTGAAAACAGGGTTGAAGTCAGACTCCTCTGTAAGGTTCACAAGTGACCTGGTGCTTTAGGAGAGGTTTAACATCTTTAGCATTTTATGCTTTGGAAAAGCAACAGAGAGAAGGTGCACATAGAAATAAATGAGGAAGGAGCACCAGGGGAGCTGCACACACACACAGTGTTCGGGAGGCTTGAACAGAGCTGGCTGCGAGGAGGAGGAGAAAGAACTAGAAAGAGAATTCGTTAAAGCTCTTCTAACACTGATCCACTCTCCTCTGTGCTCTCTTGGTAACACAGCTGCCACCACCGCCTCCTCTTCTCCCTCCCTCCAGAAGCGACCTAAGTCTGCAGTTGTGGCAGGCCCGCTGCATAGAAACTGTGCCTGTAAAATTAAGGGCTTTTATTAAAGAGAAAAAACACTGACTGACTCTAGTGCCAGGATATTGTCACTGCAAGCACACCAGAGGAAGTAAGGAGCTGTGATGACCTCAAGCTAATGCCCCAGTGGACCTAGGTGTCTGCTGTTATGAGGCAGTGCAGAACCCTCCTTGGATTTCATTGGTGTCTCTGTCTGTTCTCATGGCCCTGAGTGATGGGAAGCTTTACTCTGTTTTGCTATTCTGGTAAGTGACAGGATATCCTGGAAAGAAAGCAGCCCCTGGTGTGTGTCCAGCCCTGTGTCCAGCCTAGATCTGTAGCTTTACCAAACACCTATGCCTTCAGCACTAAAGCTTGAAGGACACTTATACGTGCCCTGGACCCAGCCATCAGAAAACAATGAGGAGATGCAGAGCTGGCATGTTTGCTGCATGAGGCTCCTGCTGCCATCACCAAAATAGTCCTGTGTGCTCCCAGCCACACAGGTTCCTTGGCCCACCTTTCATCTGTTTTCCATAGAATGAAAGTAGAGGAATGGTCACCATGGTGTTTCCTGAGAAAAGGGGTAAGAAGCATTAGAGATTATCACCATGAATGGTTGGTTTGGGGGGCAATGGAGATAGGTTCCTTTGAGGGATCACTCCAGAGTGGTACCATTGGTGTGTAACAAGGATTGAGCTCATGTTGCAGCAATTTCCTCAATAGGGCTTGTGAATATCTACTCACTTGCCAGAAGACTTGCTGAGGTGTGCTAGTCTTCTATCAGATTTGGTGGAAACAAGTTTGATAGTTATTGGCAGTAGGGCACTGATGAGCCTTGCGATGGCAGAATCTCTGTTTTTTTCAGGACATCAAAGTAAAACATGAGGTAAAAAATTAAATACAGGTCTTAAGAAGGATTAATTTAAAATAGCATCCCCTGATATCTTCCAAGAGTACCGTGGCACTGCTGTCATTACTAACTGAGCCCTTTTGGCCTGATGGGGCTGTGCTTTTCAGCAGCAATTCAGTTCCCAGGGTGTGACTGTGGTTTCCCAACAGAAAGCTCTCTGCAGGAGGTTAATGAAAGTTTCGTGCTCCCTGTAGCCTCCTAATGAGCACCATTATGGCAGTAAGGATGTCCACCAGGAGAAGTATTTGGCATCAGAAAGGTAATCCCATAAGCAACAGATTACACATGTTCCCAGGAGGGAGAGGGGAATAAAATCAAACATCCGGCAGCCTGCTTGGAGTGATAGCAGAAAGTCCTCAGATGGTAATAAGTAACATTGCTCCATACCCTCCTCTGTTTCAGAGAGAAGGAATTGGACCTGTCTTTCTTAAGTAGTGCTTTTGTTGCTGGTGTTTGATAAGAGTATTGGGAGATTTCACATCCAGAGAGGGACCAAAGCAGAAGCTAGAGGTTGTAGGAAAATGTTCATGACGGTGCCAGAGCCATACAGAAGGCAGGACGTACACCAGGCAAGCCCATCTGATGTTGGACTTCCAGAAATCATCTCTGAGATCTCATGCTCACATGACTTACTGCACCCAGGCTGTTAGGGGTCTGTCAAACAGGTGAAACAGGAATGACTGTACAAAGAGCTGAGTCATGTCCCTGAACAAGTGGTCTGCAATAGACGTCCAAATATTTCAGTCCACGTTTTCCAAACTGATCGTTAATGTTGGATAGTTTGTGGAATGCTCCTACCTTGAGGAGCCAAGGATCTGATTTCCAGACAGACTGACTGCTCATTAATCATATTAACTAGTGGGAGCTGAAGGTGCTCAACCATTGTAAAAAATCAAGCACAGAACTACTGTAGCTTGGACCATTTGTAACTAAGCCACACCCTGTTGTTGATAATGCCTTTGTCCTTTATTTCTCTTTATTTTCTTTTAGTTCCTCTCACCTTATAGAAGAACTTTCATAATTAAATGTTAACTGTTGCAGTTCCTCATATCTCATAATCATGTACAATACAGAAATACTAAGAAAGAAATGAAAGAAGTAAAAGTATTCTGAAGTCTGTGATTTAAACAAAATGCTGCAGTGGCCAAACACTGCAAGCCAGAAG
Organism: Dromococcyx pavoninus; assembly: GCA_033558185.1. Lineage (NCBI taxonomy): Eukaryota > Metazoa > Chordata > Aves > Cuculiformes > Neomorphidae > Dromococcyx > Dromococcyx pavoninus. The sequence continues at coordinate 1,899,185 of JAUMJL010000483.1, forward strand.
TAGAAAGGAATGTGGAATAATTAAACTTTCAGCAGGCATCACCAGCACTGTGGAATGACTGAGGCAAGGATTTCGTGGAAAACTTCGTAGGTGATTTCATGCATCACCAATTGCCTCAATGCATCTGCATAGAGAGGATGAATTAAAACTGCAGTGAAAGAGAAACTGGGTCTTTCGAGAATCCCTGACATTTTCTGTTTTATCCACTTGCAGTAACGCAAATCTTGCAGAAGGTTTTTAAAAATTCTACAAAAGAATCAAATTAAATGATTGCCATAAAGCTCAGCAATGAATACCAGCCCTGGAGAGGGGGAAAGTGACAGACCTCTCTAGCTTCAGAACCAGCAACGTGAACGACCCCAAGTCAAGGACAGGGAGTTCTTCACGGGGCACTGGGAAGTTTTTTATAGCAACATAAATAGATAAAAGCTTCTATTCAATAGCACAGGAATTGGCCAGGGCAGCTGGATAATGGTTCAGGCCTGCAACATTAATGGAGCTCCTTGTAAACTTATACTTAGACAAATGCTTTGCTGGTTTGAGGCCCAGCATTTATTATGCCTCCTTCCAAGCAATCCAAACTCAGTCTATTAGTTCGGCCTCTAGACTTACCATCCTAATGTTTGTAGTGACTTATACTTCAGAGGCCTTATTCTTTTTTCTGCTCTGAAGGGTAGAGAGATGCCTGGGCATTGGAAGCTCTCTGCAGCATGCTGAGGAGACGTAACCTTCTTACCACGCTCCTGATCGCCTTGCCATGGGCTCTCCTGCTAACCTTGTGGCACCAGTACCCAACCACCCGCTACCTCAGCCTTATAAGAAGTAAGTGCAAGAGTCCTGCTGTCAGTGTGCTGGTCATTGTGATGATTGCTGGTGCAATCAGTAGGAGATGCTCTCTCATGGGGTGGCTTAAACAAATAAATTTGCCTGAAAGTAGGGTTTTGCCTCCAGCAGACACACAAACTGTTCCTTCGAGCACGTTTTACGAGCAGCTTAGGCTGGCTTCAGGAAGGCGATGCTGATGTGCTCAGCACTGGCTCCAGACAGATTTGTCCCTAGGACTCCCTGGAGAGGAGGTATCCCAGCACTGATTAGTTCTCTAACATCTTCTTCTTCTTTCCTTCCTTCCTTTTGCCCCAGAAGAGACAGATGAAAACGTGACCTCTAAAGCTGTCCTCAATGGTACATCTGCACTGAGAGAAGAAGGCCTCCCATCATGCATTCGGCAGCAGCAAAGAATAGGGGCAACACCCAAAGTCATCCAGAATTATGTGTACTCCAGGCCTCCCCCATGGTCAGACACCCTGCCAACCATCTTCGTTATCACCCCTACCTACACTCGACCAGTGCAAAAAGCTGAGCTGACCCGTCTGGCCAACACCTTTTTACATGTACAGAACCTGCACTGGGTGGTGGTGGAGGACTCGCCTCGGAGGACCAACCTGGTATCCAACCTGCTGGAGAAAGCAGGGCTCAACTTCACCCACCTCAATGTGGAGACGCCCAAGAGTCTAAAGGTGGGGCTGTCATGGATCCCATCCCACACCCCAAGGGGAACACTACAGAGGAATCTGGGGCTGCACTGGCTGAGGAACAGCTTCAGCAACACCCCACCACCTGAAGGGGTAGTGTATTTTGCCGATGATGATAACACCTACAGCCTGGAGCTCTTTGAAGAGGTAAGACCCATAAAATTACATGGGACAGAAAAGCAGGATACAGCTGCAAAGCCTCTTAAGGCCAGGTGCAATTGCAAAGACCTTTAAGATAGGGCTACCATGTGGACTTTTAGCATTAACTGTGAGACAAGAGCTCTGGCATTCTGCCTAGAGCTTTCTTCGTGTGCCGTGCACTCAGTGGGAGCTGGGTATAGGGCAGATGCAAACCTATAGCTTTGCAAACCCGGTAGCCACACTATAAAGGGCTGAAAGAGCAAAGAGCACATCTGCCATGGTGTAGTCTCCTTAGGGAGAGCTGACCTGATTTAAATAAGCACTGAATACAAACTTTTGGCAAAGCACAAATCTGCATCGTTGTAGTGGCGTGATGAGTAGATGTTACAAAAGTTGACTTTCTAATCCACCTTTTCTCCTTGGCTGCCCTCCTGTACTCTGAGTTCCAGCCACCACAACAGGACTATGCCCCTGGGATCACAGAAGCTTGCCCAGACTTCTGCTGGAAACCTGGCTTTTGTGACATGCCAAGTCTTTTGCAATTTGCTAAAATGATTATTCAGTAAACTCCCTTGTCACCAAGTTGAGCCAAAGTGAACTACACCACTTGAAATACAGAATTAAGCATCAGAACACATTTCCAGTTTTCAGCATTTTTTAGATCTCTGTTAAGGTTGTCCTGTCTTATTTCTTTCCAGGTCCTTTACGACAATTTCAGTAAACCTCCACTCTTTAAGGCAGTAGCGATGGATGGAAGAGCAAGGGTGGGGGACTTTGCACTAAATGAGGACAAATATTGATCAGTCAGGGAGGGATATGACTTGCATGAGGATGAAGTTGGAGTGAGAAGAGTTGATAATACAGAATTAGAGGCCTGGCAGAAGTTGTTTGGCATTTTAAAAAATGATACAAATTTTATAAAAAAATATAAAAGATCAGATGAGATCAGAAAACCAAAGATTTTATTTCTTCTGAAGGCCTGAATGTGGATATGGAAAAGCAGTGAGTTTGGTGTTCAGGGAATGTGCTGAAACAGCCTTGTGGCTTTGCAAGCTGTAGCTCTGCAAGCAGTAGCACAGGTGAACAAGAACTTGTGCTGCCTAGAGCTGTGTGACTGTGTGGGATTCAGTGGTGGAGGACAGGTGCCAATGAAAGCAGGGGATGGTACACCAGTGGGATAGGACAGTTGTTGTGGGGTTGAATTCTCACAGCACTGCTTCTTTCTGGCACACAGATGCGCTACACAAGGAGAGTGTCAGTCTGGCCAGTGGCTTTCGTTGGGGGGCTGCGATATGAATCCCCAAAAGTGAGCCCAGCAGGGAAGGTGGTCGGCTGGAAAACCGTCTTTGACCCCAACCGGCCTTTTGCTATTGACATGGCTGGATTTGCTATCAGCATCAAGCTGATCTTGGAGAAGCCTCAGGCCAGTTTCAAGCTGGAAGGAGTTAAAGGAGGCTACCAGGAAACCAGTCTGCTGAAGGATCTAGTGACTATGGATGGGCTGGAGCCCAAAGCAGCCAACTGCACAAAGGTGAGCAGGACAAGAGACTTAAATACATTCTCCTTGCTACTTATCTCCAGCAGGTTGGATACCAGGAGGCTACTTTTGCAGCCTCCTGACACGCTCCTCCACCTTCCACTGGGCCTGCCCAGTGCTGGCACATATCAGTGCCAAACGGTGCTGGGACAGACAGGCAGAGCCTCCAAATTCTCCACAGATGTGAAGTTCGGAGAGCGCTGAGGAACAATTAGTGCTAGGCACTCTTAACTGTGCTAATAAAGAACCTCAGCTGTATAATTCATGCCCTGAATAATTCAAGGAGGATTGGCAGAGGGCTGAGTCTGGGGCTTCTGTCCAGAATGAACCTTCCTCCTTGTCACTGTTTCATGGGCCTGTGAGGTCTCTTCCAGGCTCAACCCTTTTGAATGACATTCTTCAAACATCTGTAAAACCCAGGTTGCTAAGGATCCCACCTGATGAATGTGCAGTTCTCAGCATTTCCATGGCCTCCAGAGCCTCTGAACTCTTTGTGATTCCCTCTAGGTGTTGGTGTGGCACACAAGAACTGAGAGGCCCACTCTGGTTAACGAAGGCAAGCGTGGATTTACAGACCCCAGAGTAGAGGTGTAAGCAGACAGCCAGCTCCGGGGTGTGAGTACCTTTGGCTTTATTGTTTTGGCAAGGCAAATCCTCTGTACCTGTCCCTTATTTATGCTATTATTTCCTCCAAAACTACATATATGATTGTCCCAGTAACTCCCTTACCGTGCCACCCTTTGCACAAGAAGCAGATCCTTCATCTTTACTCACTTACAGTCTAGGGTCTGCATTTCATACTCACTCAGTATGCAGTGACCCTTGCAGTCCACAGGGAAGCTTTGCCTGCACACAGAAAGAAAAGTGGCAGAACAATCCCCTAGTTTAACTCAGTAATAAAGACAAGCAAAATTCCTTGCTTCCCCATTTCTGCCAGCTACAGTCTATTTAGTGTGGGATTTGTCCCACAGAGTGCGTGGAAAGAGATCACATATCTGCAGACAGATGAGCTTTTCCCCCAGCAGCCCTGCCACTGTTGCCGTGCTCCATGTATTCTGCATGAACAACTGTGGTGTGGGTGCAGCAGGGAAAGGCTGATAGGACACTTAGACCACCTCAAAACAGGAACCAGCAAAGGGCAACCTACACAGACTCCCACCAAGTTTGATGGGCTCAGTTCCAATATTACCATAACACATCTGCTGCTGAGGAGGAATAATGAAGGCACTAGGAGTGCCCTTGTGGTCCACAGAGCCGAGTTCAGCAGCAGGAAGGGTTAGTATGGCAACCACCACAGCTGAGGGCAGAAATGTATCAGAGATCATTAATATGTACTTAGAAGTAGAGAGTGATGAAGAACAGGTTTCAGTGGAGATACGACTTTCTCTGCCAGCTGCTATGCCTTCTGAATCCAATGTCTGCCGTTGGCAGATTCCTAGCCCAAAAGCCCCCCAAAAATAAAGGTATCCAACTTGGGAGTATACAGTGCAGTCTGGAATGACTCATATCTGTAGCAGGATACAGGATGCTGAATGATTTATTCCTACTTTGGAAGATATTCCAGGGCTGCTTTCTGTCCTGACCCCAATATACACCTCAGCTCAGCTCTACCAGTGGAAGTAAAACTGACAGCTTTTATACAGGTAGTCATGAGTATTTCAACTTCTGCACTGATCTGCTGTGTGCATTGCTAGTAGCTGCGTACTGCATTTCCACATCATCTCATCATCTCTGAGTGACAGCCATATGAAGAGTGCAAAGCAATCCCAGTACCTGTACATCCAGCAGCAGATGGCAGGGATGGGACTCAGTTGCCTAAATACAGGGACCCTGGGGTAGCCTTTCCTGGCCCCTCCTGTATGGCAGAAACTTTGTACTCTATCCACCAGGTTTTCATTAACATCTCAGGTATCCTAGCAATCTATAAATTATGCCAGACACCTGTAGTTAGGCAGCAGCCCCTCTTCTAACATGTGCTTCCACTAGCAGTAACAAGCTCATTTTACATACCTATTCATGCTGGGTCTGCAGTAGGTTAAAGATATGATTGCCCAAACTCAGCTTGTAAGGACTCAGAATCCACTTCACTGGCCTAGAGGTACCATTTACTTTGTAAAGGATGAGCAGGCTTATAAAAACTCAGACAGATTAAACTTACCTTGCCTACTTGTCATAGAAGGGGTTATCTGCCCCACTACAGATGCAGAGTGTGGATGTGATGTTTTCATAAATGCTCCATTTAAGTATTGGCGCTTTTGTCCTCACCCTCTGTCCCTGGCCAAACACTTGCATCCTCCACGAGAAACACCACACATCTGCTATGGATTCTCATGGGAATGGCTCCTTGTAAGCCATTTGTTGTGACAAAGGGAAGTGACCAGTCCAAGAGATCAAAACACTGCCACCCATCTACCAGGAGGACTTCCTTCCAGGGTGCTTTCCAGCCAGAGTCTCGGCTGGGCCAGCTCTGTAAATGTTTCAGGAGCTTTCCACTTGCATTAGCAGAGAATTTGACCACAGTCCCTTCTGCACCACTCTCTGCCATGTGGGACAGCTACTCTGACCTGCCAGGTGAGCAGGTGGCATCCACTCTAGCAGACACCTGCAAGGTAAATTGCTTGACTGGGCAGTCAAGCAAAATTATGTGATATCCCCCTCCCAAAGTTTTAAATTGAGATCTCTGCTGACGGCTATGGTGAGTTTTGGAGATCCCTATCACAGCTGCTGAGCTTCAGAACCTTGACTGACATGATCTAGATAAGCCAGTGGTGAGGGAAAAAAAAAGAGGTAAAATTGCTCCCCTGAGGATGTTCTGTTCTTAGACACAACAGAGAGAATATTTCTGTCTTTCCCTCCTGGCACTTCATCCTTTTGGAGCATCAGATCAAGCCAGTCAAGTCCCAGACCTCCTAGAGGCCTCTTTCCCCCCTTTAATGCCTGTGGATGTGAGCCAGGCAGACACTGCTTGATGCGGGATTTGGTATTCTGTTAATCCCAGTTAATCCCAGTTAGACCACTTGCATGGCTGTTTGGTACATGTGCCTGGTTGGTGAATTGCCACAGACACAATGTAAAAAGGGACCTGCTGATCAGGTGAATTGCAAAGATCAGGCTTCAACGAGTGCTGCATAAATAGCAGTTATTTTGTCCCTACTGGAGTCCACTCTCTTCCTCGTTCGTTCGCATTCCCACCATCCTTAGCTGTATCCAGCTGAACACAGCAGTGTTTGTGAGCCTGGGAGAGAAAACTCTACATGCCAAATCAGAGCAGATCTGCACAGAGGGAGCAATAAAACACATCAGAGTTTTGCATTTCACAAGAGACAACAAAAAAGAAAAAGAGCTCAACATTTGAAATAAAAGGAAAGTGTTTTTCTTTTCTGCACTAGAAATTCTGCTTTTTTTTTTTTGCTGCCCTGAGGACTATTATGTAGGACCTGAAATGTGCTGGGACTGAGGATCAGGGGCAAGATCCTCAGCTGGTTCCCCAGGGACCAGGAGGGACAAAAATGGATTTCTGAGCCCATCTTCAGCTGGACAAAGGCTTTCACTGTGGTGCTATTGTGGAAAATGGTCATAAGCCTGGTCTCTAGAAATACTGTAGGGACATGCAAAGTAGAAAGGGGAATGTGGGGGTTGTCAGAAATCGTTGGGATTGTCTGTATTGCAACAGGGGCCACAGAGCAAACAAAAGCTATCACAGCATATGGCCTGTCCAGCTGTATTGAAACCCCGTAGAAACACAGGGTTTGACTTCTGAGAGCAGAGGACAGGAATTACTTTTGTTTCATTTTTTTTTTAAGGCTCTGAAAATTATAACTCAAGACTAGTGTCAAAAAAACTACTTGTTCTTATTGCTAACATCTATTTACAGGCATCTGAGAGAGAAGAGTTTGCTTAGGTTAGCATAGGACTTCTGCTGCCTTGTGAAAGAAGTTCACCCACGTTTCAGAGCTTCTAGACAGACAGAAAAGGGATCCTCAGATCTCATCCTCCTGCTCCTTCTTTAAAAAAATATCAGAGAGGTTAAAATAACGATGTTATGGGGAGAAAAAAAAATCCTTCAAAACCATTCTCAAGTTCATAAATAAAATAGCCTGGCTAGAACTCTGCAGCGCAGATAGAACAAGCAGCACTTCAGCCATATCCCCAGCCTGAAGCTGTGTGTTGTGTGGTTGAGGAACCCTTGTGGAGCTGCCTTGTGTCTGCTTGAGCCAGGAGACAGCCTTGCTGCAAATGTGTCTCCTGCCCTGGTTGTACTGGATGTGGTATTGACACCTCTATCTTCCTCTTACCTCATGTTGTGTTTGCTTTGACAGAGGCAGCGGGCAGTGATCACTCTCGAAATTTGTCAGCAACCACAGCAGCTGCGCGCGCTGCCTGTTCTGTCCAGCCCTTTGCTCCACCACTGGAGGATGATAAACACCCCCAAAGGCAGCCACGCCGATCAGCTCCCACTGCCCAAAAGTGGGGACAGAGCTGATGTGGTGCCTTGTGATCCCACAGCTCCTCACCTTTGACTTCATGTGTTGGCTCCCATTCCCCACCTGGAAGAAGAGTGTTTCCCTTCCCCTGTGGGCTCTGTGTTTTCAACCGTTTGTTACAATTTATTAGATTCAATATCCATTCTTGGCTGAAATCTAGGATGGATGCAGGTGCCTCTGAAGATCCCTCCTGGCATATCATCAAATCTGAGCTTCAGTAGAGCAGCTGCAAGCTGCAGTAGTTCAAGGACAGGAGTTGTCACAAAAGCACAAATGTAGACCTGTCAGCCTGAGGCTCTCAAAACAGCTTAAAAACAAAGCTAGTTTGAGAGAGGCTCTCCCTCTGAAGGATGCACTCAGTTACCTACACGTATCAGCCTTCAGTGATGGGGACGGAGCTGTGATGAAGTCCCATTTGGGGTCTGGACATTCAGAAGAGATCTGGTGCCTGCACCTCAGCTGAGAACTTGAACTGCCTTCACTTAAGGTTGTTTTGGAAAATGCTGTCCTAGATCTCCAGACCCAGAGCCCTTTGGATAAAGTTCCTGTCCCACTCAGGGAGACCCAGCAGGTACTGTACCTCAAAGGCAATGCCTCCATGTCTCGCTGCAGAGACTGCAAATATGGATGGGCAAATATGGGTGGACTTGAAAGTATTGTTCCCAGCGGGGAACCCTGCTGCAGCACCATAAGGCGCTTCAGTAGCCTCAAATCACATATACAGACTTGTTTCCTAGGCCTCCAGAGAGGAAGACACCTCTCTGAGGTGGAGGTGGGTGAGAAGCACTCAGAGAAGAGGAATCCTCAGCCTGCACTCATCTCTGGTGAGAATGTTGAGGAGTGTGGAGAGACATCAACAGAAAACATATCTTGAGCATGTAGATGATAACTGAAATAGCAATTGTGACAAGGTTTTCCACTTGAACTTTGAAAGGCATGTGTGGCGCTGTGAAGAGAGAGGAGACAGTGTCATACGGAAGGGTTTCCCTTTCCCTCAATAAAACAGGAAGACGGCCAGGTGGAAGGCAGCCCACAAAGGAGGAGGAGGTGGCAAATGAGGACTGAAAGAAGGATGCACTGGATTAAAAGCACAAGCCTTGGTACCATGTGTGTGCGTGGGGAGTGGTGTCACCGTGACTTTTCCAGGAAGATTCCTTGAACGACCCAGAAACCCCTCTGAGCGCATCTTGAAAACCATCTTCACTCAGGCCATGAGGAACATGGCCTTAGGCATTCGAAACACAGCAAGGATTTCACAGCTGGGGGAAAGTTATGAGCAATCTCCCACTTAAGATATCCTGGGCTGGCAGGAGACTTATTTATTTGTTGATTTATTTATATGAGAATTCTTCTCTGCCTATTCCTTGTTTAGCTTTGTTTTTTAGCTTAGATCACCTGACATGTTCATGAAGAACGAATATTTCCTCCGTCACCCCAGACTCTTACAGAACAGTAGAGCTTGGCGTTCACTGATGAATGTCATATGTTCTGCGCTCCCTGGGGTTTCTTTACAATGGTATCTTAAACTGGCAAAATAATCAGAAACACAGCAAGGGGGGTGTACAGCAAAGGGAATTACAGTTCCTTTATGCAAGAGACGTAGGTGGCACTAAGGTTCTGCCTCCCGAGCAATCATAGCGAGATAAAAACTTTTGCAAAGGAGTGCCTCACTCAGCAGGTAGTCTCCACGGGATCTTTGGAAGCCTCCATGAAGGGAGCTCTTCAAAGGGTATTTCAGAGAGGGCTTTAGTCCAACAAGCAGCCATAGGAGAGGAGCTAAACTACAGGAGGGGGCAAAGGGAATGAGAAGTCTCCTACCAGAGAGGGAGGGAGGAAAAAGCAAAGAATAGGCATCAAATAGAGAAATGGAGTCTGCCTTTAGTGAGGCTTAGGCCAAGGTCTTTCTGGAGGAACACACCTAGCACTACAAGGCCACCCTGCCAGCTATCTCAGCATGAAGTAATATTGAATGGGCCACAAAAACGGTGTCTTCTTGGGGTCCTAGAAAGGTCTGTCACACTGGTACTGGATAGCACAAAAGAAGCCCAGCATGTACAAAACACTTTTCATTCTCTGTTTGTCAGAGCTTTGTGTCCTGTTCTCTGCAGGAGGTAACAGGCCTTGCACTCCAGTGGGCTTCGCCAACCCATCCCTGCCACCAGGCAGGTGGGCTCAGTGCTTCGATATAGCATTAAACCAAGATTAAGTCCCCTTCTTTGTGGTCTCAATGAATAAGCAAGAGTGAGTGAATAAAGGATTTATAATCCTCCATTTTCCCCTCCGAGAGGGGCAGGGTTTCTGCCCGTATGAACAGGAGAGGATATGGTGATTAATTCCCTGGTCTTCAGTCTCACACAGGTCCAAAATAGGGTTTTGACACTGATGTTGCATGTTTGTAGCAAGGGTCTGTTCTTATTGCAAAGGATACCCCCACACATATGTTTTTAGAGAGTTGTTCTCTCTGCATTCCTATAAGAAAGCAAAATTATTATTCCTGTTTTTCTTACTGGGGACCTGGATTCCAGTGATATGCGCTACACTGTCAGTTCAGTGCTGGTCAGAGCCTGCTCTCACAACCAGCCCTACTGCACCATCTCCATTCTTGCCTCAGCCTGGCCCTGTGGAGGAGAGTTTATGTGAATCAAAAAATTCCATCAGTCTATAAAGCGTACAGGATCGAGAACTTGTATTGCCAGTGTGGATGTACACAGATGATATTCCAGGCTAGCAGGCATTTGGACCTGCTCAGCACAAATACTGTTTACCCTGAAGAGCAGCCTAAGGACAGCAAGGACTGCTGCTGGCCAGGGTCTGTCAGTTAAGGGTAGGTGAGTAAGAGACGCCACAAGTTAAGATAGCTGTTTGTTAGCAGAGCTGGGTGGGAGAGCCCAGGAGTGGAACAGCATTCAGTTACAGGTATTAGGGGAAGCAAATGCTGTGAATTAATAAGGAGAGAAGCTGCAGATCAAGCCTGAAGGGTTTAAAAAAGAGAAGGCATCCCAGCGCCTGGTTTTTACTAGCATATTAGTATCTGATATTCATGTTCTCTGAGATTAATCCAATTAACCAGCCAATGAATATTACTAACATTTCCTGTTGCAGAAAATACTACTGATGAAGGAAAGAGAATGTCAAGAAAGTAATTTTTAATGGTTATTTATTTATATTGAATGGTACTAGAATGTTATTAAATATGATGTGAATAGTACGATATTGCACCATTGTCTTGTCTTGCAGCATGTTTACTTCTTTTCCGGGAAAGCAGAGCAGACACTATATCAGTTTTAGTTCATCTCCTTTCAAGGGTACTCCTTTCAGTCTTCATCTAACCCAAATGTCACAAGAGAAATTCAAGCAAAAACATTTCAGGTCCCCGAGACTGCTGCCTGCATTATGGAGATGAAGGAAAGAGACAGAAGGAGACAGGAGAACATAGCGTCTCTAGCATCAATTTGCCATTTTGGTGATGTGATAACTATCTCTACTGAGATTGCCCTCTAGAGGTGCTGAGCACAAATCAGAAGTGGGTGGTGGTCGAAACATAAGGCAGGCAGGCAGTTCTCCATCACAAGGGAGAGGGGGAAGGTACCACAATGTGTCTTAGTGCAATGGCAAGCTGTGTTGCACGCGCATTCCTAAACAAGGCTGCTGCTGGCAGTGAGCAGGCTGCAGCAGTCTACTAGGTGACATTATGAGGTCTGTTCTGCAGAGTGCATGGTATCCACTCCAGCTCTGTTGGGCCACCCAGCTCCTGCACACCATCCTCCCCTCTGGGAAGAGCCAGGACAAGATCTCCTGGCAATAATATGGTAAGACACAAGGGGTGTCCTGCACATCACATCTCAGGTCCCAGCAAAAATTGATCCAAGGTCATATATCCATTTTGCCTGTCTGTTCTGTGAAAAGTCTCTCCCAAGTGTTTCTGGAGGCCATGGAACCTCTCAAGAGATGTTTTTCAACACTTCCTTCTGGAGGAGGACCAGTTGCTCAGGACAGGAAAGCAGAGGAGGGCTGTAGCTTGTGGCCCTCTGCAATGCAGCCCCACTCCATCTTCTGGGGTAAGGAGAAGACAACCAGAAGCAGCACCAACAGGGTAAGGAAGTGCAAGCTAAGTCATTACACGGTGTCATCTTCCTAACCAGCTGCACACTGTTTCAGTCTCTGCTTCTCAGTCCCTGTAAGCTACAATGAACTGGGAAAATGGTATGAACTCTCACTGGGTCGCTAGATGTCCATACAATCAGGTAGGAGAAACATGCTAGTCGCTTGCTTCCTCCTTCTGTCTCCAGACTAGAGGATGGATGTGCCTATTTGATAGGAGTGCACTGTTGGCTAATACACAAGTCTGGGAGAACCAGTAGACCCAGGTCCTATTTCTAATGTTCCCACTGATTTACTCTGTCATTTGGCCAAGGTACATCACATCAGCTATCTGACTTTGGGGTTTGTTAACAAGGGACCCACTTCACAGAAACATGTAAGCACTTTTAAGACTCTTGAGGAAGCATTGCTAAAAATTTAGCATACTAGAGTACAAGCCAAATCCATCCCTCAGTAATAAAAAAACCCCACATTCACAAAGGTGTTGCTTAAAGTGCAATGTGAAGTTTACAAGCCAAGGTCCTGCAAAAGGATGGGAAAGAACTGCTGTGGCCAAAGGTACCTGAAACATCCACCCCACTAGAAAACCTTGTTACCTCAAAAAAGAGGGACAGTTCTGCTTGGCCATGGTAGCCAAAAGCCTCTACAATGCCTGTACAAGGATTAATGTTACTTTCCTCTTCCCTTGATAGAAACCCTGGGTATCAGAGGTCAGTGGATAAAACACATCAACCAGTGCTACCTGAGCACCTTGCTTGGTATCACTGTGTTACACCAGCAGATCGTTCTTCCCTCCTTAGGCCCAGTATTTTCAAGGCCAAGCTTCCCAAACTGCACTTTCAACAGGGATCTGGTGCGGACCCCAGGAGACAAGCCAGGGAGGAGAAAGGGAAAGAGAAAGAGCAAGGAAGAATGAATTTTATTAAATGGCATGAGGTACTCCTCTCAGTCTCTCACCATGTTTGGGGCTGATTGGAGATGAAATTACACTCAGAGAGAGGGGAAGCCCCCTCCCCTGGGACAATCCAAAGGCTCTTGCACAAACTTAATTTCAAGCTCTGTTGAAGATGGTGTTTGTCTTTTTTTTCAATTTAATTTCTCAGGCAGACATGTGAAAATGAGAAAGGCAGACCTTTGACTGTGAAGACAGCCCGGTGCCTGCTTCTTACAGATCAGTCTCACATTGTTTTCCTCCATTACTGCCCTCAATAAATCTGTGCACAGGGGTTGCTAAAATGCCTGCCACCTACCTTCCATGCTTTGGTGGAAGCAGTTAAATTTTATATTTTTTTTGCATTTAAGCAATCCTATTCATTTTTAATTCGAAACACACCCCAGCTTTCAACAGCTCTGTTTACAATAGGAGCACTGTGACCTTGACAAGGCTCAGACATGCTGGCATCATAAAGTTCTGATCTGTATTCTGCTCTCCAGTCTGTACTCGCTTGCTCTCTTGTGAGAAAAAAAACTCGTGGTGATTTCACATCCATCCGTTTTGGTGAGGATGGCTGAAAAAGAAGAAGAACTGAATTTCGTTTTGGAAGGCTCCTGAGAGAGATGTTCCTGAAGATTTAGCTCTCCCACCCCACAAAGAAATGTGTGCTGTTTGGCTTTTCTGCATACAGTTGATCTTGCCAGTTGTATGTTAGTTTTCCATTACTGAGAGCATACGTACACCCAGGTGAAAATACAGTTTGGGGTAGACTCTTGCCTTTCCAGCTGACCTGCTGCTTGTACCCAGGAACAGACACAAGGTGACAATTTTTACAAGGAAGTCCAGACTGCCTGGAAGTTTGCAGAGCTACAGTTCCAGCAGGTCCCACTTCTCCTTGCCTCCTACATAGATGAAGGCAGAAAGGCCTTGCCCAAGTTGTTCCTACATTGCAATTTCCTACTGTGACTCAAGGGAGGTTCCTCAGTAAAGCATAAAGCAGTACCAGGCTCTAGAACAAAATCTTGGTTCCTCTATTTGTTTCATGGTTGACGCAGAGATTAATTCTTTTCCTGTCCATGGCATTGTACTCGCTGGATCTTTCAGCAGAACAGCGAGTGTTGCTTTGTTATATGGAAGGAAAGACAAGCAGGGTGTGTTTGCCATAGTCATGGAAGGATGTAGAGAGTCACAGCAGTGTGCAAGAAAAGCAATCTTTGCAGCAGCAGCATTGGGTCAGTTTCAATAAAGCAAGACTTTGCCCAGACAAAAGGAATGCTATTTTTTTTTAATTTAAAAAACCAATTAATTTAAAATTAAATGTGAAATGATGACCATTTACATCTAAGCCTTAAGCAATCCACTTAATTTCAACAATGGGGTTTTCTGTGCAGCAGAATGACTGAGGTAGATATGTTCCCTACATCTCAGTGCAGCTCTGATGCAAGAGTACTCCCACCTCCCCATACAAACGCTATCACTCTCTACCTCATCTTTGTCCCACACGACCCCATTTGGAGGTCAAATAGCAGCACATGTTTTGCCAGCTTTTGGGCCAGGCATCCCAGCTGATGGGCCACCCATGGAGGACTGCCCAGACAGCAGCCACACCTTGGTGCAGGATAGGAGGCTGAGCCACAGATGACTGCCCCTTCTTGCTTCCACGAATTTCCTTTTTACTGCTCCCTCAGTGCAAACCCACCTGCTGACTTTTCTTTGAAGCCTTGTAGGAATTAAATATCTGTAAGATTTCTTTTCCTCCAGCCTGCACCTGGGTCAAGGCAATCATAAGAACAATTACAGGCTGCGTGAAAGATGGATTGAGAGTAGCCCTGACAAGAAGGACTTGGGGGAGCCTCTGGATGAGAAGCTCAACATGAGCCAGCAATGTGCGCTTGCAACCCACAAAGCCAAACATATTCTCAACTGCACCAAAGAAGTGTGACCAGCAGGTCAAGGAGGGGATTCTGTTCTGCTCTTGTGAGACCTCACCTGGAGTACTGTGTCCAATTCTGGAGTCCCCGGCACGGAAGGGACACAGATCTGTCAGAGCGAGTCCAGAGGAGGCCACAAAGATGATCAGAGGGCTGAAACACCTCTGTTATGAGGACAGACTAAGAGAGTTGGGGTTGTTGGCGTTGTTCATCCTGGAGAAGAAAAGGCTCTGGGGAGACCTTAAGGTCCCTTCTGACCATTCTATGATTTTAAATTCAGGTGAAAACAGGCAACACATTAAGAATATGTTGTGAGAGTAGACAGACGGACTGCTAGCACAACCCCGTAAACCCCATCTCCTTAAGAAATCAGCCACTAAAGAGATGAATTTAAGAGACAAGTTTATGAGCAAGCAAAGCCAAGGCAGGAGATTCCTCACTGTGGAGTCCCTTGAGGCACAGATAGAGCATAGTGTATTCATTTCAGTTTCTCTCTCTCTGCTCAGTTCACAGAATCACACAGATTCACAGAATGACCTGAGTTGGAAGGGACCCACAAGGATCATTGAGTTCAACTCCTGTCCCTGCATAGGACAACCCCAACTTTCACACCATGTGCCTGAGGGAATTGTCCAAATGCTTCTTGAATATTGTCAGGCTTGGCAATGTGACTGCTTCCCTGGGGAGTTTTTCCAGTTCTCCACCATCCTCTGGGTGAAAAACTTTTTCCCGATGTCCACCCTAACCCTCCCCTGGCACACCTTGTGCCACTCCCTCGGGTCCTATCATTGGTCACCAGAGAGGAGAGATCAGCGCCTGCTCCTCACCCCCCTCACCTTGTGAGAAAGCAGTGAACTGCCGTGAGGTCCCTCCTCACTCTCCTCTTCTCCAGGCTGAACAGACCAAGTCCCTTCAGCCTCTCCTCACACGGCCTCCCCTCCAGACCCTTCACCAACTGGACACTCTCCACTAGCTTGACATCGTGTTTAATCCTGCGGCGCCCGAAACCGCACACAGTGAGTTCGATAAGCAGTTCAGAGCCGGGAGAGCGGCTCTGGCTTGAGAGAGGAGCGGAGCCTCAACAGCCACTCGTGCCCTTCTCCCTGCCACGCCGTGACCCTTCGGCTCCCTCGGTGCCCCACAGCGCCGTTAACCCCGAAGGCGGGAACGAAGCAGCCCGAAGGCGGGAACGGCGGCGGGGGCAGAGGGAGGGCGGGGACTACAACTCCCAGCATGCCGGGCGGCGGGGCGGCCCGGCCCGGGCGGGCGGGCCCCGCTTTGCACGCTGGGAGCTGTAGTCTCGGCGGGCTGGCAGGGGGTGCGCAGGCTGCTCCGCATCCACACTGCGTGACGGCTGGGTGGGAACTCTCGCGCCGCCGTCCTCCGCCCGCTCTTCTCCTCAGCCTCGGGCCTGGGGCGAGGCAGGGGAAGGCCGGGCTGCCGGGAGCCTCCTGGAGAGGGCGGGGGATACAGGCGGGGCTGCTCCGCCCGCCGCACGTGGGACGCTCCTCTCCCGCGGCTGCCGCCGGCTCCGAGAGCCTTGTCCCGCGGGGTAAGGCGGGAGGGAGCCCCCCGTGCCTTCTCCGCTCCCCTCTCCGCCGCTGTGGTCCCCCCCCAGCCCGTGACCCTTCGGGTTCCCAACCCCCCGTGGCCCTTATGCCCCTCCCACCGTGGTCCTTCTGCTCCCCGCCCACCCCCCCCCCCCCCGGTCTTTCTGCCCCTCCCCCCGTGCCCCCTCGCCTTCTGGGTGGCCTTGAACAGCTTTTTCCCTCCTTGCAGGTTGGTTTAGCTCAAGGCGTCCCGACGAAGCCGTGCTGGAAGACGAAAGCTGCCACCTCAGAAAGTTTGAAGAAGAGGAGGAGGAAGAGGAGGTCTTCTGTGGCCAACGATGTAGTGGAACAGCAGTTCCTGGAAGACGAACTCCCCACTGGCCTGATGGGCTAAAAAACGATGTCCCTCTCTCGCGTCGACAATCCCGGTTTCCTACTGTTCCTGTTTGTCTTCCAAGCGATATTTATCCTGATACTCTACCAAGGTGGACCTTCAAATGTGTTCTGCGGGTTTTCGGTTCCTCAGCGGGTTCTGGATTACTCTAAAACTCACGATGTGTACACTAACCTCAGCTTGTTTACCCGAGCTCCTAACGAAGAAGTGATGCCATACTGCTCGGTGCAGTCGCCAATATTTGGTAGGTGTAAACAGTTAGGGTTTGAAATAGCGGCTTTGGTACATGGTAACCCTGAACACTGCAAGTTGTATGTTCTTCAAGCTTTTTCACTCTAAAAGTGGTATACTGATGTAGTTCTTAACAGTGACAAAACTTTCATGTGCTAATTAACTAATTTTTTTGGTTTTACAAGGAAAGGTATTTTACTGATCTTCAAACTTCTAATAGTAAAGAGTTGGCTATGTAGAGACTGTAGAAAAAGAGTGAAAACAATGCATGGTGTTAATACCAAGTTAGTAACACGTTTTTTTTCCTTGGTGACCCTGTATAATATGTGCTAACGATTTTACTTGGGTGACTGCATCATTTTGACCTCTTAACTCAGCCTTATAGCAAGCCTGTAGTTCAATATAAATTGATTAAGTTGACAGTGTTGTTTGTGTGAGAATGTAGCTTGGCACCTTGCTCTTCATGGTGATCTTTTTTGGCCTGTAATTGTTATACATCCTTTAGGCTTAGAAACTTCTCCTTTAGTTTTGAAATTCTGATCACAGATTAGTTTGAATTTACACCGGGACAAAATTAAAGCTGATCCTAAAGTCAGCATTTATCCAGCTACTGCACTGCTAAAACAGTTGAGAAACTTGAAGTAAATGCAAAGTCATACCCACAAAGCAATTTCGTTGATAGTACAGTAGTGCATTTCCAGAGATAGTGAGTCAGTTTGGCTCAGCCATCCAAGAATGGATGAATTCTCCAAGCATGCACTTGCAGCTGATTTGTTACCCTTGTCTGGTTTTCCGTGTTGCACAGGTTTCTACATATCTAAGTCTTGTGCATAACCAGTCTGGGAGCACTGCTTAGTTAGTTGCCCTGCTGTTCTGGGAAAACTCATCACCACATGTGGGGCATGGGTGAAAGTATTGTAGAAAGCCAGTACTGTTGTTTTAGACTGCAATCTTTTTAACGATGCCTGTTCTTTTGGGAAGTTTTCTTCCTCTGTTGCTGAAGTTAAATCAGATACATGCAGTATGTATGATGAAATTGTATGGTGACTTCTGGGTATATGCTTCAGCATTTCCCGTGAAACAGCTCTACTGGGTAAATACTGACATACTAAGAGTACAGAGCCTTTTTACTTCTCTTTTGATCCAAGAGAAGAAACGGGTGCCAGTTGTAATTGTCTTAGTGCAGTCTTTGTTCATAACTAGCTACAGCCTACCAATTATTTTGGGAAGCTACAATTCTGTGTTTTCAACTTAATTGTTTTATTTGAAGAAGAACAGCAGAAATTTGCCTGTACCCTGCTTGTCTCCACCTACTGATCAGAATCTGCCGTCCTGAGAGAAAGTTTTGTTCTCAAAAAAAGAAAACCAAACAAACCTAGGTGCAGTTCTGCGCAGCTTGCCTGCAAACCATCAGATAAGCAAGAGTAGTGACGTATGTGGAGGAGGCAGACACAGAGTAAATTTGCACTGAAATAACTGGTGCTCTTAGAACCATGAAATAATAAGACCTCTTCTTCTGCCCACCTCTGAGAGAAGGGGTTGGCCTGCTTTTTGTATTTCAGAGCTAAAATGAAAACGGAATGTTAGTTGTAGATGGAAACAAGCAGTTTGTAGATGGGAGAAAAAACATATGAGGCAAAGTAATTTCGCAAGTCTTGCTGCATAAAAATTAGAGTTGCTGTGAAACACAAATCATTGTTGGAGCATTGATACAGATTCAGCTTAAGAAAAATGAGCTCTCTGCTACAACTTAAATTTAACTTGGTGATATTCCCATTAAATATAAGTAGTAAATTATTCCTTTGCCAGCATCTTCTGGGTGGGTTTGCCCCTCACTCCCCTGCGAAATGCATTCTAGCCTGCAAGGTACTTGCCCTTTGTTTTGTGTGTCATGGGCACGTATGAATAGATCTATGAATACTTTATCTTGATAGGTTGTCTTGATTAGTTGTTATCATCTTCTCTCAAAGGACTAATCTGTCTTGGAAGCATATCAGAGAGAATGATGCCTTTTAATATTAATTTCATAAACTCCGTTAAATGAGATTTCAAATTGATTTTTGAGGACTGCAGTCTCCAGTTCAGAGCTGGTGATAAGTCACTGTGTCCACTCCAAAGCGTGTTAAAGTAACTGGAAGAATGCCAAATACCTTAAACAGTTTCTACATCAAGGCTTTTATGAAGTGCAGCATTTTTCCCACTTATGTATATAGTAGATCATTTTGATAACTGTTTGAGTGTAAGATCAGCTTGCAGCTCATCTTTTTCCAACCTCCTGAATCTGAATCTATGGCATCTTGGTTCTTCCAGCTCTGTGAAGTAAGAATTAAAGTAGAATTGCTGAACAGCTTTGCCTTGGAGGAACTAGGCTCTTGCTGACTAATGTTACCTTTTAACGCTTAGTGGTGTCCACTGTATGTTTTGTGGTTGACAACTTGAAAAGCATTGTACTAAATGCAGTGTGCCTTAGCAGCCTTGGCAAGGAATAGTGTGCCTTGGCAGCTGTGTCCTGGGGTGCATCAAGCACGGCATTGCCAGCTGCTCAAGGGAGGCGATTGTCCTGCTCTGCTCTGCACTGATGCAGCCTCACCTTGAGTGTTGTGTTCAGTTTTGGATGCCACAGTATAAAAAGGACATAAAACTACTGGAGAGTGTCTAGAGGAAGGCCACAAATCTGGTGAAAGGTCTAGAGGAGAGGCTGAAGTCACTTGGTCTGTTCTGTCTGAAGGAGACTGAGGGGGGACCTCATAGCCTCTACTTGTTACTCACAAGGGAAGGAGGAGGAGCAGGCACTGATCTCTCCTCTCTGGTGACCAATGATAGGACCCAAGAGAATGGCACAAGATGTGCCAGGGGAGGGTTAGGGTGGACATCAGGAAAAGGTTTTTCACCCAGAGGATGGTGGAGCACTGGAAAAGCTCCCCAGGGAAGCAGTCACATTGCCAAGCCTGACAATATTCAAGAAGTATTTGGACAATTCCCTCAGGCACATGATGTGAATGTTTGGCTTGTCCTATGCAGGGACAGAAGTTGAACTCAATGATCCTTGTGGGTCCCTTCCAACTCGGGTCATTCTATGATTCTAGATATTCAGTGTCTTCATTAATGTCATGAATAAATTACTCAAGTTCCCTCAAAGGTTAAAGTTTCTACACAAATAACCAGTTGCCTGCTTTCTCCACCTTTCTTTTGGTAAGGCAAAGTGTTTATGTGCTAAGAGTTGTGCTTATTCAAACTTAACAAAGTAGCATTTAAACTCAAAATGTTACTTTCTCACCTTTCATGCAAGATGAGGGGTTTTTTTCAGTTCATCTTTTCTGCTTACAGGGAAGAAGCTTGATGCTAGAAGAGTCAGGTTTTTGTGTGTGCTTTTGTTTTATTTTGAAGAGGTACCTCATTTCATGCATGGTTTGTGCTGAACAAGTTGTTTTGGCCCTTGAGGACTCAATTAGTTGAAAGTTCTGTCTGCAACTCTGCTGTTTTAAATATGCTGATGCTATGGAAGATTTTTTTTTCCAAGCCTTCTTATGTAGTTGCTCCCTTTGAGTCCCATCTGTCATAACCTTTTCATGAGTGTGACCATATGTTGTGGTAATGAATAGCTCCTGCTGTGTTTTCTCATGGATGCTCGCCTACTGGAGTTTCTTCTCTTGGATCGAAAGAGAAGTAAAAAGGTGGTAATGCTGGGATTTTCAGCTGCAGTTGAGGCAGCCTTGTCATTAGGAACTGGTGCTTAAATTAAAGCTGATGGTCTGCTTTTTTTTTCTTTCATTTGAATACTGGTAGCATGATGCAAATATGATTCTGTTGATGTAGTGTGTGGTACCACACTTTCTCAGTGAGATGTTCATCCATTCTACTGTTTCCATTTGTTTAGCCTCTGTAAATGCTGCTTATTCTGGTTGAACTCAGCAATTATAGCTGCTAACTATAAGTGTGTAGCAAGAAGTTTAGAAGTCATGTAGTTTATTTCTTAGGATGCAATAGATCTGGTCAAAATCAAATAGACAAGTGTGTTGTCTAGAAGGTATAGCAAGCAGAGGGTATGCTGTCACTGGCACCAGACAGGTAATAGAGGGAGTTTTGAGTTTTAACTTTACACACTGAAGTTTCATATTAATTAAATGTCCTTGGGGTTATGGTACTGGCACAAAAGGACCTTGGTACCAGGCTATGGAGAAATTACTTGGGCATTTCAGGGTGTTGATTCTGTATTCTGTCTGAATTGGGATCCTGTGGTTTCTAGCATGTCCATAATGGGGGTTTCCTCCTTTCCCAAAGCTGCACTTTGGGAGTTTTATTTTTCACTATTTGGTCCAGCCTGCAACTGCTCTGTTCCCATCTGGGATTTAATTGGATTATAGGGTGCTAGCCTTTTGTTAGTTGCGCAGGAGGGAGGCCTGAGAGCCAGATTTTAGCTTGTAGCCAAGGAGTGTAGGGCAGCCAGAGGTTGTGGGAAATGTCACAAGCTAACTCACTTTTTCTGTTTCCTTGGTGTATGCTAGATTGAGTTTCTCAGCTGAGTTGTTTAAGGTATGGGGCCAGGCATCTTGGGAGAACACAGCATCTTGAAAAACCTGAAAAATGCAGGTATTACCCTCATGAATCATATGCTGGGGTATGGAAGGAGATAACAGGAGTGAAACCATTGCACATTATCTTACTCATACCTCTATGTCCAAATTTAGATGTGATTTTTTTGGAATTTAAAGATTATTCCCACAGAACCTTACTCTGCAGTA
Source organism: Dromococcyx pavoninus (assembly GCA_033558185.1). NCBI lineage: Eukaryota > Metazoa > Chordata > Aves > Cuculiformes > Neomorphidae > Dromococcyx > Dromococcyx pavoninus. Next base: position 1,920,762 of record JAUMJL010000483.1, read on the forward strand.
CAAAGAGTGTGATTGTATTGTAGAAAACAACACCCTGCCTTTGTGGGAGAATTAATTCCCTTTCTTATATTTTCCTTGAGGCAATGATCTGTAGTTGAAATCCAATCTGAATATAACATTTCTTTAGCAAGCTCCAATTGTCATTAAATCAGTGGTTAATGGTGCTTTAGTTTAAAAGATCTGATAATCAGTGAGTTCATGAATCTAAAAAGCAACATAAATGGTAGGGTACAAAAAACGTTGGACTGAAACATAGTGGTCTTAAAGGCAGAACAAGAAACTGTCTGCATAGAAGTAAGTAATAACACCTAAAATCTTAACAATAAATGTGACCTAGATTCATGGGCCCACAGCATGATTCTCTGAAGAACTGTTCTTCTGTTTCAGGTACAAAGGTACGGCAGTGAGCTCCAGTTTCCTACTGAGAGCAGCACAGTCGAAATCAAGTTCCTGCTGCGTTTTAGATACTTAAGGAAGGATTGAAAAGTGGTACTTGAGAGTCAGCTATTGCAAGGTCTTGCTGACAAGCAAAGTTCAGGTTTTCCTTTTTTTAAAAAAAAAAAACAAAAAAAGCAGCCAAAAGCATACCATGAAGTGAGAAGCTGGACTTTTTTTGACAGTGGGAGGAATGGGATCAGTGGCTGTTGAGACTGATGTTCAGGAAATGTCTTTATGTGTTCCTTGAGGAGGGAAAGGAGACACTTGATGAGTGCAGGTTTGCCCATCAGAAATGTGCGGTCTGCCAACTTCCACACGCTAGCAAAATGATTCCCAGTTCTGAAGGTACAGCTTGAATCTTACTCCAAATTTAGTCTCACAGTCTTGTGAGACCAAACAGTGGATGGATGTTGCTTCCTTGTGTGTCAGTTAAACAGGATGTGGGTGAATACAGGCTCAATGTTTTTTGTTAGAATTGTAGCAGAGACTGGAAGGGAGGATGGAATGGAAGAAGCATCTTCTGGACTCACCTGCTTAAACACTTGATTAGGCTTGAGACACACCAGTACCTTTGCCTGTTCAATGGAAAGCTGCTAAATACCAGGCCTAAATATTTGCTCTTTCTCTCTTGGGCTTCACTATTATAAGTTTTTTTTAACAAGAATAATTTTTTTTCGTGTTTTAAGAGGGTGTCTGACTTGCAAGATACCGAAAGCTTACTTGAAGTCAACCATAGGATTAACTATGAGCTTGGGAGGGAAAAAGAACCCCTTATTTATAGCTATTTAAAAGACAAAACCAACTGAAAACAAAAAACAACAACTTGCCTGACAGGCTTCTGGTGAACAAAAATATTTTTTATTTGTGTAACATGGCCTGAAGGGAATTCTTGGTCCTACTTAAAGCTGTTGATTGAGATTATTGGCTTTTAACTGTGATTTAGGTAAAAGGTTCTTCCTAGTTCATTTCAGTAATAGATGTTAATCTTGTTCTGCATTTGTGCTTTATTTCCTTAGAAGTTGATTGTGTCTAAATGGTTTCTAAACACTTTGATTTGTGTATAAATACAACTCTTCTGCTAGTTCTGGAACCTTTTCTCACTACCCAGAACTGGCATTTAAAACATGGTAGAATTTGTTTGTTCATATTGTTACAATAGGAGACGTGTTAAAATGGTGATTGACACTTTGTGTTGATTGCTTACTTGTCACTTGTCAAGCTTTCTCTATCTGAAGAATGGAAGAATTCAAATTAAAATGCAGAATTCTTTAATGAGATAAAAACTCTTTAGCCTGCTGGATATGTTTTGCATTTAAAATCAAGGTGCTGAGTAGAGGAACTATCATATCTAATTTCTTTTCTACACTGCACCTATTTCTGAAAATATGTAACATTGGTGTTCTTCCTTCTAAGTTCTGTCATCTGCTTCTCCTAAAAGTTTGAAGTACTGCCTGTTTATCACTACATATCACACGCCCCTGTGACATGTGATTATAAAATCAAATTGGACTTGAAACTTTTTTATGATAAAAGCTAACATTTTCTAAAGCATTTATATTAGTGTTTTAAAGAGTTTCTCCCCCAGCCTGCTGAATAAAATTTTGGACATCTTTGTCCTTTAATCTCTGAAAGAGGCTTAGAGTTTTTCCATATGGGTAGCAAAAGCAGATATGTCATCTTGATTCATTTTCACCACTATTCTTACAGTGAATGCATTCATTAAAGGATCCCATCTAAGCAACACAAGACAGAAGGTTCGCTTGTGTAGCAGGGAGCCAATACCAGGAAAGGCAAGCTGTGAAAGAGCCCAGTGAGGCTTGCTGGCTATGCTGAGGCTCGGGATGATGCCTCTCTGGCAGGTCACCTGCTGGCCTGGTGCTGAGCCTGGCACTCCTCAGTGTGGAGGAAAGCAGCAGGCAGCGCTGGAGTTCACTGTGTGGGCACCTCTGCGTGGTGGTAACGGTTCTGTGCTAGGGCAGGGCTGCTCTCTTAAGTAGTAAATATATGTAGCTAATCCGAAGGTTCGAATGAAGGAAGAGAAACATCACTGACCTTACTTTTTCTTTTTTTTCCTGTGTCTCTCCTTACAGTTGGTCCGTTAACCATCACCTTCAGGGTGCTCCCTAGTGAAAGAATGATCATTAAAAAAAACCCTTTTGTTCAGCCTGGTGGCCACTACAGGCCACCTCACTGCTTAGCCCGCTACAAATCAGCCATCCTTGTAGCCTACAGTAACCAGGAGAAGTACCTTCACCATTTTCTCTACTACATTCATCCTTTCTTGCAGCGCCAGCAGCTCAGTTACGGCATCTACTTGATTCAGCAGGTAAATCTAAATCAGTTGTGCCTGGTGGTGTAGCTAAGCTTCCCAGTTAAGGGTTATTTTCTGACCAATAAATATTAATATTCTAACATGGGAGTATGCTCTTACGCACGGCTTCAGAGCAGATCAGTTATGCTCTCCCTTCTCCAGAACTGAATATCATAGAAATACCATACCACTTGTCAAGATCGTAACTCTGCTGTTGATTTGTTCTGCTTTATATTTCTTCTTGTGGGATGAAGTTGTCATTAAGTGGTAACTTACATTTTCATCTGTTCAAGAGTTGAATGGGGTTTGTCTGTAGCTCGTCAGTGTGGCTAATGAGCAACAGTGTTGAGACTAAATGCTGAAGTGAAGTTGGATATTTTTAGTCAGTATCAAATAAAAACATCTGGATTGACCCTGCTGTGGGTCAGCCTATGCAGGTCATTTTTAACTGAATTGAACATGTCTTGCAAAAAATCAGTGATGAGCAAGCAAGTTTTGGATTTGTTAATTAAAACTAATAGCTGATTGGGAGGGAGAAGCAGGTTTTTTTGTGCCCAAGATCTGTTTGCGCATTTCTAAGCTTTCATAAGCAGTAGTCAGGGCAAAAGTGTTGATGTGCAGATGTGCACCTGAGGCTTGACTTACTGGGCTTTTAAAAAGTCAGCTGTCTTTGGGTGCCCACAGTCTGTAGCCCCACACAAAGCAGAGCTTACAATTGCTGAGAATATTGTGAAGGCAGTGGGTAAAATTTTCATAGTCTGGGGTATGAAATCCAGCCAGTATTGATTCATTCCAGTGTCAATCAACTAAATAAGGATTTTTTACTAACATAAATTTTAACTTAGTTATCCTCTTTGTTGTTTTGGTGAAGAAATGTAGGTTTTCTTTTCCAGGTGGGGAATGGTACATTTAATCGAGCAAAGCTGCTTAATGTTGGTGTCAGGGAAGCCCTGAGGGATGAAGACTGGGACTGCCTTCTCCTGCATGATGTGGATCTGGTACCTGAGAACGATTATAATCTCTATGTTTGCGATGAATACTATCCCAAGCATATGGCTAGTGCCATGGATAAGTTTCAGTACACGTAAGTGCCTCCATTTGCTTTGAATCATAAAACTGTTAAGGTTGGAAAAGACCTCTAAGATCATGTAGTGCAACGTCGGCCCAACACCACCGTGCCTACTAAACCATGTCCCGAAGTGCCACACCTACGTGTTTTTTGAACACCTCTAGGGAATGAGATTTCACCACTTCCTTGGGCAGCCTTTTCCAATGCTTTACCATGTATGTATCCTAATTGGTTCACTTCCTGCATAGAAAGTATGAATGGGGACAGTGAAAGATACAACCTTTAAGAGTTTTTTTGTTTGTTTTTCACTAGTAACTTCCCCAGAAAAGGGTATTCTTGACCTAATCATGCAAGTTCCTTGCCAGCAGTTCACTGTTCCACCTTGGTGGCAAATGACTGGCAGGTTTCTGTTTGCCCTTCCTTCCAGAATAAATGTTTAGGGTAGAAGTTTGGATCAGATGGAAGATGTGTGATAGGATGCAGATATTTTGAACTAAGCCAAGTTGTGAATTTCATTACCAGATTTACTTGGGTTTAGTGGCAGGGGGAACAACGGGGGGACATGGCATGATAGAAAATTACATTGGCATTGTTCTCTCAGGTTTTGGCACTGTCATGAAGTATATGATTAATATGTCTGTGACTTGGATAACGTTGTTAGTTTGTCGAGAACCAGAATTAACCTTCAATATTGATGCTTTTTTTCCTTTCTCTTTTAGTCTGCCATATAAGTCTTTTTTGGGGGGTGTATCTGCTCTGACTCCAGAACATTACATGAAGATAAATGGGTTTCCAAACACGTACTGGGGCAGCAGTGGTGAAAATGATGACATTGCTACAAGGTACTAATGGACAGGACGGGTTTAAAATAGAACCAGGCTGGCTACTGAAACACGTGGCTTTACCCTAAGAAATTAAGATATTGTTCCTTAAGGTGCTTGCAGTATCATTATAATCCAAAATGCTGTTAGCATTGGAAATTTTTAATGTCAAAAGTTGTGTGCAGTCTATGAATCCAATCATTGTGTACTGGGAGTACAAAGCTTTCCTCAAACTCTGGAGGACAGAATGTTAGTTCACATCCTTGTGCCTTCAGTTGCTCTGGAGCACATCCAAGGAATTATAACTGCCAGTAGGTAACAAGTGACTCCATTGACATTAACAGGCCCAAGGAAAGGAATCAGCAAGCTTGATGAGTAAGAAAACCAATAAGGTACTTATTAATTCTCAGACAGTTGGGAATTTAAGTTATGTTGGGCATATGGGTTTCTCCAAGTATTATTGTTATCACCAGTACTTGGGATTAAGGAGCACAAGGAATTCTAACTTCTGTCTAGAGTGCTGGATGATGAAGAAGCCTGTGTACCAGTGAGTCAGTGACAGCAGGATCTGATGTTTTTTCATGTACTTCAGTTGCTATGGCAGCAGCAGGCTACAGAAGTGAATACAATGAGTTTAGTTCCAGGTACTCTGGCTAATGTGAATTCTTCAAGTACAAAATCGTGGCTGTAGCTTCTTTATTTAGCTTTGTAGTTGCACAGTGCACCTTCATCATCCTGCACCGAGACAAGCTCATTGGGGGGTTTATAAAACTGAGCCAACAATAAAGACTTTGTGTGGTTTTTGGTCGTGTACTATCTGACAAGTTACAGTTTTGGTGGAATGTTCTGTTCGAGGACTGTAGGATTCTTACAAAGCTGTATTCTGGGAGTTTAAAGTCAGATTCTCTAACATAGAACTCCTCCTTTTTCTTTCAGAGAGGGGTAAGTAAATGGGTGTTTGATCGCTTGGAGATTTGGCATTTACTAAAGGAATAAAATGCCAGGAAAATAAATCTTTGAATCTAACACCACAATTCTGCATCTATTCAGCAGTTCTTAGTACAGCTTGGGCAACTACTGTGATTTTCAGTACCAGTGGTAGAGTCGTGCCAGTTATGAGTAAGAGTGCACTTCCTCACAGAAATCTCTTCAGGCAAGTAGGTTATGTAGATCCCAAAATAGCCCTCTCTTGAGGGGAAGTAAATCATGTATTGTTTCTCTGAAAACTTCTCCTAATGATTAGCGATGCTTTGGCCCACAGGTACAGGGAGGCCATGGACAGTACCTGTTAATGATTTATTCACATACTGAAGTCTCAACTTGCAAACATTAGGAATGAGCTGGCTGATTTTGAATGGCCAGCTTGATGCACCTGCTGGAATTCATTTTCTTAGGAGATGCTTAAGCACTTCTTAACATGTAACAACAAAACTTAATTAGCATTTGAAACTGGTTATTGAAATGTCAAAAAAAAAGGCTGTGTACAGATCTTTTTGCTGGGATACTGCTCATTAAAGCAGAGTTAGTGAAAAACACCTGGCTGCTTCTTACAGAGGACAGACTTCAGTACTTGCTAATATTACTCCTGGCAAACACCAGGATCTATTTTTTATTAGAAGAGAACACTACCTTAATTGGAACTGCTTATTTGTTAACATCACCAACTGCAGAAAAGCCTGTTGGGTTTTTCTTAACAGTAAATGAAAGTATTAACTGTTTCATATTATGGTTTTAGTTTCATCTTGCAATGCAAAAAGTGTAACAGCAAAGCATGCTTAGCCTGCTTGCTTTGTCTTGTCATTGTGATTGAACATGCAATAAGCATCTGTTCAGAAAACAAGAAACATTGTCTAAGTCATGTCATTCTGTCAATGAAGTGTTCTTATCATTTGATGGCTCGAGACTAACAAATACTTTCAGTTCTGTAGCCTCTCTCAGCTTCATAACATTCCTGCTTCGGTGCCACTTGCTGCTGTACCAGATCTCCGTGAAGGCAATCAAATGTCACAATCATGCCAGTCAGACTGAGCAAACCCCAGCTGAGCAAACATTCATTCTTGCATTCACAGGACTTTTCTCTGCATAAGAGCTGCCCTGTGATAACAGAGGTTTGCTGCCCATAGTGCTATTACAGGCACTCTTTATTGGTAAACCAATACAGATGCCATCAGCAATGGGTTGCCTGAAAGTCACACAAAATGCTGCGCCTGGGAGCGCTGTTGAGGAATTCTGAGCCTTCGGTTCTTGTCTCCTTTAGCTGCCCTGCAGCTGAGCAGCTCATATTTGTTTGTCATCTGGTGCCTGTATTTATCACTAATCTTTAATGAAGCCAGTCCTCTAATCGGGCCGTCGGAATGAATGGCACTTGTCAAAGAACAGAGAGGCTTTACTTGGATCTGAAACTCAGGAATGGCTTCCTTCCACAAACTGGAGGGGTTTTTTGAAGTTTAGGTGATGGACCTCTTGGCAGTAAAAGCTCTGTTCTTACAAGGAAGTGAAAATAATGCTTATTTGTCAGATTCATGGCAACTGCTCTGGAATGCTCTGGATGCTGATGTTCATTCCCTGCTTGCTCTAATCCTCTCTGCACCCTGTCAAAGCGCTGCAGCTGGAAGCTTTCTGGCCCAAGCGTGGGTACAGCCTGCTAGAGAAGATAATGTGGCACTGTGATGTTAAACTTGCTCCCTCCTTCAGCTCCTACATTTCATTTTGATTGCATTCACACTGAAAATCATCTCTGACTTTGAACTTCCCTAAAACTAAGCCTCGAAATGGCACCTTTACACCTAAGCAAACATTGTTGGTTGTTTTAAAGGATTCAATTAGCAGGAATGAAAATCGTCCGGACATCTCCTCAGCTCGGACGCTACAAAGTGATGGGTGGCAATGAAGAGAGAGAGACACAAGAGCCTTGGAGAAGGTAACTGTTCTGGGGAGGGGCCAGTTCAGAGGTGACTCTGCCTTCTGGCAGGTTGACTATTGCAGTCACCCTCAGAACAGGCAGTAAGTGTCCCTAATGCCACTGCTTGTTTTTCTGCTTTCATGTGGGTATTTAAAGAAAGCTCCCATTCAGTTTCAACTGAATCATTCTGCTCCTCTCTCTGGATTTGAAGGGTTTCTCCTTGTTGCCTATTTTTTTTTCCTATTGTTAAGGACATGTGCTAAATAGGAAGTTAATGCATATCAGACTTCAGCATCAAATTATTCAGGGAGTAAGACTTTAAAAAAATACTGCCTTGAAAATAGGGACAGTTCAGTTTGATGCTGGTTTTTATTACATGGAAGCTGTACCAATTTGCTCTTTAATATGTGTGGATTGACATAGTGGAAGGCAGCGTGCTACTTTGAACACGAGGAAGGTGCTGTGGGAGACCTTAGCAAAGACCCAGGTTCCCATAAAAGACCTGGAGAAAGGTGTTGGGTCCAGTGTGGTGGAGGCTTCTCATACTGGGCGTGCAGACTTCTGTCTATCAGCTCAACACTCAGCTTTCCATAACATCCTTGTCTTAAAGCCTACCTGCAGCAGCCTGGGTACACCACTGCTGCAAGCCTCGCTGTTGCACTCACCTGTGGCTCTCAGCTGGGGACAGTTCCTTGGGGGTTTTTGCAGTCTGTAGCTGCCACCTCACTGGGCTCCCTGTCAGGTTAGGTTCTACTCCAGATTGGCCTCCTTGTGTAGAATATTCAGCATGAACTTTTTCTACATAATCTGTGTAGTCTTATCACATGCCTTCTCTCCAGTCTGTATTGTGCGAGAAGAAGTCTCTTGGGGCTTTTCTACTGGCAGCTTTCATCTGCTAAGCCCTTGCCCCCTCTGGAAGTCTCTTTAGTTTGCAGCTCCAGATCCAAACACCACCTTTATTCCTTTATCTAACCACAGATATCTTCCTTCTTCAGGCCAGCTTCCCGACACAACACCAGAAAAACATGGAAGGATGACGGAATGAATTCGTTGGAGTTCAAGCTCCTTTCCAGGACAAAGCATCCTCTTTATACCAACATCACTGTGGACATTGGATATGTTCCTCCATTTTCTTAAGAGGATAAAAACAAAAGCATGTTTGGACTCAGCATGGCAGCAAGCATGTGAGCATTCAGCCTCCACCTCCTCTTGTGGAGTGGAGTCTGCACCACCTGAAACCAACCCTTCCATCCTTAATGCATTTCAGTTCTCTTTGGACAAGACAGAAGAAAAGACTTCAGGAACAGGGTGACAGCTCATAGACAGGATGTGGCTTACTGTAAAAACAGTCAAAAGCACTGTAAAACTATCAGCTGAGCCAGACCCAGCCTTCAGGCCTCGGAGATAAAGGTCTCTCTTGACAGTAAGGTGACCCAGGTTTTCCGCAACCTTTCTTCCACCGTGGGATAGCTCTGTTCCACTTTGCACTTAAGCGTTAACTGGTATGCAAGTCATTCTGTCAGACAGTCCTCCAAGTGCTCTGTTTTCAGGAAGGGGTGAAGCCAGTTACAGGTCTGTAAATATCTCTTGTTAATTTGAGTAACATCAATGAGTTATGTGTGCAGGTTAAGATTTTCTAGAATATTTACTGATTGAAATAAAGGAGAAACCTGTCCTGAAACCAGACAAAACCAGAGCTTAAGTGATTGGGTTTGTTCCAGGCCTGATCCATCAAAGTTTAATTGTTTGTATTGCAGCTCTAAGTAATGCAGGCTGGATGGAATCTGAGTCTGGCACCTAGAATCATAGAATCACTTGGTTTGAAAAGACCTCCAATATCATGAAGTCCAACCATACCTATCCCCTTACTTAACCATGTCCCTAAGCAACTCACCTACCTGTCTTTAAACACCTCCAGGGATGGTGACTCGACCACCTCCCTGGGCAGCTGTTCCAATCCCTGATCACCCTTTCCGTGAAGAATTTTTTCCTCATGTCTAATCTCAACCTCCCCTGGCGCAACTTGTGGTCATTCCCTCTTGTCCTATCACCTGTCACTTGTGAGAAGAGACCAACACACACCTCACCACAGCCTCCTTTCAGGTAGTTTTAGACAGTGATGAGGTTTCCCCTCAGCCTCCTCTTCTCTAAGCTAAACAACCCCATTTCCCTCAGCCGCTCCTCGTAGGACTTGTTCTCCAGCCCCTTCACCAGCCTCGTTTCTCTTCTCTGCACACACTCCAACACCTCAATGTCCTTCTTGTACTGAGGAGCCCAGAACTGAACACAGTACTCGAGGTGTGGCCTCACCAGTTCCCAGTAGAGGGGCACAGTCACCTCCCTGGTCCTGCTGCCCACTCTGTTTCTGACACAGCCCAAGATGCCACTGGCCCTCTTGGCCACACTGCTGGCTCACAGCCAGCCGGCTGACGCACATCCAACGAGCAGCCGTAAGGACAGTTTGGTGTAATACAGTAATCAAGAGTTTAGCAGAAGTCCTGCAGCACAGTGGAACAGTTGGTTAACCACACACTTTCATCAATCTTCTAAAATGAGAATCACAAATTGTAATGGCCTGGGTACATATGCAGATACGCACTCGGCCAGCACTGTGGCCCAAAGCAGTAAAAAAAATGGGACAGCATTTTCTTTCCATCTGGCATATTTGGTCACTGCATTTCCTTCCAGATCTCTCCAGATGACACACAACCTGCAGCCTCCTGCAGAACCGAGACTTTCAGTTTGACCCAGGACACAAGAGAAGAGTTTTGAATTCAATCAATCAAGTGTATTTATTGAGAGATGTTTAACATTTCCCTCCTTATTTCCATCACTGCCCTTCCTCTCACAGAAGCAATTTTTTCTCAGGTTGGAAAAAAATAATTTTCCTCAGCAAGTTTGTAGCTGGTGAAGAATTCTTGTGCTTTTTATGAGAAAAGACTGGCCTGTTCTTTTTGAAGTCATGCCAGGTGCTAGACCTCCTTCGCCCTACAACAACTAAGAAGGTCAGGAATAGCTGGTAGAAAAAGAGGTTTTTTCAGGAGACTTAGTTCAAGTCCTCCCACCGGACCAGCCTAAGCAAGGACACTTTTGCAAATATCCTAGCAGAAAGTGCATAGAAGAACACAAGGGCCTGTCCTTCAAAAAGGAAATTCTCAACCACTCAATTAGATGCTGTGAAGAAAACCTTTCTTCTGTGCTACTGAAGTCCCCTTTCGAGCAGAGTTGCTGGGAATCACCAGCTCTAACAGCAACCACAAACAAGATCTGTGGCCATCTCCTAGAACCCACGCAGTGCTTGCCGTTACGAGTTCTTGGGCTGCGTGCTGAAATCCACTGTGATGTTGACATACAAAGGGTTATGTTCCACTGAGAGCACTTTGTATGAGCAAGAGTTCAGCCCATCTGTTTTCCACGTTTTAGACACCTGACGTAGAAGCTTCATCCTGAGGAGAAAGAGGAGAAAATCATCACTGAGACAGTGGAGTCACTGGGGCATGGGGGAACCCCCAGCACCTCTGGGTACCACAAAATACCTGTTTGGGCTAGGACAAAAAATTTGGGCCCCTGGTACCTGTCTCCTAACCACGTATCAAGACAATGCAATGTGGAACACTGTTCTTGACTCACCTCTGTCTATTTTCTTCATTACCATGGTCTCGTTTGTGGAAGATCATTGTGTACCTGCCTACAGTAGCAGATGGCCTCACCAATTTCATCTTCTGCATCCCAACCCTGGAAGAAGCAACAGTGTCATAAGCAAGAGGTCACCAATAAACAAGCTCTTAAGGGAAAAAAGCCAACATCTGGAGACTCCATCTCCCATAGGTGCCTTGGAAGCAAGCACTGTGAACCAAAGGAAACTGATCTGCATCTTCCACAACCCACTTTGCCATAGCAATGGGACTCTGAGTTGCATTACTGGAGAACAGCTCCAGCAGGGTGACAGATACCTGTTTCTTTTGAATAGAAACAGGAAACAACTACCATAGAGACCATGTAGAGCTTTAAGCACATGTTACACTGCAGAGCACTTTTAAACTAGCATTGTCTGGTCTAGTTTGTTCTGCCCTCTATTAAACCCAGGAGGTCTGTAGCAAGATGATTCCAGACATTTTGCAACAAGTTCATCTTTGCACCTCCAATAAAGCTTCGATATTTGATAGTCCTCCAGTCTAAAAAAGCTTGTTTCCTTTTTTAATAATTGGCAGAATGGAATTAAGAAATAGCCAAGACCTTTGGTAGTCACACCCACAGCTGAAAAAGCAATTGCAAACCAAGAACTGAAGAAACTGAGCTCCTACAGCTTTATAATGACTGTTTGCACCACTAAATTATCAAACAAATTATCTGAAAATCTCTGAGAGGCACAACATCAGAAGGGGCCAAAAAGAGACCTTCACGTTTAGCACAGAGGCAAAACAGCAGGACCTCCAGCCCCCGGTTCTTGAAGCTACTGAAGGAGATGCTGCCATCTGCTGTCTAGACAGAGGAAGGCTGCAAGGATCTCCACACAACGACCCTCTGAGACACCAAGCTTCCCACTGCCTAAGCGCTGCAAGCTCTGTAACCAGCCCAGTCCCAGAGGAAAGACAGGAGCCAAGGCCAGTTGCAGTGTGCACTCTGGGTCATACCATTTGGTCTCCACACCGAGACCACAACAGCTGCAAAGGTACCAGGTGCCACACACAAGCAAGCACTGCTTCTGATTCCAACCACTTGTGGACACCCTCAGTAAACCCTGCTGGTCTGCTGCACAGCCGGTTCTCTGTTGCCCACAGGAACATTTGAAAGATCACCACTACCACCTTTGTCCACTCATTAACTGTGGCACTTGCCAGAAAGCTGGGGAAGATGCTACCAAGCCATCCCCTGCCACTACAGAAGCCAGCTCCTAGGTGGCCACAGAGAAGAAACAGGTGCATCTAGCTAAGAGTTGAGAGAAAAAAGAAAGCTGGCATTAAGAAGAGACTTCTGTCTCTTCTTCCTGTCACCAGCAGACCTTTTAGATTTCTTGAGACACAGCTGACTGATCTGCTCAACTGACGCAGAGAAGAAATTTGAGTTGGACGTTCCCAACTTTAACACACTTGATTCACCAGTCTAATTATTTAATCTTGCCACGAGTATAAATTTTATGTCCCCCAAAAGTTTCTTTGCATACTTCAGCAACTGAAATGGATTAACACTTCCTTCCTATGCTAACAACAATGCAGGATTAGAGGCTTCCTCCTACACAAAGGGTAAAAGATCAGCACAAAAGTTTTGCTGACTTCTTTGTCCCACTAAACCTCTCAAACTACCAACTTTCTCCTTCTTTGACAGGCATGTCCACAAAACTAATTTTAACAAAAACAAAGGGCATGTGCATATACATTGCAGTCTTTCTAAAGTTCAGGTTACTCACTACCTGAACTATTATCATCACCCACATACAAACCAAGCCCTGCTTGCAGTAAATCATGGTAGTCGATAAACACACAAATAACCAGTCTTACCGAAACACTCCTACGCTCTTCCAAAGTACTGGAACTCAATACATTTGTCTCATTGGCAAACCACACTCCAGACTTCAATCTTACTCTTTTAGTTACAACCAGTTTTCAGGTGAGAATACAAATACTGTGTGTACGAGTCAAAAAGAAACTACCACCCACCTTCCTAAAGAAAACCAACCCCAACAACCCCCACACCCAACCAACAGTGCCGTCAGGAGCGTGACCGGGTCTCAGGCATGCCTTTCTCTTTCAAAGAGGAAACTCTTCACAGATCTGCATCTCACACTCCAAATCCCCGCTGCAATACTGCTTTGAATTGAAGGCTCCTGTAAGTGTTCCACCTTTGCAGGGCAGGTGTGAAGTCACATTGATTTTTTTTAGATTTTAATTTTTAAATCAATGCCTCCCCTTTTCACACCCATTCCCCTCTCGGCTTTTATTTAGTTATTACCTGATTCGAAGGTCGTCATCTTCTCCACCCCAACCCCAGTATTTGTTAGAGAATCCATTCACCTTGGAAAACTGATCTCTGGTCAGAGCAGTTACACCTCCAAAACTACCCCGGTACGGTAACCTAGAAGTACACAGGAAGAGAGAATGAAGAGTTGAAAGTCAAGTTCTACCAACAATGAAAAAATCATGCTAAAACTCTCAACCTAGACCTGTCTCACAGAGTTAAGGGTGCACAAAACCACGAGGTAGGTCTTGTTCTCCTCTGCTTTTCACAAAAAGACAGTGCTTTTGCCTTAGGCCAGAACTCTCCAACTGAGAGAACGCAGCCCTCTTTGATAGTTTCCCTCTTTACACGACTCCCCTTGGCAGCCAAAAAGGCACTTCACTTCAAGGATCTGATGAGTAGAGAAGGCACAAAGCTACATGACAATACAGCAGAAGCTTTGCAATGATAGCCAACCCTCAATACCTTAGAGATGACTCTAAGAAACTTGGAATGACATCGGATCACAGCAGGGGGGCATGACCAGTATCCTAGGGAATACTGGTGCAGGGTTATTTACAAGACCCGAGCGCGGGGTACTCCCAATAAAAACATTTTGTCCCTGTAAGACTCTTCAAAGCCAAAACTTAAAGCTGACCCTTAACTAACAGCTCCTTTCCACAAACAAGTTAAAACTGAGGAAATTAAGACAACCCCGTAGCAAAAGCAAAAAAAACCAAATCAACCTCCCCCTGCATACTTAGCTAAGATGAGCACCTGCAGTAACTAAGCCACAGGAGGTTAAGTACAGCACCTCAAGCTTTGTGCCAGGTCACTAGCCTGGATTCTATGTGCCTGCCAAATAACCAAAGCAATGTTTCTATTGCTCTGCTGCAAGACCATCCTGTAGTTCTCAGTACACTCTCTGCAGAAGTGCTCCAAAAACTTGTCGTGAATCTAGTTCATTTGTGCCTGTTCCCACTTTCACTGAATAACTCTTTCTCATACACTTAACAAAGGAAAACCTAGAAGTGAAGCAGCACTGTACTTCAAAGAACTCTGAGATCAGACTTTGAAAAGCCCACTTCTAATTAATATTTAGAGTGACATCACATAAGAGGTGACTCTTGAAAGAAATATACAATGAAACCAATAAATTCACCAGGCACGGGAGTCTTTTTTTTTCTCTGAGGTGGACTGAACCCAACTATTCACTTTAAATTATTTATGTCACACTATCACTTAGGGTATTCATTTAAAAATCAGAACAATCCTGTATGAGATGCTGTACAGCCAAATAATTAAAGGACAACCCTATCCCTTGGCACATTCTCACACCCGAGCTCTCCATATCTGACATCACCTCATCAACAGCAAAAGCTAAGCAGCAAGTTTTATTAGTACAATAGCAAGATCACACTGCCAAATTACAGGACCAGGAGACTGCAAATGTATTTCTAGCTTTGACACCAGGTCTTCACACAACCTCTGCCATATTTCTTTCCTCTCAAAATGATTTTTACCCCACCCAGAAATGAGAAGGATGACAATAATCATTCATACAGGTGACCAGAGATGTCCATACAGTTATCTTCTGTCAGAAGGCGCTCCAGTCAGGCAGAACGTTACCACCAGAAATCTAGTGTCAGAAGGTAGGCCAGATACCAGCATACTGATCCATCAGAAGAGGAATCGTTATCAGTAACCAGGCATTTCCCAGTTGAAATTCTTCCCATATTCCTGGTTTCCTACCTGTATCCAGTACTGTTCCTGCCCACTATAAGGTGCTTTGGTTGTGTGTCACACGTGTACAGGTTAAAGTCATTTTCTGGCACCAGATCCACATCATGGAAAATGAAACAGTCCCAGCTGGCTTCTTTTAGGGCCTCTAGGTAGCCTACATTCAGCAGCTTAGCTCGATTAAATTTGGTGTTGCCAGCCTGTGGAAGAGAATGGAAAAAACCTCTGAAGAAGGTGCTAGATTCTTTGAACCAGAACTGCTCCCAGGCACTTGTTCCCATCACGTAGTTCACAACTGCATCCGCGCGGCACAGCCATCACAGCAGAAACTACACAAAGTTACCCCGTAACATCAGACACAACATCAGAGCAGCCACAGAGGCAAAGTGCTTCTTCAGTCTCTACCTGTCATGAACAAACACGGCCGCGGACAGGAGGGCCCACAGTTATCTGGGCACCAGAAAAATGCATGAGGCAGTTTCACTGCTATTGCTGCTCCTGTCCTGGAGTTCCCATCAGGCTCCATAACAAAAGAGACACGAGTAAACAGTCTGGAAACAGGCAACCCATACAGCTGTGCCAGTAAGGCTAAAGGAAGTGTTTTTAAATAAATAACCAAACCAAAACACGACACCAACACATTACTCCTATACGGATTGGGTTTTAGCTGTCAGAGCACCTGCCACAGGCGATTTATGCTTCTCCATTCAGTTTAGAGGATAGCAATGCTTAAAGAATTCACTGTATTTCCTTAAGTCACACAGTAGGTGGCAGAGCAGGAATAATAAGCATCACTCCTATTTATAACCTAATTATTGTGCTGTATAGGGACTTCTCCCTAGCACAGAGCTTCACTTGACTTCTACTAGTCTAGCCTTCATTCTTGGCTTTTGCTCAAAGCTGGTACATCACAGGGTTTCAAAAATATACTTTTTCTCCTTTGAAGAATACATATATACATATAGACAGGCACCTGAGTTTTGTAAGCTTATCATGTCACCATTCACGCTGGAGCAACAAGTGTGCTGACCCTGCTATTTGTTTTTCTCTGGACTATACACACATGCCAGCCTGTAGAAGGCTTTCTGCTCCCAAGGACAAGGTGGTCACTTGCCTCAAGTTCCCATCTGCGTACACTGCAGGAGAAGTGAGGTTCATTAGTAATGCAGAAGATGCATTTCCGCGCAGTTGCCTCACCTGGTGAATAACGTAGATGCCGTAGTCCAGCTGCTGCCGCTGTAGGAAAGGATGGAGGTGGTCCAGGAGGTACAGCAGATGCTTCTCTCGATTGCGGTGTGGGATGACGATGGCCACATGGTGCAACGCTGAGCACTCTGCAGGGTGATACCGGCCCTTAGCGACCTGAACGTTCTCCTTTTCCACTTCTTCTAGTGTGAGAGATGCTTTGAACGTGAGTTTGCTGGCACCTCCTGTCAGAGGAGAACAAGAAGCTTTCCTGAGCTGTCTCTGGTTGTGGCTCGCACCATCACCTAGGGAGGCACTTTGTAACCAGCATAGGAAACCTGGGTTCAAGCCCCAGTTGGCTTCCCTGCTTTTCCAAGGGAAAAGTATTGCTACAAGGGTATTCCATATGCAGTGGACTGAGAGAGTATCAAGTGTACTTGCTTAAGCTTATTATAGAGTAATGATGGCTAAAAAAATATATTTATTATTCAAGAGAAGTTCCACCTTATTGCAGGAGGACTGGCCAGAAACAGCTGCCAGGGTAAAGCAGAGAAGAGGGAAGTGTAGAGACACAGGACTGGGACTGTGAGAAGTCATCTCTACTTAAAACAGGAACAAAAGCAGTCTTAAGGTAACAAAATTGTAACAAAATGTACCAAGGCTCTCTGTAGCCAAATGAAGTTACCATCACTTCTCTTGTACTGAGCTATCGTTCCAGCCCCTCTGGACTCAGTAAGCCAGTGAAAGACAACAATGCAGGCAACTGTGATGGCTACAGCCACAGAGTGTTTACTTAAGCAAATGCATCCCGGGGGCAGGTGTGCAACTAGAGAGCAGCTTTTCTGGGACTACAATGGGGAGGAGGAAAGAATCCAGCTTCACAAACAAATTCCTAATCAGGTTGACAAAAAGGAAGAGGAAGAACACAATGGTTTGGTACTGCAAAGCAGAAGCTTGGTGCTTAGGAATACCAAAAAAAATAAAATGTACTGTAATAAAACCAGCCAAACCAAGGACACAGTCAACTGTTTGATCCTTCCCCATAAGTAGCGCTAACCCTAACACAGCTGTGAAGTCCTTTAGCTGTCAAAATCGACATAACAGTACATCTAATAATGAAACATCAAAAAATTGAGGGAAGGTGAAAAGATTTGGTGTTGAGGTAAAGATAGTTGAATTAAAAATGCAAAAACGTGAACCTAAGGAGGGCAGAAAGAGAAATTAATTCATTACTTCCCACTGGCAAGCAGATGCCCAGCCACATCCTGGGAAGTAGGGCTTCAGCATGTAGAGCAGTTGTTGGGAAGACAAACATCATAACCATGAATACCTCCCCGTCCTTCTTTTCCTGACCTTTTATCACAGAGCATGATAAATAATATGGGTTATCCCTTTGCTCAGTTGGGGTCAGCTGTCATAGCTGAGTCCAATCCCAACCTCTTGCCCACCCCTAGCCTACCAGACTCTAGGGACCAGGGAAAAGAGAGAGACAAAGCCTCAGAGTGTGCGAACACTGTTCAGTGGTATCCAAGTCACTGGTGCTTTACCAAAGCTGGTTTTAGCCACAAGTGCAAGCACAGCACCATATGGGCTGCCATCTCAGCCAGATGCAGCAAAGGTACTCTGTGCCACAAGCCCCTTCCTCACCCAGAAGTGCTTCCTGCAGCTGGTTGTGTTGTAGGTCTTTCACAGTAAAAATCTTCAACTATAAAACAGCCAGGAAGAAAAGCAACTCAGCAGCAGAAAAGCAGATGTAACTTGTCAGCAAGGAGAGGAAAGGACCACCACTTACGCAGGTACGGAGACAGAGCTGGGCAGGGATCCTGAAACGACTCCACCGTGGGAACTTTCACAACTGATTCGAACTTCTCTTCCTTTTGACTGTCCTCCAGGCCAACCGCCTTTCTAAAATCCCTCACCATGCTCAAAGCTTTAGATATTTCCTGTCTGGAGTCCACAAAGTAACTGAAAGTGGCCCCGAGCACCATTGAACACAAAATAACAAGCACCACCATTCTGAATTTATACAAGAGGTGAAAGACATACAAGCTCGAGGCCATGGCTCTCCCTAAACCACAAAACGCTTCCTCTGCTGTGACAACAAGGCAGGGCACTGCACACCCAGTGAGGAAGAGACCAAAGTCCTGATAAAAACATCACAATACTGAAGGAAAGCCGGAGGTAGGGAGGGCTGCCACACCTCTGAGAGTTCAGGAAAGGAATTTATGAGGCAACATAAAAGAAACAGCAAGTATGAACTTAGACACTGAACTATGGTGTTAGCTCAGCCACAAATCAGCGACATGATTTTAGACAAATCCCTTTCCTGCTTTGTTCTCCACTCCCAGTCTGTTGGTTTTCTTTCTTGTTCCCCACCCTCCCCTGATCAGAAAGCGCAACCTCCACCCCACGTTATGTCTCTGTGCAGTGCCTGGCAATACACAGGCTTTAGCACTTCTGTTCCTACCCAAATTAACAACAGCTGCAAGGCAAGGGATTCTGCTGGCTATGAGTAAAGTCAGCTCCCCCCACTGAAAACCACATGAATCTCTGCAGAGTTAAACTTGTGTTCTTCTGAAAGACAGTATTCTCGCTGCTGCGTTGTTCTGTACAATGCAGTACAAACTCACAACACTTAACTCGCATCAGAAATCATTCCTGTGTATCTGCTGTCTGCCAATACCACCCTGTGGATCTTTGCCCAGTGTTCTCCCCTCACACGTTGCTGCAGGACGCAATCTTCCTACTTCTCAAGGCAAAGGGTCAGTTTTCCACAGCTAGAGCTGTGAGGATCCAATCTTTGGTTCTGTTTCTTGCCCTCTTTCAAGAGCTCCATTTTCATACAGCCTTCCACTGCCATCACAATATAAAGTTACCATGCTGATACTCCTCTGTTACTATCACCTCATAGTAGAAAAAAGAATGACATCTTAATAAAAGAGGGCTTTGATATGGAAATCACACAAGAAAATTGCCACCTGTGAGATGAACCAGCGACCGCGGCTAAGTGAAGCAAAGGCAGCGATTAAAGACAATGCCCAAGAAACAGGATGGATCAAAGAGAAGAAACACAGAAATAAGGACGTTTAGTTTATATACCAGCTTTCAAAATATACACGAGACCCTGGAGAGATAGTGCAGGCAGAAGGAATACAGTAACTCTACCTTTCCACTAGTTTAGCCCAGGTGTCTTCTGGAAAAGTTTGCCGATTCAAGGGGATGCAGGTCAGAGCCAGACCTAGGACGGACAAGATGCACTACTCCATGTATTGTCCAGCCTTCTTGGGGTTCACTGGGAATGACCAGCTGCTGTACCTCCTGGCAGGCACTACTGGGAATGACTGACCTGCTCTCTCCATCCACGTGCACCAGACAGTGCTGTTCTAAGGAAGCAACAGAAGGGTTTCAGTGACCTCACCGCTAGCAGCCTGTTCTAGTGGAAGGTGTCCCTGTCCATGGCAGAGGAGTTGGAACTGAATGATCTTTAAGGTCCCTTCAAACCCAAGCCATTCTTTGTTTCTGTAATCAGTGATTCTGTGATTAATTTTATAATGGTAAGAGGAATAAAACAGTAGCCAGCTTCAGCACTATCCAAAAGAACAAACATAGACTTCAGACTCAAATGCAAACAAATTCCAGACCCCAGTTGTAAAAAAAAAACCTTCACCCTCAATTAGCCTCCCCTCCTTGGCGTATTCACTTACACACTGCAGTAAAACAATATCTCCTTCACTTCTCTATCCTGTACAGCAAACACTGACAACAGAAGAGCGACCTTGAAACTTTTATCCTTCTCCATCAGAGTTATTCATGCATTTTTACTACAGACTTAAGCTAGTAGAGGTCTTGCAAACCCATAGAAGAGCACTGCGCTCACTGCTGACAGCTACCCCCACAAGCCACGTTTCTGCAGACACTCAATACTCCTATGACCACAACCCTGGGACAAGCAGCGTTCAGCCTCAACATCATGCTATGTACCACCACCACCACTCTGGCAGGAACAATGCAGTTCTCATATTGAAATACACAAACAGAACAGTAATGTCTCAGAAACAACACTCTGACGGCGTCAAAGCCCTTCCTGAAGTCCAGGTAGACAATATCCACTGCTCTCCTCTCATCTACCACACCAGTCATTTCATCAGTGAAGAAGTTTATCTAAAGTTGGTCAAATGTGACTTCCCCTTGGTGAATCCATGCTCACTACTGATCATTTTCTTGTCCTTCATCTGCCCAGAAATGGTTTCCAGGATTAGCTGCTCCATCACCTGCCACGGCACCCAGGAGAGGCTGACCAGCCTATACTTCCCTGGGTGGTACTTCATAGAATCATAAGGCTGGAAGAAACCTCTGAGATCATCGAGTAAAACCATGCCTGTCTCCCTACTAAACCATATCCCTACTTCTTGCTGTAGTGACATTTGCTTTCCTACAGTCTTTGGGGTGCTTCTCCCAGTTCCCACGATCAATCAAAGATTACTGACAGTGGCCTCGCAATGACATCAATCAGCAACCTCAGCACTCATGGGTGCATCTCATCACAGCCTATGGACCAATGCATGTCCCCTTTGCTTAAGTATTCCCTGACCTCTTACGTAATCCTCTCCCACCAAGGGTACATCTTCCTTGCTCCAGCCTTTCCCCCTGTCTCTGGGAACTGGGATTCCTGAATCCCAGTCTTGCTAAAGACTGAGGCAGAGAAGGCACTGAGTATCTCAGTGCTTTCCAGGTCCTGCATAACAAAGTCCCCCATCCCACTGAGCAACGGGCACCCACATTTTCCCTTGTCTTCCTTTTGTTACCCAAAACATTCCTGCTTCGGTGCCACTTGCTGCTGTACCAGATCTCCGTGAAGGCAATCAAATGTCACAATCATGCCAGTCAGACTGAGCAAACCCCAGCTGAGCAAACATTCATTCTTGCATTCACAGGACTTTTCTCTGCATAAGAGCTGCCCTGTGATAACAGAGGTTTGCTGCCCATAGTGCTATTACAGGCACTCTTTATTGGTAAACCAATATAGATGCCATCAGCAATGGGTTGCCTGAAAGTTACACAAAATGCTGCGCCTGGGAGCGCTGTTGAGGAATTCTGAGCCTTCGGTTCTTGTCTCCTTTAGCTGCCCTGCAGCTGAGCAGCTCATATTTGTTTGTCATCTGGTGCCTGTATTTATCACTAATCTTTAATGAAGCCAGTCCTCTAATCGGGCCGTCGGAATGAATGGCACTTGTCAAAGAACAGAGAGGTTTTACTTGGATCTGAAACTCAGGAATGGCTTCCTTCCACAAACTGGAGGGGTTTTTTGAAGTTCAGGTGATGGACCTCTTGGCAGTAAAAGCTCTGTTCTTACAAGGAAGTGAAAATAATGCTTATTTGTCAGATTCATGGCAACTGCTCTGGAATGCTCTGGATGCTGATGTTCATTCCCTGCTTGCTCTAATCCTCTCTGCACCCTGTCAAAGCGCTGCAGCTGGAAGCTTTCTGGCCCAAGCGTGGGTACAGCCTGCTAGAGAAGATAATGTGGCACTGTGATGTTAAACTTGCTCCCTCCTTCAGCTCCTACATTTCATTTTGATTGCATTCACACTGAAAATCATCTCTGACTTTGAACTTCCCTAAAACTAAGCCTCGAAATGGCACCTTTACACCTAAGCAAACATTGTTGGTTGTTTTAAAGGACTCAATTATTCAGGGGATAAGACTTTAAAAAAATACTGCCTTGAAAATAGGGACAGTTCAGTTTGATGCTGGTTTTTATTACATGGAAGCTGTACCAATTTGCTCTTTAATATGTGTGGATTGACATAGTGGAAGGCAGCGTGCTACTTTGAACACGAGGAAGGTGCTGTGGGAGACCTTAGCAAAGACCCAGGTTCCCATAAAAGACCTGGAGAACGGTGTTGGGTCCAGTGTGGTGGAGGCTTCTCATACTGGGCATGCAGACTTCTGTCTATCAGCTCAACACTCAGCTTTCCATAACATCCTAGTCTTAAAGCCTACCTGCAGCAGCCTGGGTACACCACTGCTGCAAGCCTCGCTGTTGCACTCACCTGTGGCTCTCAGCTGGGGACAGTTCCTTGGGGGTTTTTGCAGTCTGTAGCTGCCACCTCACTGGGCTCCCTGTCAGGTTAGGTTCTACTCCAGATTGGCCTCCTTGTGTAGAATATTCAGCATGAACTTTTTCTAATCTGTGTAGTCTTATCACATGCCTTCTCTCCAGTCTGTATTGTGCGAGAAGAAGCCTCTTGGGGTTTTTCTACTGGCAGCTTTCATCTGCTAAGCCCTTGCCCCCTCTGGAAGTCTCTTTAGTTTGCCGCTCCAGCTCCAAACACCACCTTTATTCCTTTATCTAACCACAGATATCTTCCTTCTTCAGGCCAGCTTCCCGACACAACACCAGAAAAACATGGAAGGATGACGGAATGAATTCGTTGGAGTTCAAGCTCCTTTCCAGGACAAAGCATCCTCTTTACACCAACATCACTGTGGACGTTGGATATGTTCCTCCATTTTCTTAAGAGGATAAAAACAAAAGCATGTTTGGACTCAGCATGTGAGCATTCAGCCTCCACCTCCTCTTGTGGAGTGGAGTCTGCACCACCTGAAACCAACCCTTCCATCTTTCATGCATTTCACTTCTCTTTGGACAAGACAGAAGAAAAGACTTCAGGAACAGGGTGACAGCTCATAGACAGGATGTGGCTTACTGTAAAAACAGTCAAAAGCACCGTAAAACTATCAGCTGAGCCAGACCCAGCCCTCAGGCCTCAGAGATAAAGGTCTCTTTTGACAGTAAGGTGACCCAGGTTTTCCGCAACCTTTCTGAGTCCAACCATACCTATCCCCTTACTTAACCATGTCCCTAAGAAGCCTTTTAAACACCTCCAGGGATGGTGACTCGACCACCTCCCTGGGCAGCTGTTCCAATGCCTGACAACCATTTCCGTGAAGAAATTTTTCCTGATGTCTCATCTCAACCTCCCCTGGCGCAACTTGTGGTCATTTCCTCTTGTCCTATCACCTGTCACTTGTGAGAAGAGACCAACACACACCTCACCACAAACTCCTTTCAGGTAGTTTTAGACAGTGATGAGGTTTCCCCTCAGCCTCCTCTTCTCTAAGCTAAACAACCCCATTTCCCTCAGCCGCTCCTCGTAGGACTTGTTCTCCAGCCCCTTCACCAGCCTCGTTTCTCTTCTCTGCACACACTCCAACACCTCAATGTCCTTCTTGTACTGAGGAGCCCAGAACTGAACACAGTACTCGAGGTGTGGCCTCACCAGTTCCCAGTAGAGGGGCACAGTCACCTCCCTGGTCCTGCTGCCCACTCTGTTTCTGACACAGGCCAAGATGCCACTGGCCCTCTTGGCCACACTGCTGGCTCACAGCCAGCCGGCTGACGCACATCCAACGAGCAGCCGTAAGGACAGTTTGGTGTAATACAGTAATCAAGAGTTTAGCAGAAGTCCTGCAGCACAGTGGAACAGTTGGTTAACCACACACTTTCATCAATCTTCTAAAATGAGAATCACAAATTGTAATGGCCTGGGTACATATGCAGATACGCACTCGGCCAGCACTGTGGCCCAAAGCAGTAAAAAAAATGGGACAGCACTTTCTTTCCATCTGGCATATTTGGTCACTGCATTTCCTTCCAGATCTCTCCAGATGACACACAACCTGCAGCCTCCTGCAGAACCGAGACTTTCAGTTTGACCCAGGACACAAGAGAAGAGTTTTGAATTCAATCAATCAAGTGTATTTATTGAGAGATGTTTAACATTTCCCTCCTTATTTCCATCATTGCCCTTCCTCTCACAGAAGCAATTTTTTCTCAGGTTGGAAAAAATAATTTTCCTCAGCAAGTCTGCGGCTTGTTACAAGAACTCTTGTGCTTTTTATGAGAAAAGACTGGCCTGTTCTTTTTGAAGTCATGCCAGGTGCTAGACTTCCTTCGCCCTACAACAACTAAGAAAGTCAGGAATAGCTGGTAGAAAAAGAGGTTTTTTCAGGAGACTTAGTTCAAGTCCTTCCACCGGACCAGCCTAAGCAAGGACACTTTTGCAAATATCCTAGCAGAAAGTGCATAGAAGAACACAAGGGCCTGTCCCTTGGGTCAGCCTGTACTTCCAGTCCTTCAAAAAGGAAATTCTCAACCACTCAATTAGATGCTGTGAAGAAAACCTTTCTTCTGTGCTACTGAAGTCCCCTTTCGAGCAGAGTTGCTGGGAATCACCAGCTCTAACAGCAACCACAAACAAGATCTGTGGCCATCTCCTAGAACCCACGCAGTGCTTGCCGTTACGAGTTCTTGGGCTGCGTGCTGAAATCCACTGTGATGTTGACATACAAAGGGTTATGTTCCACTGAGAGAACTTTGTATGAGCAAGAGTTCAGCCCATCTGTTTTCCACGTTTTAGACACCTGACGTAGAAGCTTCATCCTGAGGAGAAAGAGGAGAAAATCATCACTGAGACAGTGGAGTCACTGGGGGATGGGGGAACCCCCAGCACCTCTGGGTACCACAAAATACCTGTTTGGGCTAGGACAAAAAATTTGGGCCCCTGGTACCTGTCTCCTAACCACGTACCAAGACAATTCAATGTGGAACACTGTTCTTGACTCACCTCGCTCCATTTTCTTCATTACCATGGTCTCGTTTGTGGAAGATCATTGTGTACCTGCCTACAGTAGCAGATGGCCTCACCACTTTCATCTTCTGCATCTCAACCCTGGAAGAAGCAACAGTGTCATAAGCAAGAAGTCACCAATAAACAAGATCTTAAGGGAAAAAAGCCAACATCTGGAGACTCCATCTCTCATAGGTGCCTTGGAAGCAAGCACTGTGAACCAAAGGAAACTGATCTGCATCTTCCACAACCCACTTTGCCATAGCAATGGGACTCTGAGTTGCATTACTGGAGAACAGCTCCAGCAGGGTGACAGATACCTGTTTCTTTTGAATAGAAACAGGAAACAACTACCATAGAGACCATGTAGAGCTTTAAGCACATGTTACACTGCAGAGCACTTTTAAACTAGCATTGTCTGGTCTAGTTTGTTCTGCCCTCTATTAAACCCAGGAGGTCTGTAGCAAGATGATTCCAGACATTTTGCAACAAGTTCATCTTTGCACCTCCAATAAAGCTTCGATATTTGATAGTCCTCCAGTCTAAAAAAGCTTGTTTCCTTTTTTAATAATTGGCAGAATGGAATTAAGAAATAGCCAAGACCTTTGGTAGTCACACCCACAGCTGAAAGAGCAATTGCAAACCAAGAACTGAAGAAACTGAGCTCCTACATCTTTATAATGATTGTTTGCACCACTAAATTATCAAACAAATTATCTGAAAATCTCTGAGAGGCACAACATCAGAAGGGGCCAAAAAGAGACCTTCACGTTTAGCACAGAGGCAAAACAGTAGGACCTCCAGCCCCCGGTTCTTGAAGCTACTGAAGGAGATGCTGCCATCTGCTGTCTAGACAGAGGAAGGCTGCAAGGATCTCCACACAACGACCCTCTGAGACACCAAGCTTCCCACTGCCTAAGCGCTGCAAGCTCTGTAACCAGCCCAGTCCCAGAGGAAAGACAGGAGCCAAGGCCAGTTGCAGTGTGCACTCTGGGTCATACCATTTGGTCTCCACACCGAGACCACAACAGCTGCAAAGGTACCAGGTGCCACACACAAGCAAGCACTGCTTCTGATTCCAACCACTTGTGGACACCCTCAGTAAACCCTGCTGATCTGCTGCACAGCCGGTTCTCTGTTGCCCACAGGAACATTTGAAAGATCACCACTACCACCTTTGTCCACTCATTAACTGTGGCACTTGCCAGAAAGCTGGGGAAGATGCTACCAAGCCATCCCCTGCCACTACAGAAGCCAGCTCCTAGGTGGCCACAGAGAAGAAACAGGTGCATCTAGCTAAGAGTTGAGAGAAAAAAGAAAGCTGGGATTAAGAAGAGACTTCTGTCTCTTCTTCCTGTCACCAGCAGACCTTTTAGATTTCTTGAGACACAGCTGACTGATCTGCTCAACTGACGCAGAGAAGAAATTTGAGTTGGACGTTCCCAACTTTAACACACTTGATTCACCAGTCTAATTATTTAATCTTGCCATGAGTATAAATTTTATGTCCCCCAAAAGTTTCTTTGCATACTTCAGCAACTGAAATGGATTAACACTTCCTTCCTACGCTAACAACAATGCAGGATTAGAGGCTTCCTCCTACACAAAGGGTAAAAGATCAGCACAAAAGTTTTGCTGACTTCTTTGTCCCACTAAACCTCTCAAACTACCAACTTTCTCCTTCTTTGACAGGCATGTCCACAAAACTAATTTTAACAAAAACAAAGGGCATGTGCATATATACATTGCAGTCTTTCTAAAGTTCAGGTTACTCACTACCTGAACTATTATCATCACCCACATACAAACCAAGCCCTGCTTGCAGTAAATCATGGTAGTCGATAAACACACAAATAACCAGTCTTACCGAAACACTCCTACGCTCTTCCAAAGTACTGGAACTCAATACATTTGTCTCATTGGCAAACCACACTCCAGACTTCAACCTTACTCTTTTAGTTACAACCAGTTTTCAGGTGAGAATACAAATACTGTGTGTACGAGTCAAAAAGAAACTACCACCCACCTTCCTAAAGAAAACCAACCCCAACAACCCCCACACCCAACCAACAGTGCCGTCAGGAGCATGACCAGGTCTCAGGCATGCCTTTCTCTTTCAAAGAGGAAACTCTTCACAGATCTGCATCTCACACTCCAAATCCCCGCTGCAATACTGCTTTGAATTGAAGGCTCCTGTAAGTGTTCCACCTTTGCAGGGCAGGTGTGAAGTCACACTGATTTTTTTAGATTTTAATTTTTAAATCAATGCCTCCCCTTTTCACACCCATTCCCCTCTCGGCTTTTATTTAGTTATTACCTGATTCGAAGGTCGTCATCTTCTCCACCCCAACCCCAGTATTTGTTAGAGAATCCATTCACCTTGGAAAACTGATCTCTGGTTAGAGCAGTTACACCTCCAAAATATCCCCGGTACCGTAACCTAGAAGTACAAGGAAGAGAGAATGAAGAGTTGAAAATCAAGTTCTACCAACAACGAAAACATCAGGCTAAAACTCTCGATCTAGACCTAAGTCAGATCCCCTCTGACTTCTCTGCTCCAGGCTGAGCAGTCACAGCACTCACAGCCTCTCTTGGCACTCACAGCCTCTCTTGACACAACAGATGCTGCAATCCCTTAACCATCTCCATGGCTCTTCTCTGGTCTCTCTTCAGTATGCCCATGGTTTTATTGTGCTGGGAAACCCAGAACTGGACACAGCACTCCAGGTATTATCCCAGTGGTGCTGAGTAGAAGGGAGCAATCATTTCCTTCAGTCTGCTGACAACACTCCTCCTAATGCAGCCCAAATTGTTACTGGCCTTTGTCATGTGGGCAAACTGCTGGCGTAAATCCTTTCCTGCAAAGCTGCTTTTCAGACCATTGGCCTGCAGCACCTACTGGTGTATGGAGTTGCTCCTCTCCAGGTGCAAGACTCTGCACTTCCATTTGTTGAACTTCTTTAAATTCCTGTTTCCCACATTCTCCACCCTGACACAGTCTCTGGTACATCCAGCACTCCTCCAAGATTTCTGTTTTCTGAAAACTTGCTGAGGGTGTGATCTGCCTTATCATCCAGGTTACTAAGTAAGATACTAAATATTATCAGCCCCAGTATCAAACTCCAGAGTAAATCACTCCTGATTGACCTTCAGCTGGACTTTGCTCCAATGATCAGAACATTTTCAGCCCGGCAGTTCTGCCATTTTTCAGTCCATCTCATCGTCCACTTACAAGTCCATACATTACCACTTTGTCAATGGAGGCATTATGGAAAACAGTGTTGAAAGCCTTCTAAGTCAAAACAAACATTATCTGCTAACTCCTCCCTCATCAAATCAGAGAATGCTATCAGGTTGGTCAGACATGACTCATGAACAGATTTGTTTCATCACCTTCCCAGGAATTAAAAGGTGAGGTTGAAGAGCCTGAGGCTGAGATCTGAGAGGATCTGAGATCTCCTTCTCACTCGTCCTGAAGTGATGTTTGTTTTCTTCCACTTCTCAGGAACCTCCCCCAATCATCACAACCTTTCAAAGATAAATGAATGGCATTGCAATGACAGCAACCAGTTCCCTTTGTATTCATGGATACATCCCATCAAGTCACATGGTTTTATGCTCAGTTGGTTTAAGTATTCTTTAACTTGACTCTCCTCCACCAAGGTTAAGTCTTTGTAT
The DNA here is from genome assembly GCA_033558185.1 of Dromococcyx pavoninus. Taxonomy (NCBI): domain Eukaryota; kingdom Metazoa; phylum Chordata; class Aves; order Cuculiformes; family Neomorphidae; genus Dromococcyx; species Dromococcyx pavoninus. The sequence goes on from JAUMJL010000483.1 coordinate 1,949,473, forward strand.
GTCCAGACTTTCCCATTGTTATCAGAAGCCTGGGAATCCTGAAGGCAAATCTTGCCACTAAGAACCAAGGCAGAGAAGACATTGAGTATCCCGGCCCTCTTCTTGTCTTTTGACACCAAGTCCCCAGCCACACAGCAGGTACACATCTTCCCTGCTCTTCCAAGCTGCTGATGGACCTGCAGAAGCCCTCCACACTGCCATTCATGTTGCTGGTGAATTCAGCTCCAGAGGGGCTTTGGTTTTCCTGACCCCATCCCTGCATGTTTAGACAGCATCGTGTGTGCCCTTGCAAGTCATCTGACTCTGCTTCCACCTTCCAGTTTCAGTCCTGAGTTTTCTCAGGAGCTCCTTGTTCATCCATGCAGGCTTCCAAACACCTTTGCTTGACTTGAAGGCGCAGGAGTGGGCTGTCCCCATGTGTTGTAAGAAGAGTCGAAGGGGCAGACGGCCGGCCTGGATGAGTAAGTAGCTTCTGAAGGAACTAAGTAAGAAAAAGAGGATGTATTGCCATTGGAAAGAAGGGGACGTAAGCCAGGTCATGTTCAAAGATGTTGTTAAGTCATGTAGGAAAAAAATCAGGGAAGCAAAAGCCCAGCTGGAGCTCAAACTGGCCACTTCTGATAAAGAGAATAAGAAGAGTTTTTATAAATATATCAATGGTAGAAAGAAGGGAGGCAGTGACCTCCACTCCTTATTGGATGTGGAGGGAAATATAGTTAGGACCAGAGAAGTTATCGTCCCCCTGTACACGGCACTGGTCAGGCCTCATCTTGAATATTGTGTACAGTTCTGGCCCCCCCAGTTTGGGAAAGATGTCAGGATGCTGGAGTGTGTCCAGAGGAGGGCGACGAAGATGGTGAAGGGGCTGGAGCACAAGCCCTACAAGGAGCGACTGAGGGAGTTGGGGCTGTTTAGTCTGAAGAAGAGGAGGCTCAGGGGAGACCTCATTGCTCTCTACAACTACCTAAAAGGAGGTTGTAGTCGGGCAGGGGCTGGTCTCTTCTCTCAGGTGACCAGTGACAGAACTAGAGGGCATAGACTCAAGCTTCATCAGGGAAAGTTTAGACTTAATGTTAGGAAAAAGTTCTTCACTGAAAGGGTGATTGGCCATTGGAATGCGCTGCCCAGGGAGGGGGTGGAGTCACCGACCCTGGAGGTGTTTAAGGGGAGACTGGATGAGGCACTGAGTGCCATGGTTTAGATGATGGTGTTAGTTTTGGTGTTAGTGTTGGGTTATAGGTTGGACTCGATGATCTCGGAGGTCCTTTCCAACCTTATGATACTGTGATACTGTGACTTCCTGCACATAGGAATGAACCATTCTTGAGCGTGAAGGAGGCAATCTCTGAAAATCTACTAGCTCTCTTCAACACCTCTTCTCTCCGGAGTCATCTCCCCAAGTGATTCTTCAAAGCAGATCACTGAACAGGAAGTTCAGAGTTGTGATCCTGCTAGTTGCCTCATTCCCTCCTTGTTTCTGACCTTCACTTCTCTGACCCATTCTTCCTTGTCTGTAAACACAAAGGTCAGCAGAACACCTCCCTTCATCAGCTCTAATCACCTGTGTCAGGAAATCAGCCATTCACTTCACAAATCTCCTGGATTACCTGTGCCCTGTTGTGTTGCTCTTCTAGCAGAAACCAGGTTGACTGAAGCCTTCCATGAGGGCCTGTATACATAAGGCTTCTTCTAGTTGGTCGAAAAAAGCTTCCACCCATTTGCTGGGACTGATAAACTTCCCAAAAACATGATGTTATCTATATAAACATGCACAAAAGGATTGTTCTGGGCAGATGCAGTCACTCATGTGCTCTACCTGCGTTTTTTTTCCTACCTCTGGATATTGCTCTCTCCCCTGTATCTCCTCTCCTAGCTAAAACCAGCCTCAGGTAGGGTAGGCCCTATCAAGTTTTAATTACGCATCACTACCTTGAGACTTCTGCAATGACTGCTCTAGAGAAATGCAGTGAATGGGTGGAATGAACAACAAGAAGGTCCCATAAAAAGTAACAGTGGAGAAAAGCTCTCCCCAGCCATGCTTTCAGGCTGCACTGCCAGTCTCCAACAGTCTCACATCCCCGTTACAGCAACCTGATTGGGTTTGGGAACTCACTGCCCACCCATACATCCATATAGCCACACCACTGCTTGCTTATGCACCCCATAATTCCCCTACATCACTGGACAGGGAGACCTTGAAGGAACCAGAGCTGTAACCAGGACACTGCTGCCCACTCAAGCCTCCTCAGGTACAACAGAACAGGCCACGGCCAAGCATATTTTGCTCCTACGTTACATCATCTGCAAAAACGCACCTCTGCAACAGTTCAGCCACCTCCTCCCTAAGGACAGGAGAACTGGGATTCTTTAAAATTGGAGAGAAGATACCATGCCTTAGAAATGGTCATTAGCAAAGGATGTTGTGCTGGTTTCAAGGAAATGCTTTGCTACACTAGGAAAGTTTTCCTATCCTCACCTTCAAACTCTGAATATATAAATCTTTTCCTAAAAAATCTAAACTCAAGTTATAGTTTATACAACTAAAAATAGGATATTTGTTCTCCAGAGGAACACAGCTGCTAAGATTAGCATAGAGGATGTCCTCTTGGAAGAATAAATGAAAAACACCAAGAAAACCACAGAAAAAAAACATTCCTGCCCAGGATATTTTGTGTTAATGCACACCATGTATGACTTCAGCTTTCCCAAACCCATCTGAACAACGTGTCTTGATATGCTCAACCTCAGCCTAAGCAAAACACTGTCACCCACCTGGGACTTCAACCTGTGGCCTCAGCTCAGATTAGGTGCAGGGTACTTAAAACACCTTCGCACAAGGTATTCCACAAAAAAAACATTTTGTCCCTGTAAGACTCTTCAAAGCCAAAGCTTAAAGCTGACCCATAACTAACGGCTCCTTTCCCTGCTTGAAGGAAGGAAGGCTCTGCAGAGGGATCCAGACAGGCTGGATCAATGCGCTGTGACCAACAGGATGAGGTTCCACAAGACTAAGTGCCAAGTCCTGCACTTCGGACACAACAACCCCAGACAGCCTTAAAGGCTTGGGGAAGAGTGGCTGAAAGGAGGTTGTGGCAAAGTGGGTGTTGGTCTCTTCTCGCAAGTGACAGGTGATAGGATGAGAGGAAATGGCCACAACTTGCACTTACAAACTTCAGATTAGACATTAGGAAAAATTTCTTCACTGAAAGGGTGGTCAGGCATTGGAACAGCTGCCCAGGTTGGGGCTGAGTCACCATCCCTGGAGGCATTTAAAAGGCGGGTAGATGAGTTTCTTAGGGACATGGATTAGTAAGTGGACAAGTATGGTTGAAATTGATTATCTCAGAGGTCTTTTCTGACCAGATCATTCCATGATTTCCACAAACAAGAGAAAACTAAGGAAATTAAGACAACCTCGTTAAAACTAAAAAAAAAAAAACAAAAACAAAACAAATCAACCTCCCCCTGCATACTTAGCTAAGATGAGCACCTGCAGTAACTAAGGCACAGGAGGTTAAGTACAGCACCTCAAGCTTTGTGCCAGGTCACTAGCCTGGATTCTATGTGCCTGCCAAATAACCAAAGCAATGTTTCTATTGCTCTGGTGTAAGACCATCCTGTAGTTCTCAGTACACTCTCTGCACAGTGCTCGAGAAATCCATAACAAACATAGGTTATTGTGCTTGCTCTTATTTTCAACAAATAACTGGAAAGTGAATACTATTCTGTGTAAGAATTTAAAAATCTCATCTCTTTGTCATACACTTAACAAAGGAAACCGAGAAATAAAGTAAAGATTTACCTTCAAAGTACTCCAAGATCAGATTTTGAAAAGCCCACTTCTAATTAATATTTAGAGTGGCATAAGTGGTGACTCTTGAAAGAAATATTCAATAAAACTACTACAGTCCTTCAATTCACCAAGCCCATTCTCACACCCGAGCTCTCCATATCTGACATCACCTCATCAACAGCAAAAGCTAAGCAGCAAGTTTTATTAGTACAATAGCAAGATCACACTGCCAAATTACAGGACCAGGAGACTGCAAATGTATTTCTAGCTTTGACACCAGGTCTTCACACAACCTCTGCCATATTTCTTTCCTCTCAAAATGATTTTTACCCCACCCAGAAATGAGAAGGATGACAATAATCATTCATACAGGTGACCAGAGATGTCCATACAGTTATCTTCTGTCAGAAGGCGCTCCAGTCAGGCAGAACGTTACCACCAGAAATCTAGTGTCAGAAGGTAGGCCAGATACCAGCATACTGATCCATCAGAAGAGGAACCGTTATCAGTAACCAGGCATTTCCCAGTTGAAATTCTTCCCATATTCCTGGTTTCCTACCTGTATCCAGTACTGTTCCTGCCCACTACAAGGTGCTTTGGTTGTGTGTCACACGTGTACAGGTTAAAGTCATTTTCTGGCACCAGATCCACATCATGGAAAATGAAACAGTCCCAGCTGGCTTCTTTTAGGGCCTCTAGGTAGCCTACATTCAGCAGCTTAGCTCGATTAAATTTGGTGTTGCCAGCCTGTGGAAGAGAATGGAAAAAACCTCTGAAGAAGGTGCTAGATTCTTTGAACCAGAACTGCTCCCAGGCACTTGTTCCAATCACGTAGTTCACAACTGCATCCGCGCGGCACAGCCATCACAGCAGAAACTACACAAAGTTACCCCGTAACATCAGACACAACATCAGAGCAGCCACAGAGGCAAAGTGCTTCTTCAGTCTCTACCTGTCATGAACAAACACGGCCGCGGACAGGAGGGCCCACAGTTATCTGGGCACCAGAAAAATGCATGAGGCAGTTTCACTGCTATTGCTGCTCCTGTCCTGGAGTTCCCATCAGGCTCCATAACAAAAGAGACACGAGTAAACAGTCTGGAAACAGGCAACCCATACAGCTGTGCCAGTAAGGCTAAAGGAAGTGTTTTTAAATAAATAACCAAACCAAAACACGACACCAACACATTACTCCTATACGGATTGGGTTTTAGCTGTCAGAGCACCTGCCACAGGCGATTTATGCTTCTCCATTCAGTTTAGAGGATAGCAATGCTTAAAGAATTCACTGTATTTCCTTAAGTCACACAGTAGGTGGCAGAGCGGGAATAATAAGCATCACTCCTATTTATAACCTAATTATTGTGCTGTATAGGGACTTCTCCCTAGCACAGAGCTTCACTTGACTTCTACTAGTCTAGCCTTCATTCTTGGCTTTTGTTCAAAGCTAGTACATTAGCTGTAGGAAAAAGCGGTTGTATACGAAGCATGCTTTACAATTCAAAAGGTAACTTTGCTCTGAAGAAGCAATTTGTTCACCATCTCTGACAGCAAAGTGGTCTTGCACAAAGACTTATGGCTCCATACCTTTAGTTAAGGAAATACAGCCCAGAGCTCACTCTGAGAAATTGAGAGGCATAATCAATTGTTTCCATTCTCAGGAAGAGAAGAAATGCACTTTCCAAGAAAATCGTAGATACATTCACCCAAAATCTAGGAGATCAATTTCCTGACTATTTTTTTTTTTTAAAACGTGACCTGTATATGAAATTATCCATAGGAAAACTTTCTCCTGATTATGAAAACATAGGTTGAGTGAATAGAAGAATTCAGATGACTGGTAAAAAACATATGGAAAACTTCACTTGTATTTGGTATCAAACCCAGCCTAGTTCAGCAGCAACATTCACCACCTGCTGCCATGATGTCTCCCCATTGGTACAGTCAGGCACCGTGCCCGCTTCCCCCCAAAGGCAGCCAAGCTGCAGCTAAAATCGCTTTCCAGGATGGGCAGTTTTCAATGTTGGACTACACGCTGAGTAAACAGCAAAGTTTACTCTCATCTTTTATTGGGGAATTGTCCTCCTCTCTTTCTAAGAAAGAAGAAAACTGACGACAAGACAAACTCATGTTGCGAAAGAAATTATTCATCCTTAAAGGAGTACAAACTCACATTTTTTGTCAGCACCGTATTAATTTATCACCTTTTTCTCCTGCTGTTTCAAAAATCCGTTCATAGTCAAAGCAGAACATGCAAGTAAATTATATAGTAAAAGAAAGAAAACATAATAAAACAGGGGCGCCAAACTCACAGCCTGTGGGCTCAATCCAGCCCTCTACCTTGTTTTACCCATCCCGGCCCCTTGTCCCCACCCAGCGGCAGCGCCCAACTCCTTGCCCCTACGCTTCTGCCAGCGCTGGTCACGTGTGCAGCGTGTGACGTGCGTAACGCTGCAGGAGCAGGAGAATGGCAGGAGCCGTGAGTTTGACAGCCCTGCATTAAAAGATCAAGAAAAAGACGACTGAGACCTTCAATCCAAGCAACTTCAAATTTAAAGACAGAAAACATGTCAGCCTAGTTATGTATGCGTACTCTGCAAGAGAAGGGAGGTTCACTGGTAATGCAGAAGATGCTTACCTTGAACACTAACTCAGAACTAGTAAGTTACTGAGACTGAGAAATGGACACCAGCTAAAGACACTGTTAATGTTTTGCAGCTCTGCCCACAGCAGCTGAGATCCTGCAGAGCTATTAGCACTGGCTGCATGCACTGCTGCATCCCTCAACAAGTAGCAGTGTTTGAAGCAGGCTTGGAAGTCTGATGTTACATGGCAGAAGCAGAAGCATGCCTCTCCTTGAACTGCAAAGTACTGATATCACCCACACCCAGACAGGTTTCTGTGCTGATGCCTCACCTGGTGAATAACGTAGATGCCGTAGTCCAGCTGCTGCCGCTGTAGGAAAGGATGGAGGTGCTCCAGGAGGTACAGCAGATGCTTCTCTCGATTGCGGTGTGGGATGACGATGGCCACATGGTGCAACGCTGAGCACTCTGCAGGGTGATACCAGCCCTTAGCTACCTGAGGGTTCTCCTTTTCCACTTCTTCTAGTGTGAGAGATGCTTTGAACGTGAGTTTGCTGGCACCTCCTGTCAGAGGAGAACAAGAAGCTTTCCTGAGCTGTCTCTGGTTGTGGCTCGCACCATCACCTAGGGAGGCACTCTGTAACCAGCATAGGAAACCTGGGTTCAAGCCCCAGTTGGCTTCCCTGCTTTTCCAAGGGAAAAGTATTGCTACAAGGGTATTCCATATGCAGTGGACTGAGAGAGTATCAAGTGTACTTGCTTAAGCTTATTATAGAGTAATGATGGCTAAAAAAATATATTTATTATTCAAGAGAAGTTCCACCTTATTGCAGGAGGACTGGCCAGAAACAGCTGCCAGGGTAAAGCAGAGAAAAGGGAAGTGTAGAGACACAGGACTGGGACTGTGAGAAGTCATCTCTACTTAAAACACCAATAATATCATACTTAAAGTTAAAAGTTTGTAAAAAAATTGTACTAAGGCTATCTGTAGTCAAATGAGGTTTCCATCACTTCTCTTGTACTGAGCTATGGTTCCAGCCCCTCTGGACTCAGTAAACCAGTGAAAGACAGTGCAGGCAACTGTGATGGCTACAGCCACAGAGTGTTTACTTAAGCAAATGCATCCTGGGGGCAGGGGTGGGGATGTGCAGTGTCTAACCATAAAACAGCCAGGAAGAAAAGCAACTCAGCAGCAGAAAAGCAGATGTAACTTGTCAGCAAGGAGAGGAAAGGACCACCACTTACGCAGGTACGGAGACAGAGCTGGGCAGGGATCCTGAAACGACTCCACCGTGGGAACTTTCACAACTGATTCGAACTTCTCTTCCTTTTGACTGTCCTCCAGGATAGTCACCCTTCTGAAATCCTTCACCATGCTCAAAGCTTTAGAAATTTCCTGTCTGGAGTCCACAAAGTAACTGAAAGTGGCCCATAGAACCATCAAACACAAAATAACAAGCACCACCATTCTGAACTTATAGAAGAGGTGAAAGACATACAAGCTCGAGGCCATGGCTCTCCCTAATCCACAAAACGCTTCCTCTGCTGTGACAACAAGGCAGGCCACTGCACACCCAGTGAGGAAGAGACCAAAAGTTCTGATAAGGAAGGAAAGCCAGAGGTAGGGAGGGCTGCCACACTTCCTGCAGTTCCACAATTCATGAAGCAATGCTGCTGTTTGCTCTTCAAATGTCAGAAAATATGACTTAACCTGGAAAAAAAATAAAAAAGGGAAGAAAAGAGTTAGTTTCTACCACCCCCTGACTGCAGTACTTTCTGAGAGTTCATGAAAAAGCTTATGACACAACATGAAAGAAACAGCAAGTATGAACTCAGACACTGAACTATGGTGTTAGCTCAGCCACAAATCAGCGACATGATTTTAGACAAATCCCTTTCCTGCTTTGTTCTCCACTCCCAGTCTGTTGGTTTTCTTTCTTGTTCCCCACTCTCCCCTGATCAGAAAGCGCAACCTCCACCCCACGTTATGTCTCTGTGCAGTGCCTGGCAATACACAGGCTTTAGCACTTCTGTTCCTACCCAAATTAACAACAGCTGCAAGGCAAGGGATTCTGCTGGCTATGAGTAAAGTCAGCTCCCCCCACTGAAAACCACATGAATCTCTGCAGAGTTAAACTTGTGTTCTTCTGAAAGACAGTATTCTCGCTGCTGCGTTGTTCTGTACAATGCAGTACAAACTCACAACACTTAACTCGCATCAGAAATCATTCCTGTGTATCTGCTGTCTGCCAATACCACCCTGTGGATCTTTGCCCAGTGTTCTCCCCTCACACGTTGCTGCAGGACGCAATCTTCCTACTTCTCAAGGCAAAGGGTCAGTTTTCCACAGCTAGAGCTGTGAGGATCCAATCTTTGGTTCTGTTTCTTGCCCTCTTTCAAGAGCTCCATTTTCATACAGCCTTCCACTGCCATCACAATATAAAGTTACCATGCTGATACTCCTCTGTTATTATCACCTCATAGTAGAAAAAAGAATGACATCTTAATAAAAGAGGGCTTTGATATGGAAATCACACAAGAAAATTGCCACCTGTGAGAAGAACCAGCGACCGCGGCTAAGTGAAGCAAAGGCAGCGATTAAAGACAATGCCCAAGAAACAGGATGGATCAAAGAGAAGAAACACAGAAATAAGGACGTTTAGTTTATATACCAGCTTTCAAAATATACACGAGACCCTGGAGAGATAGTGCAGGCAGAAGGAATACAGTAACTCTACCTTTCCACTAGTTTAGCCCAGGTGTCTTCTGGAAAAGTTTGCCGATTCAAGGGGATGCAGGTCAGAGCCAGACCTAGGACGGACAAGATGCACTACTCCATGTATTGTCCAGCCTTCTTGGGGTTCACTGGGAATCACCAGCTGCTGTACCTCCTGGCAGGCACTACTGGGAATGACTGACCTGCTCTCTCCATCCACGTGCACCAGACAGTGCTGTTCTAAGGAAGCAACAGAAGGGTTTCAGTGACCTCACCACTAACAGTGAAGGATGTCCACATCCACTTCAACTGCAGAGAAGCAAGCATAACAAAAAGAAAAAGAAAAAGAGGCTACACTGGAGAAGAGAATATTACTTAAAATGAAAGGTGGGGGAAAAAGAAAAAAAAAGAGAGAGGAGAAGTTCTCAGGAAGAGGGGGGGAGAAAAAAAAGCCATGCAGTCATTCTAATAAACACAGGTATTCTGCAGGGCGGGGGTTGCTGAGGCTTTTTGCCCCTCTGGTGTTCAAGAACACAAGGACAGAATCACCAAAACAAACAAGCAGTGAAGCCTGAGTTACTCTTGTCCTCCTCTCTGTGTACCCTGGCCCTCAAGACCACATATTTCAAATAATTCTTTCTGTTCTTAGGTATATTACACAGGAGACCACCTGGGTCCCTGCTTCATTGTTTTGAAAACCACAGGAAAAATTGACTTAGTGCTTTCATTTGCATCCTTTCCACTGATATTCCACACGGGAAATCATCAGAATAGCCTGGAAGGTACAGGCAGCACGGGTCTCTACCATTCTCAAAAGTTAATCTGAGAATGAACAGAGTTTTCCTTCTGTTGATGCCAATTAATTCTGTCGTCTGAACAGAAAACACCAGCCGCAGTACAACACATGACATCCAGCTGACCTGCAAGAATAAGGACATTTACAGGATGTATCTAAGGAAAAAAAAAAATAAAGAGGACAAGCAAATCTAAGCTACATGCTGTTGGCACACTGCTTTCTACTGTGAGCTTATAACAAACAACTGGAAAGCGACTTTGAGAGGCAGTCAGCAACACATTTCACAGATAGAGTAATCTCGACTACGTGTTACTGAAGGTAACTAATTTTGTAATGGTAAGAGAAATAAAACAGTAGCCAGCTTCAGCACTATCCAAAAGAACAAACAGCCAAATGCAATCAAATTCCAGACCCCAGTTGTAAAAAAAAACCTTCACCCTCAATTAGCCTCCCCTCCTTGGCGTATTCACTTACACACTGCAGTAAAACAATCCCTCCTTCACTTCTCTATCCTGTACAGCAAACACTGACAACAGAAGAGCGACCTTGAAACTTTTATCCTTCTCCATCAGAGTTATTCATGCATTTTTACTACAGACTTAAGCTAGTAGAGGTCTTGCAAACCCATAGAAGAGCACTGCGCTCACTGCTGACAGCTACCCCCACAAGCCACGTTTCTGCAGACACTCAATACTCCTATGACCACAACCCTGGGACAAGCAGCGTTCAGCCTCAACATCATGCTATGTACCACCACCACTCTGGCAGGAACAATGCAGTTCTCATATTGAAATACACAAACAGAACAGTAATGTCTCAGAAACAACACTCTGACGGCGTCAAAGCCCTTCCTGAAGTCCAGGTAGACAATATCCACTGCTCTCCTCTCATCTACCACACCAGTCATTTCATCAGTGAAGAAGTTTATCTAAAGTTGGTCAAATGTGACTTCCCCTTGGTGAATCCATGCTGACTACTGATCATTTTCTTGTCCTTCATCTGCCCAGAAATGGTTTCCAGGATTAGCTGCTCCATCACCTGCCACGGCACCCAGGAGAGGCTGACCAGCCTATAGTTCCCTGGGTGGTACTTCATAGAATCATAAGGCTGGAAGAAACCTCTGAGATCATCGAGTAAAACCATGCCTGTCTCCCTACTAAACCATATCCCTACTTCTTGCTGTAGTGACATTTGCTTTCCTACAGTCTTTGGGGTGCTTCTCCCAGTTCCCATGATCAATCAAAGATTACTGACAGTGGCCTCGCAATGACATCAATCAGCAACCTCAGCACTCATGGGTGCATCTCATCACAGCCTATGGACCAATGCATGTCCCCTTTGCTTAAGTATTCCCTGACCTCTTACGTAATCCTCTCCCACCAAGGGTACATCTTCCTTGCTCCAGCCTTTCCCCCTGTCTCTGGGAACTGGGATTCCTGAATCCCAGTCTTGCTAAAGACTGAGGCAGAGAAGGCACTGAGTACCTCAGTGCTTTCCAGGTCCTGCATAACAAAGTCCCCCATCCCACTGAGCAACGGGCACCCACATTTTCCCTTGTCCTCCTTTTGTTACCCATATACTTAGAGAAGCCCTTCTCATCATCTTTGATATCCCTAAATCATGGCCAATATATTGATTGGGGGGTGAAAAAAGACTGACCAGTCAGACAGTAAAATAACAGCTCAATCAAAAATTCAATACTGAATAAATCTAGCTATAAACAATAATCTCCAAGGTGCTGGTAATGTGGTTATTTCTTATTCTATACTTCGTAACTCAAGGTGACTATCCCTCAAATATGGGAGGGAAAACATCTGTGGGGCAACTACATTTTCTCCTGGCTCACAAACCTGCCTCTAGCTAGATCTGACCTTCAAACATACCAAGAAACTTTCATAGGTATGTGAAGTACTACTCTTCTTGTTAAATAAATTCTCAGTGAAGCATAACCAAACCTAGTTTAGAAAGTTGAGTACAAGGGCACAGTACTTCAAGCCACAAGGTCAAAAACACCTTTGCACCCATTTCAAGATCGATGAAAAAAAAAATAAACAGAAAAAAACATAGTTATCCAAATATATCAGCCAGAATTCCAAAACCAAAGAAAAATGAGGAAGGTCTCCATCGATATGTAGACATACTAGACAGACACTACAAACACACTCCTAAATACATCCAAGGTCATATTAAGGCACATAAATCCCATGTGATCTGTATTCCCCAATATCATATCTGTACTGATTACTGTCCCAAGCTCTGCAGCATATCTACCAACTCAAGTTCTGAAGTGTACTACAGAAACATATGCTTGAAACCCTACTTGCTTGCTCCAAGGTTCCTAGCATTGTTCAGAATAGGCTACAAGTAGGAATTGATCAGAAATGTAGTGCTATTAGGACTCATCCCAGGAATAGGGGGGTTCAGTTCTGATCCTCGAGCCTGTTGACATGAACACAAAGCCCTAATTTGCTCTCCACTCAGGCAGTCCAATTCCAGCACGGACAAGATTTCTTCCTAAGCAAACAGGAAAGATCAGAGCCATCCATTTTCATTTGGGGTTTTCCCCAACAGAAAAACACACGCACTGGAGTCCAACATGCTCTGCAAGCACAAAACAAGTGAGCAGCCTACGTGCACGCTGGTTCCCCACGCAAGGGCTGCAGTGTCAGTCTACCCATATGCAGTGGGTACTTGCTGAGCAGCCTGACTGAAGCCACCAGCATTACCAAGCCCACGGACACACAGAAATTCTAGACTAAAGGCCATTCTTTTTCACCTCAGCAAAATTCCTAGGTAAACAAAGATGATATCAGCAGGAAGAGTGACTACTGGTAGCCCTGATCCAGATATTAGTGAAGGAATGCAATCTTATAAAAAAAAATTGTTATGCAATTGGAGTTGATAAAAACCCATTGGTTTTCCCTGATACATTTTTAGACAAAAGTTGTCATTATGGTAACTACACTAAAGCACAGAGTCACATGATTGCTTACCAAAAAAGTTACATTTAACAGTATAAAAAAATCAGTGAGAATGTACTTTCTGCCTAGATTTTATTTTCATGTGTTTCTATTTAAAATAATTCACCCAGTATGGAACATCTGCAGAACAGCTTCAGAGAGAGACATTCATTTTGTGCATGGAAAAGTAATTTTTAATACAAACTAACTTTCTGACCTGTTTCACACTGCCCAGTAAGGACACGTTTCCCATCAAGCAGGATTTTCCAGAAGCCTCTGAAACCTCCTCAAGCTCACACACAGAATCCACAGCCAGCAAAACAGGTTGAGCAGCAAAAGAATTCACTTCAACCTAACTTTAAAAACTCTCATAAGTTCAAGCAGGAAATGAACACAGAATTGTTTCTCAGGACTGCATTTATATCAGCTCTGTACTATGCAGACTATTATTTAGTATTTTTTCTCAGCCAAAATCAAAAGCAGCAATGGGTTAGCTGTGGAACTATCATAAAATCATAGCAATCTTCTTCATTAAGCCCTCCAACGCTGAATAAAATTCTTAAAACTGACAAGGTAGAAAGATGACTGTAACAGCATCAGCTTTTTCTATGCAAGACAGTTCAAGTCCAAGTTCTACGACAGTCTAAATCTGTACCTTTCACAGGCATTTTCTTCTTTTCAGCAGATTATCTTTTTAATAGGGCATTAAGTTTATAGTTTAACACCTCTTTTATACAACACTTTTAAAATCCTATTACCTCTTCCTATTATAAAATCTACCAACTGCACTGAGAAATTAAGTCAACAGCTGTTTAGAAAAAACTGAAAGAAACAAAAAAAAACCAAACAAAAGAAACCAAATACTCAGAAAAACAGCCTTTCCATTCCACTTTCCACTTCTTTGGGATTTCAGGCTAAATGAAGCAAGCACATTAAACCACTCACCGCTGCTGCCACATCCCTCCCTCCTGTAGAACAGTCACTCGGAGAAGTACGCAAAGTGCTATGAGAGCAGCAGCCACTGCTCATCCAGGAAACCCCACACCATAAAGAAACCTCTGTTACCTTTCATGTGCTGCAGGAAAGAATCAGCTCAGAACCTGCAGGATAACTTAAATAAATATATAAATAAAAGAGCCAACACATCCTGCTTTTCCCCAGCCCTGAGAGGCTCCCTAGTGCTGTCCCACAAGCCCCTCTCTCGGCTCATGTTCCAGCCAGGGATGACAGACAGCCTCTCTCCTTTCCTCCTGGCATGGCACAACCAGCACAGGGGCACTCGGGCATGTCTCGACAGAGCACTGTGCCAGAAACAGTACTACATACAAAGAATTACTACAACAAAACATATGATTAGCAAGAAAGGCTCAAGTCTTCGCTTCTAAAAACAAACCACAATTATTATCAGAGCCCTTCTGGTATCTGCTCCATTTGGAGATTTCTTACCCACACCACACTTTTGTCTATACCTGTGCCTGTGGAGAACAGGCACTCCCACTGCACTCCTCTCCATTATCGCCCAGACACACTTGCTGATGGCAGCAGCACCGCAGAAGGAAGCAAATATAGTAATTCATGAAAGCGTTTCAACCAGCCTGGCTTACTAACCAGTCTTTCCACAGAAAATAACATTATTAAGCAAGGTCCTACATCTGGGTCGGGGCAATCTGTGGTTTCAATACAGGCTGGGGGACAACATGATTGAGAGCAGCCCTGCAGAGAAGTACTTGGGGCTGCTGATTGATGAGTAGCTCAACATGAGCTGGCAGTGTGTGCTCGCAGCTCAGAAGCCCAACCATATCCTTGGCTGCATCAAAAGAAGCATTGCCAGCAGGTCCAGGAAAGTGATTCTCCCCTTATACTCCACTCTTGTGAGACCCCATCTGGAATACTGTGTGCAATTATGGATTCCCCAACATAAGGAGGATATGAAACTGTTGGAATTGGTCCAGAGGAGGACCACAGAGATGATCAGAGAGCTGGAGCACCTCTGCTATGAGGATAGGCTGAGAGAGATGGGGTTGTTCAGCCTGGAGAAGAGAAGGCTCTGGGGAGACTTCATAGCATCCTTCCAGTACCTGAAGGGGCTACAGGATAGCTGGGGAGGGACTTTTTACAAGGGCAAGTAGTGACAGGACAAGGGGGAATGGCTTTAAATTGGAAGGAAGAAGATTTACATTGGACATTAGGAAGAAATTCTTCATTATGAGGGTGGTGAGACACTTTTAACAGGTTGTCTCCTCCCTGGAAATGTTCAAGGACAGGTTGGATGGGGTCTTGAGCAGCCTGATCCAGTGGGAAACGTCCCTACCCATGGTAGAGGAAGTGGAACTCAATGACCCTTAAGGTTGCTTCCAACTCAAACTGTTCTATGATTCTATTACAAGGTTGTCCGTCACTGGTGCTTTTCCCACCACTTTACCCTGTAAAACTCCTCTAGCAATCTCATGGAATCAGAACGGTGGAAACAATGGAGGTGTCTGCCATCTCACCCAACTGGGGCTCTCTCAGGCTATCAGGGCAGTAGTACCGCAATGTTAGCTGTGCTGGCGAAGCTCCAGTCTGGCACACAGTTGCCAGGAAGAGTTTTGCTGCCAAAGTACTTAAGCCTCCTCCTTAGCTGTTAAAGTATTAAGCTGAGAAACACTTCCTTCAGTAGAGTTGCACCTACATTAGAAGAATTTATGGCACACCTGTGTCAGGTAAGGGGTGGGATTTTCTCATGCTTCCAGTGAATATACAGATAATGACAAAACATATAGAAAGGATGAGGCCTGAGGACGTACAGGATACACGGCTAAGACAGACTGTGTTAGAGGTGAAGAGATGAAGGATAGCTACAGCCTCATGACAAGTCTTCAACTCCTGTAAGTCAAACCTGTTTGAACTCTTTGTGCAGTAAGTACCTCCCAAGCAGACAGATATTTCAAACCTTCCCCAGCAAGCCTCCTCTATGTCACAAAAGTCTCGTTTATCAGTACTGCACAAGAGTTTCTGTGGAAAATTTCCTTGTTTCAGACACTTAGTAGCGTAGGAAAAAGCCAACAACTTCAGGACTACTGTGTGTTTTAGCTGGTCAGCATCAAAATCAGACCAGCCTGGATCTTGGCTGTCACTGTCTTGCCTTCCTCTCTGCTCCAGTCCCAAACTATGCGGGGTGGGAACTCTGTAGTGGCATCACCTTGTCATGCAAACATGAGGTCAACCAGATCAGAAAGCAAGCAGCACTTCTACCAACCTTCTATTTACCCTTCCCACTGAAGAAGTTCAGAAGACCTGGTACATCTACCTGCATCTCAGCCTTCAGTTGAGTAAGAATGGTTATTTTAGGAAGATGATAATATATATTTCCAGGCAATAACTAGTAACATTCTACAAACTGTCTCAAACCAGAAAATGCTAAGAGGAAATGTACCAGTTAAAAAGAAACACATCAAAGTGTGTTTCTGGAGCATGACTAGAGTAACAGTCACTGTCAGCTCAAGCGTTCCAGTTGTGTGGAGAACACAAACAGGTGTGCTTGGCTTCATGTTCTTATCTTGCTATTTATTACTTGATAACTGCTTGATAATCAATGCAAATGTACAAAAGCAGTGGTAGCTCCAGCTTCCTGAAATACAGACAAAGAATATGTAACACACCAGGACATAACCTAGATATTTAGCTTACGCAACTTATTGTCTCCATGTGTGTGGGCATCACGGAAGAAGTGATTGCAACAGACGTAAATGAAGAAAGCCTTGGCAGGCAAATACAATAAATCCATTTCATACAAAAGGAACATCATAGCAGAAAAACACTGAATGAAGACTCTCAATACATCCTTAACTCTGACATGCAGGATGGAGAAAATAGAGCATCTCAGTATCTCACCTGTCCCTAAAAGGGATCACATTTTCATTCTGCCTACCGTTACTCCAAATGAGAACTGCTATTCCTGTGTTGCAGTCTGCTTTGGTTTATGAGTCAAGAGCTGAACAACTTCCTCCACAATGACGCGCTGGACAAGCAGTTCCTGAGCACCAGTACGTGTGAAGTCCATTGTCTTTGAATGTGTGCCACCGATTTTCTGGCTACCAGACATCCACCCAGTCACTCTCTCACTCCCCTGTTCCCCAATCAGACAGGGGGAAACAATAAGATGAAAAAGCTCATGGGCCATCATAAAGACAGAAAGATCAATTACTGTCATAGGCAAGACAGATTCAACTTGGGGAAAATTAATGTATTGCCAATTAAAAATAAAAGTAGGATAGTGAGAAGAAAAAAACTACATCACTTTCCCTCCACTCCCTTCTTCCCAGGTTCAACTTCATTTCTTCATTCCCACCTCCTCCACCTCCCCACCCTCTCCTCCTCACATTTCCCCCCTGGTCCCACGTGGGTCCATATCAGCGGGTATGGTCCTTCAAAAAGTGCTCCAGCATGGGTCTCTTTCACAAACCAAACACCCTACCAAAGACTCAGACCTGCTCCTGCGTGAGCTCATCTCCACAGGCAGGCTGCAGTCTCTGCCAGGAGCTCGCTCTCAACTCCTCTCACAGCTGCTGCACAGCATTTTGCCCTTTCTTAAATACCTTTCCCCAAGGCATCACCAGCTCGGTTGGCCAGCAAGTGGGTCCATTTTGAGACTGGCTAGAGCTGGCTGTGTTCAGAAATGGCGCAGCCCCTGGCCTCTCACAGAAGCCCCCCCTCCTGCCAATATCTTGCCACCTACACCCAACACAGCATTTTATTAGCACAAGTGAAATACTGACTTCAAAGTGGTTTAAAAGATCCAACATGTTGCTTGAGATGTACAGCTTACTGTATGATTGCTCATACTACCAAGAATGTGTGTCATTTTCTGACTACTAGTTCACGTAGGTGACAAAGGCCTCTCCAGCCACAGCATGCACTGGGAGCAGTACCTGTGAGCTTCACTGTCCTCTAACAATGTCTAGAACAGTAACTACACACTTTTGCAGCCTCACATAAACCGAGTGACTTCGACTGTTATCTAGAAAGTCCACTGCTACATGGCATAACTATTCTGCCATAGCTATGCAAATCTATATTCCAGTAGACAAACTTGAGGCAACAATTTCACCAGCACAGGAGAAATTTCAGTTGACATTTTTACTCAATACAGGGCCCTATAAAAATCTTGGCTTTAGCATTGCTTTTGTTCCCATGTTTTACATTTATCACAAATATGAGATAGTGGACATAGTTACATTTAACATTTCCAGACAATTTGGTGAGCAAGCAGCAGGCATTTTTATATAGTCACATTTCAGTTATACAACAAAGGTCCAACTCTTGGAAAATATTCAGTGCCTAAAACATTACACTAGGATCTCTGACACGACCAAAGCTTATGCTTTCTTTACTAAGCAAGTACACAACCTTTGCTGTGGATGAACTAACATCATTATCAAGCACAGGCCAACTGAGCAGGTGCTACTCCAATACTCCAGTACAGTTTTCACTTTCCTAAGATGTAATGAGCTCTGATTTTACGCTAGGAAATGCAATCTAATGTCTCTAGGCCAAGAAACACATTCATGAATGGCTTCTCTTTTTACACAACTACAGCTGAGCCACCGTAAAAGACACAGTGGTGTCAGGCTAAACGCAGCCAAAGAGACAGAGCAAGGCATACAGCAAACAGTACTGGCACAGACTGTAACTACCTAACTGCTTACCATGGAAATATCTTTTAAAGAAACACAGCATGTTTTAAAAACACCTTCCCCGCCAAGGTCAGTGGAATATCCTGAAAAAACACATAGTAAACCATATTTCTGTGAACACAGGGATCTCATGTATAATGGAAAGCTAAGGTCATGATTCAGCTCAGCAGTAAGTTATCTTTTTCTGGCAGTTGCTGCCTTGCTGGAGTGGCATCAGTCAGTACGGAGGCCAGATGTCACAGACATTCCTGCTTCGCAAAAAACCCTCAGTACATTTCTAGCCAAATCCCCCACTCACCTCTCTCCTGCACAAAAAACAAGATCCAGAAAAAACACTACATTACAACAGAGCACATTCTTATTTCAGCTTTAAGTATTTCACAATATATTTTTTCGACGAAAGTGTCAACCACGGACGGCAAAAGCAATACAGGACAGAAGCTGAAGAAGTATAGACCTGTGGCTACTTAACAAATTTTTAACTGTCAGTTTACAAGTACCTATGAACAAAGTTGAAAAAAAAGAAAGCTAGTTAAAGTTGTGTATGTATTATGAAAGCATAACTAAGAACTGAATCCCATTATTTGTTTTCTCATGGAGGTATTTCAGCATAAGAACTGCACCAAAGACATTTCAGCTGAAGCTTCCTTAAGCATGAACAGACTTTAGTTTTTTTTATTTTTGCATGTTATCTCAGGAAGGATTACAACCTACTGCAAAGACATCAATCAAGAAACTGTGTAGATGGCATGACTTTGTTAAGCTATTAAATGTAGAGGACTTCTTCAGTGCTAAATCACAATTCACATCTATGCCCATTCTCTACCAATCTGCAGAGAGATTTTTATGCAGTAGAAAAGTTTCAAACATACAATTTAAGAGCTCTAACTCACATCCTTTGGAAGTGTTATGGCCTAGAACAGCACTTGACAGAATTCAAAACTGTTCCAACAATACTAGTTCAACCTAGCAACATGCATTTTTTTCAAATGCTTGTGGAAGTGATTCTAAAAACACACCCTGGAGAATCAAGATACTATTAAACCTCCTGGATAAGCAGCTCAATAAAATTTCATGCAGTGGGAGATAGTGTTATCACTTTTCTACCCACTCAGTTCCTAATCTCTTTTTCACATCTCGCTGGATCTTGCGGGGAAGTGTGGAGAAATAAAAGTGAGATGTGATGTAGACTTCTCCTTTCCTACTCCCTCAGGGCTAAAGCGCCTCCTCAAGCAGCAGCCAGGCTCTAGCTCCTTCCGGGAGCAAGAAAAGGTCGAGAAGATTACACTTAGGTAACTCAATCAGTTCTCATTAATGTGCAAGTATTGTCCCTCCCCATCTCACTGAAAAAATTAGCTGCAAGAGTCCAGAAGTCAACCACAGGACTGAAGACTGAGGGGGACTCAAGATTAGCACTGCAGATGCCCCAGCAACATCGGATCCTAACATTTTGCTATCATTCATAATTGCATACATTTAGAATCATCAGGATATCTTTTTAAAAGGATTATCTGAATTATAATGTACGGTAACTTTATCCCATGATTCACTGCCTGACAAATAAATATTAAGCGCTTGTTGCTCTCAGCAGCACTGCATATATGCAAAACATTTTAGAGGACACCACGATGACACAGTCATAACCGCACGCCATGTTACTTGTAGATATGCCAAAGCACTTCCAACAGGAAAAAAAAAGCACAGAGGCACAAAACTCATAAAACATCTTAAAAACTAAATTAAACAGCAATGGTAGCTCTCTCCCATTGTTTACAAAATTTTCAAGCTCCCATTTATACACGGCACAAAAAATATAGCCTCTGAAGCAAAAAAAATGACTAGCCCAGTTGCACACCTGCTGGATGACTTTTGGACTAGATATTTGCCTAAACAATCAGGTTTTCAATTGAACTCTTGCACCAAAATAGGCAGTCTTTCGAGCAGGCTCCAGAATCTCCAGGCACACCACCTTCAAAATCCGCATTCACACAACCTAGATTTAGGATCACATAATAAAAAACAGAAATCAAGCACCTCTCAACTTCCATCTTTTCCTACCTATTATTTAGAAGAACATGGAAACTTAAACCAGAGAGAAAAAGCCCAAACCTTCCAAACTTGAAGTAACCAATGTCTTACTTCTATCTGAAAAGTATTTGTGAAAATGAAATACAGCTGTTACAAAAATTACAAGGAAATACCTACATAAATCAAAAACATGACTGATCATACTTAAAGTGTTTATCAAGAAACCTCATTTACAATAACAGTATCTTGGATGAAAGGTAATATACCTCACAGTGTTAAAGTAAACATTACCTAAGTTTAAGAGCGACAGAGAATAATAAAAAGTCCCAAAGCCATGCTCTTCAGTATTCTAAATTTAATCAGAATATTTGTAATAAACAGAAGGCTTACAGAAGTGTTACTGAATTGTAGAGAAAAAAAAACTTGAGAAAGAGAATATCATGTGACTGCCAACCTTACTGATAAAAAGTATAAATACAGAAAGAACATAAACAGATCATAAAGTTTATTTATTTAGATTTTTTTTTAATATTAGTCATCTCAATGACATCAAACTTTCACCTTTCTTTTCTCTAATTTTTCTGTTGAAAACTGAGCCCTTCCAAACTGACTCAGCTGTCCCTTGGGAGCTTCCTTAGCTCTTAAGCGAAAGGATGGAAAGAATATTAAATCAATATCTTCACTGTTAACTCTTTGAGACAAGCAAGTATTAGTAAGAAATCAAATATATGTATTCTCCTTAATGACTATTATTACCTTAGAGCTGTAAAAATCTTAAGCCTACAGAGTTTCTAGTCATATCAGAGCTACACTATAAAAGTGTTTGTATTATGGCTCAGAAACCAAAACTTCAAGTAGCAGCCACATTTCTGCTTCACTTCAAGATCTGTAAACATACTTCCATCATCACTAGCATACCTGGGTCATTTTCATCAAATCAGGGCTCTCATGAGCCTGTGCAAGTTTCCTCTCCAGCCCTCTGATCACTGTTCCTGCTTCTCCAAAAATAACACCTAGAGCAATGACTAATGAAGCCTGTCTCATCAGTCATTTAGTCATCATTTCAGTGAACAGCATCACTCACCTGTGCTCCAGTTTCTCCATGTGTGAAATGGAGAAAAGAATACCAAGTACTGGATTTACTTTACCAGAAAACCATTGAAAAGCTTTAGTTGAAAGGAAAACACCAGCGCACCACATCACTCCTCCTGACTTGTGTGTGATTTCTGAGACAAATACAGTAAATACTTCCACCTGGTGCATAATTTTTAGATATGCAACCATCCCCAATTGTATCAGCAACACTACACTGCAATGAAGTGAGGTATCAGCGGACTTATTTGCAGGAACAGCCCCCCAAGTCCTGCCTTTGATGTTCATGAGAGACCACTGCAGAGGGACTCCCAGGGGATTGCCTAGAAGTGAGAAGCTACAGAAAGGAAGCCAAAGTTTCATCCACCTACCAGAGGTTCAAGCAAGAAGCAAATGTGGGCAAACCCCCTCCACCCTTTTGCTAAGGATTTAAAAATGAAAACACCCTCCAGAAATGCAGTTATATCCCACCAACCATTTCCACCTTCCATTTCTCCCTCCACAACTTAACCCACTCCCTCGCCCCCCCCTCCCTCAACCCTCTCTCTCTCTCCACTACTTAACCCAGTCCCTCATCCCTCTCCTTACACAATGTAATTCAGGCAGTCCCCCTCCACTCTTCATCCCACCCCCTCCGCCCCCCCCTTCATCCCACCCCCCCCGCCCCTCTCCCTCCGCTCTTCATCCCTCCGTCCCCTCCCTCTGCCCCCTCCCTCCGCTCATCCCACCCCCTTCGCCCCTCTCCCTCCGCTCTTCATCCCACCCCCTCCGTCCCCCCCTCTCCGCTCTTCATCCCACCCCCTCCGCCCCCTCTCCCTCCGCTCTTCATCCCACCCCCTCCGCCCCCCTCCCTCCGCTCTTCATCCCACCCCCTCCGCCCCCTCTCCGCTCTTCATCCCACCCTCTTCGCCCTCTCCCTCCGCTCTTCATCCCACCCCCTCCGCCCCTCCCTCCGCTTTTCATCCCACCCCCTCCGCTCCTCCCTCCGCTTTTCATCCCACCCTTTTCGCCCCCTGCCTCCACTCCTCATCCCTCGCCCCTCTCCCTCTACAACTTAAACCACTCGCTCCCCACGCAATGTAACCAGTCCCTTTTCCCGTTCTCATCCGTCTCCACAGCCCCTGCCCCCGCATCCTCTCGGCGGGCACCTCCCCACCGCGCTCCCCCCTCCCGAAACTCGCACTTACCGGACCCCACGGCCCAAACGCCTCTCCCTGCCTCGGTGGCCGCAAGGCTGCGTTGGGATGGGATGGGATGAGATTCCCCGCTCTGCCGCCGCCCCCGCCGCGCGCAGGCGCGACACGAGGCGCGCGCCCCCCTCCCCTCCCGCCCGGCGCGGTGGCGCGTGCAGGGGGCGGGGCTCCCGAGCCCAATGTCTGCCGGGGACGGGGCTGGGGTGTGGAGAAATGGTTGTGTAGGCTCCGGGGGGACCGGAGGGGGTTGTTAACCTGGTGGTCTCACCCCCATCTCTCCGCCTTCAACCACAGAACGTGGGGATGGAGCAGCCGCCGTCCCCGCCACTGAGATACACCCCCCCCCCCGCGAGAGGGGACACAGCAATCCCCCATAAAAGAAGTAGTTAATGTTACAAAAAGTGGAATATTTTGATTTAGGCTAAAGTAGAGTTAAGTTTCATCTAAACAACTGTATTTTTTGAAAGGTGGACAGAATGTCCCTCTGATAGCATGGGTTTTTATAGCATTTTTTTTCAACACTGTTGTTTCGGACACTTCAAAGAGAAATGAAAATCTCTTGTGCTAAGTATGGTCTGTGCTGAACAGATGTGTCTCCCTCTATAATCACCTCTGTTTGTAGACACTGTCCTTTAAGAAATTATAACATTCCTGCTATGTGATTCTAGAGCAATAAAAATATTCTTGTTGTGGCCAAGAGCAAGGAGACTCCGGCTAGTGCCTGGCCAGCGTGCCAGTGATGTGTGGCTCTAAAGCACCACCAGAAAGGACAAGAAGCAGCCCCCATGATAAAAGAAATAGTTATTACTGCAAAAATTGGAATATTTTGATTTAAGCTAGAGTAAAATTAGTTTTCTAACTAACTGAAGTTTCATCTAAGTAACTGTATTTTTTGAAAGTTAGACACAATGTCCCTCTGACAACATGTTTTCTTATAGCATGTTTTTTTTCAAACAACGTATTTCCAGAGACTGTTCTTGGGGAAATGCTAATGTCTTGTGTTAAGTATGGTCTGTGCTGAACAGATGGGTCTTCTTCTATAACCACCTCTGTTTGCAGTCTTTCTCTATCTAAAAATGCAAGGTCTGACAGAGAGCTGTCTCAAAGTTCTAATCAGCAAAAGATTTGGCTGTTATGAAGTTCATAATAACATTAAAATTAGTCCTTGGAAAATAATAGAATATGTATAAGATTTCTGGTGAAATTTATACATACGTATCCAAGTGGGAAACATATTCTGTCCCCAGCTTTTATCTTGTTATGCAAGATTGATGCATCCAAGCACTGAAATAAAGGATGCTGCTTTCTAAAACTCCAAAACAAGAGTTAGAGAGTTTATTTGCCAGCATTTTCTGTATCACTGTGGTTGCCTGCTCGCACCGAGGCAGCTCCCTGGGGAGGAGCAAGGGAGTAGCGGGCTGCGTGGGCCTTATCCGCTTGTTTGCTTTAGGATTGCAGAGCAAACTCAAGAGGCATAACTCTTATCAGCCCAGGGTCAGACGGTGCCGACGGCTCCATGCGCCCAGGGTGTTGGTGTCTGCGTGCCAGAGCTCTGCCAGTCGTTGCCGTTCCTGGGAGCAAAGCAGAGTGCCTTAGGTGTGGAAGTTACAGTGTTGCTCCGAGGGCCATGGGCATTGTAGTGTTTGTGTTGGTGGTGCGCGTGAAAAGTTGAGAGTTTCGTATCCTCTCAAGAGTGTCATATTTAGCGCTTCTTTACAATAAAATTTTATGGGGATGGCAGGAGTTAGGACCCAAGGGAATGACAGGAATATGTGCCAGGACCCAAGGAATGTCAGGAAGATGTGCCAGGGGCGGGTTAGGTTGGACAGTAGGAAAAGATGCTTCATCTAGAAGGTGGTGGAGCACTGGAACAGCTCCCCAGGGAAGCAGTCACAGCAATATTCAAGAAGCATTTGGACAATGCCCTTAGACACATCGTGTGAATATTGGGGTTGTCCTATGCAGGCGCAGGAGCTGAACTCAATGATCCTTGTGGGTCTCTTCCAGCTCAGGACATTCTATGGTTCTATGAGGAGTTCTTAGAATATCAGAAATCAGAACTTAAGATATCTGCCTCCAAAACCTAATTGCTCAGGAAAGAGAAAGATGTTCCCCTTCCTTAATCTTAAGTGGAATCACAAAAGGGCTTTTTTTGTGTCAAACCCTAATAAAAAGGGGGCAAACAAAACCCCTTCAACCCACATGCAGATGGCTGGAAGTGTTTTTCTATTATTAGCATGTTTTCTTAATATTCAAAAAAAGCCTCAAAATCAAAGGCATTTTTGTCTGAAGTACAAATTAGATCATCCTATGAATTAGCTCAAGTTCATTTTGCTATAATGTAACACTTGCTGGTTTTCCATGTGAAAGTTTCCAAAATAACTAGCCCTATCCACAAAAAAAAGAACAATTATTTTAAATTATTTGCTCAAAATATCAAATCCATTTCACAGACAATGGTAAGAAAAGCAAAAGGGGAGGAGTACAGATGTCTGTGGTGCTGCCCTGCTGAGTCTGCCTGGCAGTCCAGCAGATTCCTGGAAAATTAGACACAGACCTCAAAGTTGCACCCAAGAGGCATCCAATGTCAAGCACTAAAAAAGGCCTTCAAGAAAAAGTCCATGTTCATCTTTTGTGGTGAAAAATCACTTCTGTCAAAAGAACCAGAGAGGAGAAAACTTCTGTTAAAGTGTAAGAAATTAAATGAAGCAAAATATTGCAAATATTTTTGAAAGAAAAAAATAGCTTCCACTGAAACTGCCAGAAATTAGATCTGAGGGAGAATGAAGGACAGTCTTACATTCCTTTTGTTTGTCAGTAGTGAAATATACTGATAATCCAAAATTAAAATAGTGTAAGTAGTTGTCCAGTAAAAACTGTGTGAGCAGCTCCTTTTCTAATGCTATCAGTCACATCTATTGATAGCTTTAGTCGAGTTTTATAATGTGTAATCATCAAATTCAGGTGCTACTTGCTGATTGTAATCAAATATGCCATAGCAGCATCAGTCTCAAAGATATTAAGTTTGTTAGTGCTATGAGAATCAGGGCTATAGATACAGAAGACACTCTGCTGCTGAGAGAGTGACAGTGTTAGTCATTGTTTGACCTAGTGACAGTGTATGGGCATCATCCAGCTTGTCAGTCCACACGCTTACTGCAGATTTAATCAGCGTGGCAAATCACGCTCTCAGTCATCCTCCAGGCCAACAAAAACACGTAAGCAAACGGGTGAGCCATGAAGCCCTTGTGGTGGCCTCACAAGATGGGGAAGGGGAGAAAAGAGGTAGCCAAAGGTATGTGTGAAGATGCTAGAAGCAAACCTGGATGTGAAGAGGATCTGTGAATGTTGTGTGGACTTGGAGGTGGATCTGTGAATGTTGTGTGGACTTGGAGGTATCAGGGATACTGTGATACAGGGGTATAAAGGATGTGCAGGAAACTTGGGCTATTGCAGCGAAGGCATTGTGGAAACAAATGCACTGAGAACAGCAATTAACTCTGCTTATGGCCCATAGAACACTGCGTTAAACTGATACAAACACTTCTATGGCTACACTTTTATGAAAGTTCCTCTACTTCTTTTCCTCCACAATTGTTATTATTTGGGAAATTTAACACTTGTCAAACTTTCTTTAATCAGGTGTCTTTCCTGTGGAGTAAATATTATGCTTGTTCCAAAAAATAAAGCCACCTGGTGGATCTCAAAGGAACAGTCTGTATTGAGAAGGTCCTGAGCCTGGGATCTTCTTCAGTAATCTATCTTTAATCTTCTATTAAGCAAAACCTTGCATTTTCCCCTACCTCAGAATTTCAGGTTGTCCCAGATGAGCTCTTTAGCTAGTGATTTTAATCTCGTTGTAGAATATGACAAGAATTGAACTTCAGCTACCCAGAAAATCAGTCAGCCATGCACCACTGGGTCCCACGCCACATGCAAATATAGTACAAGCTATTTTTTCCCCAAATGTCCCAGTGACTCAAGGTTTTCAGTGTAAAATGGTATTTTTCAGATCTTTGAAGAAGAACAACGATCATTAGTTGTGGAAAAAATGCCATCTAGCAAATAATTATCTGTAAACTTAGTAGGTATTTTGGTGGAATACTACATCTCCAGTTTGGAGAAGGATGTGTAGTAAATGGCATGTTGAGTAACATTAGTATGTTGAGGTGACGAACAGACATTTTTTTTTCCTGTCTGGGAAGAGGCAGTGATATCAGACACAAAACCTGATACTTCATCAGTCTCCTTAGCACAGCATAAATGTTTTCCCTCAGAAATCAAATCCATACCAGCACATTCTTAGTGCTAACTAAAAAACAACTGATGAAGCGATCCTGGATGTAGTTTATCTCAATACAGCATCAAAGAAATATCAGAATTTCTGAACAAACAGAATCAGAATATGGGTCACTTTGGCTTGTTTCTGTTAGTATTGCTATTTGCTAAGCAGAAGGGGATTTTAAAGTTCTGCAGGTTAGTTTCCTATTCACGTAGACATCAATGATCTAAAGATAAATTGTCCCATAAAACAACTTGTAGAAGATGTACAGCAGCACCATTTTATTGGAATCAGATAAGATACAAAGTCTACACTGGATGTTCTTCCTGTAGCAATTGTGAAAGCAGTCTTTCTTTTCCTATCTGTTCTTTAAGCTCTCAGTTCACACACAGGCATTTTACCTAAAAATCTTTTGGATGAAATCTGTTTTCCTGATGCAATTGAAGTCAAAAGGTGAACAACAGCAGTGATCCTTTCTTGCATGCAGATGTGATACAGAGGAACCTTTGGTAGGGAGATTTGACTTCCCAGGTAGTGGTTTGCACACAAAATCCAACCTTTATTTGTGTGGGCACAAGAGGAAGTTCCACCTCAAGTGTTTAGACATCAGTGACTCGCAATCCCTGTGATACTAGTATTTGCTGAAAGAGCGTTAAGATAGTTGTGTTAAATCCAGAGTCCTGTGCTCCCATTTTTAATGCACCTTATTCAGATACACCCTTTTATAAACTTTGGAGCCCAGTCGTAACACACACCAAGTAAACATTCGTCAGCACAAAGAAAGTTCCATGGAAATATGCCCTGGCGGTGATGACTTACTGTCACAGTTGTACAATCAGCAAAGCAGAGCTCACTTTAACATGGCCCAGGTGCTGACAACCGTGTGGTGTCAGTGGCAAGGAGTTTATATTGGGCTTCAGAAGTCACCCCAGCAACTGGTGGATGTTCAAACAACTGGTTCATGCTGAACTTCATGCTGCTACAGGCACACTGTTAGTGGTACCCAGCCTTATCTGGGTACGTGTACACAAGATGGAAGTTTTTGCTTTGTTAAGGTAAGATTTTGACTCTCCAACTTAAATAACAGTTATATCCCAGGGCAAATTTAGAGGGGTGTTCAGGGCCACACCCATTTATGTCCCGCACATAGTGAGGTCATAGCCATGGAGTAAAAGGATAGCAGACATGGTTTTGATAAAACGGAAAAGGAAGGAGTTAAATCAGTAAATCTGGAAAGGGATTTGAAACAGGAGGGAGAGTGAATGACAAAGAAAAAGGGTTTGGGTCTTCTAAGGTACAGCAGGAAACAGACACAAAGCATGGCAGAAGTGAGAAGTAGATGTGAAGGGCATTAACCTAAAATACCAGAAAGGAAATGAGAGTTAGAAGAAAACAGGAACAGAGGTAATGATAGGCAAAATTAAGTGTGCTGCTGGCTGAGAGAGTACAAAGTTTTATACCACTGGTGTTTGCTGATGTATTGGCCAGTGGGGAAATTGGTGGTAGGGTGACTCAGTATCAGTGATTTATCAAAGTCCCTGTAGCAGTTATATATTTATTCAGAGAGGGGGGTTTTGAACATGAGCCTCTGTACTTTCCTGGGCTTCTTGCTGGTGTAATCCAGTGTTTCACTTGATGAAGTCCCTCGCAAGGATCAGTTAAAACACTAGGGGATTTCACAAAATGTAAACAAAATGTGATAAGGAAGGTCTCATCTTTCATATTCTGCCCAAGATGCTCCTTGTTCCTCAGTACTGGTTTCCTGAAATCAGTCTGGATTATTGTTTCCTTGCAAATATGAGGAAAGCAAGAATGCAAACATTTACAGATCTCTCTGATGAATTCAATGATAAAAATGCAACACATCATGGATTGGCCACAAGGATCCTGGTGGATAAATGCAAGATATTTCTGAAACAGCATTACCGAGGATAGATGGGAATAAATTGTCACTCCACAATTGTCCTGGGCTTGTCCTGTTTCTGTATGAGAATGAGAAAGGAAAAGACAAGGCACCCAAGTATCTGTTCTATTTAATTGAATTCTGTATGCATAACAATTATTAAGTAGTATGCTAGTGAGAAGGATGTGTAAAGCTTAAATCACCCAGTCAGAGTTGTTGTCAGGTCATTAGCCTAACTTTTACAAATAACAGGAAGTTACTTCTTTGAGTCAAAATGCATAGCAGCTGTAAAATTCTACTGCATGTATCCAGACTTAAATTGGTGTTCAGATTTCCAGCTGAGAAGGATTTTCCCCCTGTGGAATTAGAACAGGCCTCTGTCTCCTACCTTACTGTGCCCTGCTGCACAGCTCCATCAGCTAAGATCTCCTTTGCATGTTTTACACAAAGAACAGCTTTCTCTTAGAGCGGGAACCTCAGGCCTTAGAGATACCTGGATTGAGGTTAAGAACAACTTACTTTCTGAAAGATTTCACATTTTATTTTGCGGCGCTTTCCAGCTGATCCAGAACAACAGAACACTGGCAGATTTTGTAGTACAAAGTGTGTATCACAGAGGTACAGACACAGGGACTATTGCCACAGTGTGCTGGTGCAGCTGGGATGTCACTGGTCATTTCTGTGGCTGCAGTGATATAGATGAGCAAAGCTGATGCGCAAGGGCCATGAGGCAGGGATATGGGGTCTGTTCAGACTCCATACAGCAGCTGTGGTCCAGTTCATAGACATGAAAACTGTCTGAAGATGCTGCTGAGACTGGAGGAAGGAAAGTGAATGCATGAAGAAGAACAGACCTTTATCTGCTGGCAGGGAATGAGGAAGGAGCATTCTGTACCCAAAAGAAGTCCAACCACACTCATAATCCAATGAAAATTTATTGGAGCCCCTTCCAGACCACTGTTTTAAAAACAGAATAGAGGGGATGGTTGGTCAGGCCAGCTCTACACCATTTATCATAGACTTGCCTGGCCTGTGTTACCAGGTTCTCAGGTAAAACTTTTAAGTGGTGCATCCCCATCCAGAATTTTCTACTGCTCACATGCAGGATTATTTCTTTCCTCCAATATTTCATCTCATTCCCTGGGAGAGTTTTCTTCTTGTGGTGGTGAAAGCTAATCATTCAAAGTGATGCCTTTTCACCAGTACAGCTCCCCAGCTTTGGGCTTGCACCTACAAGCTGGCCCAAAGTCACTTGCTGAACACTGCTCAAGAAAGCCTTGAGTTGTTTTCATGTCAGCCACCCACCAACCTTTGATTATTTGCTGCCGCTTGGTGGCTGTTGCAGATACTGCCCGATGTCACTTCCCACCACTGCCTCCTCACTGGGTCTTTCAGTGCTTTAGGCTGTCCCCAGTGCCTGTGCGTGCCCTCTGACCTATTCAGGTGGCCCAGGTGTTCTGGACATTGAGCTGCTAAGGTGTGTGTAAAAAAGAGAAACAAGGCTGGTGAAGGGTCTGAAGCCCAAGTCTTAAGAGGAGTGGCTGAGGAAACTGGGACTGTTTAGCCTGGAGAAGAGGAGGTTGTAGCAAGGTGCGTGTTGGTCTCTTTTCCCAAGTAACAACTGGTAGGATGAGAGGAAATGGCCTCAAGTTGTGCCAGAGGAGGTTTAGATTGGATATTAGGAAAAATGACCACCGAAAAGGTTGTCAAGCATCAGAATAGGCTGCCCAGGGAAACAGCGGAGTCTCCATCCCTGAAGGTGTAGATATGGTGCTTGGGGTTTAGTGGTGGGCTTGGCAGTGCTAGGTTTACAGTTGCACTCAATGACCTTAAAGGTCTTTTCCAACTTAAATGATTTTGTTATTCTCCCATATGGCATCCTCATTGCACCTCAGCCGAGGGTGACAGTGGCAGCAAGACTTCTCAGCCATTGATGTTCAGTCTTAGGTTAAATAGATTTGCTGGTTATAACAAAGCAGTTATGCTTATATTGTAATTATTGCATATGATTAAAATATAATTTGGGGGCATCTCATGATGCCCAAAGTCCTTCGAAAGCAATACAATATGCAGAAGATTGCTGGGAAAATTTGCACATATGCCTGTAAGTGGGAAATATTTTCTGTAACCAGATTTTATCTCGTTACACGTGATTATAAAATCATAGAATTGTTTGGGTTGGAAGGGACCTTATAGATCATCCAATTCCAGCCTCCCACCAGACCAGGCTCCCATCCAACCCGGCCTTGAACACTTCCAGGGATGGGGCATCCACAGCTTCCTTGGGCAATGTGTTCCAGTGTCTCACCACCCTCATAATGAAGAATTTCTTCCTAATGTCTAATCTAAATCTTTCCCATTCCAATTTAAAGCTGTTCCCCCTCATCCTATCACTGCTTGCACTTGTAAGAAGTCCCTCCACACCTTTCTTGTAGCCCCTTTAGGTACTGGAAGGTCGCTATACGGTCTCTGTGGAGCCTTGTCTTCTCCAGGCCGAACAACCCCAACTCTCCTAGCCTGTGCTCACAGCCCTCTGGTCATATTTGTGGCCCTCCTCTGGAACCATTCCAACAGTTCAATAGCCTTCCTATGTTGGTATTCCAGAACTGCACCTAGTACTCCAGGTGAGATCTCACGAGAGTTGCCCTGCTGGTGTAGGACCTTGCACTTGGTCTTGTTGAACCTCATGAGGTTCATGCCCATTTCTCTAGTTTTTCTAGGTCCCTCTGGATGACATCCTGTCCTTCTGGTGTCACAACTGCCCCACTCAGCTTGGTGTCATCTGCAAACTTGCTGAGGGTGCACTCAATCTCACTGTCTATAAATCAATGAAAATATGGAACAGCACTGGTCCCAGTACAGACCCCTGAGGGACACCACTTGTCACAGATCTCTCTCTGGACATCAAACGGTTCACCATTACTCTCTGAATGTGACCATCCAACCAATTCCTTATCCACCAAACAGCCCATCCATCAAATCCCTATCCTTCCAATTTAGAGAGAAGGATGTTGTGGGGGACTGTGTCAAAGGCTTTACAGAAGTCCAGATAGATTCCATTGCTTATCCCATGTTCATTAATGTGATCACCCCATCACAGAAAGCCACTAGATTGGTCAGACAGGACTTGTCCTTGGTGAAGCCATGTTGGCTGTCTCCCTGTGCTTTAGCATAGCTTCCAGGAGGATCTGTCCCATGTTCTTCCCAGGCACAGACGTGAGACTGACAGGTTGGTAGTTCCCAGGGTCATCATATTCTGTCCCCAGCTCTTGTCTCACTACGCATGATTGATGGAGAGCATCCAACGCTGTAATAAATGATACTTGCTTTCTAAAACTCCCAAACGAGTCTTAGAGAGAGTTTATTTCCCTGCATTTTCAGTATCGCCCAGGTTGGAATGCAACCCGGTGACCCTGCTGCCACCACCAAGATGGCGGCGCGGCGAGGACACCCCGCCCCGCGGAGCCCTTCCCTCCATGGGCCGGGCACGGCCGCCGCGGTGGCTGCTGCTGCCACCACCAAGATGGCGGACGCCCCGCCCCTGCGGAGCCCTTCCCTCCATGGCGGCGGCCGCGGCGGCTGCTGTTGACGCCACCAAGATGGCGGCACCGCGCGGACGCCCCGCCCCCGAGGGGCCCTTCCCTCCATGGCGGCCGCCGCGGTGGCTGCTGCCGCCGTCTGTCGCCGTGTGATGAGAGCATCAGCCCTCACTGCCACGTCTGCCGGGCAGCTGCGGCGGCGCGGGCAGCCGGCGGTGTGCAGGGCCGTGCCGGGGGACGGAGCTCTCTTCTTGCCTCCCTTCCCTTCCGCGCAGTGCGGACGCTCCGGCTCCTGCCCGCGGGCAGCGGCACGGTGGGTCTGCCCGGCGGGAGGAGGGGCTCCCGCCGCCCCAGCCTCGTCCCCCGCCGGGGGTGCTCGGGGATCGCCGCTGCCGTCGGGACGGGACCGCTGCCGGCCGATGTCCCAGCCGCGCCGGCACCCGCGCTTGGATGTGTGAGTACTGGGAAAAGCCCGGCTGGGGCGGGGACCCATACCCAGGGATACGAGGACCCTGTCCCGGGCAGTGCCGGGGATCCTGTCCTAGAGGTGCGACGACCCTGCCGGTCGATGTGGCGACCCTCTCCCAGTCGGGTGCAGGGACCCAGTCTCAGCTGGAGTGGCGAACCTGCTGGTAGGGAGGTCACTGCCCCTGTCCCAGTCGATGCTGGGACCCTGCCCAATTTGGTGCAGGGACCCTGGCCCCGGTTGGGTGCGGGGACCTTACTGGTGCAGGGACCCTGTCCTCTGGTCGGTGCAGGGGGATCCTGTCCTGGAGGTGCAGAGATCCTGCCCCTGTTGCTGCAGGGACAAGTTAGACAGGGACCCTACCCCTTGGTCAGTGTGGGGGGACCCTGTCCCACTTAAGAGTGGAGACCCTCCTGGTGTGAGGACCGTGCCCCAGTGATGTGGGGATCCTGCCCCCTTTGGTGTAGGGACCCTGCCCCCTGGTCGGTGCAGGGGGACCCTCTCCTGGAGGTGCGGAGACCCTGCCCTGGTCGATGCAGGGCCCCTGCTAGTGCGGGGACACTGCTCCAACTGGGTGCAGGGACCCACAGGATACTCTGTGCCTGGGGTGCCACCTCCCACCAACCTGAAACTTCAGAATGAGGGGAGGCTTCTGCCAGCTTTGTGTTGTCAGGCAGGTAAACTTGGCACTTGTTCCTGGGGTGCTGGTTTGAAACACTTAATGGTGTTGAAAGTTGAAGTGAGAGGTCCAAGCATGTTAATGAGGAGGAGTGTGTGCTCCCTGATAGGAGGGCTGAGGGTTAAACACAAGGGAGTTGGTCTGGCGTCATGGGTAAATTTGCTTTGGGCTTTTAGAACCCTGTCCCTGTGTAATTAGTCTTACAAAGGAGGTAGAAGAGGACATGATCCTGTGGAGAATGAAGAGCTAAGGCAACCCTCTGTAAGCCCAGGCAGCTCCAACCCACCATAAGGTACTGCTTCCAGAATGGATGTGGGTGCGCATCTCAGTTGCTGTTCTTTTGGGTGCCCATCTCTGTTGCTGTTCTTTTTGGTACCACTAAGAAAACTGTGCATCAATCATCCTGCCTTACATAGGATGGCAGTGAGGCCGATGGTTTTCCTTATTACATAAGATAGCTCCTCTACTACCCCAGCATCATTTTAACAAGTGAACATGTGGTGGAAACAGAGGCAGCTTTGTTTGCAATTTGTGATTGCTCTCATTTGTGCTTTTCCATTGTGAATAATGGGCCCTTCGTATCACTGGCATCTGTTACAACTATAAGTGAAGGAATGAGATGTCTGTAATACAAAACAGTGAGTTGTGAAGCTTTGGAAGACGAGGCATTCCGTCTGTAACCAGCTCAGGTCTGTTAACTGACTGTGATCAGAAGAGATCATCTTGGAGAGGGAGTACAGGAATGGGACTGGAGTAGCTCAGCTGACACCAGCTGTTAAAAACCCACAGTTTCCTCCTTTGCCTACCTCCTGGTATTCCTGTTGTCAGAGTGGCTTAATTTTTGGCATTCATGTCTCTTTCCAGCTGCTCCTCTGGACTGCCAGCTCCTTCAGCCAAGGTGGTTGGTATCGTGTCATGATGACACTCTGCTGGTAAAGCCTGGACTGAAGTGGTAGCCAGAAAATGCTGACTTCTCTGGGAGTTGTGCCAAAACTTCACCTGCTCTTTTTTCTCCCTTACTGGACTGGAAGTTCTTCAGGTGTAAATGCAGCTACTCCTTGTTTCTGTACTTGAGGATCTTTGACTCAGGTTTTGCAGTGCAAACCTGTACGTAAGGTGGGAATGCTGTCCAGATCTGATTTATTTGGAGGGACAGAGGAATTCAGATAATATCACTGATACAGTGATACTGTGTCCAGTGTCATGTGTACTCCTAACCTCAAGACCATAGAACATCTGTGTGCCTCCTGTACAGCTCATTCATGGCTGTCTCTTTGCAAACCCAGTGAGTTGCAGGCATTTGATTTGAAATTTTCAGAAGGTTTGGGTATCCACACTGCTAGTGATGGAGATGCCTATATTGCCTCAACCTGAGCATTCAAAGTTATTGATAATTTAGAAAAGGCAGGCCTTTTATTTTTATTTTTTTGTTTACTTTT
The DNA here is from genome assembly GCA_033558185.1 of Dromococcyx pavoninus. Taxonomy (NCBI): domain Eukaryota; kingdom Metazoa; phylum Chordata; class Aves; order Cuculiformes; family Neomorphidae; genus Dromococcyx; species Dromococcyx pavoninus. The sequence goes on from JAUMJL010000483.1 coordinate 1,984,619, forward strand.
ATTTATACAGTCTTTCTGACTGTAAATGGGGATAAAACACACTTTTGCAGAGTATGTTTATATTCTATATTTAAGAAGATAAATTATTTTAAAACTACTTGCAATGTACAGGTTAGAACCTGATAAATTATTCTTCTTACGGAGACACCAATGGCATCCTATGGTAGCTAGGGAAATAAAGCTATTCTTATCTCAGTGGCCTGTCTATATTAGCAATACTTTTGCTGATGTAACATTGCTGGTATAGTTGAACTGTTGTGTATTACTTAAAAGCAGACAAGCCTAATCACTTTTTTGTCTATGCTTTCTTCAGACACTGCTCTTTGGTCTGAAATTTTAGAGAGAGAATTGAATTATGTATGTAGTATTTGCGAGGGGAGGGGGAGACACCTTTCTGCTGGTTTTGGAATTCAGCAGCACTAAAAGCAGATCTTTCTCTGAGAGTGTCTGTTGCAAATTGACTTGGGCAACTCGAGTATGGATATTATAAAAATAACAATTTTTTTCTTCTGCAGGCATCAAGTCTGGGTGTTTGAGAATACAGCAAGAGTATGCATGCTGGAAATGTTTGTTAAGGAGGCTTCTACTTCCTTTGAACGTTCAGTTCATATGCCAGTTGGATGCTGAGTTATGACTCTCTAGAGTCACAGCTCTGAAAGATGGATATGGTGCAAAGCAGCACGATAGTACTGATTTTGAGACCTCCCTACTCAGTCTCAGTGCTTTCTTTGTGCCTCAGCATCATGAAATCCTGGAAAAAAGTAATCTTTTGGCAGTTACAAGCATGTAGATCAGTTTTAGTTTATGAACATGGAACTCAGTTGGAGGGGTTGGATTCATACTCTGGATTTAAAGAAAAGCTACTTTGTCAATACAAAGACGTATGTGCTTTTCAGCACTGGTGAAAATTAGATATTTAGTTGAATTTGGTTACTATCAGAACATTTGGTGCTAAGAATATTACTGATTTCCTACCATTCTTTTGTTGGTCCATTGTGAAATTTTATGTTCTGGCTTGTTTATGGACTGAGAAATACAGAAGAAGGTTGAGTTTTGCTTGCAGAATCTACTTAAATGCATGGGATCTTTAGTAGTGCTTGATCTGTTGTACTTAAGTGTGCAGTATGATATTCTGTTATACATATTTTCCTTTTTGAGGCCAAATTTTTGTTCTCCTTGCACTGCCATTCAACTGGAGAACTGATACAGTTTGACAGTACTTCAGTGCTAGCTTATGCACTACGAACTGTAAGGAAAATATAAAATTATGACAGTTGATCTTTTTCTTCTTTTGGTGATCCCTTCCCTTTGCCATCTCCTTAATCTGCTCTCTGGCTGCAGAGTTTGGCCATGGATGGTGCCAGGAAGTCAGCTTCTCTACTCTTCTTTGTTCACCTAAGCACAGCAGGTCTCTTGTGCTGGTGAAGACTTCAGTCCATTTATTTCTAACGGTGCCACAACTGGATGAGCTGTACGGGTACAACTTTTAACAGGTGGATTTTTAAAATTGGAGGGGGATCTCTAGTAGCTGTTTGACTTGGGCAAATAGTTCATAAGCTGTCACAAACTTGCCTGAAAGATTTCCTGCCATTCTTCGTGGGGTGTACTCATTGGAGAGTCATTTCTCACTTTTTTTAGACTTTTTGGGTTGAACATGTTGCAAGCGGAAAACGAGACTTCTGTTGGGGGGTAGGTATTTTGCAAGCCATCAGAAAAGCTGTGCGAGCTACCATGGTGCAGCAGCATCCATGTGCACTAGAGGGTTTGAAATGATTGGTTTAAAGCAAAGCTGTCAGTAGACATCTATGGCACAAAATACTTGTGAGGAAGCATGTATGCAGATTGAGACAGCAAAATTAGTCTTGGTATAATGAATTATACCAGGGATTGATACACCCTGTTGCATTTTCCCAGTTTGCTAGATTAGTTGCTGTGTAAATGGTCGTGAGAAGTTCTGAGTGCCACCTACCAGAGTAATTGATGTTGATTTGAAAATGCTTACCATTTTGTGGGGAACTTGTTTATCACCTGTACCTATTACTTGCCTCTCAAATAAAGGGGAGCTGATGTATTCTCATATGTGTTTTATATTTTAATGCAAATTTATAGTTTATGAAAATTATGATTTATTTAGAATTCCCTGTAATAATTTTGCTTTTCCACCATGTCAGGGATATGCAAATTGTTTTCACACTGATGCTTTCTAATATGAATCCCAGTGTGATGTCTCGGGGTAAAGCTCAAGGAGGTGTTTCTTCCTTGTGTTCTACCCTGTGCCTTCAAACTCATTGCTGCAGATGGCAGATGCCTGTCTTATTTTTAGCTGTGTGAGGACAAAATAGAAAAATCCTAGTGACTCCCCATGATTTGTCATCGTGGCTGATCTCCATTAAATTAAACATAGGGATTGGCAGAGGAGCAAAAACAGCAGGAAAGCTGCTTCTGTTTGTTTAAAAAAGGCTTGTCTAAAGCACTAAAATAATACTGTAAAAACATATTCACTACTACATACAGAGATCTCTGGGGGGAGAAATACTTGCTGAACAGTTTGGGATGAGGAAACTGAGGTCTGAAATGGTAAAAGAACTTCCCTGGAAGTCAGTTGGAGAGGAGAGATTAAAAAGCACAGGAGTACCTGGCTTGCAGCCCTGTACTTGGGCCATTAGGCCATGTGTATGTGTTCTGGGTTGGGAGGAGAATGCCCAATTTGTGGGCTCGCTTGGCTGAAAATTATAAGATGGGCACTTAAGGCAAGAGCATCGTCCCTTTCCCTCACCCGGTAGTGATTTGTTTTGCTGTGCATTTGCCCTGGTAAGTTGGAAAAGAAAATCTTAGTGGCCATAGCCAAAATTCCTCTCCTTTCCCAGTCAGTGTGTGTTGCACAGTGTGGTAGAGGGCAGTCAGTAGTGTCGTGCCTGTGCACAGTGTTTACTGAAGAGCTTTGGTGTGAGATGTGCTTAGGAGTGTGTATTGATAAATTGCATTAATGACCAGCTTTGATAGCTTTGCCTGTGTTGTATCTGCTAATCCTCCTTGTGGTTTAGCATTACTTTCCAACCAATGTCCTTTTTTAAAGTAAACTTTTATTTCTGTCCATAGTAGGCATATGGAATTGAAGCTTAAAAATTCTCTGTTGTTACATATTCAAATGCTGGTTTAGATCGGAGGCTGAAACTCTCCTGAGCTTTCAGACACAACTGCAGATCGTCTTTGAGAACCATGCATATAGGTTGGCAGTTCACACCAGCTTTTTAGTTTGAACCTTTTGCTCTGGATGAGGCTGAACTTGCTGTCCCTTTCCCCACACGATACAGAAGCATGGGAACTGTAGGACCAAAATAGACTATGATGCAACTGGTCAGGCCTACGTCTTTCTCTGCTACTGGAAAAGCTCAATTTTGCAGTTCTGTCTTGCTCTCGCACCAGAACAAACCAATGCTTTCTTTATTCCCAGATCCATTATTTGGCTGTGAGCGTTGCTGTACACATCAGAGGAGGCTATAAAGAAAATGTTAGTGTCTTGCTACCCGTGTAATACTGTTGTCTTGGTGAGAAGCACGTTATCGACCACTTGGAGCTGATGAACCCTGAGGACCTTGTGTTGGGGGGTGGAGGTGTGTTGGCTTTATTTGGAAGATAATTTCACTTGTTTTCATTCATAAAATTATTGTAGTTACTCATTAAAGTCTTACTGGGGTGTTTGCTTTGACCTCCTGCAGCAGTTGGTTGGACAAGGTAATTATATGGTTATGAGGTATTATTTTATTACTCCGGGAACTGTGGCTTTGTTCTTGTACTCATCAGAGGTTCTTTAAGAGTGCGTAGTGTGTGTATGTTCTTTCACTTACTTCACAAAGACTTGAAATCATCTATATTCTGAAGAGGACCCTATCTCCTGCATACCTTTGGAAATCTCTTCCTTACACTCTCTGAAGTAAGGCCTTTGAGGGGATTTTTAAGGAATGTGTAGGATTTGGGTTGGAAATCCTTCTCCATTTCAAAAAATTGCTTTTTCGGTCTGTTGGATAATTTTCTTGGTCTAGAGGATTAAGAACTTGTATCTACGTCCCATCCTTAAAGAGCACATCTGCAAACTGAGCTGAACTGAGCTCACTGCACTTTAACCTGGAGAAGCTTATCCTGGAAAACTTTTCTTTCGTGCTCCCATTTTGTCGGTGAGTATTTGAAGTACTGTGACAGCTACAGACCGCAAGCTCTGCCTTCACCTTGTCTCACTGAAGGTGCCTGAAATGAGTCATATAGTATAGATGCAGTTTGTTAAACCTTGCCTTTTTCTTGCTACTTACAGCCTTTAGTTTTGGCATGTATGTAGACAACTGATAGATGGAGCCTCTTCAGCCAGAGTAGTGCTGTATCAGGAAAGCCTACGCTGACTTGGTCTTGCTGGGTTGGTTTTGTTATTACAGAGGAGGTTCTTGGTTCTTAGTCACTGAGCAAAAATTAGTCTTGCCTGTGCATCACCTGACAATGGTGATTCACAGCACGGCTCTCATCCTCCTTGCCTGGCCCTGGGATGCACTTCAGTAGGGGTTTGTGTCTCTCTCCACGAAAAATCTCCTTCTTAATGCATCGCTCTGTATGGCATGAGGATGTGGAAAATATGTTGATTTAGGAGACCTCCCTGCTGACCGGTTTTGCCTCCCAACCCCGGGCCCGGGCTGAACGTTGGGCCAGGTGGTGGGTGTGTGTCTTTGGAACCAGCCCGGTTGAAAGGTTGTGTTGACTTAGTGCTAGGGGAGCTCCGCGCAAGCCAAATATTTAGCTTTCCATCTGATAACCTGTTGGTTGTTCCCTTCCTTGCAACAATCAAACGCTGTTTCATCCCCAAACCAAGTTAGGGCTTCCACAGAAGTTTTGCAGCTCCTCTGCTTTCTGTGTGGCAGATGAGAGGGCGCTGACAAGGTGGCCTCGTGACCGAGGCATGGGTGCAGCCCTTGCTGTTTCTAGGTTGTGTTCTCATTCTTTTTGGCACTGTGTTGGGTGACTCGGTTACCAGCTTTCTGTCTCAGTTTTTCCATCTGTCAAAATGTTTCTATTTAAATAAATAAAAGGCTTGCCCTAAAAGGAAGTAAAAATAAGCCATAGTAACTAGGACTCACAGCAGTTCAAAAGAAGCCTTGACTATAAGGTGAATTTGCTGATAATTTGCAAAGATATTAAGATTCCTGGATAAAGGCAAGTTTGGGATTAGGTTGACCAGCTACAGTGACTTTAAGTGAGGACATCAGTAACCAAGAGTCCTTTTTACATTGCTTGTTTCAGTTTTGGAGACTGATAGGGGCCAGAAGGAGGAAGAGGAGAAAGAGCTGTTTGCCAGCTGAAAGTTGTAACTGTTATGGTATATTTTTAATCCAAAGGTTAGAGAATCCTATGCTATTTTCCTCCTCCCATCTTTCCAGAAACAGTTTCCCTTGGGGGCTGGTAACTGCCTTTTGCAGCCTTGCAAACTAGGTTTTATAAACAAAGCCTAGTGCATTGTTGTCACCTGTGGGGTGACAATAGAAGCTGTACAGGTACTGGCTGAGCTCTTCACTGGCAGCCCTGGGACAGAGCCTTTCACTCAGGCCAGGGTGAACTGTCCAGGTCTTAAATGGTCCCTTGCCTCTGTGGTCTGGGGGCTTGTGCCTCAGCTTATCCAGGCAGTCCAGTTCCAGGATGTAAGTTCCTTCTTGAAGGAAAGTTACCTGGAAGCCAGTGCTCCTGACAACAGGGGGACAGGTGTCTGCTGCATCTGGGGAAGGAGTGGTTGGATACCTGGATGCAGGAGTGCTCTCGAGATGGGCGATGCTGCTTGCTGTGGCAACTGAATGGCTGCTTCTGGTACTTCTGCTTCCATGCTCCTTGGCCCAGGGAGGGTACAAGGTGTTCCCAGTTCCTTTATCCTTTCATCCCGCACTTGGTGCTGGCTGTGGTTCAGGATATTACCACTAGCACCTGGAGGGCTGGAAATGCTGATGATGTTTTGTCAGTGCCGGTAGTTGCTCATGCTTCGTGTCAGTGGTCTGCAGCCGTGTCGCGGCGTGGGCTGCTGCCCTTCCCTGTGAGGGAGCACCGCGCAGGTGGCGGGTGTTTTTCCACACCCACGTAGCCATAAAGTATGGGCACCCTGAATGGAAGTTCTTGCTAGCAACCTAGACAGCTCTGGGAACTTCTGTGTTGCTGAGGAGAAGGAGGCAGGCTAATGGCCACAGAGGCAACGTGTTGCTTCACCCCAAGATGTCGTGTACCTACTTGGCAGGAAGAAGGCTGCTTTGATCAATTGGAGAGCTGCAACAAGAGACCTGTGGTCTTCTCGAGCCGTGTTGCTGCAAGTAAAGGTGGCCGCATTTCCCTTTCTGCTCCTGAGAGCATCTGGTTGTAGGACTTGTGGAGCCAAGGAGGGCCTCTTGAACGTTTTCCAAGCTCTGAGAGTTCCCATGCCGCGGCGCAGTGATCTTCCCAAGAGGATCGGAGGCTCGGAGTTTTCTCCAATTAAAAAGCATTAACACCATCAAAATAACTGGCTGAGCATTGTAGCGTTTCCAGCAAAGAGATGGGGAACCAGGCAGACTTTTCATTCTGATGAGTCACTGACTCTCCTGATTTGCCTCTTGTGAGAGCTGTTTGGGCAGCTGCTGATGCAGGAACGTGATTCTGAGTGATGGTCCCTGGAGAGCAGGACGGAGCTGCATGAACTGGTGGATAGTTTGCCTGCCTAGCTCTTCATTAGTAAAGCCTTGCTCACAGCTGTGGTTCTTGCCTGCCTTGATTATCAGCAGGATAGCTTGGGGAGCACATGGGGAGGAGTGCTTTTATGTAGTCCTAAAAGCATGAACTGAAAATCAGAGGGTCTGATGCCTTACATTCCTGGATCTTCTTATAACTATGTCACAGCTGAAGATTTTATTTCTGTCCTGAAGAAAGAATGTGGTCCCTCTCGAGAGTTTTCCATACCTATATCCATTCCCTGTGCGTGGACAGGACTGCTGTTGACTGTTCTGTAGCTGGTCCCCATCTTCTTCTTCTGTGTTTTTTATGATGCCCATGCCTGCCTGAGAGAGGAGGTCTTGGAAGGTAGGCAGTTTGTATTCTGGGAATGTTGAGGATGGAAGGACTACAAGTACGTGACTTACTTTTGAGAGAAATTATAAATGAATGGGGAAGAAAGAACAAAGTGGATTCACATTAATGGACTAAAGAGTCTTGTCAGGAAACGCTTTTATCTTCCATTACTCACTTTTTATGCCTGCGACTTTATATAAAATAAGATCACTGATGTGTAACTACATGGGGTGGGGACTCTGCAAACAGGGAAGGGAGCCTGGAAGACTCCCAGCTCGCTCTGCAGGCTCTTTATTAGTACTTTTAATATGACTTGGATGCGCACAGGAATCTTGTCTGTTGGACTACGGGGTCATGGACACTTTCTTTTTCTTGTTAGCATGTTTTTCACAGTAGAATCAAGCTTTTGTTTATTAATTGATAACTATAAAAAGGCTTTTTTCCCATAGCTGTCTCCTCAAAAAGGAGGGCTGTTGATTGGTTCAAGGCCAAAAAAAGCAGACTTAGAGTCAAACCGATCTGCTATCTCACTGCTTTGTTTAACTTTATTTGAGGAGCTTCAGTTTTGTGTGGCTGGTTTTTACAAAACAAAAGCAAACAAAAAAGGAATAGTTATTAGGCAGATTTTGCTCTAATAGACACCTACCTAATTTGATTAAACTCCAGTGAAGTTATTTAAAGCTTGGCTTGAGGAAGTGCCTAGTCTGTCTATATGTTCATGGATCGCTATGAAAGGGCTTATTCAAGTGCATTTAAAATATGGTGCACTGACGTTAGGAGGGCTGCTTTGCACAGGCATTCTTTTTTACTGGTAGAAACCTGCATTTTACTGCTTTGCAAAACCAGAGGGTAGAAGTGCTATTACTTAGAGTCCAAATGTCTATGTTGGTGAGCATGAGAAGCAAACTAATGGGATAATACTAATGAGAGCTGTTAAATTATTTACATCAGTTATTGAATGTGGCATAAAATACCTTCCGCTGTTAACACCACAAAGTAGACTCCCAATGTGTAGCATCTGTTATCAGAAATAACCTGCAGGTTGAATCAGACCAACTGCTTTAGCTTTCACAGTTCCCTATAATGGGTTAATTTGGCTTGAAATGACTTTCAAATTTGCTTCTTTCAGAGGTTTTTGTCATTTTTTGATTCCTTCACCTTAGCTGCTTATGTAGAGTGTCTGGATGCCCTAAGTGAAATCTGTCCCTGATCATCTGGTGCCTGCAGGAGAATTTTGTTCTGTTTGTGTGTAATTCCTGAAATACAAATATTCACAAATGAAACTCTAGAACATCCTAGAGCTTTCTTTGAAAGCTTTAAAGTCTTGACTAGAAAGATAAGGCCTCAGTTGTCTGTGTTGTCCCTGGAATTATAATGAGAGTTTTGAAACCTGCCAAAACACGTTCTTTTCCTCCAAGTCCAAGTTGCCCAATATTTGGTCTGCTTTCACACAATTTCATGACTCTTTATTTTTTTTAAATCTAGGATCTTCGGTTTACTTCTTTTTTTTGCAAGTGGTCTTCATGTGGGATGTTTTTTGAAACTTCTTAATTGTTTTTTGTTGAAATATTGAGAATTAGTTATTGGAATAGAGACAAAGGATGGGAAGTTTTAATACAAAAGATGATTCTTTGAGGGACTTTTTTAGAATAGTTCTCCTGTGTGTGGTGTGACTCATTGAGCAAACTTCCTGGCATTTCTGTCAGCTGTGATTTCTCAGGATTTTAAAGGAGGTGATAACTGAATTATAAATAGATGATAGGTTCCATCTGTAAATTTTGAAGCCAGATCCAGAGTTTCCCAGAAGGTGGGAGTGGTTTTTTTGACCCTGGGTTGGTTCTGGCTGTGATGTTTTGGCAAAGGGGCAGATGGTTATTCCCCAGACATGCAGACGCACCGGAGTCCTTGCAGCGAGGTGCTCGCTCAGTGTCTTGGTTCCTCACAGCACACACTCTTGGATTGACTTCCAGATTCGCAATCCAGTTCCATCTCTCACTCTTCTGTTTGCTAGCAGACATAAGAACTTCCCTGACTGTCAAAATCCTTGCAGTATCGTGTGGGAAACCAGTGAAATAAAAATCAATATTTATAGGTTTGCTTGTTAATTTTTTTTTTGAAGGCTGGGATATGTGATTGTCTAGCCATGCATTTGAAGGACACAGTATCACAGAATCCTCCAATGGTTTGGGTCAGAAGAGACCTTAAAGATCCTGCAGTTCCACCCCTTTGCCATGGGCAGGGACACCTTGCCCTGGATCAAGTTGCTCAAGGCACATCTAGCCTCACCTTGATGCCCAAGACAGGGCACCTTGATCCAGGGATGGGACATCCACAATCACAGTATCACAAGATTGGAAAAGACCTTTAAGATCATCTAGTCCAATCTATGACCCAACACCTAGTCCTTGTTTAAACCATGGCACTAAGCACCTCATCCAATCTGTTTTTAAACACCTCCAGGGTCGGCAACTCCACCACCTCCCTGGGCAGCGCATTCCAATGGCCAATCACTCTTTCAGTGAAGAATTTTTTCCTAATATCAATGTCTCTGAACAACCTACTCCAGTGCCTCCACACCCTCACAGAAAAAAACCTTCTTCCTAATATTTAATCTAAATTTCCCCTCTTTCAGCTTAAAACTGTTCCTCCTCATCCTGTCCCTGCACTCCCTGATAAAGAGCCCCTCCTGACCTTTCCTCTAGGCCCCCTTTAAGTACTGGAAGCCTGCTGTAAGGTCTCCCTGAAGCCTTCTCTAGGTGTTTTCGTGTGTTTTGCTGCACTCCTCTGCTATCTAGAACCTCTTCTAAATGGTCCTCCTAAGTTGTGTCAGTTGGGCTTTCAGCAAAGAAAAGAGCTGAAGCATGGAATTAACTTCACAGTGACCAATTAAGGCTGGCTTTTCTGAGCCCTGATAGAGGGAGGGTCCAGCATCAGAGCCTGTCAAAGGATGTGTTGGGTGGTTGAAAAGACCTGCTAAGCTCTAGTAGCATCTTGCGCCAGAACAGGGTGAGGCTTTTGAAAGGAGGCATGCAGTTATGTGCTGATGATGCTTGGTGATGCTTTCCAGCCCACAGGAAGTGCTAGCAGTTGCTGATGGCTAATTTAAGCAGCTGCTTTTTTAAAGACACAGCGTCAGTGGTGTCCATTCTGTTTATGCAGGCAGATGCTGATCTGGTGCCATTGAAATGGCCCAGTGTTTTAGGGTGACGATGGGTGTCCCACAGAGCTCTGAATGTATGAGGGTGCCTTCCCTTTGCATGCATGGAGTGTGAACTACGCGGACAGCAGTTTGCAGCTAAAGTGATGTTTCTGCCTCCTTTGCAGACCTAGGAAGGCTTCAGGATTGTTGTCTGGGTCTCAGGGCACAGCCTGCCAGAGGCACTGGAAGTGGATTGGTTCCTGGTCATGCCCGGTGGAAGGAGGGGACCCAGCCGGCAGCAGCTAAGCCGTTCAGCTTTGCCTTCTCTCCAGACGCTGGTTGGCGGGAGCTGCGGAAACGGTACTGGTTTAAGAAACAGGTGAGGACAAAGGTAGGGTGGATAAAACACCTGTGGCTAGCACAGCACTAAAAGACAGGAGCCTTGATTCCCTCAGAACTCTGCACAGGAGCGTGGCTTTGTGTTTAAAGCTAGAACTGGTAGATGGAAACCTCAAGCATTGGGAAATGGCCCATCCAAGAGGGAACATGCCACGCATGACAAACATCTCCCAGCTTCTCTTCCAAGCTCTGCTGTGGCACATGCTTCCCTCTGCAGCCCCTCTGTTGACTTCCTACATTAATATCAGCCCTTTGGGGAGAATTGTGGAAGTGGTCTCAGCCACCTTCCACTGCTCATTGTGGTCACAAAAGCCAGGGATAGAAATAACACAGTGGTCAGTTTGTCTTTCCCTGCAGCAGATCCCAGAGGAATGAGACCTAGCACATTGTGAGTCCTCGTTTGTTTTGCTCACTTGCCTTCAATACTGCAGGGAATTAGCTTGACCTGTCAAAACTCAGCTGTTGAATTCCCCTCCTGTGTGATAGAAAGACAGGGCAGGAGGCTGCCTGTGTTCTGTTTTAGCCCTGCTGGCTGCAGATGAAACTGATTCTCACAGTCAGCAAAGCTCATCTCTGTTTTCTGGGGAAGTTGGGGGCTGAAAAAGGAACACATGGTGACGTTTTGATCTCCACATTTGGCATAAAGGGTAAAAGGCCCAGCGTTGCTTCCTTCCATACAGAAGTTAGCAGACTGGAGAAGCTGTTTGAATTATAGAATCATAGAATGGTTTTGGTTGAAAGGGACCTTAAAGATCATGGCAGGGACACCTCCCGCCAGACCAGGCTGCTCAAGACCCCATCCAACCTGGCCTTGAAGACTTCCAGGGAGGGGGCATCCACAGCTTCCATGGGCAACCTGTGCCAGTGTCTCACCACCCTCATTGTGAAGAATTTCTTCGTAATGTGTAATCTAAATCTTCCCTTTTCCAATTTAAAGCTGTTCCCCCTCGTCCTATCACTACAAGCCCTTGTAAAAAGTCTCTTCCAGCTTCCTTGTAGGCCCCATTCAGGTATTTTTTGCTGGATGTTGAGGCTCTGATATACTTGGTGTAGGTTCATCCTTACAGAATAGAGAGATCCAAACCATTTAGCTTTGGCCTTTAAAGACTTCTCTGGCTGAGACAGATGGATGAATGGTGCAGTCTTAGACTCCTGAGGAACAACTGGTGTTGAGACTGTGGAGTCAGTGTCCAAGGTCCTGGGGGAGCACTGCTTATTCTGGTTTCAGTCAGTTGCAGTATAGTTTGTCTGAACTTCCTTCACCAGTTTAGCATGCTGGAGCTTTTAGTTATCCTAGCCTCCTCTGAAAGCTAGGAAAGAAGGAAGTATGAGAACATTGGAGAGATCATCATCTAGGAAGTGGGTGAACTCCTCCGTTCCATTTTTAGTTACCTCTCTTTTTGAGAGATGAACTGTGAGCAGAAAGACTGTGGGCACTTTGCAGTACTGGGGAGGGAGGCTGGGTGGAAAGAGTCAATATTAAGTGCTCAGTCTGGCACAAGGTCCTTGATAATTTTCTTTGTTGGAATTGCTTCTCCACCTTGTTCTTCCATCTGCAAGTTTACTGAAGTATTGCTGGGCATGTCAGCACCTCTGGTGGATCGATCTGTTGTCCAGTGAAAATGCTGGGTAAGGGTTTGGTCTGAGCTAAGAAGATGAAGCTCACCATCAGTTTTGCACAGAAATACGAATGCAAGACTGCTGCCATCTCTTCTCTAGCAATGCCCAGTCCCAAATTCACAACCCCAAGGACTCCCTACCCTGGAACGTGGCAGAAGTGATGTTAGAATGTTTACCAAGTGAGTGATACCTTTCTGCTTCAGGAATGGTAATGCCATCAGCCTCTCGGCGCCTCCAATCACAGCGCTGATTACTCCAGAGCCTGTGCGTCACTGCCGGATCCCTGACCTGCCACTGGATGGGAGCCTTCTGTTTGAATTCCTGTTCTTCATCTACTTACTGGTAGCCCTCTTCATTCAGTACATCAACATCTACAAGACTGTCTGGTGGTACCCATACAATCACCCTGCTTCCTGCACCTCACTGGTGAGTTCCCCAACGTATGCCCTCACTCAAACTTTTTCATTACACGGCTTCTTTTCATGCTTCTTCAGACCAGACATCACCAAGCATTTGATATTAAGGGAGTGAAGGGGAGTTCACATACACCCCCATCAATCAGGCCCATGTCACCTCCCATTTTACAGGGGTGAAACTACATGGAAGGTGAGAGAGATGTGTCAGCAGGACTCTTTCAATGGAGGTTTATTGCAGATACTTTTGTGACCTAGCTAGGCCCTGGGATTTCAAATGGAACTGAGGCTCCAGGAGCCTGCTCCCTCCTGCTGTGGGTGCCTGTTCCCAGTGGAAAGGACAGAGCCTGAGAGAAAGGGGATCTCACAGCAGGTCAGCAGCAGAGGAGTTGGGGAGGGGGGAGTCGTCAGATTCTCAGCTTATGCAAACCTCCCAAGTCTTCTCAATTTCAGCCTTCTTCCTGGTCCAATAAGCTGCACAACCTGGCAGTGACCAGTACCTAGGTCAGCAAACCTCAGCTGAGCAAAGCTAACCTCTGAATTGGCGCTTTATATTGTGTTGCTTGGAAGCATGAGGTGGTTCCTTAGTTAACTGTACCGACAGGTGGTGCTGGCGTTCCAGGAATTGGTTTCAAGTTCAGCGATGCTGGACACAGCTTTCTTTGAAGAAAGCATTCTGGTTTAGGCTCACTGCCCAAAAGGATTTATTGGCCATTTTTTTGTTCCCATCAGAAGTCAAGCATTCTTTTTTTACCCAAAATGTCCTTGAAGTCTTCGAGCCAGAACACATTTGATGGCTTCACTGAGAAATTGTAAGGGGTCCAAGAGCTGTATCTATTTTGATGCAGCCAGAGCTAATAAGTTTCTAATATAGACCTTAGGACCCCTGAAGATGACATTTCTCAGATCAATGTGATTATCAGGGAGCACTGGTTACTACAGACCATTTCTGAGACCAAGAGGTGAAGTGAGCTAGTGTGCTCACTCTGGACTCCATTTTGGCTACTTTTGCTCTGGTTGCTCAGTGGCTTTTCCTGCAAGGTGTTCTACATAGATAGGATCCCGTTCCCTAGATGTCCCTTTGACCTTAAAACCTGCCTGAATGGCAGGTTTGTTTTGTTTTCAATGGAAATCTCTCCATAGGAAGGAACCTCCGTGTAGAGAAGATCTTGCTTCTGTAGACATTCCTAAATTACTGGTGTTTATCCCTTCTGCCTCTTCCCCAATAGAGATTTGGGGAAGGCTTACATGAGGTCCCCTGCAGCCAGCTTTCTAGTCCCACCCCAGCTGGGTGGTTTCAGAGTCCCTTCCCCTGGTTAAGACCTTTTGTTTTTTTCCTCCAGAATTTTCACCTCATTGACTACCACCTGGCGGCGTTCATCACAGTGATGCTGGCGCGGAGGCTGGTGTGGGCCCTCATCTCCGAGGTAACATTCCCACTGTTCCCTCTCCTGCCTGTAGTACTGATTGCAGAGCACGACCACCCATGGCCTGAGAAAGTTCTACAAGTTGGATAGCTGGAGGATTTCTTCCCCCAGAAGAAGTCAGGGTGTGAAGGACTAAGATTTTGGGGATGCCCTCGGCCTTGAAGTTTTTTATTTGAGCCCTTTCATATCCTGCAGTATTGGGCAGCTCTTGTTGCCTCTGCAGCTAGAAGGAGATGAAGTGGTCTCACTAGCTTCTTGATCCCTGCAGGTCCAATACTGTGCCTCAGTATCTCATGCCAGAGATACTGGCATGGCTGAGAGAACTGCAAGTCAGGCATTAAAAAGGCAAATAGGGAGGTGAGGCAAGACTGGAGGAATGAACAGGAGATTAGAGGGGAAAGGTCAGGAGGAGGATGGCTGAGTATACTAAAAGGAAATAGGGATAGCTGGTAGAACTGCTTTTTTTTCCAGTCCTGGTTACTCAATAACTGTGAGACTCTGGACATGTCACCTCTGATTTTGAGACCCTCTGTGTGTTTGTGAGAGCAGAACCAGACCAAATGTATGTTTGAGAAAGGTAATTTGGAGCAAAATAAAAGTTCTGTCCACTGAAATGGTTAATACAACTCCAGGTTAAGCAACTAAGCAATAAAGGAACAGTTACATCCTGTTGAATAGGTGAACAGAGAAGATGGGATCTCTGAAGTTCTCTTTTCATCTGATTCCTGCCATTTTCACTTACGTTCACATCCTCCGTAAAACTTCCCATAGATTGAAATATCTCATTGAAAGCTTCCATGCAAGTTCTTCTGCATCTCATCTATTGGCTCTAACCTCTAAGAATCTTTTCATAATACACTTGCCTTCTCCTCTCTGGAGACTGGAACAAGATTTTTTGCTGTCCTTTTGAAGGTGTTGCCTCTTCACTAGGCTGCAGCCTGTACAGAGATGAGTGGTGATAATCATAGAATCATAGAATTATCTGGGTTGGAAGAGACCTCCAAGATCATCAAGTCCAACCCTTAATCCAACACTATCATGATTACTAGATCATGGCACTAAGTGCCACATCCAGTCTTATTTTAAAAACCTCCAGGGATGGTGAATCCACCCCCTCTCTGGGCAGGCCATTCCAATGCCTGATTACTCGCTCTGTGAAGAACTTTTTTCTGATATCCATTTTTTCTTGTTTTGCCAGGGAAGGTTTAGCCTGGATATCAATCTAGTTTGGGGATTGCCAAGGTGCACCATCTTCTCTTTCCTCAGCTGATAACTGTGACATTCCAGTTCTTCAGGAAAATGAGTGCTGAAACCTAATCCTTCTAAAGGAAAGAGCAAGAGAAAATGTGTTTCAAGCTATCCTGGGCTACCATTGAAGCAATAAGGCACTTGAGCAAAAATATTTTCTACTTTACAACTCTGATTTTTTTTTTTAAAGGCTGTATTTTAGTCATGCCCTACATCTTGTGCTTATTTGAATCTTTTTGATTCTACCCATCATAAACAAAATCAAAGGCACTGACATTTGTAAGAGAGTCAGACTCCTATTCTGGGAGGGATAAGGCACTCATCCCTCTTGCTGTGCCTCTTGGCACCCCTCTCCCCACTCCTCCTCCACAGGCATCCCCTGGGCTCGTGTTCTAGCACTAGAGTTACAGGGCTGGTGAATGTTTCTTCTCCATTTGCAGGCCTCTCAGGTGGGTGCGACATCGGTGGTTCACTACATGGTGCGCCTGGTGCTGCTCACCCTCTGTGGATGGGTGCTCTGCTGGACTTTGGTCAACCTCTTCCGCAGCCATTCTGTTCTCAACCTTCTCTTCCTGGGCTACCCGTGAGTGAGACCACTTTGTACCTTCAGGGCAGGGGTGGGGGAGCTGCTTGAGCCACCGTGGGAAGAGGAGCTGTTGGCTGTAATCTGTCTCTACATCTTATGATTAAATGGGAAGTAGGAGTGGCTGGGGATGAGGAGATGGTGCTGAGCTGATGAAGCGAATCGCCTCAATGTGCTCTTTGCACAAGGGGCCTTTACTGCGACTGAAGACTGAGCCATTGGGATCGTTGGTTCTGCAAATGGGATTTAAAGAAGCTTCTGTGCACAGATGTTGAAGCTGCAGCCTCAGGCCTTTCATGGGGGAGGAGATTTGGTCATTAGCTTCTAAAGTGAGGGTTCCTATGTGGTGTCCCTCTCATAAAGGCCAGCGTCTATTGAGATTGTGCCCCCTGCTTCATGTTGGGATGGCTGTCATTTCAGCCCTTTTCCTTTTCTTTCTTTGCCTGCAGGTTCGGTGTCTACGTTCCTCTGTGCTGCTTCCACCAGGACAGCAGAGCACAGCCCCTACCTGCAGACTGTGTTTACTTGGTACAGGACCAGGTGGTGGATGATGGGGCTTCAGCTGTCAGCAGCTTGGTCAAACCCAAAGATTTCATCTCGCTTCTGTGGGAATCCCTGAGAGAACAGTTCAATAATCCTACATCTATCCCCACCCACAGCTGCCCCCTTTCCCCAGATCTCATCCGCAATGAAGTGGAGTGCCTAAAAGCAGACTTCAATCGCAGGATCAAGGAAGTTCTCTTCAACTCTCTCTTCAGTGCCTACTACGTGGCCTTCCTGCCACTGTGTTTTGTGAAGGTAGTTCTTACCTGCCTCTCTCTGTGCCCCTGCCGGCCGTCTCTTCCTGAATGTTGTGTGAATTGCTGCCAGGCCAGATTCCTGGTTAATTCCCCTTTTCTCTGTCTCCCCTTTGGCAGCCCGGATAGCGGAGCATGGCTGCATCCGGACTGCACTAGTACTGCTTCTGGTTGGCGGATAGGTATTGCCATAAATGTGACGCACCTCTAGTCCCATCACCCCACTTACTAACTCCCCTCCTCCCACCCCGTGTCCTAGGCAGATGGAGAGCTATGTTCTTCCTAGAAAAGAACTCGTTACCTGTCTCAGATCCAACATCCTGGCTTTCGAGCGCTTGGATCAGAGGCTGTGGTGGTCAGCCTGTTAGGATACAGAGCCAACTACAGCTTGGCAACACTAAATCCAAGAACTTTTTGTTAATCTGGGGGTTGTATTTTTTAATGTGTTGTTTTTCTAACTTGAACGAGTTCCAGTTGGTGCATTGAAAATGGGCAGGGCTCCACAATCCATGTAGCAGTCTTGGTGCAGTTGGTGCTCCTGGGGCAGTTCTGTGGCAAGAAAACCCCTTGTCACCTGCTGCTGGAGGAGGAGGTGCACCAGCTGCAGCATCATCCCCTGCCCTTTCTCCTTCAGGTCAAGGAGAAGGGAGTGTTGAGCGTTTCCTAAATGGTAACCCTCTGAAATCACCAGTCCAAAAGCGCATGCCTGTAATGTGTGGTGTGGGTCTGCTGGATGCACACGCAGTACATCCCCTGTCATTCCTTCCTCTGTTTTGTGACAGCAGGGCCAAGTTCTTGTCTGGTCTCTTTGCAGAGCACCCAGTACTACGACATGCGCTGGTCCTGTGAGCACCTCATCATGGTGTGGATCAATGCCTTTGTCATGCTCACCACTCAGCTGCTGCCTCCCAAGTACTGTGACCTGCTCCACAGATCAGCTGCCCACCTTGGCAAGTGGCAGAAACTAGAACATGGTTCCTACAGCAATGCTCCACAGCATATGTGAGTGTCGGGATGGGGAGAGGTTAGCATTCCCAGCAAGAGGCTGAGAAGACATTCTAGGAGATAAGCAAATATCAGCAGTGCTTATCTACTGAGGATGCTTCTCCATTCCTCGTGCAGCTCTGCTGGTAATTGTTCCCTAGAAACAGAAACATCTGCTCTAGAGGGCTGTCTGAGCTCCTCCCATCACTGCTGGTTCCTTTCCACAAACAAATGCTGAGATTCTTCTTGGCCACTGGGGAAGCACCTTGTGCAGGGGCAAGGGGTGGCCCCTCTGATGCAGTGGGATAGGTTCTGTACTGGGAGCCATTTGTTCACATGACTCAGGGCAAGTCCATCTGGAGGGCTTGTGATCACCTCTGGTTTTCCAGTGGGAGCTAGGACATGTCCTTGTGACAGAGGCTTTGGTATTTTTCAAGATGCAGTCCCTCCCTTGTGAACCCATGTTCAAGGAGTTGGGAGCACAGCTGCTAACGCTCTGGCATTCCTTCCCCACAGCTGGTCAGAAAACACAATATGGCCACAAGGAGTTCTGGTGCGACGTAGCCGATGCCTGTATAAAGCAGTTGGGCCTTACAACGTAGCAGTGCCTTCAGATGTGTCCCACGCCCGCTTTTATGCAAGTATCTCTTCTTTGGCTTGACGTGTTTTGATTGTGGGAGGGAGGAGAGGCTCAAACCTAGGTGCAGCAGAGCAGATGGTGCTGTGTAACAGCCTGTTGCTGCTGAACAGAATACCTATTGGCAGCAGAGGGGCTTTCTGTATTACAGGGATGTCTGGGCAACTCCTCCCTGGAGGTGTTTAAACGAGCTTCTTGGCACGTGGTTTAGTAGTGGGTAGGTGTGGTTGGACTGGATGATCTCAAAGGTCTTTTCCAACCAGATGATTCTATGATTCTGAGATGGAAGCCACGGCTGCCTTGTCAGTGCTTTCCCATCACGGTGATGCAGCTCGCTCATCAGGCAGTGACATACTCTTAGAGGAGCTCTAGGAAACGTCTTCCAGGGAAACAAGGAAGTATGACATCAGGCCAATGGGTTGTTTCACCCATCCTTCCCTTCTGAAGCAAAACGACACCTCTGCATGCCTTGTTCCTTACGCTGCTTTCCCCCAGAGGCAGCTAAGGGTGACTGGAGTACAAACAATTCTTCTGCCCAGCACAGTGCTTGCTAGCTCAGTGGTGCCCAACAGCATTATGTACCTCCCCCTCCCCACCTTAAACTTTGTAACATTACAGAAATCTGCCCTTTTTCGCTGTTTCCCTGCAGTTCCTTTTTCACCGTCCGTTACGGCTGCTCAACCTGCTGATTCTCATCGAAGGCAGTGTGGTCTGCTACCAGCTCTACTCACTGCTGCGCTCAGAGAAGTGGAACCACACCCTCTCCATGGCCCTCATCCTTTTCTGCAATTATTATGTCTTATTTAAACTCCTCCGGGACCGGATAGTATTAGGCAGGGCATACTCCTACCCCCTTAACAACTATGGACTCAAGGCACACTAGGCCGGCCAGATGTGTACCCCTTCTCTTTCCCTTCCCACAGGGCAGGGAGGGAACCTCAGAAAAAAAAATATTTTCTTACAGTTCTATTTTTTTCTTGCGGCGTTTATAAATATTTAAAATATTTTATATTTTGTATACTATTGTTTTTGTGGGGGGGGAAGGGAACCGGTGGCAATTAAATGTCGCTTTATAAACAAGGTATTATTTTATATATATAAAAAAAGCCAATGTGTATATACCGTATATCTCTACCCATACATATATCTATGTGAAGCAACAGGATTGTGTGTGTGGTCACTGTGTCTGCTTTGCTCACACAACTGCCTTGCTATTGCATACTGTGGGGACAGAACTACTGTTAACTTGGCTGCTATAGAACTTGGATAAGCTAACAGTCAGGGGAAGAAAGGAAAAAATGGGGCCTTTCGCCAGGATGAGTAAAGTTTATCTTAGTAACCTCAGTACCAGGAAAGTCTTGAACTGGAAAATGTGCACTGATGTGATACCAGTTTAGGGAAAGTGAGGAAGAAGCGTGAGGGAAGACGGACTAAGTTACTGTCAGTCAGTAAAAGCTCTCAGTTTTTCCTCCTTCCCCGTGGTAGCCAGATGCAAGTATTGTCTTAAAAAACAACAGACTCTTTGCTTTAGCTCCCGTCTCTTCTCCTTGCAATTTGAGCTCCCTCACTCTGCCCAGAGAATGAACTAAATATTGAAATTATGATTTTAGACCATCATTTAGGAAGGGATTTAAAACAAATAGCTTCATCTAGCAGGATGGTAATTGAGTATTTTAAACATCTATCTCCAATCCCTTCAGTAATAACATTGAGTTAGGGAATATTCAGCCATTTCCTTCATGTGGTAATGTTCCCATCAGAAATTTATTCTGGTCAAACACTTATCAACTCCCTTATTGCTACACAGTGCATTTCAGCAGTGTTTCACTCTAAGGTATGCTGATAGTGTTTAATAACTTACCGTTAATAACAGAGGAAATACTTTGCTTTTAAACTGTTCTTCATAAAGCAGAACTATACTAGAATCTAGTGAACAAACAATTATGGAGTTGAAGGTAAAAAACAATATCAACCATATAATTAATTTAACTGTGGATACTGGCAACAGCTGATGGCAGGAGTTGCTGCTTTAACTCAGGTAACGAAGGAGGAGACTGCAATGCAATGTTCTTCCATTCCTGTGCCATCTGACTTGCCTTTAGCCATTAGGAAAGTGCTAGCTCTGTTTAAAGACTGGATACCTATGAGGAAAAGAAAAGCCAAACTCTGCTGAGTTTTGGAGAAACTGCAACTACTTTCTCTTCCTTCTTTCCTTCCAAGCTAGGTAAGAATCCAGTGATGGTCTCTGCTCCAGCCTCTAGGACAGCTTCTTCAGCACCCTGATCACAAGTGCAGGATACCTGATAAGGTAGGCAATAGGAGAAGCCTCTGAGCATTAACCCCAGCTACTCCAAAAGGAACAAAAAGGCTTAGCTTTTTAGTTGCTCCTAGGCCTTTTCTTTCATGGGGCCTTGTGCCCCTGGCATGACACAGCTTCTTGGGATTTTATAATCTGATGCCTTTCAGTGGAACAGGACTGTGGTGCAGAGCTGTGTCTTGCTTCCAATAGTACAGCCTTACCTTTAATTCTACCTTGATTATTTCAGGAAGTACATTTGGGATAAGAGGGGGTTGGCTTCTTATCTGGAACAGGCTCTTTGCTGCATGTGGCTTTGTGCAACACCTTTCTTGCATCCAGTTTCAATTCTTGCAGTAGCTCAGTAGTTTTTCCTACAAATGTCACCTGTTTGTAATAGCTGGATCAGCACCCCTAAAACAGTATTTCACAGCATTACCGAGTAGTTCCCTCCATTTGGACACCTAAATGGTGGCAGGGTTATACTTAAGCAACCTGTGGGAGAAAAGAGGTTCTCCAAGGCTTAGCTTGGAAAATAGACGTGCAACAGTAAGGCAGAACCCTGATCTAGGGCTTTGGGTCACAGCTGATGAAGGCTCATGCTCTGCTTTTCCCACCCCTGCATGAAGGCTGAAGGTGACTCCGTGGCCACACCCATACTTTGAGCACTAGTTAGACTGATGTTACGTTGTTTGCAGTGTAAGGACAGAAGTACAGTGACACTTCCATAGCTACAGGCTTTCTATTTTGCTCTGAGGTACTAAGTAAAGGGACAAAACATACACTACCTGAAAAGCTAGGCATTATTTGCCCTCTCTCTCAACTCAGTACAGTTGTTGTATCCTGGAGCAGGAGGAGCTCTCTGAAGTTTAGGGTATACAGAGTGTACCTGTCCACACACAGTAGTATGAACAGCCTCTCTGCAGTCCTGCAGATGGAACTGTCTTCCATCATACAGGACCTCTACATGGAAAGAAGTTGCAGAAGATAGTTGCACCTTCCTCTGCTGGCAAAAACACAGCAAGGAACGAGCTAGCACAGCTGGTCTCCCTAGTATAAGTTGGACTTTCCAATAACAAACAGGCAGCAGCAGTGGTCTCTGCTCAGCATCACTGCCTGCTTAGATGAGTGTTCCTCCCCATTCCTCAAATGGGCCTGCTACTAAGCCTTATTGAGATGAACACTGAAAACAAGTCCATTCTAATATTTGGTCAGGTCAAACTAACAAAAAAAAAAAGACTTATTTCCAGTCCTGGTCACTCTGTCATGCAAGGATGTCATAATAAATGGATGGTTTTTTGGTCTGGTAACGGAACTGCTCTAGCTTCAGGCCAATCCGCAGAAGAACAGCTTCATCCCACCATTTTGCCATGACCTGGAATATGATGAAAGAAGTGGGAGGGGGGGAAATAGTATCATCACATACAGATGTACTTGAGAGCCCTATAAAACATATTTTTTCTTCCCCCAATAGCACCTAAAGGACCCATGCTTTTCCCTTTTACCCCAGTAAGTATGGCAGCACCGCATGTGGGATAAAGCAGCTACATGACTTGTAATTACAAGACACAGACCCTTCATTTACCTGAGACACATTTCAAGAGAGAACAACATAAAGAAGTTACAGAAATGAGAAATAAGAAAAAGAGAGGGAAGAATAGTGACAAATACTGGGTACTCATGCAAGCTGACACGGAGATAGAGGAATTTTATCTCCCAGATACCTGAAGACTCCATCTGCCATTCAGGAGCAAGAGAGGAGTGAAGATAAATCTCTTCACCCAGAAGTTAAAACTTTTGTTACCAGTACCTGCCAAGTCCTGAAGTGTCCTTTGTGGAACAGCAGGAACATGGTTTTAGTGGTTCAGGACAAAGCCAGCTGTGGATTTTGTGACTCAGCATTCACAGAGAGCCAATACTCACCTGGAAGCTGATGGGAAGCCCAGCAGCAGAATATCCAATGGGGACCACAATGCCTGGAATCCCAGTGAAGTTACCAAGCTGCATGAACCTGAGGGAAAAGCTACCATCAGCATTCCTGTCTTGGGACAGCAACAGTGTCATCCTTTTTAGAGAAGCAGCTGGGATTGATCTCTCTTGCTGCACAGCCTGAGCTCCTTCAGTTAGGGCAGGTAGTCTCTGGCTGTTCCCAAACATTTGCTTCTGTAGTGCAAAGAGCACTCCTCTTACCTCATGGATCGGACTGTGAAGGACGAATCGCTGCTCCCACTCAAGAGGTCAGATTCATAGATTCTTGGGGCAGTGCAAGGAACAGCTGTGGAGGAACAACAAAATGATTGAGATTGAAAGGGACCTCAAGAGGTCATCTTGTCTAACCTTATGTCTTAAGGAGGGTCAGCCAGAACAGGCTGTTCAGGACCATGTCTGAATGGCTTTTGAATATCTCCAGAGACAGAGATTTCACAGCCTCTCTGGGCAACCTAATCCAGTGCTTAAAAAGCAAAGGAAGAGCCACGCAGTGAGCAGCCTTCAAGGAACAGCTCAGTTCTTTAAAGCCACATCTGATATACAGTGGTGATGCAAACTCACACCCCTGGAATGCAATCAGGTTGCTGGGATTTATAAATTAAGCAGTCAGTTTCTATTTAGAGCAAGAATATTTGCATACATAAGCAGATGTCCAGTCTCTCCTGTGTAAAAGTGCTGGCTCTGCAGCTTGTTTCAATTACCAAGAGTTTTTCAGTGCCATGGATACAGGCAGTAAGTCTAGAAATACACAGCAATCTTTCTAACCGCGCTGCCTTATCTTCTAAAGGCTTGAGGCATAGCAAGGATTTGCACAAAAGTCACGCTCTTTAAATTGGAGAGAGAAATTTAACAGAGTGACTGTTTTTAAAATTCACCACACAGCTGTTGGGAACCAGCTTCTTTGGCCAAGACTGCCAATACCTGGTGTAAGGATACAGTTGACAGTGGTGAAGATCTCTCGCAAAAACCTCATGCTCCGAGTTCTCTGTCGATTTGCCTGCAAGCAGAGAGACAACTGTCTGACCAGGCCCTCTTGGTTCAGGAGGCTCGTGTTTGGTGTTGACAGATTCTGCCCATAGGAGCCTGTGCCTTTGCAAAAGAAGACACAATTCCTGCAGTACAGCTGGGTGATACCTTTCCACGTATATGAGGAGGTTAAGAGAACTCTCTACCCCACCTTTACAGTTTCTCCCAGTGCCTCCCTTCAGCCCTCACCACAGTATGTTCCTTACTGTAATATAGTCCAGAGCTGTGAACTGAGATGCCAAGGCCAGGTTAGCACGAGTGTCCAAGTTCTGAAAGAGAAAATATCTCTGCTTGCAAGAAACTGAATGCAACAGCCCAGGAAGTTCTCTTCCAGGTCTGCTGTCCTGTATCAGTAATCATCCAACACGTGGTTTGTTATAGAAAAAGCAGAAGAGCCTCAGGTTTCTCACTGACGTGACACTTGTTCTGTATCAGTTGGGACAACTACTGCCAAGCTGCTGCTGCTACTTACCATCTCCTGGAAATGTTTATTGAAGTCAGGTTTCAGGAAGTCCCTCATCTCACTAAGAATGCAGATTACATGTGCTACTCGCATCTCCTCTATCTCTGGAAGAGACACTTCAACCACACTGGCTCCCAGACTCTGCAGATGCTCCACAGCTGTGTACAGAACAGGTAAAAGCACAGACAGCATCCTTGAGTTCACCACACTTCAGAGAAGGACTGTGAATCCTCACCCCCTCAAGAAGCAGAGAACCCCCAGGCCACTACAAGGCATCATGTGGCATGCAGACTGCTGCAGCCACTCCTTGTAGGTAAAAACCTTCAGCCTAACTAAACCTCAATATTCCAACAGGGCAGGAGCAGGGCCTTGCAGATAGGTTCCTAACTTACCTGCTACATTCCGGGCAAATTCATCTCCCTCTAGTCCCCCAGTTAACCCAAAGATTAAAGGTGGAATGACAATGCTTCCCTGAGCACTTGACATGACTGGTCTTCTGTCAGCATGAAGTGATTATTTAGCATCATGAGATTCCCATTCAAAGCTATAATGGTAGAAGAACACAGGGGATACTCAAGAGACCAGGTCAACAGTACAGGTTCACCAAATCTGATGCACTTTAGTGAGGCCAAACACCAAAACTTCAGTAAAAGTGGTCTTTTGCCTTCTAAAAAGAATCTCCTTCTTTCTTTGACCCCAACTTCTTCATAAATACCCAAACTTGTCTATGCCACTGGCTTACGGTGCATCTCTCCTAAGAAAACTCTGCATGTGCAGAAGTGTGAGTGTCCATGGAACTAAGGAGGCTGAAGAAATTCCAGGCAAACAAAGTCTGTGAATACTGTGAACTCAGCACAAATGCATAGGAGACTGACTACTATACCAGGCATTGTAGAGTCGTCTTCCCCCACTCCCAAGTACCCACTGGGGTCAATTTTGCTTAGGCTCAAAACTGACAAAGTGACCCTAAAGGCACCATTTGGCTGATCTCAAGGGAATACCAGAAGACTGGACACATCACAAAGACCTAGCCCTGTCTTTCCTGCTGCAAATTATGTTGTGAAAGTCCCTCCTTCATAAAGTCTTTTACCATTAAAGCTTGCAGAGTAAGCATTACTGAGCACAGATCTGTCTTTATACAGACAGAGGCTTAGCACACTAGACTGCATTGTTCTATTGTAACCTGACAAGCCTTCAGCTGCTGAGCTTTTTAACCCTCAACAGGCAGGAAGGCTTCCCTAATACAAAGCAATTGCTGTTTGTCCAGCCAGACCTCTTCAAGTATCTGCCTTTAAGGACTTCAGGCAAGATCCTTTTAACGCATACATAAGAGGAGCACCAAGTGATACCATGATATCAGGCAGAATAAGAGACTTACAAACTGTTCCTCTTTACCTTTCTCACAGCTGGAAAGGACTTCAGCATCACATGCCTAGAGAATAAGAGAAAAGAACTAAGCAGACTTTAGTAACAGCCCTCTTCTCTTTGGTGAGCACCCCCTCCCCAGATTATCTGTCCTCATGGAGCCTTCCTTGTTCCTGTCCCTAATGGTAGTGAAACACAGCCCTGCCTTAGGCCACTGGCTCCAAGGGAACAACTTGCAGGTCATACCCCTAAGGAAAAGGAAAGGTCATCTTTTCCAGAGAGGATATTCCTCCTCTGCACTGACGCAGAACCAGAAAGAGTAGGGGACAAAATTCTGAGTGTATTTGTGGAGTTGCACCACAACTGCAAAGCAGTACTACTTTGTAAGCCCAGTTTCTACATTGGAATAATGAAATACCACTCGGCAACTACAGCACTGTCACCAAACGGATACAGTAATTTTCCTCATTTGCTTTTAAAATAACTGCCTTTTGTAATCAGTTCAGAAGCACTGCTGCCAATAGAAACAGCAGTATGAGGAAGCATACTGCCATCAACTACACAGTCACTACTTTTCCTCATGCCTCAAACAGACTTTTACTCAAAATGTTGCCTTAGGAAAAAAATCTATCCCTGTCGATGTTTTCACCCAGGCTATATTCTCTTCCAATTATAGAACTAAATATGAGAAGCTGTAATAGAGACAGGCAAGAGAACACTGAAGGCCTTGAATTCCTTTAAAATGTCATTTTGCAAAGCAGCAGAAAGAGAGAGATAGAACAGGCACCTTAAAAAATGTCCAGTCCACTCCCAGTTTTAAGCCTTTCAGGTCAGGAGCACACATACCAGATAGGGTTGCTTTGGGCTGTTTTAGTCCTGTAGGGAACAAACAAGAGTAACTCCTTTTATCTAGGATGCCTCCAGGAAGGCAGAGCACCTGAGCTCAGGAAGGGAGAGGGCTCACCTACCATATGGATAGAGTGGATCTGGCTCAGCAAGGATACTGTAAACAATGGCTGCATCTGCCACCGACGTACAGATAGGGCCTGTTAAAAGAGAGATTGGGTATGAAAATGTGACAAGGGGTAAACAGTACCTTCCTCCCTATACCTTTTGTAGGCAGAAATTGCCTCCCCTGTGAGAAAACCACACAGCAAGGTCCCATCCCTGAAGTGAAGCACAAGTCCTCTTACCTACACTGACAGTGGAGTAGGAGAGCGGCAAGCTGCCATGAGCACTGATGCGCCCAAACGTACCTAGAGAATAAGAAATGGGCTGTTAGCTGGACAGCAGCTGGTAAGATCTGACCTAGAAGGTTCTGGTGCACGCAGTCAGTAAGCAACAAACTCCTGCCAGACACTTATGTCTGTTGTTTCAGAGCCCGGTCACTTCTTTCAGTAGCCTGTTCTGCTCACCACCACCTGTCTCATCAGCGAAACAGACGCGTTCAACAAACAGTGAAGCTGGTTTTCCTCTGTAAGAAATTATTTAGTTGAGGGGAAATTTGTGCAGGGACATTTTGAAATACACGTGTTTCAATATGTAGAAGCAGTATCCATGGTATGGAGAGGCAGGATTATCAGCAGCAGGAGATGCCACCCCCTGGAAAATCTCACCCACTTCACCAGTGAGACTTCATCTCAAGCACCGGTTGTCTTCCGTGAGTACTCATATCACCTTTCTGACCAGTTACATTTTAGCCATCATCATCATTACCTTCTTTGGAAGAATGAAGATCAATTAAGTTGATCACACACGAAGGATGGAAAAACAGAGTAATGGCTGAGAATCATCTCAGATGAAGCAGCTGAGATCCTTCAGAATGATAAACTGTTCCCAAAAGCCAGCACCTCTTCCAAGTGGCAATCCTGCCTTGCCACCTTCCACGCTGCAGACACTGCCTTGTGCATTTCTTATGGCCTCTGCACATTTCTCCTCAACTACATTAACTCTTGGTGCAAAAAAATGTGCAGCTACTTCTTGTAACACTGAGATAAGAAGGAATGGCTACATCCTGGTTTCATAAGCCAGTTACCAGGTTTAAGTTACCAGAAACAAATCTGAGTAGTATCAGCCTCTCCATGTAACTGGGCTGATGGCAAACCATCGTGGGTGGAGATGCTTTTCACCAGCTCACTACAGATACCCAACTATGTTAGGAACACCTCCCAGAAAAGAAGGAAGATTGAAAAGGGACAAGCAGACAGAAGGAAAACCAGCACACGTTTTGTTTACTATTTGACTCAAGTAAGTTATGTTTTTTTGAACATCTGTTCAAAATCCAGTACTGACAATAATTCCAGTCTGCCAGTCCAACCCACATGACCATTCAGGCTGTTATACTCCAGAGCATCTCAGGTCAAGTTTTGCTTGACAGGAATTAACAGACTGTCCCCAACTTGTTTGTGGCATTCTATCTGACACAGCAAAGACATACACACACCCCCCTCCATGATTAAAGGGCTCTACCTTTCAGCCCCACCACACCACAGAACGAAGCAGGAATCCTCACAGAGCCACCTCCATCTGTGCCAATAGCCACCGGGCAGAGACCTACAAAAAACCCACACGTTGGCCTGTGATCAGAGAGAGATTGTGTTGCCCTGTCCATTCTACAGCAGCTGTAGCCAAGAAAGCACACAGAGCTCTCTGTTCAGCTAGGAGTTCCCTCCAGCTTCTAAACACCTTCACAAAAACTAAATGCCTGAGGTACTTCAGCTCAGGACCTTCCTCCCACCACCCCTGAACTCCATTTAGGACCATTTACCTGCTGCTACAGCTGCTGCTGACCCACTGGAGCTCCCACCCGTGAAGTGGTTAGGCTTGTAGGGATTCCTAGGGATCTTGTGGTACCTGAGGCAGACAAATAGTGTTGAATCTTTTCCTAGGAAGAACAGTGCGCACTATAGGGCAGGAAAAGATCCAGAAACTTAGCTCAAGGATTCTGATCTCTTAGTAAACAGTCACCATTTAGTCCCACTTAGTGCTATGTCACTACAAAACAAGATGCAAAAAAAGACTTCTGCCTCCCAGTCCAATCTGGTTACCATAAGCAGCTTATCCAAACCAAACACAAAGGTAGAGAAAGGATGCCACTCCGGCTCCTCTGTCTGTGACAGCACTCTGCCTTTACTGCTACCACAGCGCATTATGCACTTAAACAAGGCAGAGCAGTTGCCAGCCAGCAATTCTTCCAGATAAGCAAGCCAGCATTCCCAGCTCTGCCCTTTTCCCCAGAGTAGCAGCTCCCAAAGCCTCCAGTCTGACCACAGTCCCCAGACACCTGCCAGGCAGGAGGACATCCAGCCAGCCTCACACAGTGAGGAAATGCTCTGACACGTCGCTGCAGCCGTCACAGTTCCACGCAGCTGCACAGGCACAAAGCACAGCTCTGCACATGGCTTCTCAAGGCTGTGAGGACCACTGCTCTGGAACAGCCATTCTCAGCTTGGCTATAGCTGGAGAATTCACAACACACAAGCAAATTCCAGTAAAACTATTTTAGCCAGGAAATTAAAACACTACATTCTCCCGAGATGACTGTACCTTTTCTCACTCTTTTGGGCCTTTAGCCATTATTGCAACTGAGCACTAGATTGCTATTTATTTGGTCTCTGCCGCTGCTTTTGTCTACCACTCATTCTATAAACATTTACACCTCCAAACCAAGTTCCTTACTCAGCAGACACCACTTGGATCCTCTCCCTCCTTTGGTTTCAGAAGCCTTCAGGCTTCCGAGGCCACTGTGACCCTCAAATCTACAATGTTGGGTTTTCACATCCCAGGGTTCTCTCTGCACAGAGAAGAAAACAGAGTTTTGTTCTCAAATGCTTGCCCTATTTTTGTACCCTTCCCTGTCAGTCCTGGCCATACTTTTCAGTCTTTCTAGACTGAGGAGAAGAGAGGGAAAAGGGTTTTTTACCTATTAGGGTTGCATCCAGTTGTTCCAGTCCCTAGTTCATGCATGTTTGAGACTCCAATAATGATGGCCCCAGCTTCTCGCAGCTTCTTGGCCACAGTAGCATCCTCTGTTTCTGGTTCTGTCCCGAGATACACTGTTCCCACTCGGTGATGGTAAGGTACCTTAGCAAGAAGACACCTTATTATTCATCCTGAACCCCTGGCACAGTAGGCAAGCACACGTGCACGCTTCACATGCACACTTCAATCCCACAACTGATCCCAGACATTAGGACCCACAGAAGTAAGTAAGAGCTAGGAAGCTTCATTCTTCAGCTTGTTCTGTGCTGGTTTCTATTAGGAAGGACACTTAACCCTTCAATATTTGGTCCTTCTCCCATGCAGAGGAGTCTTTTTAATACCATGATACAGAAGAATAGAAACAGATACATGATCAAAACATCTGCCTCCCTGCAGCAGTGTAATTGCTATGCCCAGAGGCTGCAGAACAGTCACTCTGGCCTCACAATACACAGGAGCTATGTTTTCCATCTTTCTGCAGGCAGAGCTGCAGCATTTCAGATCTGCAGCACTTTGAAGTGAAGCATCAAAATAAGACGAATGCCAAATTACCAGATGGACTCCTTTTTAGGATAAGCTAAGCACTCTCCACTTCGAGGCAGCAATGGAAAAACCTGTACATAAACAGGACTCCCACCCTATGGGTGGGCTCTGCAGAGGACTGTAACAGCTTGATGGCATTGCCAGGGGTGCTTAACGGTAACTATTGTTGGGCCACAGGCAAAACTCCTTGGAAGTGGGGATTTTCAAAGTAAGTCACACATATTTCTGACACGTCCTTTAAGGAGAGAGGGATGCTTTGCCAGTGGAGCAGAGTCAGTGCCTGAAAAACACAGCCAGTTACACCCACTGCTACATATGCTTTCATACATTCTCATTCCCATCATAAAAGGAACTGTTTCCCATTCTCTACTTCCTATGGATAAAGAGATCAGTACAAGATATGGAACATGTCTGCTGTACCCCAGATCTGTCTTCACTTGGCAGAACTTGTTAATCCTACTCATTACAAACCCACACACTATCCCTTACTACAAACATGTTCTCTGGCTTCTGCTGAGGCGATGGCCTTAAAGCCTTGTTGCAGTAAGTTGTCCAAATTGATGACCTGCAGCGTGAACTGACAGCTAGACAAGGAAACTTACCACTTTGAACTCTTCTTTCAGACACACTGGGATGCCATCCAGATAAGACAGGGTACATTTATTCTTGTAACGAGCAGTGGAGGCCTCAGCCATCTGCAGAGAGGGAAAAAAAAAAAGGCGTCCCTTCTATATGTTTAGTTGAGCTGAAGGTCACTACTGGCATCAGAACAGGTATCAAAAATGGCCTTCTCAGGCTGCTACTGAGTCAAACTATAAAAGTTCCTTTCTTCTTCCACCATATGCTGATGGGAAACTACCAGTTGGAAGCATCTCTGCTAACGGATGCCACATAAGCACAGAAGTCCCACTTTAAACATAGTTGTCCAGCAGATTGCCTTAAAGCTACATCTCTTTACATGAAGGAAAGCAAACTTGTTTAGTCCTCTAAAGGATCCCAAGGAGAGAGAGGAATAATGTACATATTTTTCTCTGCAATACACCAGCAGAAGAGCCCCTGCCCCACCTAATGGATGCTACTGCTCTTGAGGTGGCAGAGACCCCCTTCCTACCAAAGGCAGACATTACCAGCATTATTTGCTCCTGGTCCCATTGCACTATTGCTCTGAGTGGGGGCGTGGATTTGTCGCAGTCCTCCAGCATGGCAATGATGTTCTTTGCTACCTGAGATGGCGTCAGCTTCCCACTCCTAGAGGACAGGAGAAGTTAGGACCTTGTTACAATACCCACCACCACACTCACACACAGGTTTTGTCTCTCATGTAGCAAGACGGCAGCTGTAACAGCTGTAAGCAAGAACTAGATAAGAATATGTGTGTGGTGATGATTTCAACACAGTTGACACCATCAGGACAGGAGACTCCCTTCCTTAAGGGGAGAATTTGCCTACACAGCACACCCCCAACCCTTAGAGTAGGGGGCAGGAGCTAGGAGGGTTACCCAGATATTCCTGAACCACCAGAAAAACAGAGAGCAGCCAACAGCTTGCAGAACCTGAGTCAGAGATGTGCTTCCAGCTCTTTTTGAGCTGGACACAATTACTGGGTAAAAGCAGGCAAACTGTTTGTAGGAGCACAAGCAGCTGGGGAATCAAGGGATTTTTCGGTGACCCAAAGTATGGTGCAAACTGCATCACCCAGATGAACCTTCATCTCCTTCTCACTCATGTATTTGGGCAAACAAGGTACACGTAATTCCCTTCCAGAGAACCCTGACAATAAGCAAAGGAAAACAGCATTTAAATATCCTTGCAGGGCTTGTAAAAGTTGTTCCAGCTCTCCCAGCTGGCTTTCCTTCATTATTCTATTAGAGGAAAAGCACTGCAGAGGGTGATGCTAAACAGTGGTAGCTCAAGGCCAAACCTAACAAAGAGATGCCTGAGAGCTTGCGGAACAGTAGCAGCTCACAACAGGGGAGGTTGTTTCAAGACCATAATTTCGCCTACCTGTAGCAGTCCAGGTAGTCTTTGATTCCTTTGAAGCTAAACCCATTGCTAGCAGAATCAGACCTGCAAAGAAAGGATTAAAGGGCCAACTGTGAACCATCAAAGCCACAACTGTTTAGAGCTGCAGATTTCAGCATTATGGTCCAATGCAGGTTTGGGCATCACTCCTCCACAGTAAACCTGCTGGTTAATATTTGGACTGTCTATGCATTTCAGTTCACACTGTCAAACACCCTGCACACAGGCCAGACACCCACGCTAAGGGTGCCACAGAAATAAGGGATGAGTCTTGCCTACGTGTTCTAGTTGCTTCATACTTCTACTGCATCACAGCAGCCATTAAACCATTCAAAACTTATTCCAGATTTACATTTGCTACTCACCACTGCAACATTACATAATAGCTAGAATATACTGGTAAACCAGTTCCCAGGATCTCTGTCACAAGTTTGATCCAGAGACAGCCACCCCACATATAGTGTGTGGTGTGGGACAGGGAAAAGGCACTAAGCAGCATACACAAGGATACACATCAGAAAACTGCCAAGTTGATGGCTCCAGCATGTAAGAAATAGACCATTTCTCATCACAACAGGATGAACATAAGATCACCTTGAAGAGACAGCTACAGTTACTACTCCATATCATCACTCTAAGCAGAAACCATATCCTGAAATAGGATGGCATATGGTGCCGTAACGTGCTATGCAGGGAAAAGGTAAGGCTTCAGTAACTTGCCCTGTAATACTCAATCACTGGCAGAGCTGGGGACACAAGAACCAGAAGGCTGCAGAAAATACATCCCTCCCTCTAAAGTGAAGGAGCTGAAAGCTTTTCCTTGCTCTAGCTTAATAACTCAAGCAGGGATGAAGCTTAGTCATTCTAAAAGCTGAGACACCTACAGACAATCCACTCTCTGAGATGCTAATAAAGTGCAGCTCATAGAGAATTTCAGTAACTACTGGATAGGCCCACAACTAAGAACCAAAACCAGACGAGGAGAGCATTTGTAGCAGCCCAGGTCCTCTCACCTCAGCGTCACACGTCAGCAAGACACACAAGCCTAAGAAACATTTCGCCTGATATCTAGTGGGATTTAATCAAGCACAGACTGCGATCAGGAAGCTGACAGGCTTTTATCCAAACCACCTAATGAATAAACACTAATTTCTTGTGGATCACTTCCTTTATTATCTGTGTTCCCTGTCTCCTCCAAGCAACCCACGTGTTCTCTTTTAGATTCCTCGCAGTCAAGAAACAGCACACCTGCAAATTCAATTGAAGTATGCCCTGACTAGCCAACCACTAAGAGTACCTGCTCTAACAGTGTAACCAGAGCCCTGGCAAGGGCAGAATTTTAGTCTCTCCCCAATAAGCAGACTCCCTGAAACTTGCAGAATCTTCACATTGCTTGCAACTACCACTGATTTTTAAGTTATGAAAGAAGGCAGACAGCACTATTTGTTTTGTAAAGTAGCTGGGTGTGGGAAAAATTTTAATCCAAATTACTGACAACAACAGCTTCCCATGAATATAACAGTGCCAACAGGTGTGTTGTACCATTCCACTCTTACACATCACACACTGACCTCACTTCTATCAGCTGCTCAATAATATCCAAAGTGCTTCTGGCCTCAGACTTCTCTTCTGCAACATCCACAGCAGCCTCCGGGATAAACGTGGGATCTTCGTGAATGTCAAGTGAACGCATGAGCGAGAAGTTGTTCAGCCTGAAAGAGAGAAGAGTCACTGCTAGAGTCTGCAAGCTTTAACATGACTAATTTTTCAAACTGTTCAGAGGGAACCTTACCCAAGAACATTTTGTTTTAGCAGTCTGCTCTCACCACAGGGAGCTGCAACAGTTACAGGATAATCTCTCACACCTTTCCAAGGGCAGCACCAAATCTATCCTGCCTGCTTAACAAAGCCTCCTACTCTTGACATAAGGCCAGCCAGCCTCTGTAACCCAAGCTGGGAAAGAAATGGTGAAAGTTTTTGATTCACTTTAATTAGACACAACACCCATAGACCAATAAGACAGGAATGGAGAGAAAAAAGAAAAGGAGAAAGTAGTTTAAGCCATACATTCAAACACTAATCCTGTTAAAAGAGCACCTGCTTCAACATTGTCTGTTTGCAAACATATAAAAAGGGAGTGCAGAACAAGGTAAAGGTTTGGAATAGCTGGAGTATTGTGCCCAGTTCTGGAATCCCCAACATAAGAAGAATATGGAACTGTTGGAGCGGGTCGAGAGGAGCGCTACGAATACAATCAAAGGGCTGGAGCACCTCTGCTATGAGGACAGGCTGAGAGAGTTGGGGTTGTTCAGCTTGGAGAAGAGAAGACTCCAGGAGGACTTCATGGCAGTCTCCCAGTACCTGAAGGGGCTACAGGAAAGCTGAGGAGGGACCTTTACAATGGCAAGTACTGATAGGACAAGGGGGAAATGGTTTTAAATTGGAAGGGGGAAGATTTAGATTAGACATTAGGAAGAAATTCTTCACGATGAGGGTGCTGAGACACTGGCACAGGTTGCCCAGAAAGCTGTGGATGCCCCATTCCTGGCAGTGTTCGAGGCCAGGTTGGATGGGGTCTTGAGCAGCCTGGTCTGGTGGGAGGTGTCCCTGCCAGTGGCAGGGGATTGGAACTGGGTGAGCTTTAAGGTCCCTTCTAACCCAAACCATTCTATGATCCTATGATTTTATGAAATCAAGACCCTATCATAGGTGTCAAGAAGTGATCTGCTGTATAACAGCAATGACATTTGCTTGGGTTTGATTCACTTGAAAAGCCCATGCCCCAAGTAAAAATTATGGGATACCAACTGTGTGTAATACATTTCTCAGTGTCCTGGGATCTGCACAGATGACCCATGAAATGATGGGTTAACTGTGCGAGCCAAGTGTGAGCCCAAGGTTCCTGACATCTCTCAGCTGAGTGACTCTTGGTGCAATGTACATTTGAATGCATAGTTTCTCAACAAAATCATAAGTGAGAGAGGGGGAGAAAGGTCACCTAAAATTGTGACTACCTTAAAAAAATATATTAAAACCTCTGAACCTTATGTTTGGCCTCGTTTCCACATGATTACTATTTTTTATCACTAGTAGTGATGGCAGATTTGCACATCCACAAGCTTTGAAAGAGAGGCTACTCTTTAGCAAAAGAACAGAAAGACCAAGAGGCAAGCTGGCAAATTTGCTTTCCATGCATCTGAATGTTAAAATAAGGTTAATTTCTTCTGACTGAGGCCCACTCAATCCACAGCAGTTAAAAAAATAATTTAGCAAACATGTATGAAATAATCCTGCTCATTCTGCAATCAACTTATGCAGCTTCCCTGTTAGAAAAGGTCAAACTGTAAGTGGTGCACAACATAAGCACCTTTTTTAAAAAAAAGAAACTTGCAGAGGTAGAAAATAAATCACTCTTACCTTATTAAGAATGGCAGTAAGCAGATCTGTCCAAAAGCCTAGAAGGAAGTAAGCATAAACATTGGTTTGTAGCAACTTTGACCTGGACACCTGCATACTAGACAAGAAATGCAGAATGTGCTCACAATCACTGCAACCTGAGAGCATGCAATGCTATGTAGTAAAAAAATAACACAAATACTTGTATTTCAGGCCACAAAATTGCTCCAAAATACTTTCTCCCCATCTCTCATATATAAATAATCATAAAGAGAGTATTCTTCTGGCACTCCTGCCTTTGTCCTTCCCACACTTGCTGCAACACTGTGAAGAGTCATCCATATAGCTCCAGTCTGTTACTTCCTTCATGTTTCATAGAATATGCAAACACTGCATAAAGTAGAGGCTTATTATTATTTTGTTCATCCCAATGTTAAAATCCTTCCTGCTGCTCAGCCAGTTTATGCACTAAGTTGAGTGAACTTGGAAACACATGAAAAATTTGAAGACTCCATGATAGCAGGCAGCTGAAAACACCCTTTGAATACCTTAGTTCCCAGTGTAGCAACACCAATGGTCCCAAAGAGACCAGCCTTGTTCTAGCCTGCCTTAATAGCTCAACAATGGACTTCAAAATCCTTCTGTGGGTGTACAAACACAGTATAAGTCTGAAGCAAGGCTCACCCTTCTAGATCCATGAAGCGATAATATTGCCTCACACATTACATAAGAATTACAGTCTCTTTTTGAAAATATGCATTTAATCTAAGACAGCACAGGCCTGGAAGAGACTGAAATCTCACGTCTCCTCTCCAAGGGGGATGTCAGGAAAGGACACAAGCCCAGGGCCACACACCAGAAGCAGCCACAAAGCAAAGGATAAAAAGGCATTCTCGTTGTTGTGTCCTGGAAGAAAGCCACTTGCAAGGTATTCT
Source organism: Dromococcyx pavoninus (assembly GCA_033558185.1). Lineage (NCBI taxonomy): Eukaryota > Metazoa > Chordata > Aves > Cuculiformes > Neomorphidae > Dromococcyx > Dromococcyx pavoninus. The sequence continues at coordinate 2,020,944 of JAUMJL010000483.1, forward strand.
AACAAATAAAGGTATAGCCCATCACTAGCTTTCCTTCCGGGTCCAACCAGCCACTAAGATCTGTAACCAGTCATACTGATGAAATGAGACTTCTGTGCCAGCAGAGGAGGGTCATACACCTGTTGGAGCGGATCCAGAGGAGATCCACTAAAATGATTAAAGGTCGAGAACACCTCCCCTATGAAGAGAGGCTAAAGGGGGTTCACAAGAAAGATGGGTAAAAACTTTTTAGCAGGGCCTGTAGCCATAGGACAAGGGGTAATAGTTTTAAATTAAAAGAGGAGAGGTTTAGATTAGTCATTAGGAAGAAATTTTTCATGCTGAGGGTGTTGAAACACTGGAACAGGTTACCCAGAAAGGTGGTAGATTCCCCATCCCTGGAAACATTCAAGGTCAGGTTGGACAGGGCTCTGAGCAACCTGATCGAGTTGAAGGTGATTCTGCTTGCTGCAGACTAGTCCACTAGGGTGGTCTAGATGACCTTCATGGTGCCTTCCAACCCAAGCCATTCTATGATTCTAAGCTTGACACTGGCTCAGAAGGAAAGGCCCAGCAGCAGAGGCAGCAATAAAATCCACTTGTTTTTCTGTGGATGATGTTGCAAGGTCCTCACCGCCAAGGGGATGCATGCTTTTCTCTCCCGAGCATCCTGCTGTCCAGTGGTTCCTGCAGCCTCCACATCAGCCTTGGCAGGCTCAAAGGCACTGAAGCCCACCTGAGGAAAAGCACTTGACGGGGGAGGGAAGTGCCTTCAGCATCTTCCCCAAAACCCCACTCAGAGGTCTGATGGACCCGAATCCCTTCATATCTGAGGAAAGGTGCTGAAGGTTCTATTCTGAGTTTGATGGTGGCTTCGGGCTCTCCACACCCAGCAATACCCGCAACATCCTCACCCTCTCCACACAGCACTCCACCTAGGGCACTGGGTGTACTCCAAAACACACAGAAAGCCACAACCTCCCTACAGTTTCCCAATAAAAGCAGGTTTTACTTTCCCCCCACTAAGACCCTCTCCTGCTGAACCCCCAACAGCTGTACCCCGAGTTTGATGTTGGCTTTGGGCTCTCCACACTCAAAGACACCCATGACATCCTCACTCTCCCCACAGTATAACATCAGAGGGAACAGGACGAACCCAAAAAAACCACACAGAAAGCCACAATCTCCCTACAAATTTCCTAACAAAGGTGGGTTTTACCTTCCCCCCACCCAGACCCTTTCCCAGCAGCCCTGGCCCCTTTACCTCGGGTTTTACTGCCTTGTTTATCCCGTATCAGAGCCCGAGTGATGACTCTACCCTGAGTTGTCTATCCTATACCTTTCTCTATAACTCATATATATTATATATATATATATATACACGCAATGGCTTTAAATTGGAAGATTTAGATTAAACATTAGGAAGAAGTGTTTCACAATGAGGGTGGTGAGGCACTGGAACCAGCTACCCAGGGAAGATGTAGATTCCCCCTCCCTGGAAGTGTTCAAGGCCAAGTTGGATGAGGTCTTGAGCAGCCTAGTCTGGTGGGAGGTGTCCCTGCCCATGGCAAGGTGTGAGAACTGGATGATCTTTAGGGTACCTTCCAACCCAAACTAGCCTATGATTTTACAATCATGACTCAATATATCTCCTATAGCTTACATATATAGCCTCTATATATCCTATATGCGGCCTACATACAGCCTCTATACAGCTTATTTATATCCTATATATAGCCCCTATATATCCTACATATATAGCCTCTACATATCCTAGTCCATATATATATCCTATATTCATAGCCCATATATATCCTATATTCACAGCCCATATATGTGTATATTGATCATACATATCCCATATATATAGCCTCTATACAGCCCATATATACCCTATCCATAAATCCTACATATATCCTATACACACAGCCTCTATTTATCCTGTACCCTACAGCCCACCCTACAGCTCCATCCCACAGCCCCCCGCTCCTACTCACCGTGTTGGCCACATGGGCGAGGAGGCGCAGCCCGGCGCCGCACAGCCGCGGTGCCCACTGCGGAGAGAAGGCGAAGGTCAGCGACCGGACCGGCTCCAACATCGCCCTCCCGCTCCCTCCCTCCCCGCCCGGCGCTCACGGGGTCCCCGGGCGGGCGGCACCCCCGCGCCCCGGCGCATCGCAGCTCCCGGCGGTGCATCGTGGCTCCAGCGCTGCCCGTGTGCCGCCGTACGCAGCACAGGTAAGTGGCAGCGACCGCGAGCACCGACATGAGCAGCGGCAGCAGCAGCGCCATCGCTCCGCTCCCTCTGCCCTTGGCGGCACCGAGGCCCGCCCTCCGCGGCTCCGCCCGGTGCCGGGGCGGTACTGGGGCAGCGCCCGCCCGCCGGGAAGAGCGGCGGGAAGGGTCGGGCCGGCTGTCCCGCCTCGCCCGCCATGTCCCGCTTCTCGCAGGCGCTGCGCCGCGCCGGCAGCGCCCGGGGGGCTGCCCCGGCCGTGGCGGAGGCGGACATTTACCGGTGGGGGCTGGCAGGTCCGCGCGGCGCCCGGGGCGGGGGAACGCGCGTTGGGGACCGCGGGCCGGGCGGGCACTGTCCCGGCCTCCCTTTTCCTCCCGTCCCCTCTCCCCTTTCGTCCTCTCTCTTCTCTCCGGTTCCCTCCCCTCGCCCCTAACGAACATCCCATCCCCTCTCTCCTAACTTCCCATCCCCTGTCCCCTTCCTTCTCCCCCCTTTCCTTTCCCTCCTGTCCCCTCTTCCCCCCATGCCCTCTTCCTTCCCCTACCCTTTCCTCTTCCCTCCTATCCCCTCTTCCCTCCCTTTTCCTCTCCCCTGCCAACTCTCCTCTCCTTTTCACTTCACTCCCCTTCCCTCCCTTCACTTCCCCTTCCCTGGCCGTCCACCTGCCATTGTCTGCTGCTGGTTTATAACCCGCAGGGCTGATGTAAGTGTAGCTCCCGGGCCTGGGCACTGTGCGGGGACTGCCCCGGCTCTCCATCCATTTTCCTTAGCTGTGGTGAGCTCTAATTTCATTCCCTGTGCTAATTTGCGTTTGTGGTCCCCGCGGGCTGGTGAGTTTTAATTCATGTGCTCAGCATGCAGTTTCCTCAGGGAGAAGAGAGCAGCAGTGTGCAATGGCACATTCTCAATACACAGCACTTGATTCCAGGGGCAAGGAAAGGTTTGAGACCTCCTGCTCGTCTTCTTTTGCATTTGTTTTGACATACTGTGCCCCATAATAAATATTGCGATGTAGCAGTGCAATATAGTGGCTACAATGATCTACAATTGAGGTCTGCCCTAACTTAAGTGCAGGAAGGCTGGAGAGCATCTTGTTGAGAAGTAATTATTATACAACAATAAATTGTTATAAACGTTTCCTGTTGCCTCAAGCATATCCCTGGGTCTCAAAACTTACATGTTTAAAAAAAGTGGCTGGAGCTGAAACGAGCTGTCTTTTAGGAATGTGAAGTAGCAGCTTAGTTATCAGATTAGGTTCCTTGTACAGGCCCTTGTAATGGCTTGGGGTGTTTTGTTTGTGCAAGTTCCTGAATGGGGTCTAATTTAATGGATTTGCTGTAACACTCTGCTCTCCAGCAGGGTAAAACAGCTTCTGTTTAAAACTGGCTTGCTTTTCCTGTAAGACAGATGTTTGGGAAGGCCAGTTTTGGGCCGGGCCTGTTTTGATGGTTTCCAGGTGTAACTGTGTAGAGTGTATTGGGTAACGGTGTAAATGTAAAAAACTGCTTTCATTCCCAGGCATTAAGCTTCGTCCCTATCAAGTAGGAGGTGTAAACTGGCTGGTGCAATGCTATGAAGTCCAGCATGGCTGTATCCTGGGCGATGAGATGGGTCTTGGGAAGACTTGTCAGGTGTGTTGTCTTCTTCTGGAAAATGATCTTTGCCTAACTTTTTTTTTAGCCATGTGTTTCTGTAGAATGAAAAAGAAAAAGCACCTTAGTGATTGGTCAGTTAAGCAGCCCCATCCCGAAGTCCATACTCAAAAGAAAGAGCTCATCATTTCTTTCATTTGTTACTCAGTTAAAACAACTGCTCAGTCCTAAGTAACTCTCTTGAAAGGTTTCAGGGCTTTTTAAAAAGGTGAATAGTCGTTTTATACAGACACAATAATTCATTGTGTTCAGAGCTGAAGGCACAATACACAGCCAGTAGAGAGAAGATGATGAGTTTTAATGCACCTGCAGCAAGATGATTTTTGAGTTTGTCAACACTTGGATTAAAATTTACAGGTGAAAATTTTTGAGCGTTTTTTTTTGTAAGTTTTTTAATGGGTTTCAGTTTTGTTCAAAATTATGCTTTGGTTCAACTGGTGGTATTCAGTGGGTCTTAAATAACAAACAGGTGTGGTTTTAAGAAGTGATATATGGCAGATCATGGTTTTTCTGACTGTGAGAGAGAAGTGTTTGGAAAGGGGCTCTAGACGTGGAGTTCGCGTTTGGGGATCTCAGCTTTTTTGTTATTGATGGTGGATCTCATTTGATATTCTGTTATCTATGCTTTGTGCTAGAGAACCTGTGGGAACTACCTACCAAGCTCAACAAAGAGACAGTTTATGTAGGTTCAGGCTATTGGGTTAAACCCCTTCCTTGTTACCAAAACATGATTTTCATTGCTTTCTAGACTATATCTCTACTTCTTTACTTGACAAAAAAAGTAACGAACCGAGAGAAATTTCTGATACTTTGTCCTCTGTCCGTTCTGAGCAACTGGAAGGAGGAACTGGAGAGGTGAGTTTCAATGGTTGTCTGGCTCATCATACTCTTACACAGCAAGTTACAAAGATTCTCTTCAAATGTGCTCAGTCCAACAGTTTTCTTCCTTTCAAAAGGAAGAAAAGCGACAAGGGTAGCTACTAAACCATCAAATCAGTGCAAACTATACAGTTAAGGCATCATCTTTACAATGCTGTGGTATACATTAATTCATCTAACTTATAGTATTGACTGACTTCCAAATGCCCCCTCTAGCTTTGTAACCCTCCATGCTGAGCCTTTCTTAGGCAAAAGCAGCTGAGGACAGCCAAGATTCTGTATGATGAAAGGTAAGACCCAGGTTAAATAGTATCTTTCTTGGCATGCTCACATATGCATGAAAAATTCCTTACATCTGTGCACGCAGCCCATCTTCACTGGGGTGCAGTGACTGTGCTGATGGCACGTTGGCTATGCCCAGGATTTATACGTTTTTAAGGTGGAATCCAAAGATTCCTTTTAAGAGGAAGGGCAGGAAGTTAAAGATGAGAACAGAAGTTTGACTATGTGGCTGTCGGGCAGTGCTGACTCTCAGCATCTGAAGTCATCCAGGTTACATTCTGAAGTGAGCTGGCTTGATTTGGATAGACTTCTGGTTGGAATAGTTGGAGGAAATTGCATCCCTTCATAGATCAGCAGTGAATAGCTATCCAGGAGGAACATCAGGCAAATATCAATGGTGGGATTAAATGGGAAAAGACTTTATGGTCTCAACTCTTCCTCTGTGGAACTGATTTACCTGCTTTTTGACTAAGACGATTGATTTCTGAGGCCTTGACTTGGGCCTGTTTGCTGTAGACATTGTTTACCTTTATTTTAGCCATGATTTATGCCAATTCTTTGGTCCCAACTGGGTGAACTGTATTCATTCACCTGCTTCTCATGAGCTTTTTCAGTTCAGAACAACAGATGGGCCATGAGACTGGTCTTCAGTCGTCTGCCTTGAACTTTGAGACCAAGGAGAGTGCAATTTATTTGGAACGTGTCCAAACCAGAACCAGCAGCTGAGGTGCCAACCTGAGATGCAGATTAATCAGGAAGGGGTTAGATTCAAAAGCTAAGATCCAGCCACATCTCACAGGAGGGCAGGGTGTTTGGACAGGAGGTACTCATTATCTGTGCAGTAGCTGTGTTTGATAATGGGGTCCCAGGTTATAAACACATGAAAAACTTAGCTTTTACTCACTGTGCTTTTTCTGTCTTTCTTCTGACAACAGGTTTGCTCCAGGCGTTTCCTTTGTGACATACATAGGAAACAAGGAGGAGCGACCCAAACTGCAGCAAAACCTGAAAGAACAATCTCACTTCCATGCCCTCTTGACAACATATGAGGTATGCAATGTCTTTGCCACTTGAAAGGAGGGCTCAAGATTTTCCACACCTTTTCTGTTCCTCTGTACCACTCGGCTCATGCCTTCTCCTCTGTGCTCATCTTTGACCTTCCTTAGTGATTTTCTACTCTTTAACCCATTTCACCAACTCATGTAAATTGCTGCAGCTTTTGTGTCTCTAAGATAATTCATTTGCTTTAACTCCAGTTTTACGCATGGTTGTTTCACACCTTGAGTAAAGAAAACAGACATACGTTCATCCTTAACTAATGCTAAATGGTATCTGTGTTGTCTTTGCATGGTGCCTTACAGACCTTTAGCATTTAAAAGAAGCATACACAGTTGATGTTTATTAAGATTCTATTAATCAGGCAGTGTTTAGAGTTTGCCTTTTTTGTGCCCTTCTCAGCATACCCTCCTCAGACAAAGCTCTCATTCCTGGACTCCAAAGTATTGAAGTTGTTGATTCAATTGATAGAATTGGGGTTGAATCTGCTCAGAGCTCTCCTAAGAAGGTCCTGTCCTTCTCTAAACAGAACCAACCAGAAAAGGGTTGCTTCCTTGGTCAGTGCTTTTGATGTTTCATAGAATCATAGGATGGTCTGGACTGGAAGGGACATTAAAGATCATCCCTGCCGTGGGCAGGGACACCTCCTACCAGACTAGGCTTGCTCAAGGCCCCATCCAACCTGGCCTTGAACGCATCCAAGGAGGGGACATCCACAGCTTCCTGGGCAACCTGTGTCAGTGTCTCACCACCCTTATCGTGAAGAATTTCTTCCTAATGTCTAATCTAAATCTTCCCCCTTCCAGTTTAAAGCCATTTCCCCCTCATCCTGTCATTACTTGCACTTGGAAAAAAGTCCCTCCCCAGCTTTCCTGTAGCCCCTTCAGGTCCTGGAAGGCTGCTGTAAGGTCTCCCCAGAGCCTTCTCTTCTCTGAGCTGAACAACCCCAGCTTTCTCAGCCTGTCCTCATAGCATGCTATGTTTCATACTGAAAAATTATGTTTTGTATAGATTCGTATTGAAAGATAAGAGTATGAAAAAACTTTACAGAGGCAAAGAGCAAATATGGTATCTATAAATTTCTGCTCATTATCTGAGATTTTTCTTCTGGTGCTTTGCCAGAGAAGAGTTAAAAAGCAGAATCACAAGAACTTGCGGTTACAATAACTGTCATTTTACTTTCCTCACGTAGTAAGTGGCTTCATTCTACTCCGCTCCATTTCACCATGGTTTGCAAGTACATAAAAAGATGCTCTGTTTTTTGACTGGTGTGTTTACTTAAGTTATAAATCATAGTTTATTTTCTTTCATTGCAGATTTGTCTGAAAGATGCATCATTTCTAAAATCGTGAGTCTGGTTTTAATTTTTTCAAATTTAATTCTGCACATCTGTCAGTGATTTCTTAAGTGTATCGTTGTATGTATGTGAGATCCCACGCTTGTTTCACAAGAGCCAAGGATGTTCTTTGCTTGTGATTAGAGCTTTTCCTTTACCAACTAGTGAAGAATCTTTAAGGTCAGCTAAGATTTATGTAAACTTTCCCCAAGGACAGTTTTCAAGCCAGGTAACTCAAAATATAATACATAGTGACTTATAGCAGTACACTAAATATCAGCCCAGAAGACTGATACTTAGAACAGAGGACATCTTCAAGAGCTTCAGATTATAAAGATATTAGATGCAAAATTTGCTGAAATTGACCTGCATTATACTATGGTGATCATGTGCTAATACCAGCTGCTGAAGTTTATTGATTCTTGCCACCAGTCAGAACTGTGGAGGGCTTCTGGAACCTCATGCTTTCTAGCAAGACTGATTGTACAGCGGGTAGGAAGCATTGTCATGCTTCTGCAGGATTTTTACAGAAGCCTACACCTGAAATGGGGAGGAATTTTCATATTTTTTTATTAATAATGTCAATGCCTTGCAGGAGTGGTAAGTTGTGATAAATGCTGGAGCAACTGGATATCATGAATGGCTCAGAATCTTTACAGGAGCAGAGACCCAGTGACCCCTACTGACACAATTTTTGGATCTCCCAGAACTAGTCAGGCCTGCTATGGGCACACTCTTGTCTTTCAGCAAAGCATCTGTTCTTGGCCACTGCTGGAAATCACAGGTTATACTGGATGAATGCATCATGGTAGAAGCCAGGCTGAATGAAAGGTAGCCATGGCCACACTATCCTTACAGTTTCATATCTTGTCCTGCATATGATGCTGCATATGATTCTATTTATTTTGCAGTTTAGCCCTGGTGTGTCATACCCAGGGAGAGCAAGTGACTAGCCCTAGTGTAACAGAAATATCAGCTCCAGTGCAATTTCTTACTTCTAAGGCTAGCATATAATTTCAAGGCTGTGTCACTGAAGTTTGGGGCCTTTTGCTGTCTAGGCTTCTTTCTGGAAAAAATGGTTACTGATCGTTTGTACCTTGTCTTTCATAGAAGCAGTTGGACCACTTTGTGAGGGTGGGTCAAAGTTAACAGGTGTCCACCATCCCCCTCTCCTTACAAGCAGTGTAACAGCAAAAATGAGTTGAGCAAGAGCCCTGCTCTAATGTAGTGCATGAGAGATCAGACTCTGCTCTGCACGTGAACTTCTGCAGTGTCCCCTCTGCAATTCAGTTGCTAAGCCTATAGAATAGGATAATGACATTTGACTGTCCTGGCAATGGAGAGCCAGTCTTAAATAGCAAAGAGGCAAACAGAAACTCTGTGGGGAGAATGTAGGGCACTGTTATTCCAGCTCTTCTATTCTGCTGTGAAGAGAAGCATGTGAGTAAGTAAAGCTGGAGGGTTAAGCTTTCCCTCCTTTGGCTACCCATCAGCCAGACTTGACTGTGTGGAAATCACTCTCTGATGTGGGAGTTGAAACCCTATGGATAAGCAGGCACAAACACTGAGGGCTGAAAAGATCTGGAGTTTTTATTAAGCCTTGTGTACCTGGACTTTTGTAAAGCCTTTGACACTGTTTCTCACAGTATTCTGGTTGAGAAACTGGCTGCCATTTGCCTGGACAGGCACACCCTCTGCTGGGTAAAAATCTGGCTGTATGGCCAGGCCCAAAGGGTGGTGGTAAATGGAGTTCAATCCAGCTGGAGACCAGTCACGAGTGGTGTTCCCCAGGGTTCAGTGCTGGGTCCAGTGCTGTTCAATATCTCTGTCAGTGATCTGGTGGAAGGGATTGATTGCACCCTTAGCAATTTGCAGATGACACCAAACTGGGTGGCAGTGATGATCTGCTTGAAGGAAGGGAGGCTCTGCAAAGAGATCTGAACAGGCTGGATCGATGGGCTGAGACCAACAGAATGAGGTTTAACAAGACCAAATACTGAGTCCTGCACTTGGGACACAACATCCCCATGCAGCATTACAGGCTTGGGGAAGAGTGGCTGGAGAGCTGCCTGGAGGAGAAAGACCTGGGGGTGTTGGTTGACAACCAGCGGAATATGAGCCAGCAGTGTGCCCAGGTAGCTAAGAAGGCCAATGGCATCTTGGCCTGTATCAGACACAGCGTGGCCAGCAGGACCAGGGAGGTGGTTGTGCCCCTGTACTCAGCACTGGTGAGGCCACACCTCGAGTACTGTGTGCAGTTCTGGGCCCCTCAGTACAAGAATGACATTGAGATGCTGGAGCATGTCCAGGGAAGGGCAACGAGGCTGGTGAAGGGTCTGGAGAACAAGTCCTACAAGGAATGGCTGAGGGAAATGGGGTTGTTTAATTTGGAGAAGAGGAGGCTGAGGGGAGACGACATCACTGTCTATGGCTGCCTGAAGGGGGGCCGTGGCAGAGCGAGTGTTGATCTCTTCTCTCAAGTGACAGGTGATAGGACAGGAGGAAATGGCCACAGGTTGCACCAGGGGAGGTTCAGACTAGGTATAAGGAAGAATTTCCTTACCGAAAGGGTGGTCAGGCACGGGAACAGCTGCCCAGGGAGGTGGTTGAGTCACCATCCCTGGAGGTATTTAAAAAATGGGTAAATGAGTTTTTGAAGGACATGGTTTAGCAGAAGATGGGCACGGTTGGACTCGATGATCTCCAAGGTCTTTTCCAACCAGAAGATTCTATGATTCTATGAACCTGATTTGTGAAGTGAGGTTGCACTAGACAGTCTCCAGAGGTGCCTTCCAATCTTAAATGTACTAGGTCACCAGTGATTCTGCAGCCTGCTTGAGGATACACTGCATATAACTATATGAACCCAGAATAAGTTGAAGCTCCGGTCTTGGGTGATTTGCAAAAGACTTATAATCACTCAGCTATCACTACCTCATGATTGCTGTTGGGTTTTGTACAGGTGCTGGGACCTAGTTTCGTGTCTCTTCTTCCAAATCGTAGACCTCCTTGAATGTTTGACTAACTTGGGCTTAATGTCATTTCCCCCATAGTAATGGGGGTGGAGAGAGAAGCAACAAATTCAAATGAATTTACTCAGTTTTGATTTCAGACAAACTCATTTGGGCTATAGTTAAGAAACTGTGTAGGCTCTTGAAAACCAGTACTTGTGAATTCCTCCCACCTCACTTGTGATTCATGGGGAGGGGCCATCTCAAGTTCAGCCATGCAGAACCACCACTTAGTTCAGTGTGTTTCTACTGAATGAATTGTCAGCCCCTAACTGAAGATACTGTTTTATGTTTTGTTCAGCTTTAACTGGGCTGCCTTGGTTGTAGACGAAGCTCACAGACTGAAAAATCAAAGTTCTCTTCTTTACAAGACGCTTTCTGAGGTAAAATAACTCATCTGTCTTCTAAAGACTTTTTCCTCTTCAGCATAGCATACACATTCTCTGTTTGTTCCTCTGAGTGTTTATTAAGCTCTGGGCCATAACCAGTTTCCATCAGAGTTGAGCTTGACACATTGGAGCAGTTTGAGAGACTCAAAAATGTAAAGCAGCCAGACATAGCACTGAGCCACAGCTGTGCTACTGAAATACTAGAAGTAGGGCTCACCTAAAATGATATAAAGCAACAAGAGGCCATCTCTGGTTCTGGGAGGGTGAAGGAACTCTTGCCTAGGTCATGGGACGTCAAGTCGTAAACTGCTGACTTCCATTGTTCCATTTAATGAGGCCACATTTGTTTATTGGAATCAGTTTAATTGTTCCAGCCTCCAAAGCACCCTGCCAGAGTACAAGGAATGACTGAGTGAAGGCTGCACTTCTTGTCATGGCGGTCAAACATGGCCATTAGGTCTGGTCTGGCATCAGCAACAATGAACTGCAGTTGCCTTGAAAAATATTATTTTTATTACATTCCTGAAAGACTTAAATCTTCTGAACATATTGTCCATGATGTCTATATTTCAGGAGCTTTGGTTGTGGTCACAAAGAAGTAAGCATGATTCACCTTAGCTCTCCTCCTAATGTATCTTCTATTATTAAACTTGTATGTTTTCAAAGGTAACTATATTCCCTGAGTCTCTTTACAGGGATTAACTATAAGCAATACAGACTAGATAATGTTGCTGTGTTTGTCAGACTTAGCCAGCAACTAGAAATGGAACGTGGTCTTTTGCAGTTTCTTTTCACTGTCCTGTTCTGACAGCACTTCCTAGTCATCTGTCATTACCTGACACTGTGTGCACTATTGGACTGTAGAATGCATGGACCTGAGAATTTTGATGGTGTCAGTTTTGCAGTTTGTTCTTATTTTGCTTACACTGGCTCCCTTGTGTTAGTGCCATCCTAGTCAGTTGGGTGGAGCTGTTTCACTGTCACACCAGACCTTATGTTGAATGGTTTTGGCAGACTTTTGCAGTGTTCTGTGGGCAGTTCTGTGCCACCTGTCATCTTTAAGTTAAGCTTAAGAGTGACGTGGGTGGAGTTGTATATTAAGTAACTTTTCATTCCAGACATTTTCTCCTAATGGTTTTGTTTTGTTGCTGGTTCTTTCAGTTCTTAGTAGGCTTCTGCCTGCTACTCACAGGCACTCCAATCCAGAACAGCCTCCAGGAACTGTACTCCTTACTCAGCCTTATTGAGCCTGACATCTTTCCTAGGGGACAAGTGAAAGAGTTTGTTGAGTATTACCAAGCGGTTGAAAAGGAGAGCAAGCCAGGTCAGTAATAAGCAATGGGTACTTCAGTCAGAACCAGCTGTTATCATGACTAGGAAGCAAACATGTTGTGTCCTCCTTATTTGCTTCCTTTTAATGCAGACTAAATTTAAAACAAAGCCACTAAAAGTAATGATTGCTTACCTTAATGTAGCTTTGAAATATTTCAGATATGCAGCTATGTTTTAGTTTCTCTGTTTGTAAAGTTGGTTTGAACCATTTTACTAATAGACATAATGTTCCTTATACATTTATTTTGAAAGTACAGTTGTGAAGGTACTGTATAAATTCCTTACATTTAATGCAGTAGTCTCCTCTTTTTTTTTTCCTGCCTGTGCATAGCTGAAGAATTGCACAATCTTCTGCAGCCATTTTTACTTCGAAGAGTCAAATCTGAGGTGGCGGCAGAGCTGCCAAAGAAGGTGGAAGTGGTTCTGTACCATGGAATGTCAGCTCTGCAGAGGAAGTACTACAAGGCCATCTTGACAAAAGATCTAGGTAACAGTATTTTGAATCCTATCCATCAGTTAATTTTAACAACAAAAATAATTCCTTTTTAAAGCATGCTCTGTTGTAGTGAAGCAGAAGATACTTTGGCCTGTAGAATATGCATAGAAAAATTCAGTGCTTTGGGTTGCTTGGTTTGTGGTTTTAGCTTGTAATAGAACAAGGGACGTAAGGATCCAGAGCTGAGCTGTTGCAGAGCTAGGGAGGATCAGCTTTGGGATTCTCTATGGGCCAGCCTGTAAAACACTTATCACTAGGTAAGCCTGCTGCTATCCCATGTTTTTGTGTTCAGAAAAAAGAGTGGTACAGGAAATTTTGGATCTATATATTTTCCAATATTAGCACAGATGCCATAGAGCTAATTTAAACCTACTGGATACAGATACAGGTTTCTTCAGAAACCACAGGGCCATATAAACAATGCAGCCACAGACTCTTAATCATAATAGCTTGCTCTTTGTCACTGTAACTGTAATAAAGCATTCTGAGGTATGAGAGGCAAATTATTTGTTTCTCTCTGAATTCCTTCTCTTCCATCTCTGCATACCACATCATATGGCTTGCCAGTGCTGCTTTCTTATAGGGAAAGTAACTGGGGGGGATGGAGACCCTTTGTTCTTATAATGCTAGCACTTTGCATGAACGTCACCAGGCAATCTGAGCCACCTTCTTCTAATGTCAGCATATGTGCACATATTTTCTTTTTCTCCTCACAAAAATGCAACCCTTCTTAAGTTCCTGGTTGCCCAGGAGATCTTTACTGTGCTGTACTACCTTTTTTTTTGTTGGAAAATTCAAATGAACTGCACCAAGTTTCTTTCGCTATGTTTGATGATATCTAGATCTATAATTCACTCTTAGAGAAATTTCTTTTCAGTGTGTCCACAAAGTTCCAGGGAGTTTGACAAGACAGAGTAGTTTTCTTCAGGGTCTTATTTCTAAAAGCTTGTCCAAAAACTGTGAGGGAAATTTTGTTTGGTCCATGGAAACATGGATTGAAATTGAGATTGAAATTGCAACGCAGATGTGATAGGCGGAGAGAGATACCCCAGTGCGGAAGCATTACTACCCAGAGGTTCCCAGTCATGCCCATTGGTGCAGCATGGGCTTTCCTGCTCAGTTTCTTTTCCGTGCTCTTTGTTCCAGATGCATTTGAAAGTGAAACAGGAAGGAAGGTTACACTTCAGAATGTCTTAATTCAGCTTCGTAAATGCGTTGCCCACCCATACCTTTTCAATGGTAAGAAAGCTGTTCGTTCTCTTGAAATAGCACAAAATAAGTTCCTTTATTTACACAGTGTTTTTCTATTATTTCTTGGCAGTGCGATGCTTAGAAGCAGCAAGCAATAAACAATGTTGTACTTCAGTCAGTAGCAGCTGTGAGTTTGTGACCAGTTCCGACACATGACAGTTTATTAATAAGGAGGAATAAAGTAGGGGACTGTGGGAAGTCTGAATGTCTTGCTGCAGCTCTCCACTCGTGCATCTTCTCCTACCTAAACAATGAAATCACAATGATTTGTGAACTCCTGAGGGTGTTCTTTAGAGACAGAGAAGAACTGCACTTTTCATGCAAGCATCATGGGGGTCTGCTTGGCAATAGTTGGCAGTGCAGACACACTTAAGTTGACCACCGAGTTATTACTTGCATAGTGTTAGTTCTGCTTCTGAAACTTCTCTCTGTTCCAGGTGTTGAGCCAGAACCTTTTGAGATTGGAGAACATATTGTTGAGGCCAGTGGCAAGATGTGTTTGTTGGATAAACTTCTTTCGTTCTTGTATGCTGGGTATGTCATGCTGGGGTGAGGGAGATGGAGTGGGGTTAACAAAGGAAAAAGACATAAACTGGGAAGGCAAACCACCTTATTTAGCCATAGATTGAGCAGATATTCATCACAGTGCAGCATTACCCTATTTATGGCACTTTACTGACTACCTGAAAGAAGTCATTTCAGTATAAGGAGCTACATTAGAGATAACAGATTTTTGTAGCTTCCCTTAAAACATTTCTCAAAACACTCAGCTATCTCATGTGTTCTCATATGTGCTGTATTTAGGAACCTGGAGAATAACCATCTGACATGGTATTCAGCATATCTGGTTTACCTTAGGTTTCCTGAGAGTAGCTTCAATGCATCAGCTGAGTTCCTTTGTGCTACCATGCCTGTGTTAGCCTGGGAGGCAGAAGGCACAGCCGTTGTGAAAAAGAAATTTGATTGGACCAAAAATCTAAGAATAAGCTGAAACTACAGCTTTGGGGATGGCACTCAGAACTCCTTGTGTGCCTTCTGATGCCTTCAGATCCTGGAACCCAAGGACCTTGGGTATTTCCCTCCAGCTCTCAGATGGGAGGCAAATCAAATCACAGTTTGCATTCTTGTGTAGTCTGTGATGCCTCCTGCATGATAGAAATTCTACCTTCTCTTTTAATTCAGCTGCAGTTTCCCTTTCACTGCTTCCAAAGGACAGAACTTCAACAAACTGTGGGAAGTAGGGACATGATTGTGGAGGTCTTTGTCCTTTTGCTGTATAGCCCCTTGTGAGTGGGTGCCTTTCCCTTGCTTGTCTTTGCCAGAGGACCAGCCCTGTGCAAATTCTGGATTTTGCAACACCTGTGTTTTGCTCTGCAATGAAGTCTAATTTAAACAGAACACTGTCTAAGGCCTAGAGCTAGGAGGAGGAGAGTTGATTTCTGGCTTATATATGATTGTAGGCAGAGTGTGGTCTTTGAGTGTCATTTGCTGGAGGAGGAAAAGCTGTACTGTCACAGAGATTCTGATATTTTCCCAGCATTTAAGATACGCTGTGTAGTGTGTGATTTGAGAGCAATCTGGTGTGGAAGGTCACGTGGTGAGGAAGACCTCGTGGTGCTAGGATGAAGCCAAGGATCCTTTTAGACAAGCTCCTTTGGGTCCTCACCAGGCTGCAACCAGCCAGCAGCAGAGCTGTGCCCGAGTCTTGTTACCTTTTTTGACTCCACAACTCCAGACATGGCAACTGATGGTGGCAGATGAGGCTGACTGGTTCCATCCGGATGTGGGGCTGAAAATGTGGTGAGGGAATGGGCCATGACTCTGTGAGGCTTAGTGTACAGAGGTGATGAGGCCTTGCTATGTAACAGTGACTGCTAAAGATATCTGTAACCACTCTACCACTCTGTGAAATGCTGTCACAGTGTGTTGAGGCTCATGGTGTCTCACCTTCTTCTTTCAGTGGCCACCGTGTCTTGCTCTTTTCTCAGATGACTCAGCTGCTTGATATCCTGCAAGACTATATGGACTATAGAGGTATGTTCTTCATGCTATGGCAGAAGAGGGCTTATCCTAACGATCTCTGCCATGACTTTTGTTGATCTACCTAGGCTAGAGAAGGGATGGGGTTTTATTGCTTCTTAGTAGCTACAAACCATATTTTGAGGTGGCGCTGTGAGCTGGAGGGTCTTGAGTCCAGCTCTTTGCTGTGCTACTTCCTGACTGAAATGAGCTGGCTCTTCAATGTTCTTCTTCACAGTAGGTTCAGCTTTGGTTCCTCAATAAAATGAAGGTAACAGATGGCAGGGTGTCAAAGTGTTCAATTATGTGCCTGAATCCTGAAGTAATTGCAGTGAAGGTGGTAGGCTCGCTCTAGATTCAGTATGTCCAGCACAAAATGCAAACTGGGCCACAGTCATACCAGGAAATTAATTTTTGATTGAAGCAGTTGTTGGCAGTGGGGCCCCAACATGTCTGTGAGGGCAGGTTGGATCAGACCATTTTTGGCAAGGTTAGCAAAGTGTTCCTGGGACGTTTTCTTTTGTTCCAATCCACATGGCTCCTTGCCTACTTAGTATTTCCCATGAAAGAGGCTTTTGTTTGGTGTTTATGGTTTTGGACAACTAATAATGCAGGATAAAGCCAAATGTAGGGCCATATCCCATCCTGCTTGCTCACAGGAAAGCACACATTGAAAGCAATGGGTGTTTGCATAAGGAGGATCCAATGGTTGTTGGCCTGCTTTGTGAGGCCAACAGCCAGCACAGCATACCCTGAAATGGAACTGTGTGCTAACATTTTTTCACTTTGGCTCTGAATTTTCCTGTTGTGTTTCCAAGCAGTAAATTAAATGCTAGGAGTCTGTGCCGACAGTCAATCTAGAAGTCAGGGTCACTACTTCAGTTTATACAAGGTTTAACTGGGAAAGAATGAAGGAGTTGAAGGCAGTAAAATGAGAATTGAGGCAGGAGGATTTGGCATAAAGATTTAGGAAAGCGGTGAGACAATAGAGAATGAGGTCAGAGGTAAGAGCAAAGACAGAATTTCAGAAACATATATGTTGATTGTTTGAAAAGGCTACAGCTACGAGCGGCTGGATGGCTCTGTCAGGGGTGAAGAGAGACATCTTGCCATTAAGAATTTTGGTCAACAACCCATCTTTATCTTCCTGCTGAGCACCAGAGCAGGTAAGTAAGGCAAGGAGAAGCAAACAACCCATCTTGTTTCTGCACTTTTCTTTTGCTCTCTCTGGCAAGAGTTCAGGGAGCTCTGAATCCTGCAGAGCCTGTTCACATGGGGGATTTTTGAGGGAGACAAGACACATAGGCAACTTGGGTCTGTCATATACGACATCTGGTTCCTGTGCTTTCCTTTCAGCAGCTGATGCCAAGATACTTTTCATATTGCAATCACTTGAGTTACTTTTTTTTTTTGTTCCAAGTCTCTTAATGTCTGCTCCTGTGCCAGGTTGAGCTTAAGGATTCTCACTAGCACTTTATTTTTATAAGCACCCAACTTTAGGTGGGAACAGACTTCCTTTAAGTAAGCTGGTGGAATTGCGTCTCGAGTTTGCTGAATGTGGACATGCTCTCTAGCTGGCAGACAGACTCAAATGAGAGCCTTTTACTGTCCTGAGACTGCAAAGAACACCATGGGACTGCCACCTGTGTTTTCTTCCCCCTTAGCTCCTCAGGCTATCTCTCACTTCTACACAGTTTCAAACCTACCTGTCTCTGTATTCAAGCAAGCACAGAGGCAGGCTTCTGCTTGTCTCCAGAGGAGGGCTCCACACTGCTTGATCTCAACCATCAAACTTGAACTGATCCTTCCTTTGGGCTTCTGGTCAGACTTTCCTGGATGCCCCTGGCTCCCATGATATCACAGTGCATTGAGGGGAGTATGCAGAGAGACTGAAGAGAGGCACCTAATGCTAGATGGTAGGAATAAGCGTGTCTCTCGCAGCAGTGGTCAGCCTAGGTCAGCCAGACTTAGAGTTGTTTTTTTACTGCACGTTGCTATGCCTGGCCAAAACATCTTGTTTTCAGCTGGGAATGTGTGTGCTAGCAGTATTTCCATCTGTGTTATGGACAGAGATTTTCAGGTGCTCAAACGTCTCCACTTGCAGGGATGTTCTGATTACTATGAAGAGGTGCTCAGTGAGAGCTGGAAGAGCTCCCCCCTCTTTAACTACAGTATGTAGTCACAACACTAGGTATTAAAAAAATTATACTTAACTCTTTTTTTGTTTTCTTTTCATTCCATGAAAGCCCAAATTCTAATCTTAAAAACTTTAAGCCATATTAATACTTAGGCTTTGATCATTGTATAGCTGGGCCTAGTGCTTTCCACTGTTTCAGTGGCGTATTTATTATACCAGTTGCTTCTGTGCTGTAGCCAAGTCATGACTTGGGCAGTCCCTCGTGGCCTCAGTCAAACCAGTCAAGTAAAGCCAGCACAAGACTATGTCAGTGCATCAGTCCTGACAACCAGTCCCTTTTGCTTTGGTTCACTTGCACCCTATCTTTTTGGTTTGGTTTTTCTTTTTTTCACTACATGGCACAGTACAGCTTGGATTGGGGCTGTTGCAGAAAGCTAAAAGCTTTCTAAAAAGATGTACCCATCTTTTTAGATCCTTATGAGACTTAGATTTGGGGTTGAGAGATGGTTTGAATTAGATACATTTGATTAGATAGCATAAATTTTACAGCTTTCTCATTTATTTTCTGCTGGTGATATATTTTATGACTTTCTCTTTGTTTGTAGGTGGAGTTGGCATGAACCTGACAGCAGCAGATACAGTTATTTTTACTGATAGTGATTTTAACCCACAAAATGATTTGCAAGCAATAGCAAGAGCTCACCGGATTGGACAGCACAAGTGAGAAATGTTGCTACTTCTGGTTCAGTTGCTGACTCTCGTGGTCTCTCAGTCATGCTTTCCCTGTCCATAGGCAATGGAGGATTAAAGTACAGTAGACTGAAGATAAAATAAATAGAACAGAGAGGATTTTATGTCTTCTTTTTACTATTGCAGCCTCATGCAGTCTTATTCATGTCATGTGTCCAAGGTGGAAGCTTTGTAGATTTGGAAGAGGAGAGGGAATGTGGAGGTTTGCCTGCACTTCCGCAGTGAGCATTTCTCCTGTGTCAAGAAGCAATTGTCTCAGTGTTACATTTCTGCTGATTATTCTTGCTGATTTGGTTCTTGATTTTTTTTTTTTCCCCGACAGGGGATGGTGCTCTGTGCGAAGGAATAGCTTTAGTGCACCTCAGAAAAAGAAAATAATAAGAATTTTCTTAAATTTTTCAAGGCCTGTGAAAATTATCCGCTTGATTGGGCGAGATACAATTGAAGAAATAATCTACCGAAGAGCGGCTTCTAAGCTCCGGCTGACAAATGCCATTGTAGAAGGGGGTCAGTTTGCTCTGGGAGTGCCCAAGCCTGGGGGAACCACAGACTTACAGGTAAAATGGAGCTGTGTCCTCAATTTGACTCCAGTAACATCTTTAGAAATGTTCCACAGTGTTTCTATACTTATGTCTGATACAAACCCAGCCAGACACTTATGCTTTGGGAAGGTGTGCATTGACACAACAGCTTTTGCGTGTCTTAAGAACCAAAACGATGTCCCTGGTCCAGACAAGGTCTGACATTTGAAGACAGTTTTTAAAATTTTGAGGTGCATCCATTGTTTAAAAAGGGGTGTGTTTTCTTGGAGGAAAGAGGAAGCCAGAACCTCTCTTTGTTTTACTTGTATATTTTTAATTATAACAGGTCTAAAGTGGAAGCTGACTCATTGTTTCTAGAACTTACCTGTCCTGCTGATGATAAGTGCTTAGTCAGCTTTTGGTTGTTAGTTTGAAACTCGGTCAACCTTCTGTTGACCTCTTGGCAAATACTGTGTCTTAGAAATCAGGGCATGATTTATAATTCTGACCTGTAATCTGAGTTTTTTGCTGAGAACTTGAGTGGAAAACCTCAAACAAAGTGACATTTAGGGGAATATATCCCCTGTGTGCAGCTAAACGTGGGAGAGGTTTGGAATTACTGTATCTTTTCCCCCACCACCTCTCCTTCCCACCCCATCAATATGTATGTCAGCAATTATAGTTTTCATAGAAGTGGAACTGAGCCCATAGGAAATTCCATGCTGATATTTTTCTCCCCATGGATTTTTGTGGGTTTTAAGCTTTCATTTTAAAGAAGTTGGGGGCAAAAACAAGCCCAGTCTTTCTCGCTATGAAGAAAGCTGCTTGGATGCAGTCAGTACAATGCTGTTTTGTCATTTAGCCCTGAAGAAAAATTACCATTCAGGCCTGGATGAGTTATGTTTGAGGGAGGTATGCTGTAGGGGCCTGTCCCTTCACGTGTTGGGAGGATTAGATGTGTTAAAATGTAAGCATTTTGAGAGGTGATATTAAGGCTTCGAATTCTCCACTCATACATCCTTTGCATTTAAGCCTGAGAAGCTTGAGACACTGTGATTGACGTGGAAATAGGAGATATTAATACTGAACTTCCCCTTCTCTTTGTTAAAGCTGAGTGAAATCTTGAAATTTGGCTTGGATAAATTGCTTGCCTCCAAGGGGAGTACTATACAGGATGTGGACCTGGAAAACATCCTTGGAGAGACAAAAGAAGGGAAATGGGTAATGGACACAGTGCTGCCAAGAGAAGAAGAGAGTGAAGAGGAGGATACAGAGAGTAAGTTAAAATTCTAAATAGCTGTGAAGCTCACAACACTTGGGTGCTGGTAGAGAAGGTTTCCCAGGCATGGATGGCATTTTTCAGGCAACAAGAAGAAAAAGTGGACTTAAGTAAGCGGTTTGGATATTGTTTGTGGCCTATCCACAGACTTTATATCTGACTTTAGTGGTCTTTTTCTTTTGTATGTCCTTATTTGCCTATTTTTAAGATAATGGGTTACAATACTTGCCCAGTTTTGATGGCTGAGGGCCTGAATTCCTTCATGTGCTTCGAATATTTTGAGACCTCAGATGAAATTAATGAGAAAAAGGGAAATATTCAAATTGCAACTGCTGTTTTTCCCACAGAGAGCCATTAAGATAGATCTACAGTTTTAGAGATACAACAGTAGCTGAGATATAGCACTAAGTTAAGGAAAGGCTGTATAGCAGGTGTTTTGTGTTATGTATTTATCTCGAAACAAAAGACTGTGCCATGAAAATTACAAGTTGAAATAACCTTAAGAAAATCTAAAATGTGAGATAAGAAATGCAGAGTTATGGTGTGTAAATAACTAGAGCAAGCCTACTCTGTTTTCAGTACTCTACCTTCCAATCCAAGTGTTGCACCATTGTGGTTAGTTTTTCATAGCTCCATACTATATGAGAAAAAATTCTAAGGATACTTTCCCTCTTGTAGTGTCATGGTGAGAAAGACTGAATTTCTGTTTTGAGTACACAGCAGCACTTAAATATAGATCTGTGTCTGAAGGAGAAATGCAGCCCTGCAGGTTACCTATTTTCTGTCCTGCAGCACTTGTCTGCAACAACTAATTATTTGCTGAGACTTAGCAAAGAGTGATATTTTTTGTTGTTGACTTGAAGAGAACCAGTGGTAGCACATTGTGTAATAATTACTGGGGAAAACAGCTCATCTGATGAGCAGTGACTTTGGGTTGCCAGAGTTCTGTGCTTTTATTTTGTTTGGGAGCTCAAAAGAAAAGGTTTGTCATGTTGCCTGTAACTCGATAGCACAGCTAAATGAGTTCACTTCTGCCAGAGATGGAATGATCGAAGAGAACAGTGATGGAGCCACAACTTAAAATAGTGAATTGGCTGAAATAGGAAAAAAAAGGTTCTTTGCTGGTATAAATGACTTAAATGAAAAGCTTTTGCCTAAGGAAGCAAGTTTTGATTCTGTAGTTTCTATATGATGCTGACAACTGGTCATATCAAAAAATGATGAGTGAACACCTTTTCCTGCTCAGGACTGTGTTACAAGGAAGCCAAATTTTTTTTGATGTTGCTGCAAGCTCTAGGTGTCAGTGGCTTTCAGTTCCTTTTTATGCAATTTAATTGTTTTTTAAAGATCACATGTACGTGTACGAAGGCAAAGATTATTCAAAAGAACCCAGCAGAGAAGACAAAAAAGCATTTGATCAGCTTTTGGATCTTCAGAAAGCCTTGACTGAAGAGACCAGCAAGGAAGGGAGAGCTCTCCGGAACAAAGCAAACGTAAGACAAAAGACATGACAAGCACATGATGCTTTTTCATTTGCTTGTGGAAAATGAGTCTGGTGGTTTTCTCTCCTGATCTACAGCTTGCAGAAGACGTTAAAAGATTTGGATGTCAGTGTAGTAAAGCTGGCTCTTGAATCTGAGGGCTTGATAATTCAGCATTCTGATAACAGATCAGAGATTCAGTGTGCAAGGCTGTAATGTAAACTTGGGTCAAAAACCCACATATTAGGTGACAACTGGGATCTGATGATTAAGACCTGTGGACAAGTAGGCAAACAGAAAATGAGTGTAGGATAAGGTGGGCACTAGGCATGTATTTAAGATTAGCAATTTGTTTCTGTGATATTTCCTTTTTTTCTCCAGGTACTTCTCACAGGCCTCAGGGAACAGTCAACCAGAAGGAAGCACTTGTTGAGCACAGACGAGCTGGAGGCTAGGAGGAAGAAGCGCCAAGAAGCAGCAGCAAAGAGAGCAAGGCTCATGGAGGAGAAGAAGAAGGCAAAAGCAGAGGCAGAACACAAGAAAAAGTATAGTTTGTACTGCATCTACTACTTGTAGGCTGATGCCTGTTACACTGTACTTTAGAAATTTATGTCTGATTGACCAAAAATAAGTCATGCTTTGTATCTGTTCTGAGAATGGGAATGGCTGGGAATGAGAGGAGGAGAAGATGACAAAATGCAGGCCATCTGCATGAGAGGGTTAGCTTCACACACCAGAATGTTTCTCTGTGTGTGCTCAGACTTCATAACGTAGGGATGTGAAGGTGGAAAATGGCTTGAGCCCTTAGCAAGTGTTCTTTTTCATTGAATGCGCTGCCTGACTTCACATCTAATTTAATGCATAGAGACTGGCCTGAGAAAGAACCCCATATCTGAATGTGCAGTAGGCTTTCTGGGAGAAGCTTTCTGAAATGTCACAGTTGGCCCCTATGTATTGTGACTCTGTGGGATGTGTCTTAAATTTCTCCTCCTTGTTTCCTAGATGTTCTTTCTTGTAACCACTCTGAGTCCTTTTGTCATAGGCTCACTTTTTCAATGCCTACAGTTGGCTTATGGCCCTTCATGTTAGAGATAACAACTGTGGTGAACTTGGTTCTGGTCTAAAACTGGGGAGGGAAGCAGAGAGAATGCAAGTCTGGGCCTCCTGTGTTTCACTGCAGCGATTTAAAACATCCCCTCCTCAGATTTTCACCGAATATCATCTTCTCTTCTTTTGTTTCAGGATGGCCTGGTGGGAGGAAAATCATTACACATCTACCTGCCTTCCTTCAGAGGAAAGTGACTTTGAGGAAGAGCTTGAGGATAGTGAGGCTGGGCTGAATGTGGATTTACTTTACGAAGATGCAGACTTGAACTGTATAAAGTATGTCATGGGAGATGTCACCCAACCCAAAGTAGAAGAGGAGGATGCCATCATTGTCCACTGCCTAGGTAGAACTCATAACAGCAGGAATGTTCATGGGTGAGGTGGGAAAGGGGTGAACTGTCCCTACTACTAGCTCAGTAGTTTCTAATTCCCATCCAGACTGAAATAATTTAGATTTGAGTCTGACTTAATCTTGAGTAGTGCAGAGGCAATGCAGACTCTCCTCCACCATGTGTAACCCACAAAAGTGTGGTTAAAAAAAGGTGTACATGGGTCTTCTCGTGCTCTCTCTGCACTTAGGGGCCAGCCTCTTGAAAGCTGCCTGTGTGGCCTGAAATTGTATGTCTGTGGCCAAGTGCAGATAAGAGATAAGAGCCTCCTGAGATGAGAGCCTTTCATTCATCCCATGTAAGCTGTAGGGGTGGAACTGAAATATTGAAAATTGTCTCCCTTATACAGTAAGCAGAGAGAGACGGGCATTTCCAGAGGCTTAGGTCAGAGCTGCTCTCTCTCAGTGTCTGTCTCTCAGCACAGAGGCTCTAGGCTAGTCTCCTAATTTAAGGACCTTTGTTAAGACATTAAAGCTGAGGGAGAGAAATTTGGGTGACAGAGTTCCTGCTGAATCAGTGTGGGACCACTCTCTGAGCAGGGCTATTTGCAGAACAATATAATCTGCGTTGGCTTCTGTTAAACTCAGCACAAAAAAACTCATGTTTGAAGAGGAAATGCCAAGTAAAAGTAAAAGCCTGCAAATAACAAACATTTAATTGTGGGAAGCCCAAGACACCAATCTGGGGGACATACTAGCTGAATGCTCTGTGCACCTATGTGCCAAATGTGGGGCTACCAGCAGGTTTTTATGCTCAATGCCATGGTTAGTACTTGTTTGAGCATCCTCAGTGGACAGTAGGAAGGAATTCTTTCCACAGAGTTTTTCAGGGTACTGTGACAACATTGTTTTTCTCAAGGGGTGAGGATGGTCCATTGAGTACTGGTTGACTTCTGTTCATGTGTGGTTCCTGTATCTGGTTTTGAGTATCATTTGATGCATTTGTCCAGAGTAGGTCCCTTTCCCACAGAAGTGGTTTTCAGCCTCACATTTCTAAAAGGAGTCTAACTTGTTTCATTCTAGATGACTCCGGCCGCTGGGGAAGGGGTGGTTTATTTACAGCTCTGGAGGCTCGTTCTGATCAGCCGAGGAAAATATATGAGATGGCAGGAAAGATGAAAGGTAAGAGATTAAAAGATGACCTTAAGCCAAGAGCTTAAATCCCACTGATGTTGCAAGGGTGAGGTGCCTGGATACCTTGATACTCATGTTTTTTCCTCTTTCTCTAGGTATGTGCACCCCTAGCTCTGAAAGTAGACTTGACTTGTTAGGAGTGTGAGAACTCTGCATAGGGGTTGGTCATTCTGATCCATGCTGCAAATGATAAATAAAAGAAAAAAGAAAACCAACTTGTTAATTATTCACAGGGTGTATTTCACTGTATAAGACAGAGCCCTGCATCTTCTGCTGAAGTGCTTTTAAGAAGGATGAAAGTCACCCTCAGTTGAGGCTTTGGTTTCTTCCAAGCACTCATCTTCTCCTGAGCATGTATTAGCAGTTTTGAGTTGTGTGCAGCTGGTGAGGAAAGCCTGTCTTGCTGTAATGTGGATATGTTGGTTTTTCCTAATTTCCTGGGAGATGCTTTGTTCTTGTTCCAGTGTCTCTCCCTTTGTGGTCTTTGTCTGTGTGTCTGTGTGTCTCTAGGTGGGTAACATCTGACTTGCTTCCCTCGGCAAAGGGACTGACGCTGCTGAAGCCATCAGGAGGACATCAAGAAAGCCAAGGAGAATAAAACAGAATGTAACAGTGAAATCACTGCTGTATCAACTTACCATTGACTCTTCAGGACTTATTTTTTTGTCGGTTTTCTGTTCTTGTGTTCTGGACAGACCTGGAGTTAGGAGGAACCCTGTTATTCCCCATTGATGATAAAAAATCCAGGAAGAAAGGACAAGACTTGGTGAGAATGAGAACCTCCTTTCTGTGTTGCTCTGTCCACATGTTTTTGAAGCTGTGTGAAATGACAATTGTCTTTTTGCTGATAATAATGACCCTGAATACTGAATATGCAGTTAAATAATAGAGAAAAGGAGCTCTTCTTCTTGTTTATTAAAGTTAATAGTTAGTAGTGCAATTTTCCAGCAGCTGTCACTGTGTCTCTTAGTACTTTTTATAGGCACCATTTCATGTTTTTGTATATTTTCTCCCTAGTTGGCCTTGATAGTAGCTCAGCACCGGGATCGATCCAACAACTTGTCTGGCATTAATCTGTCTGCTTTGGAAAAAGGCCTGAAGAAGATTTATTTTGCAGCCAAGAAAAGGAATGGTAAGTGTGCAGTAAAACTGTGAACATTTACATGTGTGATTGCACCCACCCGAAGATGGTGACCAATTTCCACCTCTCCTGTACTGTTTTTTTCTGAAGTGAAGTAAGAGTGAGTTCTCCATGGAAGAGATGTTGTGTTCCAAAATATTTGTTGTTGGGTAGCTTGAAGTCCTCATGTAGATTGATTTTTGTATGTGTATCATGTCCTAAAGAGTGTGCACTCTGTGTTTCCCCCCCTTCCTCAGCCACAGTGCATCTTCCACGTATTGGCTATGCAACAAAAGGTTTCAACTGGTACGGAACAGAGCGGCTCATCCAAAAATACTTGGCAACACGGGGCATCCCCACTCTTATGTATCCTTTTGGGGTATGTTTTATTTGGTTCACAATCTAATATTGAAACGATCCCCTAAATATCTGGGTGGATGCAAAGCAAGGCAAGGCACAGATGCCACAGTCCAACTAAAAACTTGGTTTATCTGATTTTGCTGTCATCCAGGTGCTCATTCCACAGAGAGGACTTATCTTAGGTGGTAATGACAGATGAGTGTGACTCAGTATGTCTGTCAGTATTTGTTAGAACCAGGTGTTAGTCTTCAGTTGACAGCCATCAGCTTACCTGTATATGCCACGTCTGTAGGGGAGGTGACTGGAATTTCATAGTAATGGATGTGACTCAGACAGTAGCAAAAGTGACAAGGTGAAAAAAACCCAAGCAAACATTACAAAGTTCCAAACAAGTAATAACCTGCTTCCTTGGCTGAACATGGTTGGTGTGTCTTAAGACAGGCTCTTATAACAAAACAGTTCATTGTTTTCACCTTCTAGGGAAGGGAAACAAAGTGTTTTGTCAGTTCTCTAGAAAGACATGCATTTGCCATACTGCCACTGTCAGCAATGACTTGAAACCGAAAACCTGGAACAAACCCAGTTGTATTCAGAGGATTCTGCCTCCTTCCTAGGGTGAATCTCTTAGTGGACATGTTGTCTGGCACTCCTTGACACGATTTCCTTGACGCTTTTTATTAGCTACTACTTCCCTAGGAATAAAGGCTCTTCCTCTACTTCACAGCCTAATTCATCTTCAGTGACAGTCTCAAAGCCATGAAGATGCCGTAGTTTCATTGAGAAACACGCGCAAAAAAGCCAAGGATCTTCTCAACACCATGCAGGCAGTCTATGTGCATCCACTTCAGAAACACAACTATTATTTGCCCCTGTGTGTCCCTGCCTTTATTGGCCAGAATGTTTACATGCTGTCGGTGGCTCTGGAGAGGAGGAATGAGACTGCTTCAGAGTTCAGTCTTTGGATAAGGATGTTTGCTCAGTCCCTGATCTGTTTTGAAGATGGAAAATTAAACTTTCACTGATGGTCAGTTGTTATCCCGTGCATTAAGTTATTGCTAGAGCTTGGAATATAGTATTGTTTGGCCATATTTTTTCTCCCCTTAAATTTCAGCCTTTGTGTTACTTATACCTCTTTTCAATTTTAGTAGTTCCCTGGGACTCCGTGTAACAGCCCACAATGGGTAAGAAGCTGTTTGCATTAATACTGCATTGGCAACCACATAACATAAATTGATTATACTCTTCCAGTTCCCCAGAAGTCCATTTGACTTGTATTAGTTCAAATATAAAATTTAGGCACATAATCACAAGCTTACAATCACAAGCAAAATCCTGACCAGTGTTCTGGGCAAAGGCACACAAGGCTGCCAGAATTTGAGACTGGCTTTATAAATGACACCTTTCCTTCTCCCACAAATGCTTTTTCATTACAAAGTTCTTTGTTGCAGCTGTTGGGCAAAACCAGTTCCTTTATGCTGTCCAGAAAGCTGTGTGAAAGTTTTCATCACCTTTTGGTTCACTTCAGGGAAATCTTAGTAGAGAATTTTTGATCTTGGCTTTATTCTATTGTGGCTGAACTTTCCTGTTTTTTGCACAGTTGGCACTGTTGCTTTTGGCATATTTTAAGGGATTTTGTACTACAACCAGGCTATAGTAGCTCTTCTAATAAGTGTTTTGACCAGAGAGACTGTGAGGTGCCAAACTTAATTCAATTTAAAGTTCAGCTTCCAATAGGAAATTGCCCCACAAGCAGTGGAAAGTATGTCTTTCAATATCTAATTGCCAACACACGTCTCGTTGGCTGCATTTACACTGCCTCTGTAGCACCATCTGGTTACTTTATAATTTCAGGCCTGATTCTGACACGGCTCATCGCACTGAGTGGTGCACTCTGCACTAGAAAAAGCCTTCCTAAGTCTGATACCCAGAAAACCCCAAGTGATCTGTTACCCCTTCGACCCTGCCTGAAGCTTAGGGAAGCTAATGCCGCATAGCACCCCTGTGGGCAAGACCTTTGCAGCAGTTGCTCACTGGAGCAGCCCCTACGTATTTGGCAAAGGGCTTTCAGGATCGGAGTCTGACTGTGGAGGTTTCTCTGGGGTGAAAGGTGGTGCGTGGATGTACGTTACCTTGGTTTCCCTCAGTCATGAGAACTGGCACTCTTCCAGCGAGCCGGCTGGTGGCACTGTTAATCAGCTGCGGCAGCGCGTGTTGCTCTTCAGCCTCCTTTCAGAGAGCAGGGCAGTGGTCTCCAACCTGGAAAAATGCTCCCTCTTTGCCAGAATTAAAACACCAATTGTGCTTTTCTCTCTGCCACTTTGACTGAACATGTAATTTCAGTCTGCAGACTCGAGGCTCTCTTCCTCCACGAGTTCTCGTCCCGTATATTTATTGCACTTCTTTAAAAGGTTTCATTCCCAAGCGTTCCTGTGTGTGCAGACTTGTTCTTTAGTTTCACACACACCTACTGCCAAATCCCAGCCCACCTACGGGTTCTCTGGCCACCATGCACTTATAAATGGACAGGATTTGTCTTGTGGCCAAGTCCCCCAGAGTAGGTTGAAGTAATGCATTTAGCACCACCGTGGCCAGGTATTCCTGTTTGAGACCTCATGCTTATGTTTCTACAGGAAGAAGGGGCTCTGCCTCTATCCCGTGCCTTCCACCCTGCTGTAACTCCAGCTGGAGTTATAAAGGAGAGGAGAGCACGACCACCTGCCTGTTAATGTCCCTTACCCTCTAGCATTAAAGTCTACAGGGGGCTGCAAGGTTCCTTGGCACACAGGAAAGGCCGTGGTATGCAACAGATCCTAGCCCTCTAACTTAGGGGCAAAAAAGAGATGTTCTTTTTTCCCATCTAGTCATCTTGGCCTTATGGATTTTCTCCCTTTAAATTCTCTTAGGAGTGCTTCTGGAGTGTGGGGGGGTTGTGGATTTGGGGTTTTTTTCTTTTTTTTTTTAAACAGTATTTTTTAAAGAAAAGTTCTACTTCTGTCATCTTTGAAATACAAGTGAGATTTCAACTAAATCCCTAACTGGGTTTTGCAGAGTATCAGCCAAGTGTTTGCTACCCACCACCATTTCTCTTTATTTGGGCAGAAATCGTGTATTTTGGATAATTAATTCCATAAAGGGCTCAGTAGCTTTTATGCAAGTTGCTATGCAAAATAAATATGTCATGCTGTTTCTTCAGCTGTGCAGTACTAAGCATTTTCCCTTTCTAAATAGCAACCACCCAAAAATGGAAGGAAGGTGTTCTTTTGTAGTCACATCCCTCTGGCCTCTCTCTTCCTCTAAACAAAATTCTCTGCAGTGTAAGAGCTAAAATGTGGCTTCTTGTGCATATCTGTCATGGCACATTTACTTAGACTTTAAATGTGTAGTGCTAGATTGAGGTCAGTGGCACAGAGCAAGATCACACCGTTCAGATTAGCTGTACGAGTACTCTCATCAGATAGGATCTATGAAGGGGCTTCCAGTCTCAGTGTTAAACTTCCCTCTCTACTCCATGCTGGAGGCTCCAACTAATGCCATATTAAAGTGGGCAGTAATTCAGAATGATGTTTATACTTGTGCTGGCTCAGCTCATGCTTATGTTTCTTACTTGGCATGGCACTGCCTCTCATTCTCAAAATATTGTGCAGACAAACTCTGTCTTTGGTGAGGAAGGTGTATGGCCTGTAACTTAAAAATGATCTTTTCATCCTACTCAGGAAACAGTGAAAAAATGGAGAAACCAATAAGGTTTTACAGACATGAGTAGATTTGTGATTTTGTCACTGAATTTTGTCACAGACAAAAGTTATCCAGGTATGTCACTGTGTGTGGGGAAGGTGGAGTCTAGATTTTGGGAAAAGAAAGAGGAAGACTTGTTCCCAATGTGATGGAGAAAATCTACAGAAAATTTAGCTTCAGTGTCTTAACAAAAATGTTTCATGTATGTGTCTCCAAATAAAGCAGACTCTGCCCCACAGGAATAATCAGTAGAAAATACAAGCATAAGTAGATGGATTTATTTTGAAGTAAGTGAATAATGGTCCTGGAGGAAAAAAAAAACAAAACAACCAAACCTTTATGCAAAGAGATAACTTAAAATTATAACTATGTCTCCTGTTGTGTGAAATCTACCACCACTTAACAACAGATAGTCCTAGAAGAGGCAGCACAGACCTTTATTTATCTAATTTGGCTGTTGGTCATGCCAATGCATGATCAGCAAACCAAAATGTAAGACAGAGTGATTCAGAACACTAAGAGATTTGTTGTGGAAAGGAATAATGTCCACATTCCATAAACTGCCTCTTCTGTTACATACAAGATCACTTGTGTTCCACAGCTGTGACTGAAAATCCATCTTTCCCTGGTCTTCTCTCCAACTCATGATTTTCAGAGCAATAAATATAAGCCTGAGGAATGCAGTAGCAGGCTTAGTAGAATTACAGATGAGTATTTCCTCTAAAAAAGCAGCTCTCTTATCATTTTGAATTCCCTGCATGCATGAGTCAGTGTGTGTTTTCCATGCTGGACTCTACCATCGACGCATCTTGACCTTGGTCGGATGGTATTGCATTTGTGGGAAGATGCCTAGTACCTTCTGAAAATGGAATGAGGACAATAATTGTCTGGATCCTCGTGTTTCATGTTTCAAGCAGGAAAAACAATGTTCCTGCTTACACTTCTTGAGTATTTCTTCAAAGTTATGGATAGAAACAGTCCCCTCGAGGAACTACCCAGAGTGAGAATTTTAGTCATGTTTCCATTGTAAAAACAATGTATTAAGGGAAGCCAGAAGCTGCTTCTTTTAAGATCAGAAAAAGTCTCATTTTTTGCTGCCTCAAGCAGAGAAGAATTATCTTATTAGCTTATTTACTGAAGTGAGCACAGAGCATCTACTAGCACTGCTGTGCTACTTCCAGTGAACTTGAGGTTGTAGGATTGTTGTTTACATGACAAGGATTTTCTTTTCCCGAACAGGAAAAAGAGACAAGTTAGGAGCAAATCAAAGGTATTTATGATCTCATCCAAGTCTGCTGCAGAAGGGGATAAGGAATCTAAGATCGTATCCCTTTCCTTTGTGTGCCACATAATGAAACAGGCCAGGTTTGGATCTGGCTTCATACGAGTGCCCTACCTCTTCATCTGTCTATCTGGGTGTGCATCTAAGAGCATTCCATAAGCAGTGCCAGTCCATGTACTTGACTACTTACAGATCCTGCCTAAAATATCCCCTAGCCACTATGCCAGGAGGAATGGGAAAAGATCAAAACAGAAGAGAACTGAACACTGGAGGTATCTTGCATTATGTGCAGACAGAACACACTCTGGACCAGAAACCATCTTTGTTTGACATGGGCATACTGGAGCAAGTCCACTAAAATGGTTCAGGGATTGGAACATACCAGGAGAACCTGGGAGAGCTGAGATTTTTTTAGCTTTGAGGAGAGAGGTTTCAGAATGGAGTCAATGTGAGTAAATGTTTGTCAGCTTGTATAAATACCTGATGGAATGAAGTAAAACAATGGAATCAGACTGTTCTCGGTGGTATCCAGTGAAAGGAAAAGAGGGAACAGGTGCAAACTGAAATAAATAGAATTCCATTTAAATGTGCGGGGAAAAAAAAATCCTGTGGTAGTGTTAAACACTGGAACAGGTTGCCCAGGGAGGTTTGGGGCTTTCTGTCTTTGGAGATGCTCAAAAACCTACTTTGCACAGCCCTGAGCAACCTGTTCTACTAGTTGACCCTGTTCTGAGGGGGAAACTGGACCTCCAGAAGACCATTTCAACTTCAATGATTCTCCTGTGAATCTGTAAGATCCGTTCCAAGTACTTTTTTAAAAAAAACAAACCAAAAAACAAACAACAACCCAGCTCTAATCTTACCTATTCATTAGTGTACAGAAGTATCTCACTTCAGGAATTTCTGAACTATGACCCTACCACACAAGTAGCTTGTCTAAAGTGAGACATTTCCTTGTATCTCAGTGGTTTAAACAGATCGTGAGAAGTAAACTTGTTAACAGTGTCACGGCACCTGCCCCTGAGCCTGTCTTTAGTGTGGTCCTCTTTTACCAATATTCTGTTGGGTGTGAGTGGGCCTCACTGCTGGGACTAACTGGTATCTGCACCAGCTAGGTCTGGACAGGGTGTAGGTGCGGGTCCTCTCTGAGGATTTTGTACATCCCGTCTTAGCTCTCTAAGCAAGTTCCTTTCCGTGGGGTACTAAAAGAAGTCCTGCTGCTCTAGGTTGTGGAAATAGTATTTAGAAATGCTGTCAATCTTCTTGAGCAGCTGCTGGGGTAGCACAGTAGAAGAAATACAGGCTCAGCAGAGGAATTTCTTGCTCGCTTTCAAAGTCCACTTAAAGTCCTTTGAAAAGTCCCCTTGTCAAAGTTTTCCCCTGAGTTTCCATAGCCTTAAAAGGAGGGCAGCACCTCCACTTGTCCTCTTCCCCACTCAGCACAGGTAAAATCTTGCTTCTTGCACCGAGCTTCATGCATGGCTGTTGCCCTTTGTCACATTTCCCCCAGCTCTCAGCAAACCCCGTTTATAGCCATGATTGCCGAGCCGTGGGGAGCCATTAGCAGGCAGTGATGCTGAGAGGAAGGCTTTCAGCAAGGTGTCAGATGCTTTCCAGGGCAGGCCATTGCCTGGAATGCAGCAGAGTACTCAGGCCTTGGGCAAGTTGAGACACACGTTGATGCGTAATACAAGATGGAGCCTATCACTTGATATCGGCCTCTTCCAGTCAGGGCTTGGGTAAGCGTGTACACCATGCAAAACAGGAGATAATGTAACTATCAAATCAGAGTGATATGGAAATATTTCTTCTTATTCCTGGTTGACAGTTCCATTTCACCTTGTACGGAGGTTGCATAGGGGACAAGCATCACAAATAAAACTGTGACATTAGTTTGGAAAAAGGGAGTGAAGAGAACTAAAAGATGCAATCTAGGGAAGCCATAATAATGCAACAGAGAAACTATCTGATTGGAATAATTTCAGTATCTTTGGCATTTGTTCCCTTTGTAGACTGTATTGTTCTTGAGCAGTTCAGAGCGCAGTGCTGGAATCTAGGAAGTCTAGATTTCATTCCTTTGTTCCCAGCTGCAGGTTCATTTTACGGCCTGAAAGCTATTTTTAAAGGGTAAGACAACCCATAGGTGAAATGAAAAAGGAGCAACATTTGAATACAGAAAAGGTGACTTGCACGACATGCAGAAGTCTGCCTGTTTCCTTCCCAACTGCCCAAAGCAAGGAATTTGGTGCCCAGCCTGCTAAAAGGCTTTGGGCAGCCTGTTTGAGGCTTTGAGCCAACCAGGTCCTTTTCCCTGGGGTGCAGGAGGTGGTTCTTCATTGCAGATCTCTTGTAACCAGGGGCAGAGTGTGCTGCAGCTGCAGGCAATGGGTGGAGGAACAGACCAAGCAGTCCTGAAGGCATTAGAGTGCCTATGCATACATTTGGCCTTGGAAAAGACACAAGCACGTGATTGTCCTGGATGAGAGCTCAAAGGGACTGGTCTTTCTCCTGGAGGGGAGTGTGATGGTGTAAGAAGAGGTGAGAGGTAAGACTGGGTGGAGGAGAGCTGCAAAGCCAGAAGAGCTCAGCCTCAGAGGGTCTGTGTGTCTCAGGAGCTGTGCACTTGGGAGCAGAGAGGGGTTTGATGGGTAGATTGGGAAAGAGAATCATAGAATGACCTGAGTTGGAAGGGACCCACAAGGGTCATCAAATCCAACTCCTGTCCCTGCACAGGACAAGCCAAACATTCACACTGTGTGTCTGAGGGCATTGTCCAGATGCTTCTGGGATATTGTCAGGCTTGGTGCCGTGACTGCTTCACTGGGGGCTGTGCCAGTGCTCTACCACCTTCTGGGTGAAAAACCTTTTCCTGATATCCAACCTAACCCTCCCCTGGCACATCTTCCTGCCATTCCCTTGGGTTCTATTTTTGGTCACCAGAGAGAAGGGATCAGCGCCTGCTCCTCCTCCTTGCCTTGTGAGGAAGCTGTAAATGGCTATGAGGTCCCCCCTCAGTCTCCTCCAGGCTGAACAGTCCAAGTGGCTTCAGCCGTTCCCCACATAACTTCGCCTCCAGACCCTTCACCAGCCTTGTGGCCTCCTCTGGACGCTCCAGTAGTCTGATGCCCTTTTTATACCGTAGCGCCCAAAACTGCACACAGTCCTCGAGGTCAGGCTTGGCCAGTGCAGTGCAGAGCGGGACAACCACCTCCCTTGCCCGGCTGTCAGTGGAGTGCTTGATGCACCCCAGGACACGGTTGGCCCTCTTGGCTGCCAGGGCATTGTTGGCTCATGTTCAATGTGCTGTTGACCAGAACCTCCAGGTCCCTCTGCGCAGGGCTGCTCTCCAGCCTCTCGCTCCGCAGGCTCTACGTGCATCCAGGGTTGCCGTGTCCCAGGTGCAGAACCCTGCACTTGCCCGGCTTAAATTTCATGCTGTTGGTGATTGTCCAGCTCTCCAACCCGTCATGATCCCTCTGCAGGGCCTCTTTGCCCTCAGGAGTGTCAAAAGCTCCCCCCAGTTTCGTGTCATCGGCGAACCTGGCCAGTAACCTCCCAGTCCTACATCCAGAGGAGATCTGAGAGCCCGCAGGAGCCGGGATGCAGGGGAAGGCGGAGCTGCAGGGGTTCAAAGGGGTGAGCAGCGCTGCCTACCGGGGTTGGCTGCAGCAGGGGCCGCCGGGCGGATGGGCTGGGCTGCTGGGGTGCGGGGTCCCACTGGGAGCGAGCGAGGGTGAGCGGGGCGGGGCGGGGGGCGGTGGCTGCGCGGGGCGGGGCGGGGTGCGGGGCGGTGCCGGGCACAGGAAGCGGAAAGCGGCGGCAGCGACGGCACCGCCGCCGGGAGAGGGCGGCGGGCAGGGTGCGGGGCGGCACCGGGAGCGGCATGGGGCGGCACGGAGGTGAGTCCGTCTGTCCTGACCGTCCGCGTGCGGCGCGGTGCGGTGCTGCCGCTGCCCTCCACCCTGCTCTCTCACCGCCCCTGCGCTGCCCCGGGGAGCAGCGGTGGTGCAGCTCCTGCACGGGTCCCGCGTCCCTGGCGTGGCTGAGGGGGTGGCTGAGAGCCTGCGGGGGGGGGGGGGGGGTGGGAGGGTGGCTGCTGTGTCCCCGCGCTGTGCGGGGGGCTCGGGACCGGTTCCCGTGGCCGGGCGAAGGGGGCGGCCGCCGGGCATCCTTCCTGCTATCCCCCCCTGACACCCAGGGGCTCTGCCAGGCAACCCCCGCCCGCCTCCCTGTGCCGCCCGGGGGCTCTACCGGGCATCCCTTTCCTGCCCTCCCCCGTGGTTCTACCGGCTCTCTTCACTCTTCCCCCCTCCCCGTGGCACCCGGGGGTTCTGCCGGGAATGCCCCCTTTCCCCCCTCTCCGTGGCACCCGGGGGCTCTGCCGGGAATGCCCCCTTTCTCCCCTCCCCGTGGCACCCGGGGGCTCTGCCGGGAATGCCCCCTTTCTCCCCTCCCCGTGGCACCCGGGGGCTCTGCCGGGAATGCCCCCTTTCCCTTCTCCCCCGTGGCTACACCGGACGTCCCCCCTTCCCCCCGTGGTACCCGTGGGGCTCTGCCGGGCGTCCCTTTCCCCCCCTCTCCCTGGTGGCTACTGCGAGCATCCCTTCCCCCCGGCACCCGGCGATTCTGCCGGGCATTCCTTCCCCCCCTCCTCCCCCTGCACCCGGGTCTCTACCGATCTACATCGGCCCCGGTGTTGCGAGTGGGAGGGATTTCAGCTTCCCAGAGTAAAACCCTCACATTCCGGCGATGTCCGTGGGTGTGGGCAGCACGTTGCCAAGAAGGGATCCGTGCGCTGTTAATGCTCTGGCACGAGTCAGTTCACTCCGGTGTGAAGGCTCTGCAGATGCCTTGCGTGCCGGTTTATGACTGGGATGGTCAGCGAGGGGGGACATAACCGTGCATCTTTGCTTTGAAACTGGAAGTTTGGTTGGTGTGATCTGGATGATCTTTAAGGTCCTTTCCAACCCAAACTGTTCTACGACTCTGTGAAAATCACGGGCTTGCAGGACCGAGCCGTATTTTTTGCTCAGCCTGGGGAAGCTCCAATGGCAGGAGATAAACCTGCTCCAGCGGCAGTCGCTGAGAGAGGAGTCTTCTCCTTGTGCTTTGGCAGCCCCGGGATGCTACCTGAATGGTGCTGAGTGCGCCCAACAGAGGGCAAAGCCATTGTGTGAGCTTTATGTGGTTCCAGCAATAGCACGCATTGGAGAGCTGCAGTGAAACGTTTTTCTCTTGTTCAGCACCATCAAGGCTGTAAACTAACTTGCTTCTGCCAAAAGCTTAACTCTTGACTGTAGGGTCAATGAAAGCATAAGTGACATGATGGCAGGGTTTTGGTCTGGGGAGGCAGATTTGGTGATTCTATGACTGTTTGAAGCAGTGGTGGATTTTTTTGGCCCTGGGTTTGTCAATAATGACTTGCCCACAAGATCTTTGCAGCTCCGAAGAGTTAAGGAATTAAGTCACAGTGGCTGGAAGAGTAATTTAGGATGTTGTGGAGTATATTGTGCACAGTTCTGGAATCCTCAACATAAGAAGGATATGAAACTGTTGAAACTGGTCTATAGGAAGCCTATAGAGATGATCAGAGAGCTGGAGCACCTCTGCTATGAGGACAGGCTGAGAGAGTTGGGGTTGCTTAACCTGGAGAAGAGAAGGCTTTGGGGACCTCTTATAATGGCCTTCCGGTACCTGAAGGGGCTACAGGAAAGCTGAGGAGGGATGTTTTACAAGGGCAAATAGTGATAGGACGAGGGGTAATGGCTTTAAGTTGGAAGGAGGAAGGTTTAGATTAGACATTAGGAAGAAATTCTTCATTATGATAGTGATGAGACACTGGAACAGGTTGCCCAGGGAAGTTGTGTTCTTGGTGGACTTACATGCACCTAGGGAGGGCTTGCTGTTGCTGGGAGACTGGGATACTGTACTAGGAAAATGTTATCAAAACGATTGCAGTTGTCGTAGCAAAACAAAATGTCGTATTGTTGTGGTAGCCTATCTTCCTACCAACCCCATCTCTCACAACCAAAGTGAAGAATGATATCAGAAATATATCTTTGCCACTGTAGGGCGTGTAGTGCTGCATAGGGACCTGAGGGGCAGAATTGGGTGGAGAACCATGACCATAGAACAGTTTGGGTTGGAAGGGACCTTAAAGATCATCCAGTTCCAACCCCCGTGCTGTGGACAGGGACACCTTCCTCTAGATCATGTTCCAGTTCTGATGGTGGGAAACTGTAAGTGTTATGCTCCTCCATGTCTGGTACTGTCACTAAGGAATATGACAGAAGGAGAAAATGAACCCTTGTGAAAGCTACCTTAGGACTTCTTTTGATTTCTCATTAGTATTTACTTCAGAATGATCTCATTTGGGTCAAATTGAAGAACAGTGGTTATTTCTTCAGGGGTCAACACCCTTGCCCTTTCTCCTTGCGAGGTCGGAATGGCATTGACTTTGTGCAGGGTTGAGCAGGAGGAGGGAAACAGAGGGAGACTCCGTGCTGTGTTGTGTGCTGGGGATTGAACAGAATCTGTAGACTTCTTTTTCATTTTAAATTCAAATAGAAAAATGCAGGAACACCTGCAAGTGTCCTGAAGGAGGCTGTGAACTTGCAGTAGAGAAACTTTTTGCAGTTTGTAGCCTTTAATGCTATCTCAGTACCATGGCTAAAAGTAAACTTTGAAAATAAGGTACAGGTATTGCTTGCTGGGATAGGCAGAGCCTATCTTCCCCTCTCTGTTTCAGCAAGGCTATAGGGCATTAAATGTCAGTATGGATAACTATGTTCCTGTGCACAGTCCCAAGTGCTCTGGTATCATGAGGGTGAGGCCGCAATCCGTTCTACATCGCGTGACTTTGGGATTAAGACGTGCACTTGAAGGTATAGCAACACAGCAGAGACATATGGACAAGGAAGTGCAAGCTTTCACCAGTATGACAGAATGGCAGCTGAGGTGTAATTTGTATGCCAGACTTAAAAAAGTGATGTTTGTGCTTCAAAAACTTGGATGGCACAGGTTCTTGCAGTGGGCAAAAGACTTCCTCCAAGGAGGTGCTTCATTGATGGGTCCCATGCAGAGAACTTTGCATCTTCCAGCTGTGTAACAGAGAAGCAAGAGGCAGGGGCTTACCACTTGGAAACACCACTTGCTTGGGTGGTGGTTTTCGCCCAGCATTTCTGTTATTGAAACAGCCTCGTGATGTTTTCAGACCTGTGTTGTTGCATGTTCTGATTAAACATGCAGGTGGATTGCTTCAATAAACCAAGTGACTTTTCTTTTTGAAATCCATGTCATAGACTAATAGCTTGCAGCCCAGGGGCT
This sequence comes from Dromococcyx pavoninus, assembly GCA_033558185.1. Lineage (NCBI taxonomy): Eukaryota > Metazoa > Chordata > Aves > Cuculiformes > Neomorphidae > Dromococcyx > Dromococcyx pavoninus. Next base: position 2,059,482 of record JAUMJL010000483.1, read on the forward strand.
GGAAGTTCCCAGGGGGGAGTCTATGAAATCTTTCTAAGAAGATTCTGAGATGCAAAAGAAAAGAGAACCTCTTGCTGGAGGGCTTGAATTTGCTGACTACTAAATATTTTTTAGGATGAGAGGCTTGCAAATCAAGAGCCTCTGCTGTAGAGTAAAAACCCTGGTTTATATATTTTCAAGGCCAAAACTAACCTTATTTAACAGCATGAAAAAATAAGTAGGAAGCTTTTGGAAAAACTTTGTTTCCCTAAGCTTGTTGACCGTTAAAACTGAAAGATTTAGTTGTTTGAGTAGATGAGCATGGGTGAACGTCTGTGCTTACAAATCAAATTGCTGGATCGGGGCCTCCTCAGGAAATTCAGAAGCAAAAGGTTCCTGTGACATTGCTCATAGGTCTTACTAGATATGTGGTTGAACATAGCCAGTTGCGTAACTTCTCGTTTTTCCAAAGTGAATAATAGGAATATGGTGCAGCCATACGGTGCAGCCAAGTTAATGCCAGAGTTGGAAGGCTTCCTTACTGCCTTGCCATCTTTTAATTACTTTTACTCTTGAACCCTAATGCTGTCCCATAGCTTATCTCTTTGTGTTTAACTTGTAAAGCTCTTCGTTTCACTAAGCGATGAAAAAAGGTTTCTCAGCACGATAGCTCGTGGGCATCCATTACTCTGCAGACAGCTGGTGCTGTTTAACAAGTGAGGCTGACAGCGTGTGGAGCTGAATGTGCGCACATCTTCGTGGACGCTTGTGGCTGCTTGTGCTCCAGATGGCATTTCCAAATATATGTAACTTCATGAACCGACTGGTAAATCAACTCTTAATTGATTGCAAGCTTTAAACAGGGTAAGACTGAAAATGCACAGACAAGAATTTCAGAACTGAGCAGCTTTGGAGTTATTCGCGTCGACTTCACAGGGGAAAATCCATCGGGAAAGCATGGGATGTAAAAGAGCGCTCTTGTTTGCGTTTGCCCTCTTTGATTTAAAGATGTAACTTGTTCCTTTAAATTTCCCTTGGGCTGGGAGCCAAATTGTGCTCCCTTGAAGATGATCACAAAGAGAACTTCATTGGAGATGGATTTGGGCTCCCAGCATGGAAAATAGCAACTCAAAAGAACTTTTTTGAGATTTATGAACATATGAAAAGAGGGAGTTACAATGAGTTGTGTAGCTGTGTAGAAACTGTAATTACATTGATCTCTGTGGTATTCAGGGGTAACTACATTTGCTGTTATGCAGGATGCAGTCATCCTCTCTGCCAGAATAGGGTCCTGAAACTTCCTTTGGGGTGTCGTTAGCAGTGTTTTCTGTCCCAGTACTCGGCGTCCTTCTGTCATCAGTGAGTGAGGGAAAAGCAGAATGAGAGTGTCTGCCTTATTGGGAACAAAGTGCTTGGTGTATATTATAAAATTGTCTTGGTTGGAGTGGAGGAGACATTCCCATCTCCCCTCTAGCTGTTCGCTTGCGTTGCTATTCACCCTTATGTTGATTTTGTTGTTTGGGGCTGTGCTGTGAACTAGGTCACGGAAAGGATCCAAGACAAAAGCGTGGCAAGGGGGAGAAAGGGAATTTTTTTGTTGTTTTGTTTTCCAGCGGTGCTCTTTGCTCACAGAGAATTGTGTTGACACAACCAAGAGTGGTGAACCGTGGTGTGGAGGTGGAAGCTACTTACACCAGCTCTCTTTGTCAATGCCAAAATACGGTGCAACTGTACCCTCGGGCTGAAGGAGATTTCTTTCACGCAGGGCCAGAAGTTCTGCAAACAGACTAAGCCTTCAGTGATGTCCTGCAAGATGTGATCATCTTTTGTGAAGTCATTTCAATTGGCTAAATTGGGCTCTCAATTCACCGTTGTTTGTAGGGGGATGAGGCCCCAAATGATGGGGCAGCACAGTTGTCCTTGCCCAGAGGGGTGGGGTAAGACTCATCATTAATAGTGATGTGGTGATGGAGGTATTTGTGCTTAGTTTGGATGTCATTGTGCTATGTAGGATACACATACAGCTTGTCTTCTCTAGCTTTACTCAGGCTGTAGTGGCAGACACTATAGAAGTGGTGGCTAATCCAGGGTTCACTTCTGTCTATGCCATAGTTTAGCCGTAGTTTAGCATGTTATTTGGATCTTTTTTGTTCCCACCCTCACTCCCTCCCTTCCTCCCTGCCTCCCTCCCTCTTTCGCAACAGTTCTAGAAGCTTTTCTGGGGTGAGACCTTTCCCCCTTCTGCTGTAAAATAGACCAGTAGGGAAGTAACATGCTTGGCTTGGCTATAAGGAGTGTGTGTTTGGTTTGTGCTCCTCCCTTCTTGGTTTCTTCATATCATCTTGCTTAGTCTGGGAGTGGTGTCTAGTTAGCAGCTCGGGCTGTCCTTTGTTGGCCACACCTAGGAAGCCTTGTTGAAGATCAGCCATGGTTAGGCATCAGACAGAGCCAGTGCTTTTTGTTTTTTTTCCAGCTGAATTTGGGCAGATATATTTTATTCCTGGCAGCCCTGTAACTACCTTGGGAGGAAGACCTGTTTAGCCACCAGTGTGTCCTGCAGGTAGGGCCAGGAGATGGTGTGCAATCCCCAGGTTCATCGCATTGCTTTTGATAACAATCCAGGAGGCTTAACGTTTTGGGGGGCCTTCTTGTTGATTTTTCACAGAGCTATGTCAAAACCGTTGCTCTTGTTGACACAGAAAACAAAAGTTGGCATGATCCAGCCTGCCCTGACGTTCCTGTGTTAGTCATCCCTTGAGTCTGCTTTCTCTGCCTGGTGCCCAGTGCTGTCTTATTTCACCCCTGTCAAATGGGCACTGCCTGCTCCTGGTTTGTCTCTAGGCAGCATTTGCATTTCCACAGCAGGCTCCACTGCTGAAATGTTCTCCAGCACCTGTAGAGAAGCATGACCTTGTGGTGCTGGGGGTGAGCAGGGTCAGAAGAGTTCTGTACCCAGTCCCTCTCTCAGCTCTGATTCTTCTGTCTGGGAGTTGGGGGAAAATTTTTGTTATGTGGTTAGTGGAAAATGCTGGAGTTGATTGGAGAAAATATGTAACTCTTACTGATATATGCCAGCAACTGTCTTTGCTTTACCTATTCCTGTACTGTGAAGATAATGATTATTATTAAAGGGACACCTGTAACATCCTGGTCAGTGGCTTAAGCTTATAATGCTTGTTATCACCTTTTTTACAACTGGAAGCATTCCTGGTTTGTAATGCCTAATGTTTGCAAGGTCCTGAGTAGCTCTCTCCTCTATTGGTATCGTAGTGTTTTTTTTGAAGGTAGGTGGGTGGTGATCTCACCCCCATTTATTGAGGACAGACAAAGAAGAAGGAATTTTCCAAGGTTGCCTAGCAGAACAGTAGCAGGACAGAGGTAAAAATCAGGTTTAATGAATCCCAACCTATTGCTGGAGCCATAAGCTGCATGCTGTGTGCAAGTCTAGAGTTAACGAGTGTTAACATAATGTGTCCCAGGCTGGGGGATTTTTATTCCTACTACAGTAAAGACGCCGTTTTCACACTTCTGTGTCTTGGCTTTATATCTTGCTGTATTTAAATTCATCATCATTCCTCCCCTCACAAAACTAGGCTTTTCATTCTCATCCTTATTTGTCCTCCCTAGGTTCTGGGGTGCCTTTATGGAACTTTATCGAGATGTGATATGCCCTTAGAGCTCGGGAATTGCTGTACACAAAAAGTCCTCTCCCCGCCTTCTCCTTTCCAAGAGCCCGAATGGTGTGCAAATACCTGCAGTTCTGATGCAGTGGGAATGCTGCTTTAACATTGTTGGAGATTGCACTGCCAGCCAAGGAACCCTGTGGGGAAAAGGCTTCGGTTTTTGGCATGGTTTGTATATGGTAGTGCTCTGCTCGCTTACGAGGTTTTTTGGAGGTGTTAGTGGAGGAATATTATGGCTGGAAAGAATAGTTGGCCAAGTATAAAGCCTGATTTCTGTTGTCCCTCTGTGTTTGGGAGGGAGAAGGTGGAAAGCAGTGGTTCATTGCTAACAGCTTTGAAAACTGCTGTGAGCAGAAAATAATGGAGGGATCTAATTTTTGTTTTAAAGAGGTCTTTGCCCACTCTGGAAGTATGGCATGGCTGGAGCCCTTTGTTCCACTGAGTTTGGCTGCAGGCAGCAGCAGTTGGCTGGGCAGGAGGCATGTGAGAGTGCTCCTCAGTGCCAGATGCCGGGCTGTGCCAAGGCACCTCTGTCCATAGCTTCAAACTCTCTGTCTGCACCTCTTTGCCATTCAGAGGTGTTTCCCCAAATGGGTGACTAACTCCCCTCCTTTCCGTTCCACTTCTCACCTAACGCAGGATGTGGGTTTGGAAAGTGGTTGGCATCTACCTCTCTTCCCCACAGGGATTCAGGGGATTGACATGCCACTGTTGGGAATTGTTCTGATGTTGCCCTGCTCCTGTTTTTAAAACCATGACCCTTTTCTGCCCTTTACAGATGGGACCTGGGCATCTGTTCGAAATGGAAGTACACTGTAAGAAGTGTTGGCCCATATAAGCTAGATGTGATCTCTAATCAACTCTCCCCAGTGTTATTAGTATGTGTATATATAGATATAATTTTTAATACAATTCAATTCTTCAAAGCCCTAATTAGCTTCTGGAGGCAAAAGGTTACAAATAAAGGGAGGTGCTCTTAGTGCCATGGATTGTATAGTAACTAATGCTTGTGAAATGAGCACATCTTGCAGTTGAGAAGGCAAAGCAATTTCAGACCTGATAGCCTGATTCCCTCTGCATTGCTCGTAGGAAAGTCACCCTCACCCCCACCCACCCCTTCCCTCTCTACGTAAGCTATAATGTTGCTGTTCTGGGGGTATTTGGGCTGTGTGTTACACAAGTGAAAGATCAGGATATAGAAGTCAAACCTAGTGCTTTTCCTGAGGGTTAAATGCTGTATTTAGGCTGCTGAGTCTTTTCCAAGTCACTCTTTTCCAGGTGACTTACACCGTTTCTCCTGGATTTTTAAATGAACGATCTAGACTTTGCAAAACAGGGATGTGTTATCAAGTTGTTTAAAGCTCTGCAAATGCATGCATTTCACTAGACTGGAAAGAGATATTGGCCATGAAGAGCTTGCAAATTGGGCACAGTATGATGAGTGATGACTTGTGGCCAGGGTAAGGGCAGTGTCACAGTAGGAGTGCTGATTTGCTTTGCTTAGAGCGCACTTCCATGCCCATTTTCTCTTTCCTTAGGTCCGTCGTGAGGAGCTGGATACCCTCCCCTTTGATCAGATTCCTTGTAAATGAAGCTCGCTCGCTACCTGAGGACCAGACCTCACTGATGACTGGGAAGCGAAGAGTACCCAGAAAAGCACTTTTACCACAGACTCCACATCAGAAGCACCAGGAACTTGTCTTCTAAGTAAACTCTGTGCCCCTTCTGTGCAGACCTAATGTCTGCTACAATGGATACAGAATCGACGTATTCAGGATACTCCCACTACTCAGGTCACTCCAAAAAAGCCCACAGACAAGGGTAAGGAAATGTTTAATTACCTGCTGCTCTGAGCTGGAACATGTCCCATTATAAGCCAGGGGTTAAGTCACTTGGGCTGCAGCTCTGGAGGAACACAGTGAGGAAACTGGAAGAAATAGTGCTCTTAATTTCATGATACTCAGCCTGCTGGATGCATGATGAGGTCATGTATGGCCAGAAAGATAGGGAAAGCGCCAATAGAAAGAAAAGATTACTTAACTCTGCTTTTGAAGTGTGAGGGATGAGTAGAATCTCTGGAGAGATGTGTCAGTCTTCCAATACTGGTAATTGCCAATTGTATTATCTTTTGATGCCATTTCTTTCTTGTGTAACAATAAGGTTTCCTATCTCTCCTCACTGTCCTCCTGGCAACTCTACTGCTGGTGTGTTGGGTTGTTTTAATAGAATTTGAGTAGCACTTGAGTCCCCAACAAGTCCTTCATCAGCATTGATTGGATTAGAGGTCAGGCTTTTCTGAATTTGAACAGCAAGCACTCTCTGTTGTGGTAGTTCAGCAGCCTCAAAACCTATCTTGCTCTAAAACTTCTAATTACTTGGAAATGTGATCCTTTTTTTTTTGCCTCCCTCATCATTAGTTGTACATGCAGAAAATGTGCCATTTACAGTCTTTGCAACTCAGAACTGAGCTGGTTCAAAATAACTTTGCTCTTCAGAAGCAATTATCCTGTGTGGTTGGAAAAAGAATTCTTCTATGAAGTGAAGTCTTTTTGCTCACAGTCCAGTTATTGAGTAAAACATCTCGTTTGCCTTTTCTCCCTTCAACACCCGCACCCCCCATATGGATTGCCCTTTGAAGCTTAGAATACCATGTGGGAAGATGCCTTCAAAGTTCCCAAAGCAACACACAAAAATCCTAGAGCCTCATATTGTGAACAGGAAAAAGTCTCATTCCATGAAACATTTGAGCTTTGGTAGTCCCAAGAGAGATGCAATGGAGAAAGCGGAGCTGGGACACTGGATGCCCCTGAGCTTTAACCTGGTCCTTGACCACAGTGAGGGTCTCTGGTGCAAAGGCTGCTTTCCTGCCCAAGTAGGAGGTGGGGAGGAAAATAATGACAAACAGATTGGTGGGGCTTAACTCATTTTGAGACATTTTCAGATCAGAACCATGAGGTCTACAAGAGCACTCTGGAAGTAGACACTACCCTGGTGCCCTTGATGTTCTTGCTGCCTTTTTAAGAGGTTAACTGGGAATTATTAACCAGTGGAAATAAAGTTCACCAGTTGGCCCACAATGTTAAGGTCCTGGTTGACAAGGCTTTACTTTGCCAGAACTAAAGCCATCTTGATCATTTTTAACTGTATATCTCCCTGTGAGATGCTTTATTGCAGGGCAGAGAGCTACGTACACCAGTAAATCTCAAATGGAGTCATCAGCTTCTCTTTCAAGTGTTGCACTGGCAGAAGTTTTTTTCAGAAAAGATGAGGTGGTGGGGATGTACCTCTGTCCCTTTTGCTCCCCTCTCCAGTCACTGAGAGGGTGGGCTGCTCTAGCCAGCAGGCTGTAGGCTGCTCTGGGCAAGGTCCCTTTCTGCCTCTTCCAAAGCTTGTTTTGTTACAGATTGAGTCAATATTGATCAAGAGATTGGCAAGCATGACTAGGACCTAATGCCTAGGGTGTCTGCTACAAGTAGAGGTGTAGCAGGTTCTGGACCCTGCTTCAAAACTCTGGTAACATTGTTCTCCTCTTGCTCTGTTTGGAAAAGGAGTCGGGACAGGCACAAATCACCACGAAGCAAAGATGGCAGTCGTTCTGAGAAGTCCGTCACTATCCAGACACCTCCTGCAGAGCCGCTGCTTGGGAACGATGCCTCACGGGCAGAGGATGGCCAGGTAAGGAGGGAGTGAAAGCAAACGTGGGGTGTGGTTTCTGGAACAGAGCCTATGATTTACCAGCACATGAGTTTTGTCTTTTTCCGAGAGCATTATTTTTGACAGCAGCAGTGCTGATGTGACTACTCCTGCTGTGACTAATTTCCATCTGTCTCCAAAGCATCATCTGCCAAGCTCTGTAGAAACATTGTTTTCCATCATCTCTGTGCATTATTCAGGTCAACCCTTTCACCTATATGTGCAGTTTTGTTTTGAAGCAGGATTTGCTCTAGGTAATTGTGTAAAGCACATTAGGACCAGGATCCCAGTAGGGAAAGGAGGCAAGAAATGTAAAACTAAAGCAAAACAGCTGGGTAGGAGGGTGAACTCGGTGTAGGCTTGTGTATTAACACTGGGTTAAATAAAGAATGTAACAATGCTGGGTTTAGATTGCACCTAGGGTGGATCCAGTATTCTGTGTGCTCTAGTGTTGATGTGAAGGTACATATTCATTTTCAAAGAATGGCTGATATTGCAAGACATAGAATGCACGACGTTTCAGTGCCTCCTGGGCTGGATTTGGGGTATGTTAATCCTTGGCTGTGGGGATCTACCTCTGCCCTTTGGAAAAACAAAACAGAACAAAAAAACCAAAAACCAACAAACCAAAAAAATAACCACCTGATGCCCAGTTTCCACCCAAACTGTGTACAGTAGTACTTGTAACAGTCTTCATGTGGCTCACTTTATGTACCACATTTTGGTATTTTGTATTCAGGTGCTTGTTTTCATGAGTCCCAGCAATTACTTCAAATAGATCTGAAGGTGCTGGAGAATTCTTAAGCCTTTGTTTTCATGCAGACCTCCTCAATGTGAATTAAAACCAAAGCAAAATTGGTTGATGCATGAGCAAGACTAGTGAACAGGGTGCCCTGGGTAGGGTCCAACAACTTCATACCACTAGAGATTTAGACTCATATTTCCACATAGTTGCACGCTTTTTTGCTTGTGCCACTTACAGTGGGAAGAACTGTTGTAAGGGCTGGACTGAAACTAGGGTTGCCTGTTGTCTTCTGGGCTGTAGACTTAAGTTGCTGTGGTGTTTCTGTCCCTTCTCTCTCCTGCACAGTTTCTTAGCTCATCAAATGAAAGAAACTATGCAGAGCTATTTCATGCATGAACATAAAATAGTTTAACTGCTTAAGTTGCTTTACTGGAAACACCAGCAAAGAGGGAAATGTGATAGCATGTCCTGAAAGGCAGCATAATCCTACAATGCAGATATCTCTTCTGGGGCCTCAGTTTTGGTGAGAAGTGGCTCAAAAAACCCCTCATATTAATTCAAGACACTGTCTGTTTGTGGTTGGTCTGTCTCAGAACCCTACTGCTCTAGGCATGGGAGGTATTCATGTCTTGGAGTGCATTAGAAGTTAAATCCCTGGAGTTGTTCAAAGTAGTCATGTTGCCTCTGTCTAGTCCTTTCCCAAAGATTCTTGAATCTTCCCTCTTTTAAAGTAGTGATTAAAGGTTTCAAATGATGCCTGTTTAAAACAAAATGCTCTGATCAGCATACATAGATGCAGAAGTCTGAGGGAAGGTGGACATACTATAAATGACACAGACTTGAGGAGGATACTTGGGTGAATGAGCATTGCAGCTACAAAGGTGTTGGATGCCAAGCAGCAAAGCACATGCATTGTCACTGTTTGGTTATTTGTGGGAAGCATCAGAAGTCTTCATGTGCATGAATCACCCTAGCAGCAGCTGTGAGTCAAATCCATACATGTCAGTTTAGCTCTGTGGCCCTGCCAGCACCAGGAAGGGGCAATTGGAGGCACCATGGGGATGGGAAAACTGGCTTGCACAAGTCCTCTCATACTTGCTAGGAAAGAAATGAGACTCTTAGCAAAAGGAATGTAGTCTCAAGCTTGACTATATGGTGACTATTTCAGTAAGCTGCTTCCTGGCTGAGTGGCTTCTGACAATGTCCTGAACTCTGATACCAGAGCTACTTGGTAGTCTTGGATACTCTACATTTAAAGCCCCATACCTGAAAATATCCTTTGACCACCTGTGATTTTAAATTAACTTTTGTTAGAACATGTTGAATATTTAGATCAGAGCTACTCTGGAGGAGAAGAAAAGAAAACAAAGTGTAGGAACTTGCAGGAAGTGTGGTTGCTTCTGTTATGGATGTGTGAACATATTTTTGATTGTGCAAAAACAACAAATGGCCTGAAATGCTGAAATGAAAATTTTCCTTCCAGGTGCTTCTGTGGTGCACTTGCACCACAGAATTTGTAGACTGGAAGAATATTAGTCCTTGACCTGCACATGGGAACTGCTGATTACTGCAGTTTCCAAGAGTCATGTGATATTACTTCTTAAGTGTGCTGGAAGAAGAACCTCTGGGTACAGTGAGTGGCATAGCAAGCTGAACTACCTACTCTGTAGTTACAGCTCTTTAACACCTCGCATCCATAGTCATTGGTTTGGACAAGTTGCTGTTGTTTCCAAACTCTTGTTAATTTTCAGGGTTGATTATTCAATATATTGAAGGTGTTGCTTTAGCTATATTTTTTTCTGGCACTTAAGTCTCTTGTAGCAGTCTTTTTTTCCAGGCCAGGCCAGAAAAACAGAAGACCTGGAAGAAATATCTTGATTGTTTCAATATTGTTTTTGTTTATCTCTTCCTCCCTCAGGATGACAACTGGGGTGAGACCACGACAGCAATCACGGGCACATCTGAGCACAGCATTTCCCAGGAGGACATTGCTCGGATCAGTAAGGATCTGGAGGACAGCGTTGGGTTGGACTGCAAACGTTACCTGGGCTTAACAGTGGCAGCTGTTCTCGGACTCCTCGTCTTCCTTACCCCCATCGCCTTCATTCTGTTACCCCAGATCCTGTGGCGGGATGATCTGGAGCCCTGTGGTACTGTCTGTGAGGGACTGTTCATCTCTGTGGCGTTCAAACTCCTCATTCTTCTGATTGGGACCTGGGCTCTGTTTTTCCGCCAGCCTAAGGCAGATATACCGAGGGTGTTTGTGTTTCGGGCCCTTCTGTTGGTCCTTATATTCCTGTTTGTGTTTTCCTACTGGCTCTTTTACGGCGTTCGCATCTTGGACTCGAAGGACACCAACTACCAAGGAATAGTGCAGTACGCGGTGTCTCTGGTGGATGCACTGCTCTTCATTCACTACCTGGCCATCGTGCTGCTGGAGCTGCGGCAGCTGCAGCCCATGTTCACTGTCAAGGTGGTTCGGTCAACGGATGGAGAGGCGCGATACTACAGCTTGGGGCACCTGAGGTAGGTACAAGCCCTTGAAGTCCGGCGATGGGGGTAAATAAGGCTGTGCTGTAGTGCAAAGTATCAATTGTTTTGTATAAGTGATACCATTCGTCTCTGAATCCTCCCCCAGAAGAGTCCTAGAGTCTCTCCAAAGTAACCAAACTGAACCTGTGTGTGCCTCTTGTGGCCTGTTGAAATGTTTGTCTTTGGGTGGTTTTCCTCTGAAGCCCGTTCTTGTGGCAGGCTGGGGCTACCTTGAAGAACCTAGCTGGGTAGCTACACCATGGGATCTGAAGGCTGCTTCCAGTGACTAGGGATTTTTTCCTTACATGCAATTTTGTGTTGGCTTGCTGACCCTGGAGGTGTTTAAGGGGAGACTGGATGAGGCACTGAGTGCCATGGTTAAATGATGGTGTTAGTGTTGGTGTTGTGTTGGGTTATAGGTTGGACTCGATGATCTCGGAGGTCCTTTCCAACCTTATGATACTGTGATACTGTGAAATAGCGTTTAGTCCTGCTGAAGCAGTTGCCTTGATGCAGCCAAAAATCTCCCAGCAGTTTGGGCATTTAGGAATAATAATTTTTAATGAGTACTGGGGCACGTGTAGTTGCTTTTTTTTTGGCAGTGCTTCTGGTTCTGTAGCATGATGATTTTTCTCTCATAGTTGTGGATCAGTTTGAGTCAGATGTGTCCAGGAATGTCTGTGAACTCTACAGTATCTGTAGATATGACGCATTCATGGCTGCTTCCACCTTCCTGCTGGGATTAATGCTTCCCTCAGCAAAGGTACAAGAAAGGACAGGTGTTTAACCCTCCTTAATTCTCATGTCCTGTGAGGGTCTCTAGAAATCTCTTAATTCCTGTACCATGTGAAGCAGAGCTCTGAAGATGATTCCCCAGACTGTATGTGCACTTAAACATCTGTTTTGCTTATCCTGTCCAGACCCCTGTGGTATGCATATCTATTGCAGATGGAGAGATTAGTGTCTGCTGGTTTAAGTGGTCGTAGGAAGAGTCTCCTGCAGCCATTAGCTTAGCAACGGAATTGCTTTGAAGCAGCCTTAGTGGTTGAAGCTCAAGTCTGGGGCTTGACTCCTGGGTGTTGTTTCTGTTTAATGGAAGAACTCAAGGCCTTTTAGATGAACTAGGTCTGGACTCTGCTGTATTTTCCTTCTCTATAGAATGTGATGGAGAGCCTCTGTTCTGTCATGGATACGATCCCATTGACTCAATGAAAGGTTTCTTTCTGGGCTTAAAATAATTAACTAATATGTGTTGGTTTTCATGTGAAACTTTTTTTTAAATTTTAAAATTCCTCTATGGTAAGTGACATATCCAGGATAGCCTTTAAGACTAGGTAGATGTAGAGATGAATACCAAAGAGTTCACCTTGGCCACAGCTTTGTGCCTTGTGGTGTGCCAGGCAGTTCTCTCGTAAGTGAATTCTGCATAGGAAGTTCAGAACGTGTCTGTACGTACCCATATGTACACACATAGTGTGCAGATTTGATTTGAGAGAGTTTGCTGGTTGCTTAGTGGTAGACTGTAAGTTTGTGTTCAGAGGAATTAAGATCCTGGCTTTAACCCTGTAAGTAATCTTGCCATCAGAGGCAAAGAATTTGCTCAAAACCAGTCTTAAATATTTAATAACACATGTGTTCAAAAGAGTGTTCTCTCTTTGCAGCAAGGTTTTTCAAATGCCTTGGGTGATGTGAGGGCAGCGAAGAGTTGTAAAATCTAGGGTGAAATCTGAGATGTGTGGAAAAGTAATAACTTCTCATTTGTTGGCAAGCTGATTGCAGTTTTGTTTGGTGAATTGATTCCAAACCATACAGTATGTAGATGCTTCAGTGTCTTGTGTTACAGGAGAGTCTCATCAAGCATGTCCAGTTATGGGACTTCTTTTTCCTTAGTGTTTGACAGATGAGTATGATGTGTATTGACATGTGTTTTGAAACCTGTGCATCTTTGCATCTTTACTAATGTAAAGGTAAAATTGTGTAGGTTTGATCAGTGGCCAAGTGTATCCTGACTAAGGACGAGTTCATTCTCTCTCCGTCTTGCTACAAGCAACACAGAGTTACTTGCATGTAAATGGTCTTATGTAAAAGCTGCTGGTCTTGATACAGAGTGTGACCTCAATGTGATAAACGCTAAGAAGTGAATGTAGTCGGTATCTCCTTCAACGTCTAAAGGCTTAGGATTGTGAGATGTTTATGTAAAACATGATACATTTGAGAATTTGAACATCTTCACAGCATAATTTTGCAGGGTGTCCATGCAGGTCTTAACATGCTTGTGGGTGAAATGTCAGTCAGGGTCATAAGGGGCTGCCTTCTGCCTCTGGTCAGCTCTCTGACTGAGGCACAGGGCTGGTGGGATGGGAGGTCTGTTGATGGAACAATGTGGAGACGTGCAAGAACAGTTTGGGTTATTCAGGAAGACTGGAGAAGCAACCTTGTGGGTGTACTGGAGAGGTGATTGTAGCTATGATGAAGTATGCATTATACTACTTGTTACTGCCTCTGGGCTCTCCATTTGCCACCATGCATGTGTGTCTCACCCTAGCACTTTTAAAGGGGTCTTAGATTGTGGGCTGCCACCTAGAAGGAGGAAGCATGCTTTAACAGGTAGAGCCATCTGACTGCCTCCTGAAGTCAAAACCTTGCTGCCTCAGTCCAGCCTTTTGACCTCTTCATGCTCTCAGATAGCTTTAATTTTGCTCCCTGGCTGTCTGTGGAGTTTGTCTTCCTCAACAATCCAGCATACTCTGGACAAGCTGGTGGTGAGAAGGCACTTGAGACATCTTATATTGTGTTGCTTCTTGGAGTAGCTCTGAATGTTCCACAGGAAAATTGTTAGTATCTGCCTTTTTAATCCAAGGTGGAAGCTTTCAAATTCTAGGTCTTTTCTGTTGAGGCAGAGGGAGCTGCTATGTAAGTAAGAGGAAAACAGGTTTTCTGAGGGAGAAAGGAAGAAAATAGCTCAGCCAGCTTTCTGAAAAACCATGTTTTTGCCAGACAGGGTACAACAGGATTTTCCACTCTCCCTGGCTGCCAGTGCAGCAAAGACGCTGAAGACGCTGAGTTAGGTATTCCACTTCACCCCTGAGGGCCCTGGGTCCAGGAGAGTAAGCATTTTTGGGAGTAGTTCCCCAGATTCATATTATAATCAGCCTATTAATAGGCTGGTGTGGTCCCACCCCCAGCACTTTGGCTGTAACTTTTCTTCTGGGAGACTTGACTGCCAAAACGAGCGTTCCCTTTGGCATCAATTCAGGAGCTTGGGGGGAGGCAAAAATTAAATTGGAGTCCCAATGAACGTGGTGCCAAGTCTCTGCTTGCTGACTTCTCTGCTGCTTCTTGTTGGAAGGGTTGCCAGTGCAGGGGGAATGCTTTATGGTGATGCGTATGAATAAAGAACAGGTAATAGATACAAGAAAGGTCAAGCCTGAGAAAATGGGAGAGAGGTTGGGTGGGGATGCTGGCAAAACTTTTGAAAGCAACAACAAAAGGAACCAAAGATGAGGGAGAACCACAGTAGATAACTTTTCTGTTGAAAGACTGATACTTTTGTGACCTGAGGTCTGGATTTGCAGCTGAGGTTTTGGTTTGTCCCTGCGGATAGGATCACTTGCCATCCACAGTTCAGTTCCTTCTGGATGGCTCAGAAACTATGTAGTAAAGTTGTTGCTGGAGAAAACCCTCCTTTTCTGTAGTTAGGATGTTAAACATATTCCCTTCCTCTCCAGTGAATGCTTTTTCCCCACCCTAGAGCTTTGCTAGTCTAGACAGCTCAAGAAAACGACTGGCTTCAAACACGTGGTAATTACTGATCTTACACATAGACTGAATGTTGGGCTTCAGTATAGTTTTGGTTTTCAGAGGTTAGAAATATCTGAGAGTGAGTCTTTTCTCCTCCCTTTTGCTCATCAAGCAGGGCCATGATAGTTTGTTACGTGTCGGGCTGTGTGAAGTACTGAAGAGCTTCAGTCTGCTTTTCTGCCCTTCCTGGCACAGACTTGTCTTTATGAACCCACTGGCTGGGAACCTAGTGGGGAGGCCTCTGCACACCTTTGGAATCAAGGTAACACTTTTGCAGACAGCTGAGAGCTGGTTAATGTTCTCTGTCCATCTAATCAAGAGAAGCTTAGTGCTCAGAAATAGCAGCTCTGTATGGAAAAGCTCTGTATTGCCTATGCCCATATGTGTCTGCATTTGGATGGATGCTTGCAGAAATGTGTTTTAAAATCCAGGAAGGGAGCAGCTGCTTCCTCAAATCAGGTACCTCTCACTGAAGAGCCTGTACCTTCCCTGTGGGAGCTATCAATAGCATATGACTTGTGCATGCCTACAAAACAAAGCAGAGGCATACATGTTTTGTGGAAGGGGAAAACGTTCAGCCTGTCTCCCAGCTGAACTGGAGGCGGCAGAGGAGCTGTTTCTTAGGTGGTGCTTGAGCCTTTTCACCTAACACCAAACAGAGCTGAAACAGAATTGCATGGTGGAAGCTGATGCCAGTTTTGACACAGCTGCTCAAGTTGGCAGCCTCCTATCTATTGAACCTATTGTTTATGAACCTGACCTCTAGGCTGTCGGTATCTACTGATGCAATCTGATGAGCCCTCTCTTGTCCGTGTCCCTTGGTGGCACTGGGGCCACACTCCCTAGAGGGAGCACATAGAGGGCTAAGGAGTGAGAAGAAGCTTCTTCATACTCCATCCTGTGTTTCTAAGTTGTGCACATCTGATCTTGCAACAAGGAGGTGTTGCCCACCTATGCCTCCCCTTATCAAGGGTGACATTTTTCTAATGAAGAACACCTGGTCAACATTTGAACTGTACAGAGCGCTCATGCCTGGAGTTGTGTCAACAATTCTATCAAGGTTATGATGTCCCCCAATCTCCCTGCCCCCCAAAATGAAAGTTTCTATGGTGTATAGACACCTTTGTTTTTGGCATGGTGAAATGTATCAGTTTAACTTGGGATTTAGGAAACTGAATCTCTTACCTGAGGCAAGAGCTGTTGAAATCTTGCTGTTTTCTGGTGAAGGAACTTCATAATTTGTGTCTAACTGCATTGGTCAATCCTAGTGTGACTGATCACATGTACTTGTGGATTATTTCTGTTTCCAGTCAGGTCAGAAGTGACACTGTGGAATGATCACTGGTGCACACTGGCGTGATGCCATACCTGCCAATTTAGATCCTACTGGAGGCACTCTGGGCTTCCTTCTGCCCTGTGTGCAGTTTTGCGTGGTCTGCTTTCCCAGGGACTACAGGAATTACACGGACCCTCCTTTCTCTTTGGGGTTACTTCAACCTTCGTGGTCTTTCTGTAATGACAAACACTGTTATGAAAGAGATTGAGCTTTATCTTGTTTCATAGCAAAACAACTTATTAACTGTCCTGCTGCCTTGATTATAGGAGCTTCCTAGAATAGCACGTTCCACAAACTTGCGAGTTCACAGAGCAGCTCTGTTGCCAGACCTCGAGCCTGTGTGAAGTTCACCTCATTCCTGAATGTATCTCTTTCTGTCCCGAAATCCGTACAAGGCACCCTGATAACCAGTTCTGTGACTGTCCCTCCCCCCGCCCACCACCAAACCCGATGAGCACCAGCATTAAACAATCCCAAGAAGTTCTGGGATAGCCAGCTAAGTGGGTGTTAATTGCATCTGCAGGTGTGAAGCTCCTGAAGAAGCTCAGCTGTCTGCTTCAGAGAAGCTTGTTTAGGAATAACTGAGAGGTGTTAGACTTGTGATGTCCAAGCCAATGTCTTTCCAGCAGCACTCCTGGGGGTTTACAACCGCTGTTTTGCAGCTCATCATCTGTGCAGCTGGGCTGCTTCTCCATGCTCCCTTTCCTGAGTTTGTAGCCCTCTGACACAGTTCTGTGGCAGGGGCAGTTGAGTGTTACCACCCTACAAACACCCCGTGTCATGGAGTAGGGAAGGCAGCTCTGACTTTGAGCTAAACTAATAACGACTTAATGGGAAAAGACTTCCAACTGGATTCTTAGTCATTCTTAAGTCCCAGGCCATACCTTTCCCCTTCCTGCCTGCATCTGCTGAAGGATGGTGCTGCAGAGAGCCAATTCACCTGATCTGCTCTTGCTGTGAAGGTACCTGTGGAACTGCAGAAGTGAATTTTCCAGTAGCCTTTGAAAAAATGTGTGCTGTTGCCTGCAGAGCAGGAAGCAGTCTCCTTTGAAGCTCCAGATGAGTTATGGGAATGGTGCCGTGTTCTGTCTTAGGAGAATCTGTTTGATGGTGTGTGAGCTGTGTTGCCAGTAAAGAGCAGCAAGGACATCTTACTTGGGTCAGAGCAACACCTCATTGAGAGGATATTTGTGACAGGAGTGAACAGCAGACTCCTGGAGTGCCAGGCACCCCTCTTTATAGGGGAGGGAAATCTGACTGCGTGCACGACTCATCCTGGAGTTTCTGATGTGGTAAAGCCTGTCTCCAAAGCCTAGAAGGGCTCTGCTTTTCTGAAAGGATCATGTTTTCCTAGCCTCTTGCCTTTCTGCATTTTTCTTGATCTTTGATCTTTCCCACTGCCTCTTGTGCACACACTGCCTCTCCACTCATTTTCACCAGCAGAAGCGTGGAGTCAAGTGTGCTGGACAACAGCCCAGGTACCAGTTGTATTGTGTTCCTGCAAACACACTGTGGGCAGCTATGGCAAGCATTGCAGGGTGATTGTTATACCCTGGAGCAGTCTCACATTTTTTGAATACTTAATTCTTTAAAAGTTTACAAACCTATTTGTAAGTAAAGGGCCAGCTGTCAATTATTAATCCCCCTGGCTAGTATGGCATTATTTGCTCCCTGATGGGGAGCTGCTAGGCTTCGTCCTGCTGAAAAGAGGTGGTGTGGAGGAAGTGCTGTTGATTTCATCTGCAGGGATTTCCCTTCTTGTTGCTTTGCCTTTCAAAATCAGCACTGCCCAGAAGTACAAGAGCAGCATGTGCTCCTACCTACCCTGTACTTAAGGGATTTGTCATGTAATTTCTTTTCTCCTCCTGTCGGTACCCTCCAGATCTCCTGTACCTACCACCCACAAAGACAGATGGTCTCCCTAAGCTGCTGAACAAATTTTGTGGCTGTGAAAATACTTTTATCTTCAAATGCTGCAAAAAAAAAAAAAATCCACCCCCTCAACCTTTTGACATCTGTTTCTTGTGGTGAATGATGAAATACAAATATCCTGCAAAGAAGCGAGCTGTGTGCCCTTTAGGGGAAAGGAGGAGGCTCGCTTTTTGTTAAAAGTGTCAGAATTTGTGCATTTACAGTTCTCGTACTGCACAACCAGTAAATATGTCCAAAAAAAGGGGGAAACTAATTCCTGACCCAATGCTGAGGTAGTAACGAAGAGTGAATCGGGAGCTAAGTGGTAGTAAAACAAATCACATGCACACATCCCACCCACCCCCCTAAAAAAAATCCCAAACCCAAACCTGAAGGTAGTAGTTTCATTTATAACTTGATTTCTCACTCCAGCAGTCCACCAACACTAAATGTACCTCTGTGCTTAAATTTACCTTGTGCAGTTTAGTTTGAGTGGAGACCTTGGCTGACGCTTTGGGGAGCAAAACAGCACAGCAGTAAGGATCTTAACAGTGGCGTGGGGGATGCTGACTCTGGCTCATGCTCCCAAAGTCCTCGTGGAGGGTCATCTGAATTTTTGATGCTCAGCTCGGTACTGCAAACCGTGTCCCTGTGGCCCCTGCATTGTTTCTAGGGTTGTGGGGTGCTGGCTATAAAATGAGGGAGCTCTTGCTTGTGCAGAGCTTGCTGGGTGAAGCTGAGTGGGGAATGCCCTTTGGTGGAGGGATGCTCTGCAGGGAGTGCTGAACTGTGGTTTAAGCGAGCTGATATTAGTGTGTGTGCAAGGGTCTGGTACTGGATTGCATAGGTGCTGCCTCTTCAGGCCTGTCCATGTCTGCTTGCAGGGAAGTCATGCTCTGAGATGTTGTGAGAGAAATCCTACAAGTTGAAGCTGCTGCATTGTCTCAAATGGCAAAATTAATTCAAAGTTGGGCCGTGTTAATACTGTTCACTGCTGCTGGTCAACTAAGAGGTGGTCCCTCAGCTGAGGGAGCTGGGGTTGTTTAGCCTAGAGAAAAGGAAGCTATGGGGAGACCTTATCATTGTCTACAAGTACCTGAAAGAAGGTTTTAGCAAGGTGGGCGTTGGTTCCTTCCAAGTAACAAGTGATAGGATGAGAGGAAATGGCTTCAAGTTGCACAAGGGGATGTTCAGATTAGATATCAGGAAAAAGGTGGTCGGGCACTGGAACAGCTGCCCAGGGAAGTGGTTGAATCACCATCCATGGAGGTGTTTAAAGGATGGGTAGATGAAGTGCTCAGGGATATGGTTTAGTAGTTGACAGGTGCAGTTGGACTTGGTGATCTCAAAGGTCTTTTCCAGCCGAAAAAATCTATGTTTCTCTTTCCTGAGAGAACACCCTACCAGGCTACCATTGGAACAAGAGCTGAATGCATCTAAATGTCAAGTCCTATTACAGCACTGAAATTTTTCAGCCAGTAGAAGCTTTGAACACTTTTTCTGTTGTTTCCTTGGAATTGAAGATGCATTTCTTAGCTTTAATATAAAACTCCCACCCCACTCTTAGTTACTTCACAACTGTCAATATATCTTGAAGAATTCCTTGTCTGTAGACTCTGGCCCTTTGATGCATGGTCAGGCTTTAAATTATCTTTTGAAAATGCAGTCTCTCAGAAACTTCTTGCCATACCTGCCAGTTTCTGCATATTTTCCTTTTCTTTTGAGACTCAGACTAATCAGAGGCATAGGATATCTTTACATTGGGAAGAGGAAATGCATCACTGTCACAGATTATGCTACTCCCAGGGACTGAAAGTAGTAAACCAGGGAACCTGCTGGCTGCTGCAGGGTTCCTAGGCACTTGAGTGGGGTACAAGCTCAAGCTGGAGGCTGGCAGGTGCCCTGTAGCTCAGGGGAGTTTGCTATTTCATGCTTTGAAGTGTCTGCACTAAGTACCTGTTTCACTCTTGCATGCAGGGTGAGTTCTTTATCTGCTCCAAGTTCCTGTGTTCAGAAGGTAAAATACACTTTGGTGTTTTCCTCTCCCCCCTGACTTGCTTGAAACTTCTGAAATCTTAAGTATAACCTCGAATGCGTCGAAACTTTTGGAAAAGGTTATGCCTCCCTTATAAATACTCAATACACCCCTCAATTACACAACTGTTTGATCATGGTTTCCCATCACTTCTTAAATGAATGCTGCTGCAAAAGACTATTCCTGTCAGCGGTCCGATTCACCATCACCCCTCCCAAAGAAATCATGTCTGGTTGCGCAGGGATCCAAATGGGAGAAACTGCTAACTTCTCTCTCTATCATCTATGTGGCTTTATAGTATGTGTCTATATCTTTCTCCCTGGATTATTTAACCAGGCTCAGTTTCTGCAATCTTTTTAACTGTCCTTCTGGTTCTTAAGGTGTCAAAAGCTTGTGGTGTCAGAAGAAATGTGTGACATGGAGCGGAGGGGAAGAGGCGGGACTGCACCTTCTCATGGCAGTGACGGTTTCATTGTTATGGGCTTGGTGTAGACGGGACTCTCTAAATTATTATCTTGAGTTGCACTGCTCTGCTTGCATGGGGGTTATTGGCCTCTGTAATCTGCTCAGTTAGAGAGATGCTAACTCAAAGATTGACTTCCACAGCGTCACTGTCACGGGTCTGTGTAGCATTGGGTGCAGACAAATGGAGCTTGCTTGGGCTGCTGGCAGCTGGGTGCAACACCCACAGGAGCCTGGGGAAGCCGGCTTGCCCCTGCTCTGTCAGCTCCTGCATCTGTCTGGTGTGTCTGTATCTGCCATGCAGTACAGGTTCGTGGGGACAGCTTGGCAGCAGATTCCTCCCATTATCTTTTCACTTAAGTTGTCCCCTTTGTGCTCTTCTCTCACTGCCCTTCATCTCCAGCTGCCAGTTTGCTGAATAAATGAGGGAAGCCTCTCACAGCTTTGGTTTTGCTTCAGTGTGAGCAGATGGTAGTTGTTGTTTTTTCCTTCTCCTAAATAAGCAAGTTAGTATTCTCACTAGAGCTCTCTTGAGGATACCACAGCACTCTGCAAAACTGTGGCGCGGAGGCAGACTGCTTGGTGTGCTGGCACATACTTGGAAAACCCATTTCTGAGTTCTAGCGTGGGGATCCAGCTGTATTCTCTGGATCTGATTGCACTACTGAGGCTTCCGAGGGTGCTGGGTTGAGCTTGTGGTGTGGACTGTCCAGCCAGGCGTTGGGTTGGTTCGCTGTGGGTGTCCGAGACGTGGTGGATATGTGACTGGACATGGGCAGCTCCTTTGCTTTCATATTTTTTTCTCCACATTGAAGCAGACCTTGGGGCAATGAGGTGCTGGTAGCAAGGGCTTGCTCTTGGTTTGATAAGAAGGCAGTGCCTTCACCTCTTTGAATGTGTTGTATGATGACAGGTAAGCGAACGTCTCTAGTTTGAGAGCTGTTGGGGCTTCTGCATGTGGTTATTGGTGTCTGAGGAACTGGTTGAAATCCAGCCCAAACTCTTAGTGCCTGAAAGCTGCTGTTGTCCACTGGTTAATCCATGTTCTATACCGTTTGGATTTAGTGGTTCTGCTAGGTGTCTTCATGGTAAGTGCTTGAAAGCAACCCCACACAGATGCTGTTCCTCTTGGAGAGGTAATCTTGGCGTAGGAGGATGAGTGGTTTGCCTTGGAGCCTACTCGCCTGGCAGCTGGCTTCCTCAGCCTTCTGGTGGAGAGATTCGTTGTGCCTCGTGCTCAGGTTTTCACAAACTACTCTTTCAGATGCAGCCCTTGAAGCTACTCTTGTGTGCACACATACCAGTCCCAGTGGATGGGCTGAGGTAAACGGTGTAACGTACCTTTACCGCATGCTAACAAACTCCCCTTTGCTATTCTGTAAGGGGGCTGGAAGACAGCCCTTCTGGTTACCTAAGCTGACCTCTTGCAATAAGGCATCCTAGAATTACATATAGTGAACGTGGGAAGAAGCTTAGGCTCAGCAATGGCTTAAGTGTCTCCTTTTTCCTGGCCTGTACAGGAAGCTCTTCGGGAGCTCCAGGTCCTCTACTGTTTCTAAAACTTGTGTTAGGCTTTTGCCTATTTCTTATTTCATTTTCTGTTTGTTGAATATGATGGTGTGGGCAACAAGTGTCCCTGTGGTTTTTCAAAAGCTTCTTTCTTCATACTCACAGCTTCTTTTGCAAGTAAAAAGATTAGAACCTAATGTGATGTTTGCAGGGGTCCTTTTCTTTTTTCGTCCACACTGGCAGATTTGGATAAGCTGCTATTGAGGAAAACAAAAAAACCCAATCTGAAAATGAATCCTACTCTTCCCCTTTCATTCAGAAAATCTGTACATTGAAATCCTTTCTGCATCAGTAACGAACTATTGTGTTGCTTCTGTTTTTTCTCTCACAAAACATGAGATTTGGTGTAGAGTGTGTCTTGGAACATGCAGGGCAGAAAAGAAATCTGCAGTTAGAACCTGAGTTGCTGCTCTCATTAAACTTAAAACATTCATGTGACAGTTTTCCAGATGTCCAGTGTTGAAGTAGATGGACACACATTTAAATTTCCATTACTTTATTTTTATTTTAAAAAAGAAAAGCTGGGGAGGGGAAAATAGATGGGGACTGGTTGCTGCAAGACTGTGGAATAAATCCAGTGTGTGTGTCTGGGCTCCATATAAATTGCACCATTAATAGATGGATGTTCACTTCCTTGGGGGCAGCAGCCATGCTGCCATCACGCTGAAAATCTGTTGCTATGCTGAGATTTCCTTCCCTTCCTCAATAAAGGCTTGACCTTGCAAATTCTCTTCCCTGCCTGACCAAATGCCACAAGTTGGGCATCTGAAACAAACTTGCTGCGCCCTGGTCGCCCAGTGCCTGTTCCAGGAGGGTGAAGATTGTGCTTGCCTGGCTTAGCAGAGTGGAGTCTTCAGTTGTGGTTTGTCTGACAAGAAAATGTGGTTTTCCCGTTCCTAGGGTTGTGGTCTTGTTCTCTTGATTTTGCCAAACTGAAATACTGTTGTAGTTACAACAATCAAAAGGCATTTTTTTGCTCTGCTTGTTTGGCTGGAGCTGCTGAAGGAGTTCCTTGTCTTGACATATCTGCTGAGATCTGACTCCAGTTCTGTTTACTGGAGAGGACAAAACTGTAGCTAAGGCATCGGTGCTACTGCACTGTGAAGGACTTCTGCACAGTCTTGGTCCTTTCAGCCAGGTGGTCCTCAGCACCTCACTTCAAGGTGCTGCTTGAGAAAGACAGTGAGTACCAAATCCCTTGTGCTTTGCCAGCTCCCAGGAGTGGCAGATCTGGCCTGGCAGCCTGCGTTGACTTCACTTCTAGCTATGGTAGGCAGAGTGGGGTAGCATGTCTGTGTAGAGGATGGTGGAAATACCTTCTGTAACAATCTCCATCAGGGATATTTTTGGTGTGGGAAGTGCTTTAATTCTGCATTTCAGTTGAGCATTTCTAGTTTTATTCCTGAAATGTCAGACCTGGTCACTCTGCTTTGGAAAAGCAATCAGGTGTGGTGAGGACCAGAAACTCAAGCCCCAGTTCTGTGCCTAGCAAATGAGTATGTGAAGGACAGGGATTTTCTGGGAGGGAGATGTGATTGTAGGGTGCGTCTGGGAAGGCACCCATGTTTTCTGGGCCTGCTGGGTGTGAGCTGACAGCACTGCTAGAGAGTAAGAAGTGCTGTGGATGAACAGCTTGGTGCTCCAGGAGACCTCAGCATCTCTTGCAGTAGATAAGCTTGATGCAGTTGTAGACTGGAGACAGCCAGTAAGTCAAAGCCAGCTCTGCATGGAAGGTTGCTTTGTGCAGTCCTTACTTAGCTTCTGTTTGAGGTGTCAAAGCTTCCCATCTGGCTGCAGTATATATTTTATGTGCCCAAACCTTGCCTTGTTTTATTGCTGTGTCTGGTTTGGAGAAGGTAAAAAAAAAAAAAGGTGTTGTTTGGAGGGAGACGGTGTTGGGAACCATTTGATTAAATCAACCTCAGGCTTCCTCTGCCCTCAGACGTCAATTAGCACAGCAGTGATCATAGAATCATAGAATGGTTTGGCTTGGAAGGGAACTTTTAAGATCATCCAGTTCCAACCCCGCTGCCAGGGGCAGGGACACTTCCCACTCGATCAGGTTGCTCAAAGCCTCATGCAAGCTGGCCTTTAACACCTCCAGGGTGGGGCATCCATGCCTTCTCAGGGCAACCTGTTTCAGTGCCTCACCACCCTCACAGGAAAACATTTCTTCCTAATATCTACTCTAAATCTACCCTCTCTGACTATCCCTGTGGATTTTAGATGTACAGCCCAACTCTGAGATGGCAAGATTTGCGTCCATAGCAAGGTGAGGAAGCAGGTACTCTGTTATCAAACAGCTTTCTTGATGTGTGTTTATGACAGTTGCAAAAGCATGAGGAGCTCATGTGCCTTTGATGATGAGCAGTGTCTAGCTGATGGTTGGTGTAGTACCATGATAGGCTACATTTTTAGCTTAGCAGGAAGGCACTGAGCTGATAAAACCATGTGAATAAGGGCAGCTACAGCACTGCTGGGTTTGACCCCACTGTGTCCAGTGGCAACTTTGAGCATAGGGATGTGGCTTCCATCTCTTTTTTTTTCACTAACCCTTTCCCACCACTTCAGAAGACTCAAACCGACAGGGCCTAAAGCCAGTGTTTTGATTGTATAAGCGAGATTCTTTCCCTGTGCTTTGCTTCAGTAGAGCATGGGCTTGTTTTCCTGGAAATCCTCTAAAAAGGCCAATTTCAGTATTGGTGTTGCTATGACACAGAAAGTATATAGAAAGCGAAAATGGCCTCTGAGCAACAAAGTATGGTAAGACCTTCAATATCAAAATCCCACATAGCAGCAAGTATTCTGGCAAAACTGTTCTGACTTACCTTTTGAGAGAAAAAAAACTTGGCAATAGTTGCTGCCTTTGTGTCACATAGTCCCCTCCTCCACTTCCTTGCATTCCCTGTAAAAGTTTAATTCATTACTGTTTGCAAAGGACTGCAGTCTCTGTGCTGCCAAATGCCACTGAGGTACCCTGTGCTTCTCTTGGATCTGCTTGTTTGCTTTCCGTGTTGGCAGCATGCTGCGACATGGCCTTCTTCAGGGTAATAACTATAACCATTAAAAAAAAAAACCAAACTCAAAAAAACCAAACAAAGCAACCTTCCAACTACACAAAATGCAAAGCGACAAAATGTGGTGCCTTATCGCTATTGCCTACAAGGAAAACTGGGTTTCCAGAAGGTCACTGACCTGTGCAGAAGGGTTTTTTTATCTTGTATCCTAGGTTTCCAGAGCCTGAATTGTTGCATGAAAATGCTTTTCGTGTCCTGATATTCTTTTCTGTGTTCTGGTTGAAATATATTAGGCTGCCAGATCCGCTCTGTAGGATGTGGGGAGGATCCTTGCTCTGACCCTCTAAAAAGAGGCAATTAAATATTGCAACTTTCTGTTCCCTGCCCATCCCCATTCTTTTAGAATCTTAAAGGCATGGAAAAACCTCAGTTTGCTGAAGTGTGGGGTGAATGAATGCAGTGACCAGCATGGTGCTGAACTCCTCCCAAGACCCTTGTGCAAGGGAACAGCCTCCGAACAAGGGCTCTGGGAAGACTGCCAGTTTCCATTCTCGTTGGAGCTGGTGTGTGGGTGGAGAGGAGGCTTGCTGCAGTCACTTCACCTTGCTCACAGGGCAGCAGAGAGTCTGCCCTGTGGTGGAAAGTCTCAAAAAACTGATTTCTGTTGGGAGACAGCAGGATTCGTTTGTGTTTTGCTTTGCTCCTACTCGCTCCTCAGGGCTGCTCTGGATGCATATTTGCTTGCAGTTCTCCTCCTCCTTACACGTTGAATTGCACAAGAGTGTTGGGTCCCTTTCTGCTGGGCTTGTGCTGGCTTTGCCTGTTTAGGAAGGGGATTCTTGTTGCTTTGCAGCTCCAGCGTTGAGGCAGGGCTGGCTGACCTGCACTGTGCAGGGTGAGGCTTCCCCTTGATGTGGGTGAAGAGGTTGAGCAACACAGCCCAGAAGACTGATTCAGCCTTCTCCATGCTCTTGCTAATTATTGTGACCCTTCTAATTTTCTTGTCTACAGCATCTTCTCTTTAATTCATTTTTTTTAAAGAGGTTTTGTAGAGTTGGCAATCCAGGTGTCTTCCTAACCTGCCATACTTAGGATTGACTATATGGGAGACAAAAATGGCTGGGTAGAAATTTAGGAAACTGATGTTTAATTACAGTTCTCTCCCTTGAGAACAGATTCTCTGTGTGATTGGGTATCATCTTGTATGTGGGAGTGGGCTTATTCTGGATTTCCATCAGCAAAATATAGCTGGGCTTTAATTTTCAGGGCGATGATGGTTGGTTATTGCAACATATTGTGCTGGGATTTTTGGGGGGGTGTGCCAATGAATTGGTAGGGTATGTTATTTAGTGAGGGGATGGAAGGGGTAGTGGGTGGGGAACATCTTGATGATGTTCTCTGTGGGGTCCAGGGAAAATGAGTATGTCTTAAATTTTCTGCTGTCCTGCATTGTGTTTGTACTAATAGACTTAGCCGGTCAATGAAGCACCTCCCAAACGTTTCCCACTGCTGAAATGAAAGTCCCAATGCTGCCTGAAATGAGTGCAGTATATTAGCAGAATATAACTCTGTTCATTTTTATCTTCTTGTTTTCAGTTGATCCTAGTTTTCCAAATATCATGTTTTGAGATGAAACTCTCTGGAGTTTTACCTTCCTGGGAAGCGGACATGGAAAAACTCGGTCATGTTTGAATGCAGTCAGAAGGGGGAATATGTGCTACTGCCACGTGACTTCTTTTATGAAATTTTGTTTTTAAGCTGCAGTGAATTCACAGTAGGAGTCAGAAGTTTGGCAGGGGGAAGCAAACTGCCTTTCATTTGTTCTGTGCTAGTGCCTACATGTGTGTGGCAGTGGGTCAGTCTGTATTACTTCATTAAAGGAAGATTATTCCCTTGATGAAATAGTGGCTTTTTATTCCATATCAGTAGCTGAGTGCTTAAGTGGAGTTGCTTTTAGCAAACCTGATAACGAAGAAATGTGAAGCACTGTCACCTGAAAAGTAAAGCTTCTTTAAGATGCTCCAGCAGGATGCAAATGACTCCACCAAACAAACAGTCCTAAAGGTGGAATTCACTTCAAAAATTAAATTTGTCATCCTAAAGGTACACAGCTAATGAAATACATGGTCCTGTACCATAATATTGACCGATGAAGGCACACAGTGAACAAGTCTGGGTTTGTTTCTTAGAATCTCATGAATGGGCTGGCATCTATGCTTAATTCACTGATCAGCGGGAGGGGTCAGCTGGAGAACGAGGATGGCAGAGGGTGTATGTGTATTTAAATTACTGGGACGTGATGCAAAAGTTCAATATTAGCACAAGGCACAAGAAAATTTAAATTGTTCCTCAGGGAGCATGTATTGAATCAGTGGTAGTGCTGAGAAATTAATTTAGGTCTTAATTTGTTCATGTGTTGTTTTCCCACGTCACCATCTTTGTAATGTTTTCTGCCTGTGTTGTAACATGTGTGAGAATACTTGGTTGCTTTCCTTAGGAGATGCTTTGTTGGTAAGTGTGAATTTTACAATTAACTGGCAATAAATGTATTGGCAGTTCCCTTATAATTTTTGTGGGTTCAAAATTAAATTCTATGTGGGTTCTTGGCAAACTTCACCTGGCTGAATTGGTGATCTTGGTGATCTGCTGAGAATACCACTGCCAGCCCGACGCCACACTGGGGCACGGGGCCAGAGCAATGTACAGAAAGCTATGTCCTAGGTCTTGGATATGTGTTGCCTTTTTTTAAACACCATAGCTCTGGCTTGTTTTGAAATGCTGTCCGATTTGTTAGTAGCAGTGCCCACAGACATCTCTCTCTCTGTGGCTGAAATGATTGCAAAGGAGGATACCTCTGGGTTCAGCCGTTCCTGCTGCTGGTGCGTGTGGTGTTTTGCTCCTGTCTGTCATCATTTTGTGTAGATGCTACCCTTCAAAGGGGGAGAAAGGGAGTGTCACTGCTCCTTATTCTGTCCCTTGTCTGGGATTTAACAAGCAATACTGAGATAATCCCTTCTATGGCAGCTGCACTCCTCAGGCTGCGATTTTATCTTGCTGCGAATGCTGAAGAGATCGGTCTCTTGTCAGTGCTCAGATGGAGGAGATCTGAGGAGCTGCAAGGTGCAGCTAAAATGACTCAAAGAGAAAAGCATCCATCCTGAGCTGATCCCTTCATCTAGGCTGACCAGCTACAGCAAAACCAGCGCAGTGCTCTGATCTTCAGCATGGGCAAGGTCTTTGTGTTGCAGCCGAGGTGGGCAGAGCTCTTGTTCTGTATTTTCCCAAGCTTCAGACAGGCTAGTGGTTCAGTTGATATGCTGCCCTTTAGGGATTTTCTGTCATCTTTCTATGGAAGTGAGGGCAGAGACATTTATCTTGCATCTCAAATGAAATTTCAGGTCCTAGAGAGAGTAATTAATATTCTGCATATTGCACAGTTCTGTGGACGTGACAGCCCTGTTCCAAATAACATGGCTATTTCTTTTTTTATTATTATTTTAAGGAAACGGAAGAACTGGTTGCATTTTAGGGGGGTTTATCTTGTGTTTCTTTTTTCCCCTAGCATCCAACGAGCTGCATTGGTGGTTCTCGAAAATTACTACAGAGATTTCACTGTCTACAACCCAGCCTTGTTAACAGCCTCCAAATCCCGTGCAGCCAAGCACATGGCTGGCCTGAAAGTCTACAATGTTGATGGTGGGTGAGGTGAAATTATTCTCTGAGACTGGGTGGGATGGGGAAAGGCTGGGTTGGCTTTATGCTTTGTTCTGCACACATTCTCACCTTTTTGCTTTGCCAAGTCCTCGACTCTTGCTGGAAACCTTCGTAACTATACTGGGTTTGCTGGTTCCAGATGACTTGAAATGGCCAAGTTTTGGGTCAAGCGTAATTATTATGTGGCTTTACAAGCGCTGTTCAGCACCACTGCTTGTTTTAGGCAGCCTCTGCTTTTTGCCACCCTTGGGTCATCTCCTTGGTTGTGCCAGTACAATAAACACAGCTTTTAACCTTACTGAGTTCCTCAGTGATTTTCCATGCCACTTCCACAGGCAGCCTTCAGGAAAGTGAAGGAGGCTGGTACCAACGTGGGAAGAAGCAGCAGCCTCAGCAGTAAACTAGCCGTGCCTGGCTTATGTGTGGCTATGCTCCTAAGTCATCGTGATGCTAAGCAGTTCATGGACATGCAGAGACAGAGAACAATCCCCCTTGGGCTTTGCCATTCTACTTTTCAAACTTTTGGGCTTTAGAGGCCTGTGGTAGGGTGGCTGGGTGGACACTTAAAGCAGTGAAAACTGGACTTAATCATTTGACACTCTTAAATGCTATCAGTGAAAGCTAGGCTTGATAAGCAGGACGTGCCAAGCCATCACAACCTTTATAAAAGTGCACATTCCTTTGATGGAAGAACTGATAGTTGTGTAGGGGAGCTTTTGTGGTGAAGGATGGCTGAAGTACTGTGACAAGATGTGGTGAGGCACATCCTGCCTGTGACTAGGTTAGTATTGAAAGATTTTGAGAGCTGGAAGGGAGAAGAATCTGAAGGGACTTAGCTGGGCAAGGTGGTTCTCTGTGCAGGCTGTGGAGACAGAAATATGAATAATATCTGTCACATGGAAAAACATGAGACATAATTGTTTTGCTTTCAGCGGCTTTTTTTTGTTTCGTTTTGATTTTTGGTGACTGCATATGTTTCAAAGACCTTATTCTAAATGTTTCCCCAAACCTGATGCAGCACTCCAGAGTCTGTAAAATTAATTGGATGCTTAGACCCTGCCAGAGGAAAGGTGAAGGGAAGTGGGGAAGGGAGAGTAGCTGGTTTGCTCTTTGGGTGTCCCCTGCTGCCTGTAGTGAAGAAGCTTTTACGTGGATGAGAATGAGTTGAGTTGGAGAGAGGAAGGAAACAGACTTGCTCTGCGCTTTTCTAGAGGTGAAATCTTTTACTCCAGCTGCTCACTTTTAATGAGGCCTGGTGTGTGGGAAGTGAGGGCTTCCCCTATCCCACAGGTATCTACATGTCATTCAAACCCAATGGCCCGCCAGGCTGGCTGCAGGACATGTTGTTCTGGTTACTAGTTGGCTTGTCTTCTGTGCTGCAGCATCTCTTCAGGAGGTGGCAGGGTGTCTGTTCCCGCGGCGCCTGCTAGGAAGTTGGAACTCCTGAGCTTGGAGGAGAAACTGCGGGTCTGGTAGTTGTAGTAGCTTAGGAGCTGCTAGCTCACAAAACTTTATTAGAAGAGAAGGAACCAGAAGCAAGCTCCAGATGTGGTTGGCAGACCTTTCCAAATGTAAGGCTCGTGAGTCTGCCAAGGCCTGAAAACTCATGCCTTCTCTTGTGGGGCAGTACCGCTTGCCTGGACTGTTCTTTGTGCAATGCCGCTGTCTTTGTGAACATGGAAATCTCGGGCTTAGAGGCATGTCCTTAAGAAGATTCCCATCCATTTTACAAAGCCATTTGTAGTTCTGGCTGCAGCTTACCTTGGCATCCTGACAGTCTCTTAACATCCTCCATGTGAAAAGACAGTAATGCTATTAAGGCAGCCTAATTTGTTGGCAGCTTTTGTGTTTGATACTGGAGTAGCCAGGAAGGAAAAGCATCTTGCTGTAATCTCTCCAGTACAGAGTGGGGACACTCACCTTCAAAATGAGGATTTTCATTGCCAGGCATAGTCAACGAGGCAAATTACAGTTCTAACCCAAATTTGGGAGCTAGTGTCTCCCTTCAGTCATATCAGGGCTGTCAAACAAAATCTGAAGTGTTTAGACTCTTAAGAAGCTGTCCATGTGAATGCTTGTCCTTCCCACTGCTGAGCTTCAAGGCTTCTGTCTTGGAATCCGGCTTGTGCTTTTTAGGAAAAAATTAAATAGTTGCCCTTGCATGAGCAGAACAATTTGAAGCATGTTTGTGCAATTGGTTTGCCTTAACCACTGCCAGCTGAGAGTGTGGGTTTTCAGAGCAGTTAGTCAGAAAAGCAGCTTTTGGTGGTTTGAAGGCAGTCCTACTCCTCTTTTTCTCTCTGGCTAGACCCACCTCTGTCTTCTGTCTAGATAGAAGGGTTGGTAGACTCTTCTGGGGCAATATTTTTTTTTTTCCTCTCTCTGCCCAAACAGCCAGAGCTTCATGGAGAAGCTGCACAACCTACTGCTCTATTTTAAGGTCACTAGTTAAGACCTTGTAGTAGACCGCTCTGTCACTTGACCGAGCGTTACTGAGCAGATTGCAGCTTCCATGTTTCTGTAGCTGTATAGAATCTGTTAACAGCAACAAAAGCTGTAATGGCAGGTGCTGTTCAGAGTGCCATGAGAAGCTCCTACACATATAGACCCCAGTCCACGCTGTTGCAGGACTTCTGCTTTGACAGCATCTGCCCTTCTGGAAAACCCATTCTGGTGACCCTGCTGCCTTTGCTTCCTGTTTTTCCTCCATGCGTGTAATTGTCTGGAGTTTGGTTTTCATTCATTTACCTACATGTCTCATGATGTTCTTGTGTTTGTCTTTCTCCTCTTTGCAACCTCTTATTTCTTGTGCTCTCACACTGACTGTCTTGTTGCTGAAATGTGGTGTGTTCCAGCTGCCCTTGCCTTCAAACTGAAAACATATATCATGGGTGGTAAGTTGCATCCTTGGCATGTGCACCTCACCTCTGCCTTTGCGTATGTTGCGTGAGATCCTTCATCCCAACTAACTTTCCTCATCCGTGTGCCAAAGCCCCTCCTCCTAGCAGGATTTCTACCAGAGCCCCTGAGGACTGGGGAAGGGTTCATAGCTTTGAATGTGAAGGCTGGAGCTACAGAGCACTTGTGAGACGTGCTGTGGGGTGCTGGTCTGTTCCAGCCCCAGTCCTGTGGCAGTAATGCCTCCTTTCTCATCTCCTTACCCCGAAGGCCCAGGTAACAACGCATCAGGGCAGTCCCGTGCCATGATTGCAGCCGCGGCCCGTCGCAGGGACTCCAGTCACAATGAGCTCTACTACGAAGAGGCCGACCAGGAGCGCCGAGTGAAAAAACGCCGTGCGAGGTAAAGCCATCCCTTCTTCGGTGCCACTTCTCGACGCGGCGAGACTCAGTCACGTGGTGCTTGCTGACTCTGACTAGAGGGGGGGACCCGTGATGAACGGCTGGGGGTTGGCTGTAAATCTGTCACAGCAAAGAAGCATGCAAAACCTGGATGCATAAGGAATGTTGACAGCTTGCAACTGGAATTATCTGAAGAACATGCATAAAGCAGAGCTCGTGTATATTATGCAGATAAGCTAATGCAATGTCATGGATTAGGGAACAGTCCAATGCTTGACAAATCTGTAGTTACTTACTGTAGGAAATCCCATTATTTTTCTCCATGCCATGGCTTGTCAGCTCAGCTCAAGTAATCCATGGAGAGAATCAGTGGAGCACTTGGAGTTGCCTGTTCAGGGGCGAGGAGAATCTTCATGTTTGCAGACTACTAAAAGGGCAATCTGACTGCCCTTTTCAGTGAGTTGGGGAGGAAAGATGTGACCAGAAGCCGTTACGTTTTATTTTGGAACATGGATATCTTTTCTGCCAGTCACGCTTAGGCTACAGAGTTGGTGCTTGAGGTGACCTAAGTTAGAGCCTCTATTTGCTCTGGAGCCCCATTACAGTTTGTAGTTAACATACCTAAGAGTTTGAGGCAAGTTGCTTGCGGGTGGGCACCCCTGAACTGAGATGTATTTGGAAGGAATGTGCTGTAACTGGAAGGATCTGGTGTGTTTTGTGTTTTCTTTTTGGCAGTTCATATTTCATAGGGAAAGTGCTGGCATGGTGTCCCCCCCCCATGGCCTACTTCATTCTAACCTGCGCTCTGTAGTTGTTGTCTTTTGGGCTCTCTTCCAGCCTTGGAGCAATAGGAACTTAAACTTTCCTTTCTGTGCAGTGTAGCATCCTAGCTCAAGAACATCTCTCTTGCTTGCCAGGTTTTGTTAGAAGAGCTGCTTAATCAGAGAAAAACCCATCAGTCACTAGAAACCAGGCCAGATGTTTCAAAGGAGAAAGGTCAGATCTGCAACAGAAGGACCGGAGGAGGTTAGGAACTGATTTCTACCCTCAGCTCCCCCAAGTCAAATTAAGCAAAATGGGCAGGGGTCAGCACTTCTTGTGCTGCTCTTCGTACACAGTCTAGATGCAGTATGCTATACAGCTGCTTATCATGAGGCAGCCTCCCCTGGGTTTAAGATGCTGTGGATGTTGAGGATAGTGTGGACAGTAGTTGGTGTCTTGAGTGAAAATCTAGTGTGAAACGTCCTCTCTGGAGGGGCAAAAGTGTTGTGTTGGGTGACTCTTCCATTATTGTTGCTTTTTCCTCACTAACTGCAGTGTAGCCCCTTACTTGTTAGTTAGTCCTGGGCTAATTTGCAAGTGCTATATGGCATCTGTTTGCCTTTTTGTGGTGTGGTCTTGATGTTTGCTCACCTGTACCAACATGGGAATGGCTTGCAGAGGATGTCTCTAGTTGCAGTGTTAGGAGTGAAGACAGAGCCCCATCATTGTTCGGTGGAGGGGGTGCAGAGCAGTCATCTAGCAGCACAAGGTCCGTACCCAGTTGATGTAAATCAGAGTGGATTGCAGCTTGTGAGCATAGTTAGAGAGCAGTCTGTGTCCTGGGTCATGCTAGTTTATAGCCAGCTTCTTCCTGACTGCTTGCCTGTCCTTGTTTCACGCTGCAGTCCTGTATGCTGGAACTGTTGCTTTTAAAGACACGCGTTAAACGCAAGGGCAGCTCTGTCTTGAGTCATGTAGTTAATGTTTATGCTGTGTTGGCAGAACCAAGTACGATATTCAGGTTTTTAAAGTCTTAATCCTGGTTTATGACCTTCAGTTGCAGCAAGGAAAGGAAAGCTGCTGTCTACCCCTTTGATAGTCGGTAGAGAAGATTTTATATAAATCGCCTGACAGTAAGCAGTGAGTCAGTGGCAGAGATGAGAATAAGAACTTGTAAATCCTGACTCCCAGGCTGTTTTAACCACAAACCCGTCCTACCTCTCTGGTTGTGACTCTTGCTGTCCTGATTTC
This sequence comes from Dromococcyx pavoninus, assembly GCA_033558185.1. Taxonomy (NCBI): domain Eukaryota; kingdom Metazoa; phylum Chordata; class Aves; order Cuculiformes; family Neomorphidae; genus Dromococcyx; species Dromococcyx pavoninus. The sequence continues at coordinate 2,093,272 of JAUMJL010000483.1, forward strand.
CCTTCTGCAGGCTTGTGGTTGCAGTAGAAGAGGCTTTCACTCATATCAAACGCCTCCAGGCAGAGGAACAGCAGAAAGCTCCCGGTGAGATGATGGACCCCCGAGAAGCAGCCCAGGCAATCTTCCCCTCCATGGCAAGAGCCCTGCAGAAGTACCTTCGCACCACCCGCCAGCAACAGTACCACAGCATGGAGAGCATCTTGCAACACTTGTCCTTCTGCATCACCAATAACATGACACCAAAGGTAACGCTTTCTCTGACATGGGTGCAGGAAGGGGGGAGAAGGGATGGCACATTTGTGTGTGCATAGGGAACAGAAAGTTATTGGATGTGGTGAGTGGGGTTTTTCATAGTTGTCTGTGCTATGATCAGTGCACTGTAGGTTGCATCAAGTCTTAAAGGGGAGTAATGTTTCCTCTACTGCATCATCTGTCTCTTTTTGTCTGAAAGTGCCTGTGATGTAATTGTTCTCGTGTCCAGTTCAGTGAAGGAAATACCAAAGAAGTGTCTAAGATTGCAGCTTTGAGTCACAGGGAATTCTCAGCTGGCTCATGGTACCAGCACGATGCAGGCAGCAACCTGCAAAGGACCTTTTTCCTATTTCTTTGTCCCCTCTGCAGTGCTGCATTTTGATCTGCTTCTAATTATTGCCTAAGTCTCTGTCTGTCTGACAGTGTTTATGATTTGTGGGCTGCCTGGTCAAATGTCAGTCTGCTGCTTCACATCCTGACCGTGACTGGGACACAGGGAGGAACTGAATGATGAGGAAAGTGGTTCACAGTATCCTACTTTCCACCTTGCCCTCTAAAACCACTCCACAATCCTAGAGAAGGGTCAGAAATGCGAGAATTTACCCAGGCCTTTCTATGCTGAGAGCAGAAATGCTGTCAAGAGATGGGGTTTAGCACCCTCTCACTGGGATCCACCAGGGACCTCACCCAGGTATGCAAGGGGGAGTTCTACTGCCATTAAGGTTACAAAGGAGACTTTAAAACACAAGCAACAGCAAACAGCGTTCCGTGTTCTGCTTTCAGTATTGGAGCTTCAGTCAGGCTGCAAAAATGGAAAGCTCTGCTTTCCATCTTAGCTTGACCTGAAGAAGGGAGGGCCAGGTGTCCCATCTGCTCGTCTGGGACTGCAGTTTTGGGATGGGTTATGGGGCTGGTAGGGGATAAATTACCTCTGCTTTACTGAACTGCTGCCAGATGACAGTGCTGATGGCAGAAGTTGGGACTATAACTTTGCGAGCTTGCTGGGTTGGACTGGAAGAGAATCTCCTGGTGGTTGAATCTGTTCCTGTGGTCTGAAAAGCTGGGAGGGACTGGGGAGGGGATATCTCCTGAAGCGTGGAAGCTGAAACCGTTTGCAGCATGGCAAGCCTGTGCTCGCAGAGCTAGGGCTGAGGATGGGAAGAGAGCATCGATGCAGAGCAAAGTTGCAGGGCTGGCATTAATGTGTGTCCCTCTCTTGGCAGGCATTCCTGGAGCGTTACCTCAACCCAGGTCCAACCCTCCAGTACGACAGGGACCGCTGGTTCTCCAAGCAGTGGACGCTTGTCAGCGAGGAAGCAGTCACAAGCGGGTTACAGGACGGCATTGTTTTTGTCCTCAAGTGCTTGGACTTCAGCCTTGTTGTTAATGTGAAGAAAATCCCCTTCATCAAACTCTCAGAAGAGTTCATAGACCCTAAATCTCATAAATTTGTCCTCCGCTTACAGTCTGAGACGTCAGTCTAAGGGATTTGAGGGTGGGTTGTTGGGGGATTTTTTTTTTTAATGTTGTGCTTCTGGGTTTAATTTCCCCAATGCTGACTGAAACTGGCAGATGACAGACCAGTAATATTTGACCATCTGCACTTTATTTGAAAAGGGGAGGGGGGAGTTGGGATATCTTATCTAGAAAGAAATATCTTAAGAGGCGACAGGGTGACTTGGCTCGGTTAGCTCAGCCTTGGAGACAGAACAGATTTGTTTCTTTTTCCCTCCCTTTCCAGGCATACTGTAAATCTCTCTTTCTTTGCAGAGTTTGCAATGTCAGTATTTCTGTTGGAGCGCTGCCTTATGCCTGTGCTTTTGTGTCTCTGCTTTTGCTACCTGTAGCTGTTGCTGAGAGCGCTTTGCTCACCTCTCCACTGTTGAAGCTTGTTTGCACAGGCAGGGCTGCAGCCCCTGTTCACTTGGAGGGGAGAGGATATCAAAGGGTGGGTGCAAGAGGGCTGCTTCTGTGAGCCATCTAATCTGGAAACCCAAGACTTATTTTCTTCTCCACGTGTCCTCTCAGTACAAGCATAGTGGGATGGTTTTTTGGTCTCTGTCTCTGAAGTTTTGTGTCTTGAACTGGATCAGCCCATCTTAAATCTCTTCAATATTTCATTTGGTTTTTATTTTTTTACCAGTGCTTGTTAGAGAAACATTTCTGTGTGACACAGCTTCATTATCTCTCAGCTGCTTCCCTCTGTCCTGCTTGTCTGCATCTATGTCAGGCGCTCCCAAGGCTCCAAACTTCTGTCCCCTTCTGCCTGGCTTTCTGAATGTGTTTCTTCAGCCACGGTCCCCTCGGAGTCGGCCTTACTGCCACTTCCTTTTGCACCTGCAAGGGCTGCATATTTGCACTGGGACAGGGTAGGTAAGTAGCTCGTGACTCCTCAGATGAATCACAGACCCTCCCTGCATCTGACAACCTCTTTGAGGGCGAGGGGGTTGCAGGCAGGAATGTGCTCCTCCCTCTCCAGCCAGCTTCAAGTGCATCTGGAGGAAAGATGGGCGAAAGCACTTTCCTCCTTGAGGAGAGGAGCCAAGGGAGGGCTGACCTCTGCTACATGCACTTGCTTTGGAGAACTGCTGTGCTCTGAAAACACTGCAATGTGTCCTTCCCCACCATACGCCTTCAGCTATAGCTAAGAAATACCAAACTACACCTGAATGTTGAAAATCTGCCGGCCTTTCTTGGCCTTTCTGTACTGTCGGAGTTTCAGCTCAGTGCAGGGATCTGCTCCTGTGAGGGATGTGTAGCTCTAAGATTGTGGTTTGGTTTGGTTTTTAAGGCTGTCTTTCCCTATCAGTGCAGCTTTGGTGTGTGACTTCTGTCGTCGGAGATTTGCAGAGTTTTGAGAGGTTTGATTTTTAACCAAACCAGTGTCTGAAGTGTGATGCACAGGGCATTGCATGACTCTGGAAGCAGCTCTGAGGCTGGCAGTGACCTGCCTTCAGTCAGTCCCTCCAGGACCCTCCTCCCACTCTGTGGCAGTGGATTTTTCTGTGTGAATTCAAATGCTCTGTTCGTTCTGCCCAGTCTTTTTGCCATGCAAATATCTGTCAGACAGGATATGACCTACCTTCCATATGGATGTCTTAACACAGAAGGCCTGAGTTCAGCAAGGTACATAAGCCAGTGCCTTTCTCTGCCAGGGTGCATCATCTTCTGAGGGGCCTGTGACAGCCCTTTCTGTCCCCTTCTTCATTCCTGGGCTCCTTTGGCAACTTGTGGCCCTGCCCCATGCTCCCACCAGCATGAGGTGGCCCAGCTAAGGCCAGGGCTTTGCCAGTCCCATGTAGTATGGCTGGTATGGGCTGGCCAGTGCCCAGCACAAACCAGTGGGACGGAGCAGCCATCTTAAGCAGGGGTGCTGGGGATAGGATAGGGGGTCGAGCCTCTTCCAGCTTCAGCAGCAATGTTGCTGCATGTCAGACAGCACCTGCAGAGAGTCCTCTTGGCATCAAGGGAGCACCCTGGTGAGCAAGGGTCCAAAGTGATGATTGCCCATCCTAGCAACACCTGCAGTCTCCTGTGTGTGGTAGTCAGCTGGATCCTGTCTACATGTAAGGTGCCAGACGTGGTTGTGAAGAAACTGGATGGCACCATGCATAACTGGACCAGGCCCATTTCCCTCAAAGAATGGAAAGTAGGTAGAGTTTTCCATTTGCTAAACTTAGTGTTTGGATTTATTTCTAGGTCAGGCTTTCTGGTAGTTTGTTGACTGTGGCCTTCACAGTGTTCTAATTTGAAAAAATAGATTGGTTTATTAAGGGGAGCATGTAGTATCTCACACTTGGCTTGCCTAAAGATGCATGTGTCTGGCTTTTGTAATGTGCGTAACAGGCAAGGTGGGAGAGACTGGGAGTAGCTTGGAAGACTGTGAAGCACTTATGCCTGCGTGGAGGCTTCTGACTGTGGCTGAATTTGCTTTTTTCTGTGAAGCCAGAACAAGAACCACCTTGCTAGGGGCTTGGATGTGCCATGTGCAAGGCAGCACCTTGTCACAGGCACCTCTGCGAAGCTTCCTTACGTTCCCAGGATTTCCTTCCCCTTTCCTTTTCCTTCCCCCACGAGGGAGGGTGTCTTTCAGTATCTGCTCAGGAAACTCATGTCTTAATTGCGCTAAATCCTTGAACACATGGAGAACCAGACGGAAGCAGAGTGTGCTGGCTCTGGGTCTGCTTCCTCATCTGTGTGCTGTGGTTCAGCGCTGCCTTTTCTGCCTGCTGTGGGAAAGGACACTGTAAATGGGGGCCAACTCCTACATCAGTCCCTCTTCCCTGTGTCAGCAGTGTGAATGCTTTGCCTGATCAAATCTGAAGGAGAGGACTTGGCCTCTCAAATGGTCTCTGTAGAGATGCAACGTGCTTAAGGGCGAGGACAGACTAAAGTGGGAATCAGGACTCCTGAGTATTCCCAGGTTGGGGGAGCCATGTTATGACATTTTATTTTCCAGGGTCTCTCTTGTTTCCCCTCCTTGCAAAATCAGGGCATTGCTGTCCTTCCTACCTCAAGTGCTTTGGGATCCACAGATGGATCTGTGGCATCTATAGGAATTCAGACTCTTCGTAAAAATACTGAGTGGTGAGAGCAGACTGGTTTGTTTAACTCTGTTTATAGCCAGCTAATGAGTAAGAATTGAGTCACAGGGAACGAAGCTCTGATCCAAATCCTATGGTCCTTACTTCTGCAGAGCATGCCAGGAACTGAGCGTAAACAAGGTTTGTAGCGTTTGCCAACCAAGCACAGGCTGGTTTTGCCGAATGCCTCTCCTATTCTGCACTGTCTCCTTGCACGTGTTCTCCCTGCTCTCTCCCAGCCAGGATGGTTGTACCTGGCTGAGAATTAGGGGGTTTTGAGGATTCAAGTGGTTTATAAGACAGCCCTTTTTGTGGTAAAGTGGACAGTGTTCCTTGCACTGGATATACTTCACATTCGATAGGGTGTTGTGTTGCGTAGCCGGGAGTGGTGGTGCCCCACTCATCCCTTCTGTGTCTGTGTTTCTCCTGTGACTCTCAAGTATGCTGCTCAGATACTTTAAAGGCTTTGGTTTTGCTCTCAGATTTGTTACAGCCTAAATCCAAAACTATGCTGAGATCTTCCAAAACCAGATGCAGCTAAGGCTTTCAACATTTCCAGACCAGATGGAAATGGCTATGGGTTTCCAACGAAGGCTGGCTTTCTCTTTCATGGCTAAAGAGTGAAAGATTTGGGTTTCTTGCAGCTTCTAGGAGTGTAGGAGCAGGTATTGGGCCATTAATACCTAGCCAGTCCTGTAACTAGGCTCAGGCAAAGGTTGTTGGCACTTCAGTTAGCCTGTTGTTGCCTTGTGGCTGTAGCCATCCTTGTGCAGGCTCTGTGGGGCTGCCCCAGGTCTCAGACCCACACACCCCTGTAGGCAGCAGGGGATGCACTGTGCATGAAAAGGTGGTGGGATACAACTTGCTTACAGAGCAGGGTCAGTCCTTGCTTCTGGGTTTGCCCTGGATGCCTTCAAAACAGCAAGAGCCAACACTGTGGAGGGGAGTGTTGTAGAGAAAGGCAGATCTGATTTCAGCCTCTACCAGCTATTCCTCTGACTTATACAGCCTCTAAAATCTTCCTGCCAGAAACTTCAGCCATTCCACCTCCTGCTGGCATCCTCCCCTCCCTGTGTTTTTTTCCCTGAAATTCCCTTGTGAGGCAGAACAAGTACCTGCTGGGATGGGAGGTGCTGGGGCTAGAGCTTGGGAGTAGCTTAGCATAAGGCACGAGTTTGGGGGAGGTCCAAACAAATCCCAGCCCTCGTGGAGTCTTCTAACCTTTTCCTTTGGGATGGAGATCTCCATGCAAAGCCTTGGGAATCGGCTGTTGCCAAGTATGCCAAAAGCTGCAGGAAAGCATTTCTGACACCGGCTCTGCATAAGTAGCTTTTAAAAGTCTTGTTTGAGATGTGCTCGTTTCCAATGCTTGCTGCTGAAAAAACTGGAACGATCCATACCATGCTAAATTTGGAAACCTATTCAAGCCAATATCATCTTGCTTACCAAAACTTGAAAATCTGCCCTTTTAAAAGATAAAACAAAAGTCCTGCAGTGTTATGAAAAAATGCTGTAGTCTGGTCCCAGACTCTGCGCTCAGTTCTGCCCTGCCATGTGAGAGCTGTTCATGAGATCCATTTTCTCTTTCAGCTTCTGTGTCTGTGTGGTTCTTCCCTTATAAGAGTGTGTGTTATATGTATCTAAAGCCTCACGACAGGCTTGGTGGTTCAGTGTTTATACTGTGTTAAGTTGAGCTGTTCAGGTGGTTTGGTTTTGTTTAATTTTAAATCCCCCCAAACCCCCAGATTTCTCTTCTAAAAGAGATGGCTTTGGACCATGAGTTCTCCTACAGGAATATGCATTCTCCTGTGTTCAGGCTGCTGCCTCTGATGGATGATGACCAAAAGTTGCCATTTTCAACACCTGCTCTGTGACCAGTGCTTTAGGATAGCCCTGAGCTGGGTCCCTGCAGGATCAGCAGTGCAGCTGGTGTTATCTGCCCCTCTGCATCCCTCCAAGAGACTGCATTTTTATCCCTGTAACACATGGAAGCCCTGCCCTATGCCTGCTCTGTCCAGAGAGGGAATCCTTCCCTCTGACTGCTTCCTGAGCGCCTCAGACCAGCGCTGACCAAGCTTCAGGGATATCTCCTGCGTGGAGAGGGGATGCTGTGGCTCACTACCTGCACAGATGTAACTGTGAAGGAATCTTACACTCTTCTGTGCCTGTTTCTTTGATTCAGCATTAATTGTGTCTTGAGGAAGGGAGTGGGAGCAAACGCCCTTCCCTTGCCCTCTTTCAATCACTGTGTAATACTCTTTTTCTAAACTGTGTATAGTAAGATGGCTTTTGCCAAGGTTTTCTAATTAATAGACACTAACCAGCCTTTCTTTCTCTGCCTTTTTTTCTCTTTGCACATGTGACTTTAACTGCAGTGGTACCTGGTCTTTCTGTTCTTTTCTAATTGTGAACTTAAGTAAGCAAGTTCCTGGTGTCTGTGACATGAATGCACTGTGGGTTTAGCCTAGTAAATTGTTCTGTTCCAGGCTGGGTTCTCTTAAGTTATATCTGGATGGGGTTTTGTTGTTTTTAAACTGAAACATAAAACTGTTTTACACTTTGCATATTTTGTACAGTAAAATTCTGGAAATAAACTGAAACCAGATTTGATTGTCCCACTCCTTCATCTTATCCTTTCAGACAAAGAATAAAGCTTTTCTGGCCTTCAGGCATTCCTTAGCTATGGCTGGGAGGGGCCCTGCAAGCACGTGATTTAACCTTTTTAAGGCTGTCTTTTTGTCACCCTTGTTCTAGATCTTTCTGATCTGCCCTGCCACAGTAAAATGTAAACTCATTTATCACTCCTGAAGAAACACTGGTATAGGTGACTGCTATGAACACCTGAAATCTCAAGTTAGGGGGAGCAAATGCAGCAGGTGAGGGTGGGGGGATGACTGGAGTGGGAACAGGTTTTTCTGCCTGCTGTATTCTTTTGTAGTTTGCAAATGAATTATGAAGTGCAGGATTCATGGCGGAGTTCCTTATTTGGCCCTGGCAGGGAGGAGGAGTGGTGAGAGGAGGAAAAGCCAGTGCTCCTTGTTTGTGCGGATGTGAGCCTGTGCTCTGCTAAAACAATGGGCAGAGATCTCGCCTCAACAGCATCTGTGGGCGCGGCTCTCCCCACCTCCAATTCCCATCACCACCCTGCCAAGAGCTTGGAAAGATGGAGCAGCGGTGCCTGAAGATATGTGAGAGCAGCCTTCTTACTTACACAGTCTTTAGAACCCACTCCAGGAAAGCCCTTTCTAATGGGGAGTACCTGGCAAGTGAATCTCAGTGGCTTTGACTGCTGGAAAAATCCACAGGATGCTGCTGTGCAGTGAAAAATACAGTGCAGCAATTGAGGAGATAAGCAGCACACGTATAAATACTGGTGCAGAGAAACATCCACATGGGTTATTTTCTGCTTGTGGAGGTGAGATGGATGGATTTAGGCTACAGAGAACTGAACTAAAGCCTGGGAGGAAGCAGGAAGGGTGGGATGGGGATGTGCTCAGCCCTGCCTCCTGCCCTCCACTGAACTCTCTGTTTTTTGATCTGTCCACCTCGTCCTGCTGGTGCTTTGACAGTGCCCAGCCCTGGGCTGTTTGCAGTGCAGCTCGCGGAGATGGGCAGGGAAAGGAAATAACACTGCAGAGCCTGTGTGATGGGTGTGGAGCCATTGCTGGTTCCCTCTTGCCCCTCAGAGGAAGACCTGATTTGCAGGGCTGGAGCTGTATGCGTAAAGTTTCTGTGGGAGCTGGCTCTAGGTGTGTCGCGGGAAGATGTAAGAAGCAGGAATCTGGCAGAAAGAAGATAATGCGCTTGTCAGCCTCGTCCTAGGCTCGTAGCCTTGAGAGTGATGTCTTTACATACAAGTTCAGCACGCTCTGTTTCATTTGTGGCTTAATGCTGATGTAGAATCAACACCTGATTGCTGCCATTCGTGGCACTTTTCTCCCACGGGTTGTGGAAGCCAATGGAAGGAACAGGCTTTGCTAGAGGGGCAGTTCCCCTGGCCCTTGCCCAGAGCTCAGCTATCTGAATCATAAGGGTTTGTGGTGTGTAGCTCAGCAGAAAACAGAACTGAGGGTGTTGTTCTGGTTTGGCCAAGTCTTTTGCTGAAGTTATGAGGGTCCCTGAGGGATGATGGAGCCTCGGGTGTGATGATGGGTTAAGTATTACGGAGCCAAACCTCCGATAGAAAGAGGAGGAGTGCTTGGAGTGACCTGGTGTGCTGAGCAAGAGGTAAGCACCTGCTGCCTTAGCAATATAACCAGATTAGGGTCACTTGAGAAGAAGGTGCCTCTTTTGCAGTGCCCTTCATGACCTTAAGGGTAGAAGGCTGTGGTACCCTGAGACAGGACAGCAACAACCACTAGAGCAGATAAAGTATGTGATACTGAGCAGGGCTGGTGGCTGACACATGGCTTAGGATAGAAGAAGTCTGATTAACCCTAGTAGGTAATGAGAGCAAACCTCAAATTTATGGGTAGTCAGACGATGCCAGCTTTGGGGAATTCAGTGGGTAGATGGGGGCAGAGGGGCTGTATGCAGTCAGGATATAATAAATGGGTTAATAATGGGATTTATCATTTTAGGTGATTGGCTCTAGAGCCTTGAATGAAGGATTGTTGTACAGTAGTGTTAGCTAAATTAATAGTCCAGTGAAACATCCGTCTGTAGCAATGGGCAGGGCTTCAAATGGTAAAGCAGCTTCTCCTGGATACTAGCTCTGCTGTCCCAGCTCCGGATCTGAACTCCTTAAAGGCACAGGGAGGGATTGAACTTGAGGGCCTCCAGGGGAAAGTGTGTGCAGCAAGCCAGTGGCCCCAGAGGTTGGGGCAGGTGGGGTGGGTGCAAGGGAAGGGGATCTCTCAGCAGGATGTGGTGCCTCACAACAGTATGCAGGAAGGGAAGGCACACTGGGAGTTGGCCAAGTGGAGTGCTTTGATTTGACTTTCAACACCGCTCCTGAGTTTATGTTGGGCTGGGAAGGTGATGGGTTTAGGTTACAGTCCTTTCCGGTACTGACAGATAACCCACGGGGGCAGAGGTGTCTGTTCCCTTTTCATGTGAGCATCCATGCTCTGCTGAGTCAGGAGGTGCTGCAAGAAGAGAGAGCACCAAGCATAACGGCTGTAGATAGGTAGGGATGGTGCAGCAGGGTGGTTGCATGTGCATAAATCACTACCTATGATCAAGGTTACCCTCTGGCTTTGAAATGCTGTAACAGGTTTTATAGCCCTGCTGGGAACACGTGTCTTTGTTTATGCCGACACGTTGCTAGTAAAATGCAAAGTACATAAAGTGGGAAGGAAGCTGTTTTCCTGTTTCTCCTCATTCTCTCTGTTGCTCTCTATAATGAACTTGGAAAATGTTGTTGTTTTTTTTTCCTGGGTACTGCTTATACAATGGTCTGCAATCAGTTTAGGACCCTCTGCAAGACTGCCAGTCTACTCCAAAGCCCTGAGATGATCTTCCTTCCCCCAAAATCAGGAGACCTGATGAAGGTGGCCACTTCTGTACATGACCTGGGGCTTGCTCTGGCTCCAGCTAATGCAAATAACCTGGGGACACCAAGAGCCCTCACACAGGGGTACTGCTGCCTGCTGGCCTCCCAAAGGCCACGGGTCCTGTCACAGAATGGTAGTTTGCTGGTGGGCCCATGACCAAGACAAAGGGAACAAGCAGTCAGTGGGCTCTGTGTGGGCAGCACTAAATGCAATTTAGAAAAAGAAGAGAAATGGTACCTTTTACCTTCTGAACATTCATATGGGATAGCTCAGTGTGTCCACATTGCTTACATATCTAAATACAGAGCAAGCAGCAAAACCTTGAGAGACAGTAAGACAAGGAGGAGGCAATGTGAAATCAGTGGAAGAGACCTTGGAGAACAAGGTGTGGTTTTGCCTCTAGCATTCTTAGAATCGTGAGGGTACAAAGATTTTAAAAACAGAAACACCTAAGATTGCTCTAGGCATGAAGCCACTCTGTAAATGAAACAATTTTAAGTCTCTTTCAAAGGCAAATATTGGACTTCCAAATGCTTAAACATCTACAGTCTTTACCCCCTTCCCACACTCTTCCCTCTCATTTTTTTTTCTTATTGCTACTCAAAAAGGTAACATGAATGAAAAGTGGAGAGAAAGGAATCAAACACATTTTATTCAGCTTCTCTGGAAGTTTTAAGACATAGTTAGAACTTCTTAGCTCTTTGGACCTCTATTCAGCACAAGTCAGACGCTGTGGGCATGCTTTAAAAGAAGGAATGAGAAGGAGCTGATCATATCTGGGTCATAGATGTGAAACAGATCTGCAAACCTTTTAGGTTCTGTTTTGTAAAAGCTCATTGAGTACTCATAATACCTGATCCTAGAGTTGATTATAATTTTGCTTTGTAAGTGGTTGGGAGAAACTGGTTCAGTCATTCAGTAACTAGACTGTGGGAAGCTGTGCAAATTCCTTCAGCGATTTCATTTTGCAGGGACTAAAATGTTCTTCAAACATTTGGTTACTTTTGTCATTCAATAGCCTCTTTCTTTGTCACTAGCAGGATCGGGTCTCTGATATGCTGGATGGAATTTTAAAGCAAAAAGTCTAATACCAGGCAAATTTCAGGGCTGCTCTCTACTCAACATTTTATTTTTACCTGTGTTACTAAGGTATGGACCTGATTCAGGCTGGGCTTCCTCCAATTCCAACAGCAGAGGATGAGGTCACCAATGACTTTTTAAGTCATTTGCCACCCACAACTCAGTCAGAGCAACCAGCTGCTGGTCTTCTTGGGCAGGTAGTTGGCTTTCTGGCTGCTGTTGAAACATGGGATAACCCCTCCAGCAAACTCTATTTAACACTCGAGGCTTATATCTTGTCCATGAAGTCATGCCTTGTCCTCTGCTCAGGTGCTGTAGTGAGGAGGTTGCCAGTGACACTGGGATTACTAATATCTTCCCACACTGGCAGCAGTGGGGGCTTAGACAAAGGATGATTGCCATTCATCTAGATTTTGTGGCAATGGGAAAAGGTGCCCACCCAAAAAAATCCTGGTATTTCCTCAGTGCCCAGGCTGGTGAAACAGCTTCACCTTGAGTGTATCCCACTGCCTTCCCATCACAAAAAGAAAAAAAAAAGGAGGAAAGCAGTCTCAGCCTTGTCTGGTCAACTTCCAGGAAGGAAGTGTTGTCCCTTCGTGTGTTCATAGCAACACCTTATGGCATGTGGTGCTGCCACAGCTGGTTCCTGGCAGTGGCATGAGGGAGGCCACTGGTTTCCTGGGCTGAGGATGAGCTCAAGCAACAGGGACAGGGGAGAGCCTTGTCCTTAAGTAATCCTGGACACCTTATGCTGTGGGGGTGGGTTGAGGAGAAGAAGAAGACAGGTTGGATAGAAATGGAGAGAGAAAAGAAAAAATGGGGGAGCTAGTGAAGACCAGAAGAGTAATAAGTCAAGTAGAATGAAAAGAAAGTGAAAAAGCTGTGTTTTCTTCTTGTTATCCATTAGAGAGAACACCAGAAGTCCTTTGAATGCTTTGCTGGCGTCCTTCATCACATGGGCTTGGCAAGAAAAGGCACAAGGGGGAAGCAGAAGCAGGAAGAGAGCCACCGGAAGGATCTTTGCTTCCATCTCAAAAGCTACTTGTAATCTGACTCCAGAAATTGATCTTCAGCTGCAAGGAAGCTCTGTGGCTTTTTTTTCCCTCCCCTTTAAATAGTTTAGAATCTTTTAAACCTGGCAGGGAGCTTTCTGTGAGCAGGGCCAAGAGGGCTGGCTCTACCCTGGACCCTGCCTCGTGGTTCGTGTCACCGTTAGACATCTGCTTCTGCCGAACAGGTGTGAGAGCCATCCCAGCACTGGCCCCAAGGGGTGCTGCCTGTCGGAGGGCTGCTTTGCCCAGATACCAGTGGTACAAGGGAACAGGGCAAAGGCAGGTGATGCTGCAGTGTAATGGGGTGCTGCACAGTCTTAGGTCTTGGGAAGGACACTGTCCTGCTGGTGCAGCCTCATTACTGAAGTTAATTAAGCTTCCTGGTGTGCTCTTTGTCTTTGAGGTTCTAGCGGATGGCATTGCACTTCACGGCGTAGAGGTACCTGGGGTGCATAAGTAGCCAGATACCGTGCCAGACAGCAGTTTTCTTTGCCTGGAAGGCCTTGGAGATTGTGGCTTGTTGAGCCATTTTCCCTCTTCAGCCCCCCCAAGGCCAGGCATGAGTGTGCAACTGCCCATATGTAGAGCTTCCCCCAGAAACAAAGCTTTGGGGCAGAGAGGAATCCAGATGCAATCCTGGCCTATTTTCACAGCACTGCAAGCTAGTGGCAGCTGGAAAATGATATATTCCTACCTAATTAATTAGTTCTCTGGGAATAAAAGGCAATGGGTTTTGTTTTGTCTTGGTAATGAATCAATCATTTCTAAGGTACGATGTGCAGACAGACACAGAGAAGCAGACGGTGTCTTTGGCTGTGCGTGTGTGTTGACATCTGGCTGAGTAGCTCTGTTCTGGGATGAGAAGCAGCTGAGATCTCTGCTGTCACTATGGGGCTGTTTCTCTCCCAGCAGCAGCACAGGAGACTCTCACAGCTCCTCAGAAACACCACAAAAACTGCTGACCCTGAAACTATGGAGTAATCTGTGAATTCCAGTGTGTCTCCCTATTTCCCAAAGCGTTGACATTACCTCACAGTGGTTTCTGATTCACAGAGCCTCTCCATCAGTGCCTTTTGGATCTGCTGCAAAGGAAAAAGCATCCTTCTCCATGCTTTGGTATGATAGCTGTAGTATATGGCTCTGGCTGTGTTTCCCTCTCCCTTGATCTTTGTCCATGAGCAGCATGGAGTGGCCTGTGGTACTGTGGTACAGCATCCCAAACAAACACGACTTCTGTGTCCTTTGCCCCCACATCTGGGGACTGGGAGGAGATGTGTGTTCTTGCCACGTACCACTTGCAATGGGGGCTGATTACCACCTCTGGGGCTGTTAATGCTAGGTTTTTGAGTACTTTGAAGTGACTGATCAGCTTGATGTGCTTGCAGTGGGATGAGGTCAAAGTATGATTCTTTGCTTTTCTTTATGTGTATTAAGACCCATTTAATTTGGATGTCTAATTAACACTTTGGAGAAAAAGAGAGATTTGCTGAGAGAGGGACAGTCAACAGACTTGCTTGCAGAAACAGTGATGTCCACATGCACACTTTTTTCAAAAAAATAAAGGAGTTTTTTTGCTGATTCCTCATCCAAACGTGCTGAACTTTTGTTTTTGAATGTGTAGTGGGCAGGGTTAGACTGACTTTGCTCCTCAAGGTGGCCTGTGCCTTTCATGTGCCAGTTGTGGCTACTTCTGACAGAGGAACCCCGAATTGCCTGTGCTGGGGTGATGTCTCCCCATGGTAGTATATTACCTGTCCCTGCAAGGAAGACACTCAAATTCAAGCTGCCATCTTCTTCACAAAATATATTACCTTGCTCAATGGTTTGGTCACTATGAAATCGGGACAGAAATACCATTATGGGTGAATGGGAGTGGCTTTGCTCCCTGCTCATCTTCATTGCTGCAATCCTTCCTCTGCCACAAAGGGGTTTTTTTAACTTTTATGTGTTTATCCCATAAGCTGAAGATAAAAATTTCCTGTTTGTGGGCAAAGAGAACCATGTAAACCATAACAGAAGGATGAGGGTAGAGGGAAAATGTGGCCCCATCAAGGACTGTGCTGGCACCATGAAAAGTAGCAGCCACAGGTTTAGACCTGTCTCTCATAACTCGAGGGAAGCTTTCCATAAACCACTGACACCAGCCCAGCAGCCCCAATATGAGATCAGCCTCACTGGCCTCTGTATAAGCCTAAGCACCATCATGTTATTTTTTTCCCCCCAAAGTTCTTTGGTTTGATGCATTGAAATGTGTTTGTGCCTGTGAAACCCCTGTGCATTTGAATACATGCATGGTGCCGTTTGCAGGACCTTCTGCTCTGCTTGTGTAAGCTGTGCCTCTTGGAGTATGTAGAGAGGGGTACATCAGACCAGGTGGGCATCCACAGTGGGGGGGAGGTACGTGGAGAATAGCCAGGAAATCAGGATGTTTGGACCCAGTGCCAGTTGGGAAAGGCACTTGAAAAGCTTTTTGTTTGTTCTTCATGTTTATATAAATTCATGGCATTTTGCCGGGACTGGTCCGGAGCTGCAAGGCCTGTACAGGCCCTCATGTTTTACTTATGCTTTACTCCTGGGAATGGCCCCAAGTTAAAAATAAACAGCTACTTTGCTTGGGTGAGTAACATAAGCAACATTTGCCCCTTAATCGCAGACTAGGAGACTGCTAAACTGCTAGTTTTGCCTCCTGTTCTCATTCCTTACTGAGTATGTAAATGAGACCTTGAGTCCCACTTGCTCCCTCTCTCACTGAGCTGGAGTTCTCCAGCAAAGCTCCTGAGGAAATAGTTGGAAGGGGAGAGCAGAAGGAGGGTTCTGGACACCCCTCTGGCCAGTAGAGAGGGTGTGTGAGCAAAAGAGAGGAGGGGTTCTCTAGGCTGAGAGGACTCTACATTTCAAGGCTTTTGAAAGTCTCCATCGGGTCCTCCGGGATGGGACTGGGTTGTTATAATCCAGGTGCAAGTAGGTGGATGGTCTCCCCAAACACACTTGGATCAAGTCTTCCAGGCAATGCTTATGCATTGTAAAAAGAAGAAAGACAGGGCAGAATAATTACCCTGGGGCTTTGCTATCCTGTCCATTCTTCTAGTAGGCTTTGCCTTAAAAGCATGGGTTGAGCGTTTGATGTTCAGTGAGGAGCTAATGTGGCCTGCAGACATATACCATATTCATTCCTATACATGGAGGTATAGAGATTATTCAGCTGCATGTTGTTCACATTGGTACTTTCCACCAAGGGGATATGGCACACGTAGGAATATTATCAGTACTTCAGCATTTTTATACCAGTAGTTTCAAATTTCTATTGCGGCTTATGTAGAGAGAGAGAGAGTCAAAGAGACTGATCAACAGGCAGGAAAAAAAAAACTATAAAATCTGGCTTTGCAGTTCACCTGATAAAGGAAATATGTAATGTATAAACCTTGTTTCTCCTCAGATTGATTCGCATTCACATAATGAGGTCCTATTCTCCTGTCCCTTGCACTGTTATTTCCATTAACATCACTTACCTCTGACGTAAACCACTATAAGAAAGTTCAGAGTAATATTTTTCATCTGTAGCAAGAGAGGACACATGTACCCTACCTACGCTAACAAGTCTGAACGACTGGAGAGCATATTTATAAATGTATTTATGAAGATAAAACTCTCCATTCATTGCACTATTGTCACATCTAATAAGCTAAGACAATTGAAATCTGCCTGCATGAGAAAGCGGGGGACACCTAACACTGTTGCAGTGACCTGCACATGGATGGTGCTGCTCTTGCCAGGACTGAGTGGCTGACCCTTTGCTTTGTGAGTGACCTCCTTGACTGTGAACTGGTGCCCTGAGCTCCTTCTCAGTCTGCAGTCAAGAGAGGCTTCTCATGGGCTACCATGAGACATCCGAGTCCCTAAGCAAGGAGTGACCGTGCAACTGAATGCTTTAAAGCTGAACAGTTTGACTCCTTTCACTGCTCGTTGCCCGGTGCACATTATCCAGCGTCTAATATGATTGGACAGATGTGTTCCCTCCCATCATCTTGGTCATGGGAAAAGATGCTATGTCAGCTTTGGGTTAAAAGTCAGCTAAAGCTGGAAGGTCATGGGGAATAGGAGGGCTTCAGGAAGGGCCTCTATGAATGTTTCCACTGGTAGGAGTACACTCACTTCCTATCTTACGTGCACCATCTTCAATCCAGCCGAGATTCACTTGAAAGGGAAGGTAGGCCTAACCCAAACCTGGCTGCAGATGTTTGGAACTGGCCTGCAGTCTGCTCTGGTGTTTCTTTGGGGTTAAGAGCAACGGTTTGTTTCAGTGCCATGATCTTCAGCCTCAGGAGTTTGGGTGCAGACCTGGATCAGCCTTTCCAGCTGTTCAGGTTGTCCCATATCAGACCACCTGCACTTACCCTATCTTTCACCTGAGCTTTAAAAAAGGAAGAGGTTCAAACGGGGACCATGGTGTTTAGTTTTGCATTGCTCTGCCAAACAAGAATATCCTGTTGTTATATGGAATCACTGAAAACTTGAACAGCATCCCTAAAAACTTCCTCCCCTCCCAAAGGTATTTGCTGCTCCTAGCATGTTAATAAGTAGCTACGGACTCCCTCAGCAGAACTGAGGGGTCTTGGCAGAGTGTCTGCAAAGGGCATTTTCTGTAACAAAAGGACTAAACTTTATAGTGGCCTTCCCTATGTCTTGAAGTGAGGTTTGGTCTTTGGATGTAAGTGCTGGGCTGATGAGCATGGAAAATACAACTTGGCTCCCTGTGTTCCTCTGGCAGTGAGCAGGCAGGCATTTTTCTCCTGCCCTGGGGCACCTGAGGGAGATTCTCTGCAGATTCCTATTGTCCTTACTAAGGAGGCATGATTTACAGCGGTGCTGGGTGCCTGCAGGCACTGTCCGCTTCAGGGGCAGTCCCGGTGGCTCAGCACCACTGAGAATCAGGCTGGAGGGTCCCGGCAAGGGCAGGGGCAGGGAGAGCAGGGCAGGGGGTAAGGAGGAGCAACAGTGCTTGCTGACGCTCAAACACAGGTCTTCCGATCGAGGGACCTGCCGCGGCAGGAGGCCTCTTGGCCCCCACGAGTCAAACTGCACAGAATCACAGTTAGTCATCATCATCGTCGTCGTCATCATCGTCATCATCATCGTCGTCGTCGTCGTCATCGTCGTCATCATCGTCGTCGTCATCGTCGTCGTCATCATCGTCTTCAGTATTTATCTTCCCAGAAAGCACATCTTCTATCCAGTCCTCCAGCTCCTCAGCTGTGGGCAGATCATCATCATCTCTGATCTCCATCCAGATGCTGTCAGCCTGTGGGGATAGGTGACGGGGTATTAGTCACCCTCAGAGACACAGGGAAGTGATCAGGTTCACTGCTATTGTGGGGTTAAGGTTGAAACAGAGGTGCAGGGGGGGTGGTGGCATTAGCTCCCTCTGCCACAGCCTGTGGGCAGGATCAGCCACGGTGTCTCTGCCCACACGCTGAGAGTACCACTTGCCCCTGAAGTGCTGTTACTTGTGACTGAGGTGATGGGACTGGTCAATGGGTTTACATGAGTGTGTGGTATTGTTTGCTCTGGGTTAGATGTGTGCCCACTGCCTGTCCCTCTCCTGTGCTGTTTGTACCTGTGAGCAAGATGCACCACCTGATACATTGTCCTCACCCCATCTAGGTGGTTCTGTAGACTCCAACACTACATAAAGAGAGCATAAAGAAACCTGTACCAGCTCCCCTTGCACTGCCCCAGTCCACAGGACGTCACAGTTTTTCTCTCCTTCCTTCTAGAGCCTCTCTAAAACCTCATAACGTGCTGTCAGCAACCCTTCTCCCCAGCCCCTTTTACCATCATCTTTTCCCTAGGATGTTGGACTCCCTAGGATGCTCTGGACTCCTTATGTGTGATAGTTGTTGCTCTTCTTGGAAGAGCCTTTCCTCAGATTGTCTCAACCGTGCTCCAGCTGAAGAATAGTGAAAAATACTTGATGCTCTGGACTACAGATGCTTCCTGCTCTTTCTCTCCAGCTCCTGCATTACTTCCATAAACTGGAGGGGATGGGGAATTTGGTAAGAAGATGCTGTCTAAAATGCACTGAGAAGTTGCTATCTAAATTGTGGCTGTTACTGAGAGACAGGAAGCATAACTTAGATGATCTCTGAGGCCTGGATATGAAAGGCTTTCTTCCTTTGCTTTGCTATAGGTTCCTTGGGTAAATGTCTGGGCACTCCCCGTGAAATAGGATCAGCCTCCTATTTCACAGAGGTGCTGTGAAGTTATCTCACTCAGCGTTTGATGTTGCAAAAGTAAGTACATTTCATATGTCAGAAGATAACTACAAGCTTTTGAAAATGCATCCCACTTCTTTCCCTGTCTGTAGAACCTAATTCTCTTTGTTTTACGACTTGACAAAAAGCCAGAACAATTTCTAATCAAGGAAGGCTGTTTCTCCCTTACAAAATTTTCCTCCTAAAATGCCAACTATAATAAAAAAAGAGCCATGGAGAGGCATGCAGCTCTTGCTTTATGTGAATGATCTTGTCGCCAACCTCAGGACTGTTTGTGCAGCAAAAAGTGACAGCTTTAAATAAAGGGAACAGGAGTGGGCCCACTGCATCTAGAGAAGATGCTGTGAAAAAAAACCCAACAATATTTTGCAGTGTGTCATGGCCCTGGTCCTGAGCCACTGAGACGTGATGGGCCAGTGGGGGCCACTAGGGACCCTGGTGTTTGTATTGGCAGGTTTTTAGAGAAGCGATGGGGTCGCAGGGGTTATGTCCACTGAAGCCAACAGTAGTGTTTATTTTTACTCCATTTCATACCTGTGTAACTTGGCTGAGTGCAGTGATGTAACACTGAAATAACGAAACGAGCTAAGTGTTTATTTTAGATACCACCTGCCAAACTAGAACTTTCTTAAATATCTCTTGAGGAATATAAAACAGACTTAGGAGGAATGAAATAAAAGCTGCAAATAATATAGTAAACAAGCTGAAACATTTACTATATCAAAGTTAGGTAGTGCATGAGTTTTTACAGGCCTCTGAGTGACCACTGCATAATAAGGCATATGTTCCTGCCTAATACTTCTTTCTGTATGACTCTGTTACCACTGACAGTCCTACTTCCATGAACTTCCATTAATAGCTGTTTAATACAGCTTTGATATGACTTAAACATGGCCAGCTGTGGTAATTATAATGAAGAGAGATACTGCAGGTGAGAAATAAAGGCAAAAGACTGTAAGACTTGGGCTATGCTTCTGGCTTGTCCATTTCTCTCATGATTTCAGGTGACAGATGCTATCTTGGACCTCTTCCCTTTTGTCTCTTTCACCTGTTCTCCTAACAACTTAAGCCACTGGATCCCTGTTCTCTAGGTCTCTCCCATGGTCTGACGGATGCTGCTTTCTTACAGGTAAAGCACTGCTCATATCCAGCCACAGCTGCATCTATTCCACGATTCCCAAGTCAGCCTATGCACTTCCATCTCCATCCCCTCAATGGGATAGGCTAGATCCAGGGTCTCCACTTTCTTCATAACACCATTTCTTTGCCTTCCTGATCATATTTCCTGGTCTCGCAACCTTCGTTATAACAGGAGGCACAATTGTCTAGTACACCCTTGCTGTCTCTCTTTTTCTGGGGAGGCACAGGAGAGAGAGTATGACAGCCCAGAAGTAATGGTGGCAGCCCAAAAGCAGTGTCCAGCCCTAGCCAGTTGTCCCAACTTGAAGTCCCTCTCTGCTCTCTTCTAATGAGATATCAGGTTCTCATGCAGCTGGAACTTCAAAGACGAAGAAGTCAAGCACCAAATTATGAACACTTCTGCAGTGGCGATATTTCTGCTTCCAGAGGCACTGGCTCATTTTAAAGAGGTCAAAACATTCAGCATTTAACCATCAAAAATAAACTACAGTAATAAGCAAGCCAGGTTGGAGTACACTATGTTACATGCTCTTTGATGGTCTTGGCTGTTATTGTCAGAAAGAGGAAAAAAGGTTTCTCTCTGTAGTTATGTCAGGGCTGTGATGCCCCTTACATTGCACTTAGAAGTTCTCCTCAGATCTCTGCTGGTAGAGGTCATTTGGGGTCCCTCTCCCACTTGCCTTAAAATCTCACATTGTGCAGGCAACCTGACATCAGTCCAATGGCTTGAAGGCAACCACAGTGAAACCAGTAGCTGCTAGAAAGCTGGCCGATAGCACAGCTGTGGATGTTGTGGGTGCCACCACCACAACAGCCATGTCAAGGCATCACCTGCCTGTGCAGTTCTCCATCTGCAGCACTGCCAGCTGTGGGACAGCGTAGAAACCCTTCACTGCCACCAGATGTAGGGTGGACACATCTGTTCTTCCCAGCCAAATCCCTTCAGCATCACCTGCACAGCGGTTGTTGAGAAGGACAGAGGTCGAATGAACCTCAGTCTACCCCCTTTGCCTCAGCAGGATCACTCCTTGACCAGTTTGTCATATTCTTATTATGTGTATTTATTTGGTTTTTTTTTCAAGCAGTGCAGTTTCTTCCTATCATCTATTGGAGACCATCTTTCCCTCCCACATTCAAGCTGGGTCATTCTGCTTCTGTTGCAAAAACACCCTCCTTTTCTCCTCCCCTACGCACAGCTTGCTTTCCTCCCCCTACACACACACTTTTCCCCATGAACCCACCCAGTTTCAGTCAGACCAGGGCACAATGCTGCCTGCTACAGGTTGGGATGGAAATATGAGACCTTGAAAATAAAACCAGGCAAAGTCTTGAAGCTCAGTAGATGTGGTTTATGTGTGACTTGGCAGCAGAGACACACTCAGACCAAAGCCCTGAACTCTGACATCAGAGGTGTTATGAACCCAGCTATATGTGGGAATGGTGAGGTCTCTACATGTTTTCTCTGGGGAAAAGGCCTGGTCTACCTGCACTTAACAGCAGAAATCCCACAGATTCCAGCACACCTCAGACCCTGTTCTTTCCAGCACTCTAATCTTGGGATTGCTGGATTTTCTGGGTACATGCTACTTACGTCTGTGACATTCACCACCCCGATCTGTGGTCTGAACAGGTCGATCTTGAAGGTCTTCTCCCAGTAAGTGATCAGCTGCAGGAGTGAGAAACAAAGCTCAGACAAGGATGTTTGCTATAACCTCTTGCATTCATTCAGCCAGCTGGGCTGTGGTGTAGGGAACGTGCATCAATGGGAGAGAAAAGAGGTGGAACTCAGCTTGGGCCACCTCACATGGCAAAGGAAGTGCTAGCTCTGGGAATGTTCCCAAGACACCACCTTCATGGGAAGCCGACTCAAACAAGCAGCTCTTAGGTATCCCTGTAGTCTGGTTTCCTGTCCTTTATATCTTGTGCTTGTGCTGGGGCAATTCCTGTGCTTGTGCACACACCCACACACCCCCCCATCCATGAATTAAACCAAGAAAGCAAGGATCCCTTGCCACTCACCAGAGGAAAGTCGTCGGGGTCAATCCATACAATGCTTAGGTCAGGATTATCGGTGTTGTCCCTAGCAACCTGCTTCAGGATTTCCAGGAACTCAAAACCATCTGAAATGACACATGAACTGCTGCAGCCCTCTCCTGCAAATGTGCA
The DNA here is from genome assembly GCA_033558185.1 of Dromococcyx pavoninus. Lineage (NCBI taxonomy): Eukaryota > Metazoa > Chordata > Aves > Cuculiformes > Neomorphidae > Dromococcyx > Dromococcyx pavoninus. The sequence goes on from JAUMJL010000483.1 coordinate 2,115,312, forward strand.
GGCACTTTTTGCTTGCGGGGTTTTCAACTTCCCTCACTCTCTCTACGCACACAGGAGTTGTTTATAGTTCTCATTAAAATGCTGTCTCCCAGCTCTTTCTTCTGATAATAATGCTTTTAATTTGGAGCATCCTCCCCGGATACTGAAATTAGTTACAGATGAATTAAGTCTTGTAATCCTTCCATGGAATGGAACAATGTCAGTATTTTCTTGTGGCAAGGGAGGAACTGAGCCCCTGAGAGGCTGAAGCTTTTTAGCACACTGATTGCACTGAGAAGTTTTGATGCCATGGCTTTTCAGGAGCTCATGCCCACGGGTTACCCGCATGCTCATCACCCATGCAGCCCTCAGCACTTTCCCAAAGCCACACAGCAAGGAGAACACAGAGTTACAGAGCAAATCCTGGTGCTGGGGTAGAGTGGATGATTTTTTTTTCCCGTCCATGCATTTATATTCAGAAATTGAATTCTAGCTAGAACACTCACCAGTGTAAACACCCAGAAGTATCCCAGCTCCCCACCCTGGCAAGCTGGGGCTCTCCATCCCAGTCAGAGCATGTGGCTCCACAATGAAAACAAAGGACATGAAACTACACTGTCTTGAGAGACAGAGTCACACAAGGAGGACAACAGCCTCCTACCTGGGTCATCTTCTTCGGCAAAGGCCACAATGTGAATTCCATCCATGTCATCCTCCTGGAAAAAACAAAACTATTATTGATGGGCCAGGGAGGAATGACAGAGTTCAGGCAGTTGCTGGAGTTGAGGAGTGGTGGGATACCTTCAAATGAACAAGACACTTGCAAAGGGAGGCTTAACTGCAGCCTACTGGGACATCAGAAGTGGGAGCTGAGGTGAGGCTGAGTCATTGAGGCATTAGGGACTGAAGTGGGTAGTTTGGATAGTATTGCTGAAACCTTACATCTGAAAAAGAGGTGGTCATCATAATGGCAAGGGCAAGGGAGCTTCTGATGGTGCAGGGCAAAACCTTGCCTGCAGAGAAAGCCAGGGGCGCTTTAGCATAGGAATATGGGCTCACTGTCCATGCCCAAGGCAGCCTACCCTCACAAATTTACAGCTGCCAGGGGATGATTTGTAGGGAAAAAAATATCTTCCACCATAGTCAGACCCCAAACATGTTCTGTCGGGGCCAGAAAAGGAGGTGTTGTTCCTCGTGACATAAGACACAAGGTGGCTGATTTGGGTGCTTTTCGGGAGGTGAAGGGTCTCTGCTCTTAGCTGACGGTGTCCATGAACAGCAAGGGAAATCGAGTGGGAGGCTCATTTTGAGGCTTTAGTAAGAGGGGGATGGAAATGACAGGCTGGTGAACTGCTTTTTTCTATAAGGCATGTGAGTAATGGATAATGATATTGGTAAAGGCCAATGGATCTGCCGGCCAGTTCATCATCCACCTGCTATGAATGTCATCTCTGAATTATCCCACGGATTGGCTTCGCCTTCCTCACTCGCTGCTGGTCCCAGTTTCTATTTCAATTGGTTTTAATGCAAGAAAAAATTCCCATCTAAATGCTAATTTCTTTTCCCTTCTGAGCCCAGAGGTGACAAAGCCACCATCAAAAACTGAAAGGAAAAAAAAAACCTGAAAGATTAAGTGGAAAACATTATCTTTAAAAACAATAGCGGATGCTGGGCTTTTGCTGGCTTCTTCAGGGAATATGTTTTCACAAGGGCATTCTAGGCAGATTTAATTGGGATTCTGACCACTTACAGCTGGCAAAATCTACACTGTTGCTTTTCCTCCATATTTGTGAGCAGCATTGTCAGACAGCAAAATTAACAAAAACAACCAAGATATATAATTATATATAGTATAGCCCCATTCTGACCTCCAAGGCAGCAGACAAAACTGGAGTAACTCCTGTGAAGGCATTGGAGATGTTCTGAACTTGCAGTGAGATCAGAATCCAGCCTGTTGTGTCCTGTAGGTAAGAGTCCCTTGCTGGTAGCAGAGGCAAGCTATCACGCCTAAGTGACTCATAACTCCTGCTTCAGTTTTATTACCTCTTGCCTTGTTGTATTAAAGACTCCCAAGGTTTTGGGTGCTTTGGAGTCCTGCAGTGCTTCATGTTATACAGCCAATGCAGGAGGCAAATGAATGCTGTTAAGAATGTGTCAAGACTTTTAGAGGAATGACTGCACCTTCCCTTTGTAAAGCACCTATTCAGATTTGGTTTTCAGCATTCAGCTGGCACTTGAAGGTCCCTGACTGGCAATTAACATCATAATCATTCACAGCAAGGGGGTAAATTGACAGACATTATTTTCTTTCATTTTTACCCTTCTCCTTTTCCCCATACTTGTAAACTGTGAGAATCCTCTGTATGTGATCAGTGCCAAACCACTGGTTAGTTCTTCACAATTACTGACTTGCAGCTTGCTCACACCATGAGAACTGCAGTCAGCACATGGTTTGCTCCATAATCTATATAATTAACTGAACTGCCTGCTCTCGCTTTCATTTTGAATTGTACAACTGCTCTGGTACAATTCCCATGAGTCATCCGTGTGGTACAACCTCCATAGCTCTCCCAGTGAGTAGTCCACTGAAGTCACCCAATCACCAGCACTGATTCCATATAAGACAGAGCATCCTTGGGAAATATGCTCTCCATGGCCACTACAGAGGCTCAGCACCCACTTGGCACACCTGTTTAGCTTTCCCTATGCTCTCCATGGAGCAAACAGGACCCAGCTCAGGTGAACACCACTGTTGACCAAAGCATTTGAGCACGTTGTTTGAACCCAGGCACTAGGCATCATAGCCAAGGCTTTCACTTCTTCCCAGAAGAAGGAAAGTAGCTTTGCAAGGAAAGGAAAACGTTTTGCCCAGCCAGAGGCTAAGGCTTTTGAGCAGTTCTTCCTTATTGGAAGCTATCAGGGAAACAAGGATCCCCACCAAGCTTGCTTACCCATGTCTCAAACATGTCCTCTGGGCGCAGCTTCCGCAAAGTGGCCCTGAAAGGAAGACAGAAACACTCTTTGAGGATGCATCCAGCATTGTCACACTTGACGCTGCTGGTGTCATGGAAAAGGTCACAGTGGCACATTTGGTTGGTGACTGGAGTCAGTGCCATCGGCCACCACATTTTGAATGCAAGCACGGGGGCACAGTAGGTCAACTCATGCTTTTATTTATGGTGATGAAACTCTGTCCTTGTCTCCACTGGAGTCACTGCAGCTACTATTTGTGTTTGGGAAGATGAGATGCCTCTCTGTGCTGGGATACATTGGTGAATTATTCCCACACATGGCAGATTGTTCTGTCCACACTGAAAGTATAAGGTGACACATTCACTTGTGTGCTGCAGTCACTGGGCTGGTCACACTTTTTTTCCCTACTGGGCTTTGTTCCCCTTTCCTCCTGGTTTTACCATAAGATAATTCTGCAACAAAGATCCTTCCCAAACTCTGCTGAAGCAAAGATGACTGAATAACCTTTGGCAAGAAAATGTAAACTGTAAGACTGCCTAAAGCAATTTTTTTGAGAAGTATTTAAAATAGGACAAAAAGAAAAAAAAGGTTTTATGTTTTCCATAGCAGGAAGCCTGTCAGAGATCCTGTCAGGCTGAGAGGTGATGGGCATTCGGGAGTTCAGGGGGGATTCTCAGCAAAGCAGGTGTCCCAGGAGCTATCACAAAGAGAAGTGTTGGTTGATGAAGTCCTGGAACAGATTGGTAAAGGGAGAAGGAACACATTGCCAGGAGAGCTGGCATCAATGAGATGTGTGACCTGTTGCTTCAGTTTGCCTTGCTACCAGAGCAGTAGAAACATGTTACACTTTTCAGAGGTTCCTAAAGCACCTGAGGAGCCACAGAGCTCGAAGGATGGCTTCCTTATGGGCATAATGCTACCAGAAAAAGTAGAGTTAACAGACTTTGGAAGGAACATGATGTGACAGAAAAGAGACACATGGCCTTTAAGAGGAAACTTATGGTCACAGACCTGCTGGAGTTCCCAGAGCAAGTCAACGAGTGGATGAAGGTATGCTGGTCAATGCAGTGAACTGCGTTCAGAGGACCATTGGACAAGGTTCTTTACTAAAGGCTCTCAGAGAAACTAAGCTGCAATCAGATCAGAGGAGAGGTCCTCCTCTGGTTTAAAGACATTGGAATATGACCAGCAGGTCAAGGAAGGTAATTCTGCCCCTCTACCCTGCTCTGATGAGACCACACCTGGAATCCTGTGTCCTGCTCTGGAGCCCTCAGCACAGGAGAGACCTGGACCTGCTTGTCCAGAGCTTGTCCAGAGCAGGGCCACAAAAATGATCAAAGGTCTCCACTATGAAAAGAGGCTGAGAGAGTTTGGGTTGTTCAGCTTGGAGAAGACTCCAAGGAGACCTTATTGAGGCCTTTCAATACTTAAAGGGGGCTTAAAAGAAAGACAGGGAAAAACTTTTTAGCAGGGCCTATAGCAATAGGACAAGGGGTAACGGTTTTAAACTAAAAGAGGGGAGGTTTAAATTAGTAATTAGGAAGAATTTTTTTTACACTGAGGGTGTCGAAACACTGGAACAGGTTGCCCAGAGAGGTGGTGGATGCCCCATCCCTGGAAACTTTCAAGGTCAGGTTGGATGGGTCTCTGAGTAACCGACTGAGTTGAAGGTGTCCCTCCTCACTGCAGGGAGGTTGGACTCGATGATCTTCATGGTCCCTTCCAACCCAAACCATTCTATGAATGGGGACAAATAACCAGTTTTCACACCAGAGTGAATTAACCAATTAAGATTCATAGTATATCCTTTGGCATGATCATATGCATAACACATTCTCACATAGCCTGAAAAAGAGGGGAAATAGGAATATGGTAGCATTTGCTTATCATATCCAATTATTCAGATGCCTGACACCAGGCCTGACTATGAGGAGATACAGAGGGATCTCCTGGGACCTAAGCATCTGCATGACAGATAGACATACAGGAAGAAACACACTTGCAGAAAATGAACCCTGATTATACAGGTGTAACAATGGGTTCTAAACTAGTTATAATTAATTATTGCCTTTCAGGAAGGAGGCCCAGGTGCCACAAATTGAGAAAGCATGGGCTCCAAAGGTAAAAGACAAGAAGGTTACAAACAGGTGATGACTAAAGAGTGAAACACATCATACTATTAGTGTAGGTAACCACACTACACACCTCCACAGTGAATGCATTTGTGGTTCTGGTTATCTCATCAGAGAAATTATATGGGACAACTGAAAAAGGGATATAGAAACATCACAGTCACCAGCAAAGTTATGGAATGACCTCTGTTTGGTGGAGATTAAATAGATGAGGACTCCTTACATTGTAAAAGAGGTGAGTGAAGAGGGTATTGGTAAGGGGTCTGAAAAATTGTGAGTGGTAAACAAAACTGAAACAGGGAATGCCTAGTTATTGTTCCTTTTAGCATAAGAGCTAGTAGGCATACAGTAAAGTCATTAGGTAATGGATATAAACTGAACAAATAGGAATGCTCTTTTGATTCAATGAATAATTCAGGTGCTGAACTCATTACAATTGGATGTTTTCTTCATCAAAATAGAAATTAGGTAAAAAATTACTATAGAAACTAAAGAAATAGAATCATAGCATCACAGAATTACCCGAACTGGAAGGGGCCCAAAAAGAACATCAAAACCAACTCCTATCCCTACATAGGACACTCCCAACACTCACACCATGTGACTGAGGGCATTGATCAAATGCTTCTTGAATGCTGGCAGACTCAGTGCCCTGACTGCTTCCCTGGGGAGCTGCTCCAGTGTTCCAACCACCCACTGGGTGAAGAACGTCTTCCTAATTTCCAATCTAACCTTGCCCTGGTACATCTTCCTGCCATTACCTCTAGTCCTATCACAGCTTGCATTAAGCAATTAAGCACAAGATCAGGGATACTATTTTTGACCCAGCAAGTCTACTCACTGCTGATTGTCAGAAACCTGAGAAACTCTTGGAGAAAATAAACTCAGTGAGAAGGATCTGATCACATCCACTTGTACTGATTGCTGCAGTTACTCGAGATTTACTCTGTTTACTCCCCAATGCTGGAGGGAATGGGATAAATGAGATTTAGGTGAGTAAGAGGAAGCAGAATTCAGGCCCATGTCACTACCCCACAATTACAGAGAACTTGGCTTTGGAGAGGAAGGGGGTATCCCAGCATTTTGTGTGTAGAACAGGCATAAACACAGAGACCTCCTGCTGCAGGCAGAGGAAGTACCACATAATTTGTATTTGTTCAACCGAGAGCAAAACCTGGGCTGAGGCTGAGAGTCACGCTCCATAGACAGTACCCCCAGGGGACACCTATGCTGTGTGACCTTGAACAAGTCACCCACTGTGCTGAACCCTGGCTTTCTGACCTGCTCCAGAGGTGATGAACTTGCCCACCCCTTCCTGCAGCTGCCCAGGGAAGCATCAGCCGGAAAGCAATGTACAGGCTCCTCCTGGACACCTGCTTCAACTCCTGTCTCAAGGTTGTGGTGAAAGCTCAGCAAATCCCAATTCCTGTGCAGGGCTGAAGGAAGAGGTGGTGAAGCCTCCCTGGGCACAGCAATGGGGAGCCCTTTTTTGGAAAAGATGTTTAAAATGTGCCAAAGTGCCTGGGTAGTGCTGAGCACTGGGAGCTTTCTCCAGTGATGTGGCAGGGCTCCTTCTGGGGGCTGGAGAGGTGGTACTGGGGCTTTGCCTCTCAGCAGAGGCAGAGCCCATGCCTGTCAGCTGGGGTGAAGTGATAAAGTCTGCTGTGTGAGAGAGAGGTGAGTCCTCCTTTACACCTTCCTGCAGAGAAGACCCTGCTGTGTTGTCCACAGGGAATGAGCAAACAACAGATGCTGAGATTGCTTCATTCTTCTCTACAAGCTTGATCATCACCTTATCTAATTCCACTTCCAGCCTTTGGTATTAGGTCCTTTGCAGGAGAAGAACTTCTGCTCCGAGAGACTCATCATTAACTACTAAGAACATATCACTATCACCCCAGGGTTTTTCCTGTGCTGTGGCAGCACCTTGGCAGGTTTAGGATTTCAGGGGTATGATTTCATGAAACTTCTTTTAATTCCTTTCTGAGCCTCGACACTTGCAAAATAAATGGCCCAGCCTTTCTCTCCTACCAAGAACTGCATAACATCTTGAAATATGTAAGACTTGAGGGGTTTCCACTGCAATTTTGTGCTGGTGGAGAGTTTGCCTTATTAGGCTAGTAATTAGCTGACTGCATTTAATCAGCCTTCTGAGGCTGCTGCCTGAGAGAAAGAGCTTGGGGATAAAAAGATGGGAAGAACTGAAGTCAGAAAGTCCAAGAGGTCAACAAAGTGACCTGGGAGACAGAGGACCCCTTCATACTTCAGAAAGAAGCAGAGATCTCTTTTCAAGTCTGGTAACTTGCAGATTCTGGAGATGATTTCCCACGTCTCTGTGTATGGACACAAGCCTCCAGCTCAGCTGGAGTGGTCCTCTAACAGTATTGTTGGCCCTGTTTTCTTGAACTCTTTTCTGCTCCCTTGAATGCCTGCTGAGAAATGTGGTTCCAGGAGCAGCAGATAGCCTGTGTGATCATCCTGTGCTGTATTTTAAGGCTGTAAAAACACAGCACCTCATAGTTGGTTGTGCCCTTACATTTAACCCTGTGCTTTTACGTGGGATCAGCCTTTCCAGATGCTTCCAGACTGTTGGTGGCTGAGTCCCTAATAAACCTGACCGCAGCAAGCACGGAGCATCCACACCTTCCTCTGAGTTGATCAAACACTATAGGTGCTCAGCACCTTGGCCACATGAGGCCCAACACAGCCATAACAGCAGTGGCTTCCTCCCTGTGCCCATGGTCAGCAGGAGCCTCTCAGTCAATCACTGTTCCTCTGAGCTTGGTCTAAGCTCAGACCCTGCCTACAGATGTATCTGACATCATTAGAGGGACATTCATATTAGTAAGGTTGTTTTGGGGAAGGAGGGGATTGGACAGAATTTGGATTTGGCTTGAGAGGCCTTGAAGAAGATCATCTTCTGTAGAGACCTAAATTAAAAGCATGGGCAAGTAGGGCAAGGGTTCTGCTCTCCTCTGCCTGCACTGTTCCCTTGCTCTTTGAGGTAGGACTAACCAGGGAGAAGGAGGAAGGAAGCTGTGTTGTCACAGCCCCATGGTGGTGAGCTCTGATTGTGACACAGATACTTGCACATCTGGGAGTGGGAAAAGACTACCCAAAATTTGAAACCTGGGTCAGCACATCACCAAAAAGCGGTCGTCCTAATTTTTACGGAGAGGGAATCCCTAGAGGGACAAGCCTGTGATAACAGACACATTTACCTGCTTTCCATGGCCAGGAGCATCCTGTGCTCTACATACCTTTTGTGCTCCTTCACAAACTCAACCAACTCTTCTTCTGTGTAGGGCTTATCAGGGATGTGAACAGGCTCATCCATAAATGGTTCATAGAAGTCCACCTCATTCATCTTCAGACCTAGCTTCTTGGCAACCTGTTGCAGTGCAGATGGTCAGAGGTGAATGAGCCTGATGTGCCTCTGCCTACCCAGAGTCTCTCCCAGTGGCAGAGCAGAGGTCAAGGTGCTTGCTCTCTTTCACAGTATGTATTCTTAGGTGTTGCCACAAAATATGATCGGATCTTTCCTTGGCAGAGACCACTCATGATCTCTACATGGTCTCAAGCACTGGGGCAGAGCAAGGCCAGAGTCAAGGTTCAGCAAACCTAAAGGGGCTGTTTTCCAAACCCAGATCATGACCTATCTCCACTCTGCAGAAATGGCCTTTTATTTTATGACAGGGCCCAATCCACAAGCAGGCCCCAATATCACAAAGTACAGGAACACCGACAACAAGGGAGTGGAGCCAGATATTAAATCTGGGAACATCCTGAGCTTGTGGAAAACAGGTGGTGGAGTCTGTGAGCTGCCACAGTGACATCCATGGATGCTTACCCCTTTGTCAAAGGTGGCAAAGAACTTGATGTATGGCTGGAAGTGTTCGGCGGCTTCTTCAAATGCCTTGTAATCTGGAAGGAAAAAAGGGGAATGAAGAAAAGATTTCACAGACAGCTGGCCACACTCTGATCAGCAAAGAAGGCATCAGGGAAGAGCAAATATAAATTATTGCAAAATACATCAGATGATGGCACTATGTTTCTTCCACCCTTACAGAATTTACAAGGAAGAACCGTTTCATGTGGAGTGAGCAGGACACACATCATACAGCCCCACAGTGCTCAGGAAAACTACAGAACCTGGCACACCATGTTTAACTGGGGCTGAAATAGTGAGCCTTGCAAAGCAGATCCAGGAACAACTCCAGCCTGTTGACAAGGGTGTTTGCAGCTGCCCTCTTGCACAAGCAGTAGTGCAGCCTGGGAAATACATGGAGTTGTTCCAGTAATAATGATTGTTGCTGTTCCCTAAATATTCACCAAGCTCAATTAGGCACGCACTTCATGCTGCAGGAGGAGGCAGCATGAATGAATGAAGTATGATTTTACTGTTACTGGTATCAGATCCTCAGCTGTGGTCAGGAAGGGTGCTCTCTGCCTGGAGGGAGCTGTTTGGAACAGGTATTTCCCACCTTTCCCCAAAATACTTGTTAATGAACAGCCCAAGCTGCCCTAAAACTCATTTTGAATGGAGAAGTGAGTGACTGTTGTGGTGCAGCAGACCTGGTGATATGTTGCTCGTTCAGGCAGGAATACCTGTCTTTTTTGCAAGTGTGAAGTGCAAACTGCCAGCAGCACACAGTGAGCAGGAGGAGTGCTTGGGGCTGGCAGACGAGGCTGCTGGGAGTTTCTGGGGAGAGACCCAATTGAGGGTTTCTCAAGGCTTATGAATGCTGATGGTTTTGCTTACAATGGTCCCCATAGGACCAGCCTCTTCTCAGTCTTGGGGTCCAGTGAGGAGAAATAGTTCAGTGCCCCTGCCAGGCTGCCCTAAGGCATCCTGCTTATTGCTGCTTTTTGTTTTTCATGATAGTATTTGATGTCTGTCCCTCTCCATTTATTCCACCCCTCCCTCTTAGTTTACTTAACCTTTTGTGCTTACTGATCGTAAGAGGGGAAGCTTTGCTCCCTTTAGGTTCTCACTCAGTGTAACTAATCTCAGCTGCTTTTGGGTGAGATAGACTTAAGTTCACTTCAGGTGATCCTGGATTGTTGCCCCCTTCTCCTGCCAGCAGGTGTCTTGCAGATTGGTCACTCCTAGTGGTGTAGGAATGGGCTCGTGCGTAGCAACAGCAGAAACTTGCCTGCAACCCCACCTTATCCTCCAGCAACTTTGGTGCTGTCACAGTCTGCCATATGCCCCTAACACCCTTAATGTTCATGCAGAAGAACCAATGCCTGACTGCAGCACCCCCAGCAAGGCTCCAAGCCCCATGAGCAACATATTCATCTTACGTTCAGAGTCTTCTCCTTTGAAGTAGCCGATGAGTTTGATCTCGTCGTCAATTTGGTCAAAGGCCTGAAGCTCCAGCTTGTTGTTTATGATCTCCACAGGGTCTTCCAGCAGCTGCCATGACAAATGCATTTGATAACGCAATGATTTGCAGTACCAACCTGTGCCTGGCAGCGTTTGTCATTAGCAGCCTAAGTGAGGAAGAAGAGGTCACCCAGTTCTCTGCTGCTGGAAAACCTACTTGGTGTTCTCTGCCTTAATGTGTGGGAGATGCAGGTTACCTTCAGAGGAAGCCATTAGTACATTCACTGAATAGGTTGAAGCATCAAGAGGGAAACTGAGAGAGGCCTGGGTAACCCAAATATATGCTGAGGGACGTGTTGTGCTGAGAGATAAGGAGTAGAAATTGCAGTTGGCGTTAGTAAGGCTGAGAAAAAGCGAGAACAGTTGAAAGGGGCTGGTATGGGGACTGAACTTCTGTGAATGATGGGTATATTTGTTTTCAAGTGTCATTTGCTAGAAGAGGTCATTGCAAAGAACTTACTTTGGGAAAACATTTAAACTGGCATGCTAGAGGGTGGCCAAACAATGTTTTGGAGCAGTGGAAAGTCTGGATATGAATTTTCCTGGCTGATCCTCCTATGCATAATGGGTTAAACCCATGCTTTGGCCCCAGACATGTCACAGTGTTGGTAAGGAAGCTTGGAAGACCTATCTCTCAGTGTCAGCCCAAATTTTGTTTCTGTTTTAACTAGCCACTGCTAGTGAAAAGATTTGGTCTAAATATTTTTCGCAGAAATACCAGTGTAAATCAGGTGTGGTTTCACCAAAAAGCCCCTGCAGCCAGGCCACTGTACAGCCTACAGAAGATCAGAGGATCTCTAGGTTTGTTTTCCTTTGAGATCAGGCTGCTGAGGCACTAGAATTGTGTTTGTTCTTATTCTTATTTCCTTGCTTTGCTGGATATTTTCCCTCTTGAGTGCAAAACATGCAAACAGATCTCCTTGCTCTCTTCCTTTGTTCACGGAACAGTTGCCTGCTTCTGTCCCTGAAGCCACTTATGCGTGTTTTGGCCACAGTACCTGATTCATGCAACCACAAACACATTTCCATAGGACATCTGAGGCCCTAGGGAGCTGTTTTGCTTCCCTGGCTATGTCTTTCACCACTGACACTCCTGCACTGCAAGTGACAGTTTAGGCTGAGGTCCTGCCACCCTAGAAAGCAAACCCTGCCAGCTCCACTGCCCGCCTTACCTCCATTACCTGCATTATTGCACAGCTGCTCGTAAAGGGAGCCTCATTTCAAAGGAAAGCCAAGCCACTGCAAAATGTTTGCACTACAAAGCAAAGATCATGTTTTTGGGCTGTTGGTATAAAATGTAAAGAAAGAGAAGTGCAACACATTCATGAGAAAGTCAGCATCTTTTCTGCATTTAGGTGCAAGGGTGAGTACATAGTTATGCCCGTGCACAATACGTCTCAAGAGCACCAGGTCCTAGGCTCTTCTCTAACTCATGGCAGTGTAATTTGGTTGTTTGTGCTGTTGTGTCTAGAAATGGGCAAATAGTTTGCAGATTATTATTTTTTTAATAAATTGAGATCTTTTTAGTTGCTTTATTAGAATGCTACTTCTTTATTTTTGAAATATATACTTTGTTTTTGAAAATAACTCTTCTTTTAAAAAAAAGAGTGAAAGATTTTGCAAATGGCAGAGTGTTTGCACACCATCTTGCTAACTGGGATGGGTGACTAGCAGTTAGTTATGTGGCATTGGTCCTTGCTTCCAATCAAATATTCCACAAACGGAAAAGACAACAGAATGCCTTCAAAATATAGGTGGTGGCATATAAAGGTACTGGCTTTCCTGGGATCACATGGTCAGACAAGGATCTGGGAAGCTGGCAAATGTCATCTCTATCAGTGTATAGAAAACAGGGATGGAATTTCAAATAAAGATAAACCAGTGTGTTTTAGCAAAGCGAGTAATTGCAGGGTCTTCTCTGAGAGGCTTTATCTAGCTCAGAGCTTATCTGTGCTTACATCCAAGAGGAATTCCACCAAGACATCTGCAGACAGTTCCCCATCAAATTCAATCAACTGCTCCTCCTTAAAGACATAGAGACTTCCCTCTTCAACCAAGCCTGAAAGAAGGAAGCAGAAAACACCATGTGGTCAACATATCGTACTACAGAGCATCTTGCTTGCTATTCCAGCAACACTTCCTGGGAAAATGCAAGTTCATTGTGTTGGTCCAGTTAAAACAACCCAAGCGATCTCCTGACTGATATTTCACAACACAAGGAATAGATCTCGGCCAGAACTTGTGCCAGCTTCTTCCCAAATGCTGAACTTTTTGTTCAGGACACAGTTTGGCCTCAGTTGGAAAAAAGCTGCACCTGAAGCTTGCTTCGGCTTGACTGTCTGTATTACAGTAAATAGTACTGGGCTCTAACTGACATTCCAAATTTGAACAACATGACACTAGATGGAAAACAGATTTTGATTTGGGCTCTGTTCAGTCCAGAGGAGGCTGAACTATGTGAACATAACCAGTGAGCTGGAAGCCAAAGTGGGCTTCAAACTCTCTGCAGCTTAGTTAGCCTTGGCAAAAGGGTTAGAAACCTATGGTAGAGATGCCATAGATGTCAGGCTGGCAGATTTGAATGGTATATCTCTGGACTGAGAGCTGGGTGCCACAGTGTCTCAGCTGAGGCTCCAAAATCAGCAGCACTAAGCTCCTGCAATGCATGATGGCAGGGTACTGCTGGTCAAGGTGGTTGGTAGTTTGTTCCTTCTTGGAGAGGCAGAAGCTCTCAGCTTTAGTTTAGCTTCTACCAGCACACTTATCCTCTAATTTAGGAAAGACAATTACAGTCCAGTATATGGTCCAGTATGCTTAAACAGTGTGACCTTATTTCTAGTAGTATGTGCCGTTGTATTTATGTGCCATAGTGTTCTCATATTCCTTTGTGGACTCAAACATGAAGGAATTGCCAGCTCCTGGAAGGTAGCTGTTTCCAGGCGTGGACAATGCAGCAGCCTTCCACCTTTACAGTAGGTTTCTTCTGCTCTGGAGAAAAGTCAGGAAGGGTTGGCATCCGGTTGCCAAACTACTGCAGGGTTATGGCTCCCCCATTAGTGGTGGCAGTTGACTCTGCCATAGTGCTGGTGACATCTGGGGCCTGTGTAAAGTCCCCATGGGTTTTGGTTCTGCACTGCTGTGCCAGGAAGAGGATGGAGTTACTCTATGACACCTAATTATAGTTTCTGCTCAGCAAGCTGTGAGCTTCCACCCTGTCATGGCATGAATTTGTTTTCTTTTTAGCTTGGTTTTGGTTTGGTTTGGTGCTCTCAGCACTCCAGGAAGCTTTTTGCTGGAAAGGTATCAGTTCACCTCTCTCATCCTTGTCCCTCAACTTGATCCTACCCATGCTGGGGTGGATGGGAGGTCAGTCTGCAACTGCCACCATCACCCTCCTCATCTTGGTAGCAAGGATTTGTCTGTCCTGTCCAGGACTGCCTGTTGGGCATCACTCCCATACTGTCGACAAGCAATTCCAGAGATTTCAGACATGAGACTCACCTAGCTTTTTGGCAAGTTTGGCATCCTTCTTGGAGTCCACCATCGCAAAGCCAATGCTCCTGGGCTCCAGGACCTGAGCTGCCAGCTGTGGGAGGAACAAGAAAACCCAATGTTAGCAGCATTAACACCACAGGGTAGCTGAAGGTGAGCATGCCCTGCTAACCTGGCACAACAAACACAAATGACCCATATTCTGCTTTCAGGCAGCACCAATGGGTGGGATGCATCACATGCTGCCTCTCTACTGAGATTACGCTGCCCACGGGTCACAAGGGTTGGATTTCTTCCCACTGTGTCGCAGCACCGAGTTTGCTGGTGATACCACACGCTGCTAACTGGTGTTTGACACTTGAGCATCAGGAGAGGGCTCCTGCCGAATTCGGGACACAAAAACCACCTCCTTCCTTGGGCCTGGTGGCCTCCCACGGGGGAGAATGACATGGGGACACTGCAGCTATTTTAACTCTGGATGTACTTGGTGTCAGGCAGCGGTGGCTGCAAACTGAAGGAGTTGCAGGGCACTACAACTTCATGTTTCCTTTGTAATGAGATGGCCAAAGCAGGTCACACTAAAATAAAGCAGAGGGACTCCTGGCTTTGCAAAAACTGGACCATTCTTCTATGAAATGCTTTAAGTCATGTCTCCTGTTCAGGCTTCCATCACCACTACACATACACCCTTCTCTTAGTTCCCGGTCCCCTCTTTCAGAAATGAGTCTAATCCCAGCCACACTCATGTTTGCCTCCTTGCAGCTTCAGAAACCACTGCCTCCCTGTCCCCACCATTTTTGACGATAGGGCCTCTTGAAGATATCGAGTTCCTGCCTGTTTTGTGAAAATAGATATGTGAGGAAAGAAGAGACGCTCTGCAAGTGCCCCATGTTGGGAGCACCCCCGGGTGAGACCCTGTGAATTCCAAATGGGCTCCATAGAGAGGCAGTGACCCTGGGAAATGAGTCCCTTTACTCACCAGATGACTGACTTAGCCCTACCACAAGCATGCCAGAGACTTTACAAGGCGGTAATGATGCTCTGAGATTACCGAGCAGCTGAAAGAGCCCCCATCCTCTTCCCTCTCCCTCCCTGCTCCTCAGATGTCTCTGATGCTGATGGTCTTCTTACTGTCCCCACTCCCAACCCTGCTGAGGGGGGAAGCAACGGGAACAAGGGATTGGGGGCCTCTGGGACAGGAATGTCCCTACTAGGGCACAGCTGCCTATGCTCAGCAGTGGGAGGCTGGATGGGGGCAGAGGAAAAGCTGTGGCCAGAGAGGTGGCGGGCTGATTTATGAGGAATGTCCTCCTCCAGGACCCATTTTGGTACACCCCCGGCCTCAAAGTTGGTTTGAATGTCACTCAGCAGCACTGCCCCCATGGCCACATAGCCCCTTGGTTCCCCTGCTATAAATAGACTCTGCCTGTGCCCTGCCACTGTGAGAGCAAGCAGGAATTAAAGGCATCGGGAAGCAAAACTAGTGGGGCAGCCCCCTCTCCTGAATGCTGGGGCATCACAGGGCTGGCCAGCGCTGGCCGTGCCCACCCTTCCCCAGAATCCTGGGGGAGACAGCAGGCACCCTGGTGATCAGGGCTCAAGGGCCTTGCTTGGGCAAAGGGAAGTGATCGAGACTCGGTTGTCTTTTCCCTTCCACCTAATAAGTGGTCCCAGGCCTATCCCGAAGCCCTTCAGAAGGATGTATTCTCCACCAACCATCACAACATCATGGCATCACTGCAACCTGATCCCCTTGCAACTCCTGGCCAGCTGTCTTCAGGGGGACATGGTGCCATGTGGGGCAAAAGTGGTGCTTGTGTAATGCAAGGAACACTGATCTTTCCTTGCTCTCTGCCAAAGCTTTGAAATAAAGGTAAGGCTGCATGTTCAGGGCTTGTGATCACAGGGAATATTGTCTGAACCGGGCAGAGTACAGGTCTGTGTTTGCACATGCATTGACAAGGCATTTGAACACTGGTCTGACTCATCTGTCATCTCATCTCCTGGCTCAGGCCACTGCCATCCATGATAGAGCACCTGAGAGCAGCTGATATCCAATAACACAAGGAGAGATGTACACATCTTCTGAGCCCCCTAGACATCTGCAAATGGGCCATGGTGGGAGAAGCTGTTTTCTGTTCTGCATTACAGGGATCAGCATTTAATGGACAAAGCAATGGAGCCTGTAGGCTCATCAGCTTTAGGGCATATTGTCAGCAAGTCCTCACTTGTTGGCAGTTGTGTAGATCAGCAAGAGGTTCCTCAGAGTCAACATTTGAGGGTCTGGCTGCACTGTGGCCAGAGATAAAACACAGAAAGCCCAAGGCAAGAAGGCTGTCCAGTCATGTGCAATCCAGTCCATTCTTGATCTAGGCACTTACTTACAGCTATGTTAGCCATGTGCCAGATGAGGTCAAGGCAGTTTAAGCTCAATAATTCTTGACTCCTGCACATAGGCTTTCTTGGGGGTGTTTGGAGAATCTCATAAATGTGCACAAAAGCTGCAACACTTGCTACAGACAAGTGGTTGGGAGTATGCGGGGACGTTTGCGAGAGAGGAGGCATTGATTGGGAGTAGTATATGTCAGCATGCAGCATACACAAGGGAGCACCTCAGAGGGATGTGGGTGCAACTATTGAACTGTGAGCATGGGAGCTTGCTGGGAAAGAGTACGTGTCAAGAAAATGTGGGTGATGGAATGAAAGCCTCTTTGTGTGAGACTGTGGGAGTGTACACTTCGTTAGGGCTCAGGAGGCACAAAAGGTCGCAGTAATGCTGGAGGTGTGCCCACCAGTGTGGCAGGGCTTTTGTGACTGTGTCTAGCAAGACTGTTTCTGGGAGGTTGATGTACTGTGAGTACAAGTGCTTGATGATTTTCCTCTGAAGAGGCTCATCCTGAGAGAAGATGTGCAACAGTTGTATATACAGGAGTGTGCGCGCGCAAATTGTGCGTGTGCTTGCGGGGATGGAGCTGAGAGCTAAGCAAGGAGCCTGTCTCCTTTGCTGGGATTGTCATGCTGATAAGATGAGGTGAGCTGTACAGCCTCTGCTCATACTCAGAGCACTTGGGTCCTGCACCAAGGAAACCTGCAACAGGGGACTCTCTGAAGCTCTTTCCACTGTGGAAGTGCCTGGAGGCAGGAGACCTTTGCAGGATGTCACCTATGGTGTCACCACCTATGGTGGCTTTTTCAAGTGCGAGTTATGAACGGGCTGTCCATTGCTCCTGCCCTTGCTTTCCCAGTTTTCCACTGGAGCAGGTGAGTCTGACCAGTCCTTAGGTGAGGATGTATTCCCACACCTGTTTGAACCCAATAAGGCAGCAAAATATAGAGTATGCCAGAGGCACAGCAACTTGGCTTGTTGCCCTCTGCCCATTACAGTATCAAACACTTATATATCTCCTTACAGTATTTTCTGATTCCATAATGCTAGTGGGATTTGAATGCAGATAATGTTTCTAATCTTGACAATCCTCTTGGCTCAGGACCTTGGGATAGAGGCAGCTGTAATGTAAGAACACAACCTCTCCTCCCCCTCTTCCTCCTCCTCCCTTTAAATTCATATCACTTGAAGTCTTGGCCATCCAGAGTCCTTGCCCTTTTGTCAGCCTCTATAACAAGTAATTTAGCTTCAACAGCTGCATGGAAAGATGGAGGGGAGAAACTGCCCTGGAAGAACTGAACCTACCTGGTCATGCAGTCCCTTAAGTATAGCAGAAGCTTTGGGCAGGCAGAGCTGGCTGAGAGCACAAGCAAAGATCCCAGTAGCTTGTAAGCTTTTATCTCATGCACATTTTGCAGCCTTCCTTTCACCTGTATGAAGATTTTGCAATACTTAGACACAGGATCACAAGCTGTGTCCTGTGCAGCCTTGGGAAAAGTAGGTGGGAGTTTGGGAGCACTCCTCTTTTTTCCCATTTCCCTCAGGTAATGGCCACTTGAGTCTGGGTAAGTGTAAGGGAGTGCATGGCCCTCTGGGATGAGTGAGAGGTGCTGGCCCAAAGTGAAGTTTGAGTATCTCCAAGTAAGCAGGCACCACTGCAACTTGGATGATGTCAACAGTTACAGACAATCTGAATAATGGAGATGGAAAGAAACAACTCCCTGCCAGAACATTTCAGCTTCATGCCTACCATATTTATCTGAACCTGAGTGTGATGCTAGGAAGTTTTGGGTGATTTAAGAAGACCCCCAATTCTCTAGCACCTGCCAGCCACTCAGGTTGGGAAGCTGGGCACCAGGGACATTTGGGTCTCTATGGGAGACATCATGAGGAAACTTGTCTTAAGCATGGGGAGCTTTCTGTTTCCCCAGCTGGCCATGGTGGAAGAACAATACTGAAGCAAGGAGCAGAGTTACAGAAGATGATGAGGGAATGTCCCTCGAGCAATCTACACTTCTCTGTTGTATCAATCCTACTCTCTTTAAAGCTGAAGTTTATGTTAATGTTGAGAACCTGGTTGATGCAATGGTCATGATTTCACATCCCAAAATGTTAGGGTTTTTAGTTTCAGAAACAATATTAGGAGATGGCAAAAGTCTAGGGTATTTCCCCAAAAGATCTGAACCCTTATGCAGGACTCCTGCCTTCACGCTTTCACTGATTCTCTGTTGTTCAAGCTGGTGGGTAGCTTCTTGGTGAGCAAAGGGGTATCTCTCTCCTTCCTAATATTGTTATTTCTCCTCTAACATCTCCTTGCACACCCCACCAGCAATGCTTCAGGTTCTTGCACGGTTGCTGAACTAGGATTCCTGAAGCATTGTGGTGGCAAAGGGAAGGAGGCTTGCTGAGCAGCTGCCACTAGAGAAGCCACCCTGCTGGCAGCGGGAACTGAGGGAGAGTGCATTGGTCCCACCTTTCTGCCCTTTTCCAACACCTGAGCTGCTTGGAAAGGCTGTTTATTGCTCAGCCTGCCCTCCCAGGAGGTTGCTGCTCCTTAGACTAAAAGGCATATCTCCAAATATGGAACACCCAAAGGTCATTCCCAGGGAAGCAGCTTTCACAGGTAACACTCCAAGAACTCTGCCTGGGGTCTTTAATTGCTGTGCAGCCGCTCAGCTCGATCAGACATACGATGTGCTCTTTGGCTGCCTCCCTAAAGGTTTTGCATAGTTAGGACTGTATTTTTATCCACACCGGGCATCCCTAATTTTAGAGAGCTGTAAGCCAAAGTGCAGCCTCCCCAGCCATGAGCTAACCAGAGCTCATGTCCGTGCCACCAAGCACCCAGGGGTGCAAGGGCCACCTGCTGCTGCTGCTGGCCAGTGCTTGCTGGCAGTGCATCACAGATGTTTTGCCAGCTCAGCTGGGCAGTTGTATGCCAAGCACAGACCGGAGCGTGCATGCTCACATGTGCTGACCCAGGTTGCAGGGTCTGGGATGGTGCCTGGGTGCAATATCACTGAGTTCCCCTTTGACAAAACAGAGAGCAAAGGCACAATCTAGGCACTGTCCTCAATAAAAATAAGGCCACTGCTGCTTATTGTCTTTTTGGCCTCAGAGAGGCTGCTTTGAAACCAAAGGCTGGATGCTGGTGTGAAACCCATGCAGGACACAACCTGGCTCCTTTCAGTAGGTGCTAGAGGAGGAAAGAATGCTTTATATTCAGCCTGTTCACCTCCACATTGTCCATGTCATTCCTACTCTTCCAGCTCCAACTACCAGGAACAAGTCAGATTTCTTGAGTTTTTGACCAAGTGGGTTTGAGTTAGTGCCTCTGAAACCCTAGAGAGCCCAGGATGTCGCAGGCAGGAGCTGGGAGCTCCCACCCTGCATCCATAGGAAGGATTAGAGGCAGGGGTGATGTAGAGCAATTTGAGGGGTCCTTGAGACAAGAAATGATTTTTACCCAAGGAGTGAGCAGAGTGAAATAAGAACTGAGGAAAGCTTTAAAAACACGCAGTCCCCTTTGCGCAGGGTTCAAGGTGTCAGAGGTCTGCTAGCTGACGGCAGTCTCTTTCCTGCCAGGGCTGGACAGGCTTCCCAGAAAAAGAACATATCATAGTACAGCAGCTGGCCTTGGCCAAAGCTGTACCAGAGAGCACGCAAGAATGAGCACCATCAGCACTGCTTAGGAGGAGATTTGGCCGTCCCAGGGCACTGGGGAGGGGCGAACGCCTGCTCTGCAGCCTGCCCTGGGGATTTGTGTTCTTCGCTCCTCGCTCTATTTCCTCAGGCAGGATTTTTTCTCATGTATGTAGGTAAATCCCAATGTGCAAAGGAGTGGAAAAATAAAAAAAAAGGAGAACATTGACTTTGCTAAGTCACTTCTTTCCTAGGCCATGGATTCCTTGTCTGGGTGCCTGTTATTCAGGGACCAAGGCTGCAAAAGGACTTCTCTGGTCACCAAACTTGGGACTGTGTCATTCAATCGCTGTCGCAACCTGGTCAATGCCCATTTAAAACTTGTTGGGCTGTTCTCCCCTTGACATCTTCCTCCTCTGGTGATTAGGGACTTCCTAGTTTCTAGACTTGGTTTATTCATAGCCTATTTGTCCTTAGGCTTTGCGCTTAAATAGCTCTTCTCCCTCTTGGGTGTTTAAAGAGAATTATCATATTGTCTTTCCATTCTCTCCGCAAATGAAGCTCAGACGTGAAGGAAGGTCAGTCACAGGCTTTGATTAGTTTGGTTTTAGATGAAGGGCACTGGCAGAGCAAGCTCTGGAGTAAGGTCACAGTGGACGAGCATGGCATAGCCCACCATACCCAGTCTGCCTGGCAGAGCAACAGCTGCCCTGGCCCACAGGCAGGTTCCTGAGAAATGTCAGGGTCCGGGACGGAGAACATGAAATGATAATTATAAACGCCACACGTCCACTGAGTAGGCAAGTGTGAGGTCAAGCTAGTCCTTTCGAGGTCACTGACTCAGGATGGGGCAAAGGCACCTTGTTTTAAAAGAGACCCTGCTTCCCAGGAGCCAGGCCAGCAGGAAGGCACAGGAGACCCTTGCTGGCACTTTTTTTGGGAAGCTGACTAGTGTGGCAGGATGGGGTCTTCAACAGTTTTCCTTAACTGGACTTCTGAAGGGAGGGATGACACAGAGTGAGTCTCCGTGAGTCTTAAGGTCTTGCAGGGCATACACAATGGTTGTCTACTCTCCTGCTGGACAGTGGGAAGAGCTCCTCACACCGGGGCTAAGAAAGCCTGTATAGGCTAAGCAGGCTTGCAAGCAAAGTTTCAACAAGCAAACCCAAGCTCACAGGGGTCTGCCATGTCTACAGGTAACATCTGCCTAAAAGTTGGGTTTCTGGATGAAACTAGCTTGATTTTATTTAGATCCTGGGACTACAGATTGTGCCTGCACTGAGAACTGCTGTCAGTGCCACCCCCCCATCACGCTTTAGCAACTGAGAAAGGCATCTTTCAAAGAGCAATTATGGCACTGAAAGTGTTATGCTCCATGCATCTCTTGCAGCCACTCCAAACTCACTGCTGGGAACTAACAGAGGGACTTCAAAGAATCAGGGCAATAACAGCTAAAGCCACCTTGGAAATTGTTTCTGCCACTGTTATACAGAAAGACCAAAATCAAGTGTCTGTCCCTGGATGTCAATGTGCCCATCAATGTGAAATGAAGAGCTCACTGTAACTTTGTTTCGTGATTGCCGTGTCAGTGAGTGAAATCCTCCTAAGAGTTACTGCTAAAAATCAGTGCTCTTTCTCTGCTGGCTGTTGATGAATTGAGACCTACTTACCATGGCCTCATAAGGCAAAGTAATCAGTGCACATTTTTTTCTTTTCTCTTCCTTCCTACCTTATTTTTGCACTAACTTATCTGTACTGGAAGGCACTGCTTTAATAGTAGCCATGGGAACCAAAACACCTCTTTTATTACATGTTCAAGGCACTTGCACTATGGGCTTCTGCACATACCTATCCAGCCAGGTGTATCTCGTTTCCTCACCCTGAGGACTTTACAGTTTCTGTAGCACTCAATGAACATGACTTGGAAACTGTTGAGGCAGTGTCTCATGACCATGTCCATTTTAAAAGAAAAAGGCTGACATTTGAGTCTATGAAACAATAGAGAAGGGTGCTTAAAGAAAGGGCTTGGATTTAAATTTGTAGTTAATTTTATTTTTATATTTATACTCTACCTAGAGGTAGAGACAAACTAGAATCTTGTTTCCTGGTTCCCATGAATTTCTGGGATAAATTACACAGACTTAACCTTTTTTTCTGTTTTGCATCAGAAACAGAAAAGGCCTTTTTGTTATATATTACATGGCTCTGAACTCTCCCAGGAACCATCTGCTCTCAAGATTCAAGACTATGTGCATGAAACTACCCCAAAATCAGTTGATCTTGCACTAGGTTTTCCATCCCAAGTTGCAGTAGTTTCAACACTTTAAAATAAGTATTTGCTTGCAAGTTTCTTAAACCTGAACACAAGTTAACTGAGAGGAACTAGATCATATACCCATTTTAGCCCTGGTCTTTTACTGGATTCAAAATCTAACTTTCACTCTCAAATAACAGGTAACTTCTGACTGTGGCTGGGCACTGGAAGGGAGATCTCCTGCAGCGTGATCTCATGGACTAGTGCTCCCAGGTTCACAGAAATTTTCCTTTGTGTTTCAGAATTGGCCAAATATGTCAAGGAGTTTCATTTTGTTCTGCCGTTATCCCTAGAGGCTGGACTGATCCTAGATCTGGTCTAGAAGGGGAGAATTACATCCTTCTTCTCTTACCTCTGATCAGATTTGTTTGTGCTAGGATAGTTCTCCATGAATTTTTAGTCCAGGGATACTGTTGCATTGAAGGGCCTAAAATATCTGGGCTTGATGAACCTCTTTTTTTAAAGCATATTATACATACACACAGAGGACAAGGGAAGAATGACAGAGGAGGCAGATCTGAGTTGAGTTTCAGCAGCTGAGAGGGTAATGTAGGCAATGATCTCACTATGGCAGTGAGACATCCTCAGTTGCTTGGAGAGAGCTTCTCAAGTGCAAAAGGAAAGTCCCTAACCCCACTGCTCATTACTCATTACGTGATTCCTAGAGACAGGGACTGGCCTGCTGGAAGGCAAAACTCTCCCAGTATTTAGGAGATTTAGGGATGGGAGGGAGACGGAAGAAGGTCTGAGAAGTGGTGGTATGAAACAGGATGGAATATGGTAGGGGAAATACAGAGGGGAAGAAAAGCAGAACAGGTTTTTCTGAGCGTCACTGTTTTGGTCATTTCCTCTTTTGCCCCTTCTTCATTAAATCTGAGACCTTTTGGGACAAGTAGCTTTTTTTCTAACTTGTCTGTTAAATACTTATTACGAAGCATTGTGTTTGGCTGTTTCATCTGCTTCTTCTCTGTGCTAACCTTACAGGGCATGCAGGGCTCTTGTAAGCATTGCCACAGAGCAGGAATGGCTACTGTTAGCTTCGGGACTGCCTGGTTTGCCCTCTGGCATTGCCCTTTATGGGGACTTTTCCCCACTCGAGCTGCAGGTGCTTTTCAGTAGTCAGTGATGCAGAGTGGAGTAATAGGAGAAAGACAAGCAAAGGAGAAGAGCCCTTTAACCTGAGATGTGAAGAAGCCTGTGCTCATACTGTCTTTGCCCTGGGTTGTCTTATCACAATCCTTTTCCAACTCTTTTCCACCCTAGCCAGAAAGCAGTTGGCAGCTGTATCTCCAAACATTGCTTTGACTATTTTCCTCACTAACTCAAAAGCCCCCAGCTGAGGGGCTGGCACTGCCATCCTTGAAGCTATTGCCATGCACAAAGGATGGTGCAAAGAAGATGCTGATGCTACCAGAAGGGCTCGGGACCCTGTTCCCACCATGTAGCATCCAGCTGTGTAAGTGGCAGGAGCTGTCAGGACTGATTCTTGATGGTTTTGACCTTCATTCCCTTTCTAAACTGGAAATGAACTCTGGGTTGCATGGCAATCTGGTGACAATTCCCAGGTGTGGGGAGTTGAAGACCCTGTTGCTGTCCCACTGTGATATTAGCTTAACAACAGCTTCTTCTTTACTGGTGGTGGCTGGTGCGCGCCCTGAGCATTGACTGTGTCAGTCAGATCTATGTGCTGGGCTTCTCTCCTGGGAAAGAAATTTTTTCCTATCATATCACATTCTCCTAGTTATGCTTTGGTGAAGTCCTTAAATATGTGCTTAAATTTACTCGTGCTGTCAGGTTTTCAGCTTGATTTCCTAAAGATACGAGAACCTTTGTGATTCTTTCCCCTCTAGTCTGCCTGTCAGCTGCCTCCCCTAATAATTTTTCTAGCTGTTGGTCATTTTCAGCCAAATTTTTCAGTCAGGGGTCTCAGGTGTAAGTTATTGCAAGCTTCACGAAGAGCAAGGACTTGGAAGGGAAGAAACTGAAATGCCTTGAAAGAAGGAAATGTTGCCATGTAAGCTCAACCCCTGTTAGACACCAAAGGACCAAGGGAAGAGAGACCCTCCTCACTCATGGGAGAAGACCCAGTTAGAGTTTTTTACTGACCTTGACCTATATATTTCAAGAAAACCATGCCAGATCTCTCCTGGAGTGTTTGCCTTTTAGATACCTTATTTCAGGCATAAAGGACCTTCAGCAGCCATAGCCCTGAACCCCCTGCTGAAATTAGATACATAAAGCCTTCCTGACTGAACTATTCCCAGGTCTGACTGGAAGGAGAGGCCCTATCACTGCTCCTGTGCCTACACCCTAGCTCACTGCTCTGAGTACTTGCTTAAATTATGGAAGAGCTGGGTTCAACTGCTGACTCTCTTCAGGAAGATCGATCCCAGGTAGTTCACCTCCTGGGTGAGTGTCTCCACACATCACCCACAGACCCACTGCAAACATTTACTTCCTTCCCCCTATCCTGGTGAACACACAGTGAAGTCCCACAGCTGGATGAGTTGTGGCAGGGAGATTGAGAGTAACCCCCATGACACACGTTATTGTTTGAGGTGAGGCAGGTGAATGCTGTCACAAGAGGGAGCAGGTTGTAACCTGGCTTGCCCAGTCCTTTCATGAATGCTACAATGGCTGAGTTAATATAGAAATTGAGAGCTCCAGCACCTTGCTGGATTGTGTCCTGTGCAGGATAGGACACATCCTATCTTCTCTGCTGCCTTCTGAGACTTTCTCCCTGCCTGATCCCTTCAGGTGACCGAGATAAAGGAGGGCTCAGGCCGCAGATTGCTCTTGTGATTGGGCTGCCAGATTGCTGCTGCTGCAGTTCCCAGTCCAGAGGGGAGCTGTGAAACTTTGAGACATGCACTGAATCAGCACTGTAAGTGCTTGGGAAATTTTAAGGTCAAAGCCACAAGTGCTGGTTGCTGTGTGGCCTGATTAACCAGTAGCTGAGCATTAGTGGACTGAAGCACTACAATTATGTAAACTCTCTTGCCTGAGGTCACATAAGAAGTCAAATGGGAGGGAGGCAATTGGAAACCAAATCATAAGACTCCTAATTTAATGTTCTCACTGCTGAATTAAATCCTGCAAAATAAAAGCTTTAAGCCAGGTTGTATTGTAGCCATTGCACCCTTGATATGGCTGGTTGTTAACACGGGTATAGGTGTCATGGGGATTAAGACTGACAGTACACAACAGATACCTGCTTCTGGCAGGTTTCTATAAATATGTATTTAGTAACCACTTGCCATCTATCGAACACGAAATAGCTATCCTATTAAATAAGAACACAATTATACTACAAACCATAAACATTTTAACTAGAGTTCCAGCGTTATTTTTTCTTGTGGTGGCCAAATGTTATTTGATCACTCACTTGGAGCAAGTAACTGTTTCCTGACAGGTGAGTAAAATCTGATTAGTTTTTTAATCTTTCTTGGTGTCAGGCTTGTTGAGAAGGTCAGTAGACTTTGAACTTCACATTGGGTTTTTGCAGGTCGTCCTCTTCAGCAAGTGTATTTTCTAACTCACTTTTGCTATACTCCTAGGGATGCAATGTATTTTTTCTCTGGATCTAATAAATAAAGCTTATGTGTTGCTTCTGCCACTCTCACTTTCTCTCCAAATGTGTCTTTTAGTTAAGAGGGAATATTTGTAAGGCCCTGTTAGGAAAAAAGTACCTAACAATGCAGGGGTTTTGCAATATGATTCCCTAGATTACAGCTACTCTACAAGAAAGAATGCTATGAATCTACTTCACAATTTTTACAACGATGAATTTTATTGAGGATTGATTAATCATTCTTTCACCAAAGAATTAACAGCAGGTTTTTTTCCACCAGTGAATGGCAGCATTAACAAGCAGGTACAGACTGATTCCAACCAGGTAATGAAGTGTCAGAAAAACAAAAATCTGCACCAGTGGGGAGCTTTTGAGATGGGTATCTAGGACAGCCATTTCCAGTACAATTTGGGAAGACTTCTTGGCTAATAATTTCTAGTGGGATAGCAAATGAGACTGAAACCAGAACACACAGGAATACTGGCTTGCACAGAATGGGAAGGGATCTAAAAATTTCAAGCTATGAACTCAGGTCTGTGCTGAGATTTAGGAAAACTCAGCTGAGCTGAGTTCACATTGCTGAGGTTTGCAAGGTTACTCGCTATTGCCTGGGTTTCTGACACACAATCAAGAAAGCCTATTTCCCAGCAAACAACTCAGAACAGCATAAAAGAGGCTTTTTTCCTGGGCTTCACAGAACTCAGGGGCTAACTCAAATCCAAGTAAAGAAACACACGACCTTTTGACTCTCCTGTTCCGCGGTTCCTCTCCTTGGCTCCAAACAATATTGTAGTATTGACCTGGGATGGGACATGCAGCGGTGCTTACCTCCAGGACCATCTCTGTCATCTGGAACTGCTTCTGGGAGACCTTGTCAGAGCTTACAGGCTCATGGAAGAGCAGGCAGAGCATGTCGTACTTCTTCAGGGCCTGCTTGTAGTTCTTCTCATTCAGGTCAATCACTCGGTCTTTCCCATCGTAAGTGGGGAAGTTCAGTCCCTCTTCTGCATTGCAGCAGAAAAGCAGGTAAAAACCTGCCAGGATCCAGCAAGCCACCTTCATAGGGGAGCTCTTGTAGAGTGGAGGGTGGGTAAATGTCCCCCTCCTTCTTAATTTGAGAAGAGGGGGAGACCAAAGGCTCCAGATGAAGTTCAAACTGAGTTTCTCTTTCTGCTGCTTTCCGAGCGATCAACCCAAATGCTGCAAGGCTCTTGGGGAGCAGCAAACTTTGCTGGCCTGGGCTCACAACAAAGAGACAGACAGGAGAGGCTGTCAAGCCAAGCCCTGGATACCTTACATAGCTGTGTCCAGCTCCCGTGTCATTAGGAACTCCATTTTTAGGAAGCAGTTGTTTCAGGCTAAAAATAAACCCTGCAATGAATAAAAAGGACAGATATGACACCATTGAGGGACTTGCTGGCACTCTGCATCCTCTGACTGAGAGAGAGCAAGCAAGAGGGAGAGAGTGGAAGATGTTGATACAGGCAGGATTCGTGAAGAGACAGACTTCACTTGCACAGGGAACTGAGGCAGAGCCCGTCCTACCAGGGCTTAATAAAAATAGAAGGTGTATTTACTGCATTTTTTAATAAGGGTATATCTCTTTGTACCCTCTTGGGCATCATAGTGATTAGGCTTTGGATAACAGGTATCAGATTAAACAATTTCAGAGCCTCATCTGCACTGCTGGAGTCCTATTTCCTCAGCAGCAAAGGAGGTGAGCACGCCTGGGACTTCCTCCTCCTGCTACCTGGGGCATCGGCTGGAGATGCCATCTGACATTCAAGCTCTTTTCTGAAGCACCTTCTTTGCTTGCAGGGTACCAGGAGAATTTCCAGCCCTTGGAATCACAGAATCATAGAAGAAATGCGGTTGGAAAATACCTCTAAGATCATCGAGTCCAACTGTCAGCCCAACACCACCATGCAACCTAAACCAAGTCCCGAAGTGTCACATGTACATAATTTTTTAGCAGTTCCAGGGAAAGAGACTTCACCACTTCCTTGGGTAGCCTCTTCCAATGTAATGCCAGAGCAGAGGGCACCTTACGTTGCAACCTCCCACGCCCACAGCAGTAACCAAGCCCCAGCACACGCTGCTGGCGAGTGGTTAAAAACTTATTATGCTAAGAGGGTTGGAAGGCACATGGCCAGGCTGGTGTCCTGGGGCAAGAGGGAGGACTTTCCTCAAGTTGACAGACAGCTGCTACTATTACTGTTGGCTTTCCTTCCTGGGCCCTGCCCGCTGGCCCAGAGCAGGTTTTTCCCACAACCCTGTTGCGTTTGCAGGCAAACAGTCCCACATTCCTTCCTCTTCGTTTCCACCTTTCCTATAAACTCAACACTGGCTGCCACTTTGCTGCATCACCAGCACCACGCTGCTGGAGGAGAAGTGCTCAGTGGCAGTCTTTCACCTCTTCCCCTCCTCAGGCCGGGGCGCCACTGTTGCCTCATGACTGGCAGCGACAGGCAGATGGGGGCAGGCCAGCCGGCTGCATGCCAGCTCCCAGGCTGACGTGGATCCACTGGAGAAGGCATGCTGAGGGGCTGGCAGAGAAGAGCTTGACAGGGGGAGTGTGGGTCTTATCCCCTGCCAAAGTGATGTGCATACAAGTGTCCTTATCAGGCCTCCTCCTTGCATGTTGCTCCATCTCATCCTTTCTTCATCCGTGCTGGAAAAATGATTTCCTTTCTTGGAGCATGCAACTCTCTCCCCAACCAGCTGTTGCCACTTAATTGTATGACTGGGATTACTTCAATATTTGGGGTGAAAGGCGAGTGTTACTTAGAAATTACAGAATCGTTGAATTGCGGAATAATTTAGGTTGGAAAATACCCTTAAGATCATTGAGTCCCATTGTAAATTTAGCACTGCCAAGTCCACCACTAAACCATGTCCCTGAGTGCCACATCTACCCATCTTTTAAACACCTCCAGGGATGGTGACTCAACCACTTCCCTAGGAAGATTGTACTCATCTCCTGGGTGACTTGGGAACACACAGCTTTCACTTCCAAACTGAAAGGCTCATGACATACTGACTGAAACTCTGTGGGTAACAGTTTCCAAGTCTGTCCTTTTTCCAAAACCTCCTCTTAGTTTATGCTCACACCTTTTCAGAAGTTCAACCTTTGCCTGACTCTTGAAGTCCTAATGATGAAGCCTGAGGAATGTAGGTAAAAGCCAGAGCAAGACAGCCTCAGAAATACACTCCGTAAGGAGGCACCCTTCAAGGATGATCATTTCCAGAGGGAGATGAAACAAACCTGGATACATCCAACCACTTTTAGCAAGAAACAAGACTTATGCAACAATGACTGGCTAGGCTTTTGCTGAATGTTTAGGCTGCAAAATGCACAACTGAACCTGTGAGTTGACCAGGCATACACCAGGCTGGTTGGTTGTCTTTGAAGGACCCTATGGATTTGGGATGCAGAGGCAGGCTTCCACTAGCATCAGTCTGATTTAAGTCAGGAACACATCAGACAGGGCTATAAAACTGAAATGTTCACAGCTACTTCAAAACTGGTTTCCTAGGCTTCTGCCATCCTTTTTTTTTCTGCTAGATTTTCAGCAATTGCTCCACTTTTATATTGCTCAAGCTATTTTTGAGGTTCTTTCTCTCTAGTCTGAATAACTTCTTAATAAGCCTAAAAATAGACACAATCAATTTTCATTTTCTCCTCTTTTTGCTATCAAAAAAGGAGCAAAAATCCTTTTTATTCATAGAAAGTGTTGCCTTATTAGCCCCTATTAGCCTGTCTATTTTATCTGTCCATGGCATGAGTAACAAAGATCTGTGACTGTTAGGCTTCACCTCTGCTCCAAAGGGAATTCCTCCAACAGATCCACACTGGATGTTGTGATCACTGGGGAGTCGATCTCTTTCTCTCCACTCAAAACCTCACTGGGACTGTTAGTGCTAAATTCAGGGGACATTTTGAGGCAAGTTCGCTGTCAAGAAAAGAACTGTGTAGACCTCATGGATTTGGGGAACCTGAGTTTTGTTGAAGGCTCATTTCTATGGGACAATGATGACAGACTTACCTGTGTGCCAGATCCCCCCCTTAGGGTAAGAACAATAGGAGGGGAAGATGAGGGGAACAACAAGCTTTTCTGTGAAAACTTGGATTTTGCATTCACATATTCACTACAAATACTTTGTGTTATCTTTCTGCATACTCCAAGGTTTTCCTGATTTCATTAACCACCTGTGGTTTCCACGCGTCTGTTGCCATAGCCAGAGCCATGTGAGAGAATGACATGGTCAGCACTCTGTCCTGGGACATTTATCCTTCAGCTCATTCCCTGGCAAAACTGGCATCTGTTAGTCTCTAATATGTTGACTGCAAGACTTGACCTCCCAACTCTGATTCCTTAACTATATTTTACTCCTGCCTCTAGAAATCAGTATGATGCTCTTCTCTGCTGAATCATCCCACTATCCACCTGAAAGCTCTCTGAGAAATGAGCTGATAGGGCTCAATGCCCATTCACCTAGGTAGGTGCCTGTGTTGTTCAAATAACCTTCAGAATTGGCCCCAAAACTTCAGACAAAGAAAGAAAGTATTAATAGGAAAGTTTATTCTTGATTTATCCATTATTGTAAGCTCTTTGAGGTATATTCATTGAGCAAAATCCTGGCTGCAGGGAATTAGGTTGCAAACCCACCCTTGACACGCATTGAAGTAGGATTTTACTTTGCCTGTTTGAATCTTGTGGGGATAGGTTGCCAGCAAGAGAAATACAACAGCAGTGCTCAAAACAGTACAATCTCAGCCCTTCACTTCAGGCCTGATAAAATGCAGGGTGGGAATGTAGCATAAATAATGATTTCCTTCTTGTTGATTTTTTTCCAAACTGTTCTAGAAATTAGAGATATCTGCTTGCTGCTCCACTGCAGCTGCACTCCATGCTGCCATTCTCACCTTCATTGTCCTAGCTCCCACAGTAATAGAGGTCCCCAGCCACTGCTGATCTAAATGCTTCGGTGAGCCTTTTTTTTCCAGGGCTTCGGGATTTAAGGTTCTGCTTTAGCTAATCTCTTCTCAAGCTCCTAAGACCTTGTATGTTTTGCACGATAGAAGTATTCAGAAAATATGTCTTTTGCCACCAGCTAGCCAAGCAAGGTCACAGCTTGTAATTGATTATACCACTGTCATTAGGGTAGAAGCCTCAGAGACACATTGAACCTTTCTAAGCAGACTGAGGGGATCACTATCATCTCAAGGAAGCTCTGTAGCGTGAGAAAACCTTGTTCTGTCTCCCTTCCCTTCAGCCCTGAAAGGTGACAAGTCCTTCATAGTGCTTTACATTGCCTGTACTCTGATGCAGTCATGTCAGTGATGGCAAGTACAGGGCAGAGAATTTGTATCATTTGCACTCCCTCCCTTTTTTCCCTGTTTTAAACTGCCAGAGATCTTTCTATATTTTGACTGAGGTGTCCCAGGACCTGCTGTGTGATAAGAAGATGCTCAAAACCCTTCTGTTTTCTGACACACAGACTCTGTTTTTGATGAGGAAAATAAAACATAGCACAGACAAAAGCACTTACACAAAAATATATAGCAATTGTAAAGGGAAAGTCAATGAGATGATTCAGAAGTTCTGACTTTGAGTCATGCAAGGTCTTTGCTTATAGACATCCAAAAAAGTCTTGTCTTCTATAGACATTGTCCCCCCCAGAACAAATTTGCTTGTGCCATTTTATGGGGATCATTGCATCTCTCTGTCTTTGGGAGCTGGTCTGGCACCTATATCATAGGATGTCAAAACAGGGACTGCCCCAGAAGGATTGGGATGGTTACCTCCCAACGGGTTTATGATCCCTACACAGCAAGAAGGGATTTAACTCAGATACCACTCAGTGCCAGATGGAAACGGGCCCATCGGCATGGATAGAAATGGCTGTGAAGGAGAACAATAAGGTGAAAATGAAAAGCATGAGGAGAAATGCAAGAAACAGACAAGATTGTTTCTTCATGCAGAGGTCTGACAAGGGACTTCTGAAGGTAACCTGCTGCAGTGGCAGGAGGAACCCATCAGGTGCACTGGAAAACACTGCAGATAGCCCGCAGCAGGACACAGAGGCAGCAACCTGCCTAACCCTCCCGGCTGAGCTGGGACCTCTGCCAACCTGTGGGAGCAGGGTGCTACTTATCCACATGCAACCCACCCTGGAAAGGGTGGAAAGGCTCCCTGGGAGTCTTCCTGCAGATACCACTGGGATGAGAGGATTTTCCACATTGTTTCTGTTGCTCATACAGGAGCCAGCAAACATATGCTACCTCCAATACACCCAGACAGTTTCAAAGAAAGAAGAGCTTAAACTTGGTATTATATAAATCCTAGCTGGGGCAAAAGCCTTGCACCTGGGCCTACCTGCATTGCATTAAACACATTAGAAGAAGCCTGAATCTTACTAATAAATGGGCAAAGAGATGTCAAAGAAAAACCCTTGAGCTAACAATGTTCCAAGAAACACCATTTCATAAGCTGCAGGTCTCAATCACAAGCATGGAGGGCTATGCTTAGGTGTCCCAGTGCTCCCTGCACTTTTGTCTGCAAAAACTCTCTCTGAAGACAGAGTAAGTGGCACCATGCCTGAAGAAGCCAGACCCAGATTTAATCACTAAGCCGCTAACAGGAACCCATGCCTGCAGTGTGCAGGGTGTTGACTCTCCATGGCCAGGCACAGAGGAGCTCTGTTTGAGTCCAATAGCTCAAGAAAGACAAGGAGTTACAGGAGAGAGTCCAGCAGAGGGCTGTGGAAATGATTGGGAGACTGGCAAATCTCTCCTATGAGGAAAGGCTGAGAGACCTGGTTTAGCCTGGAGAAGACAAGACTGAGAGCAGATCTTATCAACATTTGTAAATATCTAAAGGGTGGTTGCCATGAGGATGGGGCAAGAGTCTTTTCAATGGTACCCAGCAACAAGACAAGGGGCAATGGGCACAAACTGGAGCACAGGACGTTCCACCTGAACATGAAGAAAATCATCTTTACTGTAAGGGTGACAGAGCACTGGAATGGGCTGGCCAGGGAGTCTGTGGAGTATCCTTCTCTAGAGATATTCAAAACCTGCCTGGATGCATTCCTATGCAATCTGCACTTGGTGAACCTGTTGTAGGTGGGCAGTTGGACTAGATGATCTCCAGAGGTCCCTTCCAAACCCAGCCATTCTGTGATTCTATGCAATAGGAAATGCTTTTTTTTTTGGAGCTACAGGAAGGCAACCTTGTTTGGGCAAATTAATTAGTGTTTGGAAGAGAGCAAGTATTTGGCCTTCTAGCTCTGTCTAACCTGAAAATGGGGAGATGTGACATAGCCATAGCATGATTAGTAAAATCTTCTCCTGGCCAGTAATCTCAACAAACTGTGGTCCTACAGACATGTCCCAGAACTCTGCTGATCATATGCTTAAAGCAGCTTGAGTGAAGAGCTGGCCACACTGCTGCCTGCAATAGCCTCCTGTCCACCTTCTCATCTGCAGGACCTGGAAGCAAGGAGGGTCTGAAATGCTTTCGGCGATGGAGCTTTCAAATCTTTTTTATTGATGTACAAACTCTCAAAATTATTCTGGAATTAGTGCAGGCCTGTATGGATGAACAAGTAGTTCCTGGACCAACTGAAACAAAAAAGGAAGTCTACAGAGGGTAGAAGCAAGGACCAGTGGCCTGAGAGAAACACAGAGAAATTGTCTGGCCAGGGATCATGTTAGGAAAGCTAAAGCCCTGACAGAATTAAATCTGGCCAGAGACATCAAAGGCAACCAGAAAAGGTACACTGGTGATAAAAGGAAGACTATGGAAAGAGTGGACCGCATCTGAAAGGAAACAGGAGACTTGGTTATCCAGGACATGGAGAAGGCTGAGGCACTCAACAATTTTTTGCCTCAGTCTTCAACAGCAAGTACTCAAGGTACATTTAGAGCAGATGTAAGGAAGAAATTCTTCACTACCAGGGTGGTGAGGCACCAAAACATGTTGCCCAGAGAATCTGTGGATGCCCTATCCTGGAAGTGTTCAAGGCCAGGATGGATGGAGCTTTGAGCAACCTGGTCTAGTGGCAGGTGTCCCTGCCCATGGCAGATGGGTTGGAACTGGTTGAAGGGCCCTTCCAACCCAAACCATTCTATGATTGTGTGATTCTATGTCACTATCTCCCTACACAGTTCTAACATCAAAACCAATTAGTTAAAACAGTTGACCCTGAGACAGGGATATAATCTCCTGCCAAGGGGAAAGGTGTAGACAGGCCCTTCAGGAGGGAGAGGAGGTGGCTGTGGGTAGGAGATGGACACTCAAATTCTCCACTCCATACACTTCTCATAGCACTTTGGAAAAATCCCTCTGTGGCTCAGTTCTCCAGGCAAACTGTGCCAGTGGGGCCTGGGGACAATGTGATGTTGCAAGGTGCTTAGACACTAGACTGAGAGTGGTTAATGTTTTAGGCAAGCAGGGAGCCTGTGACAGGTCCAGGTTCCTGAAGATTTAGGCATACTGGAGAGCTGGAGAAGGGGGCACAAATGCTGCTGGATGTGTTTTCAGTGGAGCTGGTTCAGAGACCCAGCCAGGCATGTTCCCATAAGAGATGCTGAGAGCTGAGCTATGGGTGATCTCCATGAAAACATGGTGATCCAGAGGCAAGCCCTAAGCCAGTGTGAAAGGGTGGCCCAAAGCTGGGAGCTCCATTTTGAATGGGGGAAGGTTGAGCTCTGGAGCAGGGACCTCAGCAAGTATTAATAACATAGTAATACTAGAATTACTAATAATAAATGAAAAGAAATAAACACATGGTCTGACACAGTGCCTTCTTCTCTCTTGACCCTTAGGGCACATACAGCCCAGTCTGGTCATTTCCATCGGTCCGTTACCTTTTCCTTAGAGGAGCTGTGATCACTGGACTTCTGCCTAACTTTGGCCACGATCAGTATGTCCAAGCATACCTCTGTGTCTCTGCCTGCACGCTCCCGTGCACGCATTAACCACCAAGAACTCTAGGGCCAGGGTTTAATCTGAGGATCCTGAACCAAGCAGGGCTGCAGCATCCAAGTCTGGGGAGCCCCTTGTACTACAGGTTTCTCCTAGCCAGGGAGTACCAGTGTATTTAATAGCAACTTGATGATTGGAGGGGTGTTTAATTTAGTGATGTGGCGCCGGCTGCTGCTGACAGAGCTGTGCCCAGCAGATTTACACCTGTTGCACTGGAGTGGCAGTTCAACTCTCCTTCCCTCCCGTCCTCCTACCCTACCTCGTGCCCCCCTCAAAACTTTCCCCCCTCCTTTGCCTGGACCGTGATGCTTGGTGGGGTGCAGCTGGCAGGGCTGGGAAGTGCGGGGATGAGCTCACTGTGTCACCAGGAACCTCATTCCTTTTGGATGATGAGCCTGACAAGATTAGCATGCTCCTTAATTCTGTAATGGGACAGAAAAGGTTTGCTGCTCTTGAATTTCTGCTCCATTTTGACCTCCTTCTTCTTTAACGAGACTTTGTA
This sequence comes from Dromococcyx pavoninus, assembly GCA_033558185.1. Classification (NCBI taxonomy): domain Eukaryota; kingdom Metazoa; phylum Chordata; class Aves; order Cuculiformes; family Neomorphidae; genus Dromococcyx; species Dromococcyx pavoninus. Next base: position 2,150,685 of record JAUMJL010000483.1, read on the forward strand.
CAGTCTGGGACAGCCTTGAATCTCTCTAAAAAGTCTGTTGGCACCCATTAGGCTTGTGCATTTCTAGGGTGAATAGCTTTCCAGGCAGCACCAATGTCTTACAGACAGTCTTTTATGCATACTCTGGGCACGTTTTTTTCCTTACTTTTTAATGTCAGGTAAGTTTTTCATTCAAATTCATCTATGTGAACAAGCCCTTCTGGCAGCAAACCCACCACAGATATTGTTATGTAGCTGAGATACAGTTACACAGCATTCCCAGGCATTCAGAAGTAATGACTCAGGTATCCCCTTCCCTCAGATCATTAAGTCAGCCTAGAGACCTGGACAACTGAGAAGTGTCTTGCTTGTGATATTTTCCTCAGCATGGCAGCTTCCGGATGCCTGTACTCAAGATTTTACCTGCAGCCACAAAAGAAGGAAAAGCTTCTCAAGTAAAACTTTTCTATTAAAAAATGGAAGCTGAAATGCTTGAGTGATGGCAAGAATCCTACTGTCAAGAGCCACAGAAAGACCTGAAAATTACAAACTATATGATGATAAGGCGGAAGCTACTAAAAAGGTGGAGACCTTGTCTGACTCCTTAGGGATGGCCAAAAACTGCTGTTGCTGCTAATGATGGGAAGAAGCATGTCTGTACGCTATTGAAAATGGTCTGCTACCACCAATTAAGGGTGGCCAGCAGTTTTTTCACTGGAGGAAACATCTCACAGCTCCTTTTGAATCTTTTTGCACCTCTCCTTAAAAATTGTCACCCATGCTGATGTCGCTCCATGATCAGTGCTGCTGAAGAGCCTCTTCATCCTGGGATAGAGCAATTCTGAGTCACATGGTGGGAGGCTGGGAAGTGAAGGCTGAGGTCCCACCTGGTGAGGCTGAATGCTCACCCTGCTAGAAGAGACACCAGCAGCAGCCTCCTGCATCAGCCCTGTCCTGGGACACACACATCCAAAAAAGTCCAACACACCCAAAAACATGCAGCCAGCATTTATCTGGAGAAAAGGCAGTAGCTGTGTCTCTCCAAGCCTGAGGCCAGCAGCGTGTTGTGCCAGAGTATGGCTAAGCACCACCTGGCAGCACCCCCAGCTTGCAGCCTGGCCCATGACTTCCATAAAGGGTGGCTGGGTTTGCCCGTGTTTACGACACTTGCCTCCACTGCAGGGTGCCAGCTTGCATAGGTCAGTTCTCCCCCGGTGCAAGGAGTCATTCCACAGGCTCACTCTTAGTTCTATTCCTGCGTGCCAAGAGGCCTCTCACCTCCCAGCTGATGGGATCTAGAGGTAAGGGGCACAGTAGAATGGTCTGGGAAGGAAAGGGGTGTGGCAAATAGGGTGCACAGGAGATATGGTGCCTGGATTCTAGCGCACACTCTGGGAGACAAGTGGCTTTCTCTAGTGGTGCAGGGGAAGTGCGAGCCACTATGTCCTTGTAGGAGGCAAGGCTGTATCCAGAAGAATTTTCTTCTTCAGGTGCATTTTAGTTGGCACTGCTGATAAAGAGGATCTCAAAAAACAGGGCATGGCTCCACACTGGACATGGCTTGTACCCTTCTCCTCTAAGTTCATTAAAGATGACTTTGGACTTACTTGTTCACCTGCCAGCTGCACAACATAGTACACTGCGAGTGGAGCTGTAACAAAGAGATTAGATCACCAGATGCCAGCCTCTGGCCAACATTCATGGTGTGACAGGGAGAGCAAACTGAGTGCTGTGGCCCTAGTGAAGGCTGGAGACCCTAGAAAGTGGGATATTTTGTTGGACAGGAGATACAAATCAGCTCAGAGGATGTGACAGGTTTTAGGTAAGAAGTGAGGCTATACATTGATGGTGTTCATCACCTAGCACGTGCCTGGTGTCAGGAACCAGCACTGCAAACTCAGCTCTTCTGCCTGTCAGGAGCTGCACGTCATGGCTGTGTGTAGCATCTGCATGCTGAAGGCTGCAACTAAGCTCCCACAAAGCCCCCAGATTAGCAGGTGTGGATATACAGGGCAGGGATGGAGTAATTTGAGCTGGCGTTACTGCTAGTTAGTGCAGTTAGGCAAATGTCATATGTGAGAAGAGGATCTAAAATGATCTAGCACAGCAGTTTGTGCTTGTTTCTTACCAGTCAGTCACAGGAAACACAGATAGCTTTAAATTAGTAAAAATAAGCATTCTTCCTTGGTCAAGACTGTTTTCTTGTCTTTTTTTCCCCCTTCATTTCATTTCTATGTATATTGGGGGGTTGGGGGTTTATTTATGGATTTTTTGATTGTGGGGTTTTTTTTCCCCTTTCTTTCCACTTCATTCTAATACAGAGGGAAAGATTCCTAGGAGGATTATGCAGCTTTCTTTACACTATTTGGGATGTTTTGACAAAGATACAAATGCCTGCCTTGCCATAAAGCGACATTTCTGGCCTACTTATTTTACTATTTTGTCTGAGTTAAAGCCTGCAGATTTATGAACACAATGCCCTTTTAAACACCAGTGTCAGCCTGCTGTCATCTCTGGATCAGTATTTCATTTGCAAGCAGCGAGTTTTCAGGGTTTAAAAAGGCAATTAGATATTTAAGGCTAGTCTTGTGAAGATGAAAGACTTTTGTTTGTTGCTCCTACGGTTAGTTCTGATTACCATTTGTCCAATTTTGACCCACAAAGCAGAGATTTAGGCAGCTAAAAGACTCAGAACAGAGCTTGAGTCAATGATTCATTTAACATTTTTTGAATCTGAAGACCCCAAGTAAGACTTAAGTAAGTCCTCTTGACTTCTGTGAGTTCTGAACATACGTGGAAGTATGTGACTGGACAGCATCATTTGCACTGACAGAGTGAACCCTCATAACTGTACGAGCCAAAAAGGGGATAACTACCTAAGAATCACCTCAGGCAGGTCCTCAATGACATTAATTGAAGTGCTAATTGAAAAATCCCCAGCTAAAACTCTCCGGTGGCAGAAAGCATAAATCCTGTAACATTAAGGACTTTGCAATTATGTTTTAATTAGACAGGACTGCTCAGATAAAACAGAAAAAATATTTCTTTTGACATTTTTAATTGCAATACTTTTATTTTTGTGCAAAATTTACTTTCTATGCTTAATTTCTGTTTCAGCTGAGAGCTGGGAGGCCACTGCTTGAGTACCAGGCTCTAAACTTGCTTCATTGTGAAGGAAATGTAGTGAACCTCGTACTCAGAGGCTGCAGGAGCACGCAAACCTGCTCATGGTCCTCAGGCCCTGATAGACTTCACTTATTGAACTCTGGTGAACCAAACACGATGAACAGCTGCTATCTATAGCTACCCAGTGACAGTGGGTTGGCTTTTTTTGCCTGTAAATCACTGGACACAGGTGTGGAACTTATTAGCATAAGTAAAATTAGGAAGAAGCACTCCATCCATCTCCCTGCTAATGCTGACATGCTGCAAGATGTTGACCTTCCCTAAAGTGTTAGCCTGTATAGTCCTGAACCTAGCAAAACACTTAGGCCTGTGCTTAATTTTGCTTCCCATTAGGTCTGCCCTTGTGCTAGAAGTTAAACATGTGTGTCACTGTTTTCCTGGATCAGAGCCCAGCTCCTGAAGGTGTTTCAGGATTTACCTAGATAGAGCTTGTCAAATGATACAGCACAATGAACATAACAGGATTCTGCTCTCCTTTCGACTGGTGGCTGATTTGTGGCAGGTAAGCTGGGCTAGTCAGAAATATGCATGGAAATGGATCAACAATTTTTCACAAGTAAACAGCTACATTGGCAATTTCTTATTAATGAAATCTCTTCTGGGGTGCCTTTTTGTAGCTGATCAAGGCTGTGCCTCCTTGCTGACCCAGTGCTCACCTGCAGACGTCTAATTAGGACCCAGACTGAAGCTGAATAGTGACTCTTCTTCAGTTGTCAGAAGCTGGTGGTTCTCCAGTCTCCTAGGTGGTGTGCCTGACACCACAGAAGACAGGGGTTGATCGCTCCATCTCCTCTTACACAGGCAAACTAGGTGAAGATTGTGTCCTTCAAGTGAGGTTGCCCTGCTGCTCCCTGCAACCTGCTGTCTTTGACTTCTTTGACTGCCCTTGGCCTAACAGGCCTAAAGCTACCCACAGATTTTCTTCCTTTAACAGGTAAACACCAAACAAGTATCTCTCACTTGCTTTCCTTGAGCACCGACGAGCCTGGGTCGGGGAGCAGATGTCAGTGGTGCTAGATGCTGCAGAAGCACAGGACAGAGAGAGATGCTGTCTTAGTTGCCTCAGTAAATGCTGAGGGACACACAAGGATGCAGAAGTGGTGTTCCTGGTCCGTATGCACACAGATACCGATTTCAAGAATCAGAGAATCATTGAGCTTGGAAAAGACCTCTAAGATTATCAAATCCAACTGTGTGCCCAATACCACCATGCTTACTAAACCATGTCCAAAGAGCCACTTCTACGCACTTTTTGAACAGCTCCAGGGATGGAGACTCCACCATTTCCCTGGGCAGACCGTTCCAATGCTTCACCACTCTTTTGCTCAAGAAATTTTTCCTAATATCCAATCTATACCTTACCTGGCACAACTTGAGGCCATTTCCTCTCATCCTATCACTTGTTACTTGGGAGAAGAGACCAGCACTCACCTTGCTACAACCTCCTTTCAGGTAGTTGTAGACAGTGATAGGGTCTCCCTCAACACTATGCTCCCCAGTTCTCCAGGCTAAACCATTCCAGTTCCTTCACAGGACAACATAGGGAAACTCCTGCTTTGAGAAGACATCTGTCTTGTTTCACATATCTGAATGGACTACATTACATTGCATCAAATAAGGGCTGAGCTTGTAGAGCAGCTCGGTCACACAGGCAACAACACAGTTTCTACCTCTGCCTGGCCACCTTTCCTTACGAAGCCTGTAGGCATTATTTTACATTTTTGAAACCTTCTCCATTTAATCAATTTCAGATAAAATTGTCCAAGGAATCAGAAGTTAGTGGGACATCCATGCTGGGATTTGTTACACATGCAGCAATACCAATATGTATTTTCTTATGGTCCTGGTCTCTTTTCTGAAGTAACAAGTGATAGGACAAGAAGAAATGGCCTAAAGTCGCACCAGGGGAGGTTTAGATTGGATATTAGGAAAAATTTTGTTATTGTAAAAGCCAGCCAAATAGAACTCCCAGGAAACAGGAAATAATTTTTGCTGTATCTGAAAGAAGCATTCCTTTATTGGCACCAGGTGAGTGGTGGAATTTCTCCTCCCAAACGCTCACACGTGTGTTAGTGTAAGGTTCATGTTTGTAGCACTAGGTTTATGTTTATTCAACATATTTCCTTGAATCTATTCATATATTCATATTGCTTCTCAGAACTCAGGCATATTGTAATGTCCTTTGCACTTGCGTAGTCGCTCCTCCTGGTGGTCTTTGGTGGTTGTGACTTCATCCTTTTCCTCAAGTCAATTGTTGGTCAAAGAGGAAGGCTCGCCTCTCATCCAATCATCGCTTTTGGCTGTTTCACTCTTCCAGTTGTCATTTTTGGGAACAGTTTCCCTTGAATATTCTTTTCCAGGTTTCTGCTGTCTGCTAGCTACAAACGAGCATTCATCATGATGTGCAGGCATGAGGCTCTGCTATCAAATGCAATATGCAAGTGCTGCAAAATGCTATTACAAAAAGGTTATGTCTGCTAAGTTAATGTGTTTCACTTAAAGAATTCAACTATTTCAATGCTTTTATGCTATGTCTTCAACATGCATCAATTTCTTTACTCAAAGAGTGGTGAGGCATTGGAATAGGCTGCCTAGGGAAGCGGTGGAGTCTCCGTTCCTGGAGGTGTTCAAAAAACAAGCAGATGTGGCTCTTTGGGACCTAGTTTAGTGGGCACGGTGGTGTTGGGCTGATGGTTGGGCTTGATGTCGTGTTAGGGGTCTTTTCCAACCTTAACGATTCTGTGACTCTATGAAATCGTTGCTAGACAAGGATATGCCATCGTTCTGTTTTCTCCTTCCTTGAAGACCCTGATCCATCACTCCTGTGCTCCCCGTGTCCCCACAACACCCCATCTGAGGAGCATCCCCTGCCCGTGCCCGCGGGAGCATCCCCTGCCCGCCCAGGGGAGGAGCCGCTGCCGCCCGCCCAAGCGCTGCTGCCGCCGCCGGCCGCCAGGTGGAGCCAGCGCCCCGCCCGTGGCGCTGCCCGCCCTCCCGCCGTGCGCTGGGGGGGGCGCGGAGGAACAACAGGTAAACCCGTGCCTGGGAAAGCCGGGGGGATGTCGCATGTAGTATGACATTTTCTGCCTCACCTGCCTTGCCAGCTCGGAGCTGCCTGAGCCGTAACGCCGTTTGTCTGACAGCTGCTCCCTCAGCTGTGCTGGCAACCTTTCATGAGGCTAAACCACCGGTACAGTTCAAGAAGGACCTTTCTTTCGCTGGGTGATGGTCTAACCAGCATCTTTCGAGAGGTCTGGTCTCCAGTGTGGTCCCCACAAACAGCCAAAAGAGCGGCTGCAACATGAGGAGTGGCTGAGAGTCAGAGGACATTTGAGCTGACCAAGATCACAGAATTGTAGAATGGTTTGGGTTGGAAAGGACCTTAAAGATCATCCAGTTCCAAACATCCTGCCATGAACAGGGACACCTCCTGCTGTACCAGGCTGCTCAAGACCAATCCAACCCAAGACAAACTAGATGATCTTTAAGGTCCCTTCTGACCCAAATCACTAGTGTGAGATTTGGGTCTTGGCTCTCCTTTTTTAAAACCTGAGGTTCCTCACAACCCCAGCAGTTGCAGAAGAGACCTTGAAGTCATAACTTATTGCAGGGGTTTAAAAGTTCAGAAATTAGAGTGGAAAAGACCTTGGTCCCTCCCAATCAAATACACACACACATTTATTTTTTAAATTTAAATCTTGTGATTTTGAGGGTTATGATTTTTTAACAGGTGAGGACAGGCCTACTGGGGTTTAGGGGTGTGATAAAGTCTTCTCCCAAGGTTGAATCCAGCAACAAGGCAAACCCTTATTTTTCTCCCAGTAGGATACTGAGCACACTCTTCCAACACTGACGGAAACAAGGCTACTCAGCCAGTTGGTCTCAGGTTTAGCCTAGTCTACCAGGCCAGCATTTCAGCTGATTCAGACAGCCTGGCATCACTTTCCCTTTTTGTAGGCAGAGAACCACAGAAAGGAGAAAGTCGTGGTCTTCAGGCAGCTTTCCCTGAGAGCTCACAGGCACAGATGGTGTTATTTCCCCCCGAGGGCCTGGGGGTGCCCACAGCAGCTATGCTGGTGTGCTGGCTGAGCAGGGCGCTTGGGATTTGCATGTGCCCTTTGCACGAACGGCACCAGCGATTTGAATGACAATGAGGCGAGGGGCAGGTTAGGTGGAAAGATATTTCTCTGTCTGCATGGGCTGCTGCTGGCAGCTGCAGTCCAGCAGACATCCTTGCCTCCGCTATCAATATTCTTTCCCCTGAGCTGGAAGGACTAAGGGATAATTTAGTCTTTATGCTAGTTTGGACTTTGCCTGATTAACAGCTGAGCCTGATTACACAGCCCTTTCTGTCCCTTCTGGGAAATAGTCCAGACAGCATGGAGGGGCCACTGCTCCTCCTGACAGTGCTGCCACTGCTGAGCCCTGTTATGTCATTTTGGATTGCAAGATGGGCTGCTGCTTCTCTCTGCTGTCCTCTCTGTGTACTATCTGAGACCAAAGGACCATGTTTTTCTTGAGGTCCCAAAATCACATTCAGACACAAGACTTGAACACATAGCTGTAGAGGCGGCTGTTGGGGAGCTGAGCTCTTGTGACTACTGATGACATGGAGCTGGGCCCTGGAGCAAGGTGGAACTCATCTTCATCTTGTCTTCCTTACTCACCCCAGTCTCTCCCCTTTCATTCACATCTTGGCGCCTGAGCCTCAGTCTGTGCCAGTCCATGTCATAGTTACGCTCGTGCCTTGTTTCCCATCTAACTGGGAGCAAGAGTGAGCTGTCAAGTAGAAGACGGCTCAACCAGCAAAGCTGAAAGTCCATTCAAGTTGAACATCCCAGCTTCAGCTATTTCAGTGATAACAGAGTAAGTGGCAGACTGGGCACAGCTGAAGTACTGGGAGCTGGCAGCAGCCAGCAGTTGTAGTGCAGCAGGCAGCCCATATATCAATAAGGGATTGCCACTTAGGAGCACTTGGATCAGCCAGACAAAATATTCAGATCTCCATCCATATCAGCAGTTCTGCAGAGTTCAGATGACAGGAAGTTTTGGCTTTGGACTTGTGCAATTTTCAAAACTAATTAACATATGGTGTTTTACTTGCTATCTCCAGCCCCTTTGTATTAGCTGCGATCCAAGTTTAAACACTGTAGAGGGATTAGGATGGTCATAGCGCCACATTCATTTGGAGGGGAATTATGGAGGGAGTTGGAGGAAAATAGTTCAGAAGTAGAACCAGACCCAGTTTAAAAGCAGCCCTGCACAGCTCAGCTGGTTTTGGAGCAGCCTCTGTTGCACAGAGAAGTTATCTCAACTTCTAAAGCTCAATGAGAACACTTGACCCCTGACTTGAACTAAGACCTCTGCTATTGATCTCAGGAAAACTTAGGGGAGAGGGCAGTCACATTCTGCCTGTAGCAGCTCTGGCTCCTGAATGACTTTGCCTGTATTTAGGAGCTGCAGCATTGAACTCTCCCTCCAGTCTCTCCACAATTTTCTTCCCAGTTTGTGGGTGACTATGGCTGCATGACAGTTTGTCTCCATCATCTTTGGAGCTCCTTTGAAATAATGTGAGTTACTATTATATTGCCCAGTATTGTCTCTTCACTAAAGTACAAGCCCACCTCCTATAGCTTTTTCTCATAGATTATATGCTCCAGGCCCCTCACCACCTCAGTCGATGCTTCCAAGATTTTCGACATCTCTCTGAAACTGGAGGGCTCCAAACAGGACAAAATATCTAGGCACAGCCTCATCAACACTGAACAGATTAGAATAATAACTTCTCTTGATCTGCTGCCTACCTTCCTCCTAATGTAGTCTAGCATGTGGATGGCATTATTTGCAATGAGGACACTCTGCTTGACCTCCACATCTAAGCTCTTGGTCCTTTTTATCTGGGTATAAACAGGTATATCTACACTGACAGATTATACAGGCCCAAGAAGTGCTTCTGCTGGTGTTTGTGGGCACCCCCATTGCTAGTTGGTATTTGGAATTTGGCCCCCAGAGCCCCACAGTTGGCAGTACCCTGAGTATTTTTGCATTTTCTGTTCAAGGCACCTAAAATTATGTGAGACCTGGGGTGTGGCAGGGCTCATCCACCAGCTGACATCTACTCACCCAAGCAAGTGTCAAAGAATGGAGCTCCAGCAAGGGCTGTCTGGTGGCACCAGGACACAGCCTGCCACAGGCTGGTGTCTCTTGTGGCATGGCAAGCTCAGGTAGCCCAGTGCTATCCTGTGCTCTGGGGCACAGATGGTCTGAAAGAGACATGACAGAGCAAAACATCATATGCAAAACATCCTTTAGCATCTTGTTTCCAAGCTTGGGACATGTTGGAAATACCCATGAAGATGAGTTTGATCAATCTTCCTATGACACAGCCTAACTGAAGCAGGACAACTCACAGCCTGACCTGTTTGCTGTCTTTGCAGCTGCACTGTGACCCCATTTTGATCGCACACAGGTACTGTTCCTCCCATAGGTAGTTTAAAGGTAGAACATCTTCAAGTTTTTGAAATGCTCTGTTTCAACATTTGATTTTGAAGCAACTTGTCACTTAGGCATTTTATTTTTAAGGTAAAGTAAAATATTTTAGTTGATTTGAAACTCATTCCTTTGCAAAGGGTTTTTGTTAGATGTGAAGCTTCAAATTCCGGCCTGCCTTTCTGGTATGGGGTAAAAGCAGAAGTTGAAGAGGTAGAACTACTTCTGCCAAAAAGACAGAGGAAAATCAAGAAACCTTGATACTCCTAGACTTCAGTTGACCCTTGTTCACTTTCTGACTGTTAAATTTTGGGTTTCTGGATCGTCCAAGTTTTAAAATTTTCTTTCATTGTAAATAAGTTGTAATGGTCTGGCTGAAAGTAGTCCCGTTCTTTACTGGAAAGAGTGAAAGCTGCTGAGCCATATCTTGTTTACTGAGCCCAGATTTCAAGTGTTTTGCTTTGGAAAGCTTAGGGTCCTGTGTTCCTGGGTTGGCTGACTGGTATTTTAAGAGCAGGATCTATCTTCCTACTGTCATTCAGAGGTACTAATGGAATCATCAGCCTAGAGATAAGAATGTTGTTCTTATAGGGTGTTGAAAATGGTTGTTGGTGGTTTGCTGTCTTCTGCTCACCATTGCCTGTGTGAAGTTCTGAGCAATTAAAGATGATGTTCATTGCTTGAGAGGTGTGGGTAGACCTTATCAAGAATGTTGCTAGCTGCAGATATTGCTGCACTGCCTCCCCAGTCCTGGCTGGGAGCACTGAGAGGTGCACTGCAGAATCAGACAAGGATTTTCTCCTGGACATTGTTTTTTACCAAGTGCTGTGTCCTGGCCAAGCTCCTTTCACCTTACTATTTGCAGTGCCTTCACTAACAGTGATCTGAGGAGGGCTGTGCTGTGCCTGCTTGCTGCCAGTTTGGACCCATCAAGGTTTATTAGCTGTCCTTTGCACCATGCTGAAGTGACCGTGCTGCTTCAGGACACAAGCTGTGCTTCAGCTCATCAGAGCAGTTGGGTCTGAGGTGGCTTGCCATGGAGCTAGAATGGGGGTCTCCACCTTTGTGGTATAGCTCGTGCAACTTGAACTCACCACCCACAGAGCTGCCTCTAAGCTTCTAGCTCACTCTGCACAAGCTGGGGGGCTACATTTGGGCTCTGCCCCTGCTGCTCTTATTTGTGGAAACTGGGCAATTATTCATGGAAAGAAGCCAGCATAGGGTGCCTTGCCAGCTGTTCATTGCTGACAATAACCTGAATTTCACGTGTTGGTGCAATGATGTTCAAAGGAGGTGTGAGGCCATGGAAACCTGTCTCTACATGCCCAGAGAACACATGAGAGCTTGCAAGCAGAAGCACTAATGTTTCTCCACCTTGGCCCCCTTGTGATCTTTCTGCAAACAGCCCTGCAGGGACAACCACTTCATTTTCTGCTCTGTGTTCCCTACACTCGCAATACCTGGGGAAAAAAAAAAGACAGCTTTCTTTTCTTGAGACTACATGTCAAATGCCTGGGGCTGTATTGAAATATAAATCTACCTGATGCTGGACATAATACACGGATGTTTCCATATAGACTTGAGGGAAGAGCCTGCCATGTCTCCAGCTCACAGCAGCCTACGGCAGCTGGAGGAGAACCACTCTCGAGCTTCGCTCATCTTGTTACCCGACAGCTAAATAAAGGCACAATATTTCTTAGGGTATAGCAAGGCTCCTGGGGAAATATGGTCAAATACAAGGATCAGTTGGGGGCTTTAACCAAGCAGCCTATTTCAGGAATTGGTTCCTGACTCGATTCGTATTCACTTGTGCTTGTTTCAGAGCCGCCAAGTGCCCATCGTGCTTCTGATCTGGGGGCTCCAGACATCTTCCACGGCAACTACAGACGTGTGATACGTCTTTCCTTCAAACCTGACCCCACTAGATCTGCTGAGAGCAGGTGAACACAAACAGAACTAGAGCTGACCTGGAGAGGAAGGAGGAGGCAATGAGACCTGAATTGCCCAGAACCCCTTTCTTCAGTGCAGTAAGGGCTGCCACCCAGGAAGGGGAGAAGGAGAAGCTCTGTGTCTGAAGGAACTTGTTGGGCTCAGGCAGGATCCGCTCTGCTGAGTCTCTGAGCATGGACTGAACCCAGCATGTGGCTGCAGTACAGTGGTTTAATGAGTTGCCATGTGCCAGCTGCACCATGGTAGCCATCTGTGTGTGTGCCCCGCACCTGTGATGGATGTGTGGTGTGCAGCAAGGTGCAAAGGAAACCTGTCTCACCTCCATGTCTCTGCAAGCCAAGCTGGTTCAATTGTCTTTGAGTTCGTCATGGGCTGCAGATGGCCACTTCCACACAGCTGCTGGTAGAGCAGTGAGCCACCAGGCTAGAGTTTGGATCTCTTTGTCTTTCCCCAAAGTGAGGGAAGAGAGTGCTAGAAAGAAATGTTTCTCCACATGCTGCCCATGCAGGCATTCACTGCCACAGATCACGAAGACCAATAACTGTACACAATTCGAAACAAGCATCAAATACTTGTTTAAATGGTGCTTTCAAGAGTTCTATCAGTAAATATGGAAAAATATGCAAGAACCACGATGGAAACAGAAGAACTTGGCTTTGAAGTTTTATGACCTGCACTGGCTGCAGAGTTTGCGAGATGATCTCAAAGGACATGCAGTCCATCATGTCTGACAGCAGGTTTCTGAGCACCTTTTCCAGGAGAAGTAGCCTTGGCCCTTGTCAGGAGGCTAGGCTGGATTTACCTCATCCCTGGTCTGGCAGGTTCAGCCTAAAACCTCTTCATATAGCTCACATCAGACCACAGCTCTCAGCTCAGGTTTTAGGCTGTTTTGATTACAATCTTTCTTTTAAAACAGCCTCAACACTGCATCGGTTGAAGGTTACATCTAAATTGTGCAGCTGAATAAAAAGGAAATTACCTATGAGGGCTTCTGGAAAATAAAACTTTAATTAGTTGGTGAGGAGTCATCCTTGGTAAATGCCTGGTAGCTGGCTCGATGTGTGTCTTCTGTCTGCCTTTGTGTGTGGGTACATATGGTCTCGGTGGATGTGTATGGAGTGGAAGCAGTCCTGTTCTGTAGGTCCCCTGTGCTCAGGTTTGTGTTTGTGTACTGGGAGAGTTAATGAGAACAGACTGCCTTTCTTTCCCTTCATTCCCCAATCCCATCTGTTCAAACAAAGGGCTGAAAGGGAGAGAGAGCTGAGACCCTGCTGGTCAAGAGGGGATGGATAATAACACATATCCTTGGGCTACATTTCAGCACATGCAACCCTTTCAAGCTGTGCTAAAGCTTTTATTCAGGCAAGAGAAAGAACAACCAATATAAAATAAGTTTTTTCTTCTTTTTAAAAAAGCTGCATCAGGCCTGAAGGATGCTACATTCCATTCTATTCCTCTAATGTTTTATAAAACTAGATTACTAAAAAAGAGTCTAAAACAGCAGTGGTTATGTATTTTGCTCTGTACAGACAGAGCACAGTGTTGGGCTAGAGCAAGTGACATATGCAGAGGGGCCAGGGATGGCTTAGAAAGTCAATTTTCACTGTGTTTGCACATGGTAACAGTTCCAGATTCATGTAATTAACTATACATCAAAAGGGTGTGAAGGAAGATATATTCCTCTCCACCCTGGGGATTTGATGGGTACTTTGCAATTCATGGTTAACCCCCCGTTCACGCATTTGTCATTATAGTCGTGCCAAACAACTCATCTGAAGATCAAAACAGCTTTCTCGGGGACTATTACAGAGAGAGCAGCATGAGAGATGCCACCTCAAATCCCAAAGCTGGTACCAAGCGGCAGAAAGGGATGCAGCCCTGGATGGCAGCACTGGTGCTCAGCCCTCTGCCAGCCATTCCAGGGACGTCGTAATGGTTTACAGGAGAAAAATAGTCTCAAGTGCCATTAGTTTAATGCTTCATAATGTCATTGTGTCTGTTTTAAATGCAATCACAGAGCTCAGGGGACACCCAGGACTAGAATAAACAGGAGGAAAAGAGCTTCCAGAAATGTAATGAAGGAAAGGAAGGTAGAGCAAAGAAATGAGATTCACTGATTCCTTTCCATTGAGCAGGTGTCACACGAGCGCTCGGTGTAGGACTGTTAAAGGGATATTCACCATGAGAACCAATTGCATCTAGGTTGCAATAAACACAGGAAACTAATAGAATCTATACTGGAGAGGAAGAGAGTGAGTTTTGCGAAGCACAGAATCTGATCCTGACCAAATTTTCAGAAACAGTGATTTCAAGTGAGATTTCCAGTGCTGTATTAGTGGCTCTGCCTCATTCTCAGAAGTGACAAGCAGCAGATCCCATTGAATGTGTCCATCATCCCCTACCAATCCAGCAAGTTTATTAACGTGTGTGCGGGTGCCTAGCTGCAGGGTGCTTGACTCCCACTGACTCAAAGAGAGGGAGTCACAGAAAATGAAACAGATCAGAAAGAGTGAACAAGCTGAAGCTGACCTGCTCATGGCAAATAGAAATGCAAATAAATACACTCAATAAGCCGTGAGGACAAGTGGTGGTTATGCTCATGTAAGCTTTAGAAATCTTTCTAAGTGTCTCACATCTCATTTCAATCACACAGGTGGAGCTGTTTCCTTATAGATGAAATCTCCCTTTAGTTGGCATTTCCCACTCCAAGCAAGGCAGGTACATTCTCCTTTCAGACAGGAGTTGTTCAGTTCCAGTGGTCATCAGTTATTTCTCTCCAAGACAGAATTAAACAAAGCATGGGGACTGTAGGACTGGCAAGCACTGCTTCTTTGTGTCCCTTTCCTTTTGAATCCTAGCAATCAGGAGCAACCCAATTTTGTGCATCAATGCCAGGGGCTAATCTAATGTAGAAAATTTGCATGAGCAGCACATCCCTTCTTCTCTCTGCTCCTCTTCTCACAGGGGATCCATCTCACACGTAGAGTGCATGCTATGGCCACTCTCTTGTCTATCATTTCTTGTGTATCATTCAAAAGCAGATCCCTGAGCCTGGTCTAACGGCACACTGCTGATATATTAGCAGGACATGCCCCTGCTGAATTCATCCATCAAGCAACCGCAAGAGGTGATTTCTAGGGATTAATGCACTGTTGGGTGTATACAGAGATTGAAAGGAGAAGGGATCACGGTAGTAGCTGCTTTACTGGAAAGGCAGAAAAATAAATGTGGCAGAAACAGGGCCTTTAGCATTGCAGATAGATATAGATCAATAGGTGGTTTCTTTCAGGTCCTCTATTTGCTTTCTGCGATAGCAGTTTGTAGAAAACAAGAAAATGCAATTTTTGACAATGCTCTCTACAAGACGAGTTGCATTGTAAGAATCTGTTCCCAGTGTCTTACAACCTAGGCAAATGTAACCCTTGAGGCTGAGATCCACCATGGTGGATGCCTCTGATGTTTTGGATTAGGGGAGCCGAGTTTACCCTGAAGCAGTTCAAAAAGAGTTTATCAGAAAAAGCACACAGATAAAGAAACTGATGTAGTTTAAATTTTACTCACAGCACTTTTCTTTGAGAAGATGTAAAACTTCTTTGGAGCAGGGCCTCCTCTGTAGGGGATATGGCTTCTATCATATCCTGAAAAACTGCCTTGGGTTGGTCAGATTGTGAGACTCCAAAGAAAACCAGAGTAATTCTCATTTGCACTTACCCAAAAGGATTTTGTTAGAGTTTAACAGCCAGATTGTCTGTCCATTTTTGTCACGCATCACCACTGTGCATGACCCATCCTAAGAGATCAAAAGAGTTTGCATGAACATGTTGTATCAACAGGCATCCAGCACAAGTCTTTAGAAAAACAGAGTGCTCATTGGCATGTGTTCAACTATCTTTCTGGGAAACGTCCCCTTCTTTGACTGTCATTCAGTATGTTTCACATCTTACCCCTCTCCCAGGAAAACAGTAGCAAGGCTGGTGATATAAAGATAGTTATGGCTAAAGAGGTGATATTTGGATATAGGGAAGAACATGAGTATCATGACTGTGACTTGGAACAACTTTGAAAAAAAGCTGGAGTTCCCAGCCAAAAAAATCAAGACTGTATATTTCTTATAATGGAAATTACGTGCCTGAAAGAAAAGTTAACATAGCCAGGTAGGCGAGAAAAATATGTTCAAAGGGATACATCAAAGGTATTCAGGAACTGAAAAAATCAAAGAGAAGAGCCACAGGTGTTTCATGCTGGCATTAGAAGGCCAATGGCTTCAAGGAAGCTGATGAAGCTTGTCAAATATCTAGAGATGAATAACAGAAATAGTAGGGTTACTGTGAGTGAAATCCTAAGACTACCGTGAGTGAAATATGAACAGAAATATTGGTCTGTGTGAAACCACAAGGAGAAGAAACAGAGAAAGGGTTGAAAGGCTTGTCTGTTTTGAGCACCAAAGGTATGATGTAGAGTAATCAAATATGTAGATATTGACAAAGATGCTGTTTATGTCAGACCTGGACTTCAACCAGGCCCAAGCACAAATATCTCCACAGCAGATAATGGGCTCTGGTAAGAGGAGGATGGCAGCACACTGAATGTGCCAGTCCCTTTCCTTTTATCCCAAGAGGAAGGCAGGCAAATATAATCATGAGATGTCCAAAATGAGTCACCAGAGACTCTGGGCACCAACTGTGCTTAAAGTTTATAGAGGCTGAAGCAAACAAGACTCTGAAGCAAAAACTCATCCTGTAAGGACTGCAAACTCTGAAAAGGTATAAAAGACTCGTTCAAAAAACAGCAGTCAGCAATCAAGAGGATTCCATGCGCTTGAAAGCAATTTTTCTTGAATGAAATACACCTGACAGCAAAACATCTGTACTCCTCAATCTATTGGATTGGCTATTAAAGTATGTTCTGAAGAAGGACACAGCACCAGTTTTGGATGGATACTCATCACTGTTACAGTTCAAAGTGGTACCACAACAGTGTGAGTTGTCATGTGTTCAATAGTAAGCTGAAAACCAAGTAAAATGCTGATAAAAAATGCTGGGAATCAGAGTCCCTGGGGACTCTAACATACAAAAAGAAAAGATAAAACAAACAGGTAATATATGATTCAGGGGCACAGGAGCTGCTATTATGCATCCTTACATTAGAAGGCAAAGATGCAAATGGTGGGATAACATGACCAAAATGAGCAGATGTACTGCTGCTCACCAGCCATGCTGTGCTTTTTCGAAAGAGACCTTGAGGCACAATAGACTTAGTGTTGTTGAAACAGCTAATCCAAAGACTAAATGGATATTTCTAAATTTTTTAGATATCTGTTCAAAGTTCTATGCTGCAGGGATGTCCAACAGGGATCTGATACCAACTGTATCAGTAATTGGCTTTTGGGAGAAGCAGGCAAGAACAGATGTGGTGCAACATGTATGGAGGCTCACACCATACTGTACCATCCACTCCAGGAGTGGATGATGGTGACCTTGCTTCTCAGTGCTTGGTGAAGGGTGCAACCTTATATTCTCACTCACTAATTGGTGAAAGTTTCTGCTCTCCTAATGCAACAGCCAGGAATAAAGCAGAGGCTGACCCACAGCTCTGGATCAAAACTGACTAGATTGTTGAATGGCTTGAAAGCTGATTTCTAGTTTGGTGGATGGATTTAATAACGCCTTAACAAGTTAGCTGGGTACAGATGGGCAAACATAGTTCTGCTGAGCTCCCTTTCTCTGATTCAGATGTCACTGCTTGAAAGAGTGATTAGACCCATATGCAACTACTCTCAAAGAGTAAGAGCCAGTTCTTGTTTATCCAGAGGCACATGGCAGAGTAGCTCAGTCATTTTGTGGGATCTTGTAAGCACCTGTGTTAGCCAAAGGTTCATATACCTCTCTCTAGTGGCAGGATGGAGCAGGGTGGGATGGGGCATCTTCATAGACAGGGTGGGACTGGGCAGGCTGTGAATCCTCCTGCTGGGTAGGTCAGGTCTTTATACTGCTGACAGAGCATTTGCAATCTAAACACGTAAAGGGTGGGAAGGGGAAGCATATGTTGCCTCCCAGGAGGATGGGAGGCACGAAGAAATACCAGACTGGCTGCAAGATTCAGAGATTCAGAGAAATGGCTTTGCTTGCTGGTGTCAGTCAAGCCAGAAGCTGCAACTCTTAGAGAAACTCAAGGAATCATTGTGCACAATAAGTCTGGTGCGGACACTTCTCTGAGTGTCACAGTGTTATAACTTTCACTAGCCAGAAATTCCCCTGCTGAAGATGCTATTGTTTTGAATGCAATTATCTTTTACAAGATTCTTACAATCCACCTAATCATCTTTATCTTAATGTGCTTTTCCTTTCTACATTGTCACGTAAAATCCATTTCCTTTCAATTTACTTCAAATCTATCTGCATCCAGATTACTGCAACTTGGACACACAGTAATTAAATGCGGTTTGTCTGAGTAGAAAGGCAATGAATGCTATTATGGCTTGTTTATGCTAGCAAGCAATGCAGGCTTCTCTGTGCCATCTTGCCAGTGTGGCTTAACCCTACCCTAGAAGGACTGTGTTCTAGGCCATATGCAACCTTCACCATGCATTTAGTCCTTGGACTATCTTCTGAGGTTGCTGATGAATGCTCTTTGGGTTGCAGATTATGAGACTTTGAAACATTCATTCCACTAGGATCTGCCTCAATAGCTCATACCATGCTGGTTCTTGCCTGAACCTCTGTTTCTGATGGAGAGACTACTGACACCATCTGCATGGTTAAAAAGGTTACAAGGGGGTTCTAACCTTTGTCTACAGTCTGGTGCCAGAATTCCTGTGTGACTGATGGGACTTTGACCTGGCCTTGGCCCCTCATAACGCTTTGATAGCTTGTAAAACTGTAGTCTGAATCCTGTTTCATATAGTACTTCACCTTTTGCATGCTACTGAGAAGGAAGTTGTTTGGTAGCAAGAGTCCTGGATGTCTTGAAATGATACGCAGGAGGTTTTATGAGTGTCTGTAGGTCAAGCACGCACTATAAACCCACCATTGAGAGCTGCTTTAAGAGAGATTCAAGAAAAGGTTAAGTGAGGTAAATTCACCTTTACAGATTAAGGTTCAAATCTTGGACACTGTTACAGGGTGGATGGAGTAGGGAAGCCTTCCATTGATTTATTCTGTACATTGTCTGAAGCTACTTCATGGGTCAAGCAATTGGTAGTTCCTTCTCAAGAAATCCTTTGGCAATCATGAGTATTGTGTGTGGAGCCCTGGACTGGGAGAGCCAGGCAGGCTACTCTGCAGGCTCTTTTGAGATACTTTCCTTGAAAGCCATGCCTTTTCTGATGCAGGTTGAAGTAGAGAGCGTAGACTTTGAGACAGTCATCTGACTATGTACAGGAAAGTGATTTTTTATTGCCCTCCCTCCTCCTGATCCAAAAGATCATATTTACCTTGTCATATTGGCCTACTGGAGACTTACCATATCGAGAGCTTTTGTGTCAGGTCTAAAGAGACAGAGTCTTGAAAAAAGTTTGCATCTATCAAAGATCCATTTCCTTCAGATCATGAGGATGTACATAAGAGCAGTTGCACTGAGCTGGACTGAACATCCATCTAGCCCAGAATCCTGGTGCAAATGTAGACTAAACTCAGGTGTCTGAGGAATGTCACAGTAGTGGAGGTTTGTACAATGCTTCCTGCTATAGAAGTCTTCTGGCCTTCAGCTGTTCATGGCTTGAGGAGAGCCTGAGATGGAAGCAGTGTCTACATCTTTAAAAATCCTCAGTGGATTTCTCTTCCATGAGCTTCTGTCCTTGAATTTCCGTAATATTTTTCCCTTTCAAAACATCCCAAGGAAGGAGCTCCACAGCTTTAATGCAAATGGTGTGATGAGATTTCTCCTTTTCTTTGTTTTGAGCCTGGCACCCAACAGTTACATTTGACACCTCCTGCTATCAAATTATACTGGAAAAGACATGAAATAACCGATCCCTTTCCACTATGCCCTCTTAATTGGGATATGATGGCTTTCTGCAAAATCACCACTGACTCCAACCTGTTTACTTAGTCATTTCTTGTATGCAATCCTTTCTTGCACAATCCTTCTGCAGGTTTTTTTTGTGGTCAGTTCTTGTCTTTTTTTTTATGTTTATTATCTGGAATAATGAAAGTCCAATACAGGTTTGTCACTCTGTCTTATAGGGGTCATTTCTGGGAAAGTCTTGAAACCTGTCTTAAATCTTCAAATCACTCAAATGGGCAGAAGACACTTGATGTTGGGAATATTAAGTCTTGAGATGTGGGAAAGAGTTGTCTTTGAACATTGTGTCTGCACACAGTTGAATTCTGCTTTCTCTTATTCTGCTCTGCTTTTCTTTTCTTTCTTTGTGTTTATCTTGTTTGTGAGTCCATGCTGAGCTCTAGCCCTGTGCTTCGCAAATCTTTCTGCCACTTCCACACACAGAACAGTTTGGAGCAAGGAGAATGACAGGGGACTTCTTTGGAGGATTGTTGTTATATGACAAACCCCTTGTCTTTTGGTCCTTGAAAAAATGTTCCTGTGCCAGTCCATCCTTTTGGTCATGATTAAAGTTGCAATGATCTCTTCTCAGTAATTTTCCATATCTAATTAATAACTCCTTCCAGTTCCCTCCTTACCTGGTACCTGTCCCTAGAATGAACTCCCTTCTAACCCCTGGAGCGAGCTGCTACCTCTGGCTCACTGGAGCATCTTCTTTTCATCCTCCCATAGTAGCAGCTCTATCCAGCTGCTCATATCTTTTTCCTTCCTCACACATTCTTCTGCCACCTTTTCTGATGTTGTCTTACTTTTATGTGCCTTTTTTCTCGTTGTTCCACTTGCATATGCTTCAGGTTCACTTGTACACTCCACTGCCCTTTTGTTATGCTCAATCTCTGGCTGATGAGGCCCCTACACCTATGTGACCTGGCTTCTTTTGCCTTTCTTTCACCCTGTGCTGCTTTTGCTTTGATTTAAGCACTTCTAATGACACCTTTTGATATCACTTCCTCCAGGTCTCCTCTGAATTCTCTCCAAGGCAGTTTCCTTTTCTCTGATCATCTTCAGGTTTCAGTGAGGAGCAGCAGAACAACTGTTACCTGTTGCTTTCCAAGTGACTCTGTGCCCTGCCACTCTGAGAGCTATGATGGAACATGCAATGATGTGTGTGTGTGCGCACCAAAACGAAAGGTGAGGGGTCGTATCAAGTTGCTATGAAAGCATGAAGCAGCCGGGTAGGTGTGAGAAGAGTGTAACTTCTGTAACATCACCTGCTCTGTCAGGCCGATTGGGTAAAAGTCTGCACAGAGAGGAAGAGAGACACCAGCCCTGCCCCTCTGCCCCTGAGCTGGAGCACCCAGCAGGTCCCTGCAGGAGCAAGGACCACCTGTACTGGAGGACATGAGCTGGTAGTGGTGGAGGATCAGGACCTCTGTGCAGTCTTGCAACTCTTAGGGACCCTGCGGGTGGCTGGGGCGGGGAACGGTGCAGGGGGAGTTGTTGGAAAAAGGAGAGGCAGAAGGCGACGCTTGCAGAGCTGGGCTGCAAGGAGCTGGTGGCGAGTGTTGATGGGCAGAGTAGCCTCCTCTAGAGGAACAGAGACGGGGACATCAAAGCACACAGCAGGGAGTGGAGAAAAAAGCGGCGTTAGCTGGTCCAACTTTGTGCCTGCGCTTGCGTGTCTGGAAGTGGACAGGATCTGAGCTCTCTTTCATTTTAAGCGTGAGTTATTCCAGCCCAGTGACTCAATTTATTTCTGTCTCTGCTCCTGACATTTCTCTTTCAGGTGGCTGCTGCCTGGTTTTGGGTGGGGCTGTGGGCTGGGGTGACTCATGTTTTCAAGCTCTTATCGGCAGCAGTATTATGTTCTGCTTTTCTTTTCTGTCATACAGCGTCCCCCTCCCCTCCCCTTCTTCCCCTCCCTCTGCCGGCTCCCAGAGGAAGCGACAGACGGTCCTGTAATTTGGTTCCATTCGCTCGACTGGAGCAACACCTGCCCCCCTCTCTGGGGACGAGAGGGTCTCATCCCAAACCATGCAAGGAGCCAAAGACGAATCTGAAGCCCACATGCAAATAGAGCCCAGGATAAAACAACACGGCCATTCTGTGTAGGAAAGGCAAAATCCATCACCATGGGAAGAGGCACGAAAACCAAAATTGCCTCAGAAGAAATAAATAAGTGCCAAGAGATTGCCTTTTCCTTTTGGGTCGGTTGCTGTTGTGGTTATTGATCTATCCCACCCTGGAGAATAAACTGGGAGTACTGAAAAATAATGACTGATATTAGAACACATTTATTCATCATAAAAGGACTGGGTTAATTGGGTTACAGGATGGCTAGATGGATAGATATTTGAATAGGTACTTAGAATGTCGCTGGCATTTCTTCATGGCTATATAATGGAAAAAATCCATTTCTTTGTTGAATTTCATGTACAGCATCCTCTTCATCTCACCCACCCCCCCAATCTCTCTCTCTCTCATATGCACACCCTCTTTGCTAGAAATACAGCAAGGAGATAAAATTACATCCAAGTCTCAGAATTTTTCTGCTGTAAGTATTGGTTGTAATATCCTACCTGGCTCCCCCCCTTTCTAACACAACCAATAAGGCACTACTTTGTGGCCGGTGAGTAGTGTGATCATGAATGCACGCGCACCATGCACTTTACTGGTGAGTGATGGTCTTAGAAATCCTTCCTTTTCTATATTTAATAGCAGCATAATTACAAGTCTCTATTTTGGAATATTTTGAGCTCTAGATCCTTTACTCTCTTAGGAAAGCATGTGATAGTCCTAGAAACAGTTCCCCTTTAGCTGTATAGTTTCATGGAGATCAGTAAGTTTATTTGTAGAAGTGGCTTTTGGCTTGCTGTCTGTACTCGTTTACTGCATCAGAGTTAGGATCTGTTTCTAGCATTCAGATGAATGCATTAGATACCCTGTTTCCTAATGACAACGATGTAAATGTGTATTAGGCTACATGCCTGTGTATATTCATATAGGTCTGCAAATGTGTCATACTGGGTGTTATCATCTTGTGCTAAGGGTGTGCTGGATATCACTTGTCCTGGGATATTCTAGATCTACCAATTGCAAGTATTTTCTCTCTGTGAATGCTGGAGGTTTCCATACCATGTTTTATATGTTGGATTGAGACAAGCTTAAAGCACCTCTGAAAGCCTCAGCTAAAAGTCCAGAGGTAGTGCTCTGCCTTCTCTGTCTTTGAGTATGTTTTCTTTCATAGTTTGAAGGATGAGCTCCTCTTTAAATGTGAAAGAAAAGTACTTGAATGTAGCTTTAATCTTAGCTTTAGTCCCTAAAAAAACAGGAAATATTAACTCTGTTTCTTCCATGGCAATTGTAGGATTGGCACATTGAGCAGTTCCACCCCACTCTTCCTATAACGTTACCATTCAAGACTATTTGTGCCAGTATTGCTGAGGAAAAATAGATACAG
This sequence comes from Dromococcyx pavoninus, assembly GCA_033558185.1. Taxonomy (NCBI): domain Eukaryota; kingdom Metazoa; phylum Chordata; class Aves; order Cuculiformes; family Neomorphidae; genus Dromococcyx; species Dromococcyx pavoninus. Next base: position 2,173,750 of record JAUMJL010000483.1, read on the forward strand.
GCAAAGCAACTTTGATGATATAATTAGACTTTATTGCTGTTGCATGCAGACTTGCAATGGGATGGAGCTAAAATTGTTTGCTCATTCTTCATAAATCCAGATTTCTAAGCATTTAGCCATGCAGCCTTTTTATTGCATTGGCCTTGTAGCTTGTACATACTACTCAGAACTTTCTCAGGAATTAAAATTAAAGAGGTGGGATGGGGGAGCAAAGCCTATATTTTGTTTTCAACAGTTATCAACTACTGGATGAGAATGTGTTTCTTCCATGATGCCAGCAGAAAAAATAGAAGTGGTTTGGCTGATATCATGATGATGGGAGGATATAAGCAAGGTGGTGATTGGATGGATAGGGCTTGTAGGGAGAAATAATTTCTTCCATCATATAAACCTTTGGAATTAATTAAATACCTTCAGGTCAAATGTCGTGACACTTCTTCAGGTTAAACTTAAGACTTGGTCCTGTGTGTGCTACCAAAAGCAAAACCCTTCCTGCCCTCTCTTCAAGTGCAATCAGGCTCTCCAGTGTTCCAAGGGATCGCAGGAATGGGATGATCCAGACAATGTGTGCAAATTTCATGATGTTCAACAAGGCCAAGTGCAAGATCCTGCACCTGTATAGGGGCAATCCCAAGCACAATTACAGGCTGGGTGGAGAATGGATTGAGAGCAATATGGAGAAAAAGGACTTGGGGATACCAGTTGGTGGAGAAGCTCAACATGGCCCAACAATGTGTGTTTATAGCCCAGTGGGCCAAGTGTATCCGGGGCTGCATCAAGAGAACCATGGCCAGCAGGTTGAGGGAGGTGTTTCGCCCCTTCTGCTTCATTCTTGTGAGACTCACCTGGAGTACTGTGTCTAGCTCTGGGGTCCCCAACATAAGAAGGACATGGCCCAGAGAAAGGCCACAACTGGAGCACCTCTGTTGAGGACAGCCTGAGAGAGTTGGGATTGTTCAGCTTCGAGCAGAGAAGGTTCCAGTGAGATCTCATAGCAGCCTTCCAGTACCTAAAGGAGGCCTACAGGAAAGATGGGAAGGAGCTCTTTACAAGGGCATGTAGTGATGGGACAAGGGGTAATGGCTTTAAGCTAGAAGAAGGTAGGTTTAGAGTAGATATAAGGAAGAAATTCTTTACTACCAGGATAGTGAGATCAAAATACGTTGCCCAGAAAAATTGTGGATGCCCTATCCTGGAAGCGTTCAAGGCCAGGTTGGATGGGGCTTTGAGCAACGGAGTCTTGTGGCAGTTGTCCCTGCCCATGGCGGGGGGTGGAATGGGATGAACTTTAAGATTTCTTCTAAGCCAAACCATTCTATGATTCTATGTTTATTCTTGCTTCCAAGACATCTCCATGCTTAGACAGTGAATTCACTGGCGTATCACTTGGGCACAGAGTCCTGTGGCTAAGGTCTGGAGACACTGGGCTAATAATCACTGCTGGGTCATAGCTTGAGTGTCTTTTAACATGTCCTGATGTGTTTACAACACCCCTAGGCTGGGGAGTGTGTCCAGGGAGAACACTAAGTCCACATCTCCTTATCCAGTGCTCTGTGTGTTTGAATCAACCGCCAGTGACTGCAGACATCATATTATACAGTCAGGTAACGCAGAACACTCTCTTCCCTAAAATGTGCCTTCCACATTTGAGCAAGAAATATGTTCATCTTTTTATTTAGTCTTTCCAAATGTTTGTTGTATGAAGGCTTGCTAGATGGCAGGATTTACAATATCACTCAGGCTGTTAGCATCAAACTTGACTCAGTGTCCAGATGTTGACAGAAGCTAAGAAACAAGCCCTTCCCCAAGAAAACCAGCTTCTAAGTTGGTACAGTTATTTCAGCCCAGAAAAATGCAGGATTTGAAAACTGTGCATCAAACTACCAAGCATGCATGTGCTCCCCTGGGACATGGGAAGAGTGCATTGGTAGAAAGTGGAATTAACAGCCTCTCCGACAGGTTTTCTGCATGGACCTTTTCATCTGGTCAAGCCCACACTTAATTAAACCACTGTGCAAAGTGCCAGCCGTAAAAATGGGAGGGGGGGAGGGAGGGTTTTATCTCTCCAGCAAGGAACAATGGACAACACAGCTGCCTGAGTCAATGGCAATATTCAAATTATAGGTAAAATTAACCCCTTGTGGTAAACAAGAAAAGGATTTAATAAATGGGATGGCACAGAGGTCTCGTTACTCAGGTAATAACCTGTCTGTTATTGAGTCTGTATCTGCGATGCATTTCAAATGACAGGCTTTTCCAATGAAGCCTTATATAAAGGAGCACAGCTGAGGTTTTCAAAAACAGGAAAAGAGCCCAAGCATTTACTTGGTTTTAGTAGAATTGGATCTGTCCAGAAAAGAATCAGAAATTAATTCAAACAAGAGAAAGAAAATCCAGTTCACTCAGGCAGAATGAACCATGTACACTTTGGTTGCAAAGTTGAACATATTGAAGGGCAATTCGGCAAAACAGGTGCCCGCAAGCATGGGGTTTGATTTTACAGCCTGAATTTTGGAATGAGCCACTAGACCTGCCAGCTGTGATCATGACTGGGCAAAAGTGAAAGTGGTGGTCCTGTGCCCCCTGTGTATCTGAGAGGAGCTGGAGCAGGGGAGCTGTGTTGGAGGGACTGCAGGCTGAGTTTCCCTAGGTAACCTGTTGAAGCTTTCCCACGCGTGACTTCAGAAGGCTTTGCAAGCCTTATTTGTAAAGACGTTGGATCTCCATGTTATAGAAAGACCAACAGGGAAAAATAATTAGGAAAAAACAGCTTTTATTTGATACTTTTATTTATATGTAAAACAGCTCACCATTCATGAGAGATATGAAAAACGCATCAGATAGAAACCAGATCTATCTATTTTCACTACAAAATATTGCATTATATAAAGCAACAGAGACACACAAAAAAACCCTGAAAAAGACTAAAATCTTTGGATAGCAGATGTAGTTTTTTCTTTTTCTCTTTCATCCCTAAAATGCGCTTCTTGTTTTAAGAGTTTCACAGCAAAGAACATGAAACATTTTCAGGCTAAAGAATTGTTTTTGGTTGTCACAAAGGAAAGCAGTCCTGGATTTACTTTTCTTTCTCTTATCTAGTTTTTTTAGGAAAAATGTCCTTTCCTAAAAATACACCACGCACATACACGCCCACACTCACTCCCACACACATGCATGTATACACACACCCCCACGTATACACCCACAACGAAACTACTTCCCTTATAAACGATTTGCAAAGTACTTCTCAGACATAACTATAGATCAGAATAACAACAAGTTTTTTTAAATAAAAAATCTCTCCTAGTTAAGTGCTAGTGGTTCTCAATACCACATGAAAACAAAAAGAAAGAAAAAAGGTCAAGAACAAATGCCTTGATACATGTAAAATATACGTATAAACAGGGAGGAAGGGAAGGTTTTCCATACACAAGTGCAATATATTGGAAGGGAAAAATAAGTTAAACTTAAAAGGAAAAGGAACATTGTATCAATCTCAACAAACACGCATCAAGTTAAATGTAATATTCCACAGGAGAAAGTGTAAACACCCGACTATAGAAATCAATTGGCACGAAGTATCCAAAGTAAAATCGCCACCACTCTGAAAAATAAATAAGTCTTGAAAAAAATAAATTGTCAACTCCTTCTACCATAAATAAAAAATAGTTATTTTTAACTGCACCCATGGGTCACACGTTTAAGGTCACAAGTAGATGGGGTTTTTTTTGGATATACATATAAAGGGGCACTTGACAGCCTGAAGAAACAATCCGGGTTTACACTTCCCTTCGGAAAACGGACTCCTCGCCGCACCGGTGCGGGGGAAGCCCCGGGAGGCGAGGAGATGCTGCGGGGACACCTCAGCATCACCACCTGCCCCGGGGAAGGCGCTGCCCTCGCCGCTGGACCCGGGGCGGCGGGGATGGGGAGGATGTCCCGGCGGGGGCTCCTCGTAGCAGTTCACTGCTTCCTCACAAGGGGAGGAGGAGGAGCAGGCGCTGGTCTCTTCTGTCTGGTGACCAGTGATGGGACTCGATGGAATGACAGGAAGATGTGCCAGCACCCGAGGGAACGGCAGGAAAGGTTAGGTTGGATACCGGGAAAAGGTTCTTCACCCAGAGGTTGGTGGAGCACTGGAACAGCTCCCCAGGGAAGCAGTCACGGCGCCAAGCCTGACAATATTCAAGAAGCATTTGGACAATGCCCTCAAGACACACGGTGTGAGTGTTCGAGCTGTCCTGTGCCGGGACAGGAGTTGGGCTCGATAACCTTTGTGGGTCCCTTCCAACTCAGGGCATTCTGGGATTGGGAGGTGTCCCTCGGGGCGTCCGTGCGCTACACATCCAGGACGTGGTTGAGATAGGAGATGTAGCAGATGGCGAGGCGCAGGATCTCGATCTTGGAGAGCTTCTTGTCGGGGGGTAGGGTGGGCAGCAGCTTGCGCAGTTCGGCGAAGGCCAGGTTGAAGGCTTCCACGCGGATGCGCTCCCGCGTGGCGTGGGCAGAGCGGTACTTGGCCGTGGCGCGGCGCCGCCGCCGCTTCTCCTCCCGGCTCAGCGGCGCCGGGTGCAGCCCCGCACGGACCCCGCCGCCGCCACCACCGCTCCTGTTGTCCCCGCCACCGCCGCCGCCGCTGCCCTCGGCGGGCTCCGGGTCGGAGATGCAGCAGCCGAGCGCCCGGGCATCCGCGCCGCCCAGGGACTCCGGGTCGGAGGGCGCCGAGGAGGGGTGATCGGAGTCGGCGGCTTGGTCCGGGCTGAGCATCATCTTGGAGGGGGCGGAGGAGCCTTGCGGAACAGAGAAGCGGAGAGAGAGGGTCAGAGCCCCGGCAACCGGGGGTGAGGGGTGGGGGGAACGGACAAGGCAGGGGTCAGGGACACGGGGAGGGACAGGGACAGAGACTCGGGCAGGAACTCGAGCACAGGCAGGAACATGGGAGGGGGCAGGAACACGGGCAGGGATAGGGACCTGGGCAGGGACAGGGCAAGGAACACGAGTAGGGATGGGGAAACGGACAGGAGCAGGGACACGGGCCGGGACAGGGACACGGGCAGGAGCACAGGCGGGGGCAGGGACACGGACACGGGCAGGGGTAAGGACAGGGACATATCGGCCCCCGCACCCTGCCCCCGCCGCCGGTGGCCGCCGCAGCCCCGCTGCGCCCCGTGGGAGCCGGGAGCTCCTACCGGGAGCACTGAGGAAGAAGATACCCGGGGTAAGCGGTGCCCCGTCGTTTACCATCCCGTTTCTAGCGTTTGGCGGCAGCATCAGCGGAATGCGCTTCCTCCCATTATTCCCCGTGCTTGCTTGGGTGTAGAATCAAGGCTCGGGCAGCAATAAAAGAATATATATTTCTTTGATCCAAACCCTCTATATTAGGTCGATTTTCTCCCCAGTTTTGATGTCGTATTTCCTGCCCTGCTAATCTCTGCTTAACCATTTTCACTTTCCGTAACCCTCTATGGGACCCGAGCTACAGACATGATGCTTCTAAAAAACACACGGCTCAAGGCTTCCCAGACATAACAAGGCCAGTGGGGAAATTAATTTCCCAATCAAAACCACAGGATCTGATGTGCCTGCTCTTTTTCTTTTTCTTTTTCTTTTTCTTTTTCTTTTTCTTTTTCTTTTTCTTTTTCTTTTTCTTTTTCTTTTTCTTTTTCTTTTTCTTTTTCTTTTTCTTTTTCTTTTTCTTTTTCTTTTTCTTTTTCTTTTTCTTTTTCTTTTTCTTTTTCTCCGAAGCTTATTGTGCAGATAGCGATTTGCCAGGAGTTAAATGAGGATGTTTGGAGAGTCTCCTGTTTTTTAGCGTTGGATTAAAAAAGAAACAAACCCCTCAAAGCAGCGGGTGAACTTTTCCGTTATTTTAATTTTTCCCTCCTCTCCCCTCCTTAAAAAAAAAAAAAAGAAGAGTGGAGAGTGTGAGGGGGTAAATAAATAAATAAATGCGGACGTGTCTTTCAAAAGAAAATTGAATCGTATCTTCTTGCGGCCTCACAGAGCACCATCTGTCATGTAGACAGCAATACAAATCTGAGCGCGCCCGTGGACATGCCGGCATGTAATAAAACAATACATCAGGCAACTCGTGAATAACCTTGGACACAAATGTGTGTGTGTGTACAGCTGGGGTGTCGAGAGAAGTAGAGAGCGAGCTGGAGGGAGGAGTGTGCATCACATCCTCCGTTCCCCCCCGAATTCGGATTGCCAAGTATTTCCACGTAAAGTTTACAGCCAAAGTGCCAGTGGGGTCTCAGATCCGGTTGGGAAAAATAAATTATCATAGAATGATTTGGGTTGGAAGGGACCTAAAGACCTAGTTCTGACACTCTTGCTATGGGCAGAGACACCTTTCACTGGATCAGGTTGCTCAGAGCCTAATCCAACTTGGCCTTCAACACCTCCAGAGATGAGGCATCCACTACTATTAAAAGCCATAATAGTAATAATAAGAAGGAGAAGGAGTAGTGACACAACGGGCTGGAGGAACACCACCAGGGGAACGGGGGTCGGTGCTCCCGGGGTGCTCGTCGATGAAGAGAGCGGAGAGGAGAGCACTTGCTTCCCTGGGAAGGAGCCGCTGCTTGCCAGGGCCATTGGGAAACACTTCTTCGTCTATTTTTAATAAGGAGCGTTTATCAAGTCTACAAGGCAGGCATAAGGGCATAAACCCGGCCAGCGCGCAAGTCAGATATCAGCGATGTCTTGTAAAAGAATAAATAGGAAAGGTTTAAAACCACCTTTCGAATGAGATCCCAAGTGAGGGGGTTTATGAGAATGCACCCTAATAGAGGGAGGGTTTGCAGGGTGGTTGTACGAAAATTGGCAATTACAGAGGTGGCTTCTGGAGAAAGTTGCTTAAAGGTTTCTCTGCGGTGTGTATTGCATTTTCCCGTTGTGTTTGGGTTTATCCAGACAGTAGGTTTCCCGCCGCCCCCCCCCCTCTCCGCCCCCCTCCCGTAAACCCATGCCCGTGCTACCTGGAAAAAGGAATATATTGTTAAGGATGCTTACCTCGGCGGAGTCGTTTGGACAGCCTCTCTCTCCAGGTCCTCTCGCCCCCTCGGCGATTCCTTTACAGTTCAAATGACACTCCCGGAGCGGAGCATAGAAAAATTAAAAAAAAAAAATCAAAACGAAATCAAGTGTATTACGAGAGGAAAATTGTCCTGCTCGGATGGGGAAAAAGCAGCTCTCATCCCTCGCCGCGGCCTCCAGCGCTCCAGAGATGGGAGATGTTATCCGCCGTGTTTGTTTTGCGGAGTATAAATAACAACTTAAGTTACTTACGATGCATCAGGGGCGAAAAAAAGCGTTTCCCCCATCAAAGCCTCGTTAATTGAGGGCAGCGGGCTGCGAGTCGGTTTTAACGAGGAGGGGGGAAATTGCGCTGGAAAGAACCCCCCTTCTTTTCTTCCTCCTCTTTCCCGAACGCGATAAATAACAAAAGGGATGCGGCGATAGCACCAGCCGGGATTGCTCCCTCTCCCCCGCCCCCTCGGCCTCTCCTTCCCCGCGGAGCCGCCGGAAAATAAATGTTTAGTTTAGTTTTTCTTCTGGTCCTTCAAGAGCTGGCGAAAAGGGGGGAAAAAAGGATCAACGGAACACTCATCCGTCCCTGAGCTTCCTAACTCCTCCTGCATCTCTCAAGCGAGAATAAAGAAAGAAGTGCGAAGGCTGAAAAAAGAAAAAAATAAAAGAAAATAAACGAAAATCTCGGTGCGGCTTCGGAGCGGCTGCTAGAGATAACGTCGGTGCAGGAAAAGGTACGCTCACACGCACAAAAAAGAAAGTGCAGTTCCTCCTCCCACCCCTCCCGGAGTGGCAAAGACGCCAAGGAGGAGTGAGAAAGGTGGCAGGGGAGAGACAGACAGATAGACAGAGCGGAGATGCGTGCGGATCCGCTCCCGGTACCAAAGGGTTTAACCTAGAGATGGTCGGAAGAGATAAAGGCTCGGAGAAAAGGGGACGGCATTTTTCCTCCCTCTTAAATTGATATTTAATGGGGAAGCCTATTGGACAGAAACCTGGACACGAGTCACTTAATTGGACTTGACATCTGTCACAGTGTGGGAGTTTTCACAGCCCAAATATTTTCAGCAGATCAGATTTTCGCTGAATCTGTGCCACAAATTATAACAGTCGAGAGCAGCCCATGATATAAACCCTAGCCTCTGGATATACAATCTCTAGCCATGCTCGCTCCGATCGCTGCCGCCCCCCCCCCCCTCCAAAAAAATATTGGATACCCACTGATCTAGAAAAAGACCGCTGGCATTTTGCATGCAAGCTAATAAATAAGCTTTAAACATCAATTTGCATCATGTACACTGAGCGTGTAGAGAATCGTCAGACTGTTTTTCTAGTGCATTTATTTTTTATCTTCCATCCCCCTCGATCCCGGTGCATGGCGGGCACAGCCCTGTCAGAGCCAGCGGGAGCAGAGGTGTCCCTCCCTCCCTGGTCCCTCTGCGCCCTGCTTCAGCACACAGACAATGAGGCGAGGGAGTCAGACATGGGTCTGTGGCTTTTCTGCTCATGAGAGGCTGGATGGAGTCAGGCCCCTTTGCAATAGATCCAGGGGATGCCTGTGACCAGGGTGACTCTTCTCACTGCCACCTTGCCTCAGGCCCCTCCCCGATGGCAGCCCCTTCTCCACTCTGATCACCTTTGCCCATCTCCCTCCCTGACGAGTTCATTGAACAAGGGCTGTAGCCACTTTTTTGGTGTAATCATCTTCCTCTCTGGGGACCTTTGTGAGCTTGCCCGCAGCTCTGTGGGTGTTTGGTCTTGCAGAGATGCTTCTCTCCCTGGGTCCCATCAGTAGGATGGGTGGGAGTGAGGCAGCAGGAAGACATTTACAAGACATTTACCCTGTGGTTCATTCAGTAACAGATGCAACAGGCTGCGAGATGTCTAGCTGGGGAGAGGTTTTGCTCTTGATATGATTTACAGGACCTTAACAAGAATGAGTGGTATGCCTGAATAATTTCAGCTTTTGTTCATTTTTTTGAAAGTGATAGATGCTCTGGCAAAGAATACAATCTCCCTGCATGTCATCTGGCCCATGAACAAAGCTAATGGCTGCAGGAGGATCCCCATGGGCATTTCTTCCAGGGAAACGTGGGAACTGCTGTCACTTTCTTCTGCCCACAACAGGTCTCCAAGGTAGAAAGAGGCTGTAACTTGCGTAGGTGGTTTGACTCCACATAGTAGCACTGGATTCATGGATAGCACACATGGTCCCACTAGGGCTTCTGGAGGGGGGACACACCTGCCAAAGACCCATTGTGGAAGGTAGAGTGTAGAAATGCAGTTCAGCCTCTGGCTGGGAGGGTCTGAAATGTGCATGCCCTCAGCCCACCTCTCTGCCAGTCTTGACAAAGGACTTCCTGGATCTGCAGAAAGCTTCCTTATGAGCTTCAGGGGACCGTGGAGGCATTGCTATGACATATTTGGTTTGCATGAAAAAGGGGGATACACTGGTGCTCAGAGAGCATTTGAGCTCCTGGACACAGGGACTCAGTAAACCCCTTTTTCACTGCGGAAAGAAGTAACTAAGCTATCAGCTGACCTGCCAGGAAGATTCAGATGCAATTCACTGAGGGTGTGACACACACTATTCAGCTCAGCTCTCCAGTATCCTTCACAGGTACTCTCTGGAGATCAGGATCTGAGCAGTTCAAAGTCACTGTGCTCCACATTGCAAGACCCAAGGTTCTATTCCACCAAATGTCCACCATCCCACACTTCAAGGAGCAAGCTGTGAAGAAGGCCTTCTCCAGGTCTTGCTTGTCTGTGGCTCAGGGCTGGTGCTTTGGCTTGCAGTACTCCTCAAGGTGTAAGTCTGAGGCCTCAGCCCACAGAAGCTGCAGGTGATGGAAGAAGTAGCTGGCTAAGGCTGCCATAGATAACAGCCAGCAAGCTGCTAATTCATGCGAACCACCCTGTGCTGTGCTGCAGATGCTGTTATCACATGGCTTGCTTTTTATTTTTAATTTCCAGAAAGAGATCAAGCAGTTGCTTCTCAAGCCCTTTGGTTATGAGTGGACATTTCTGACATCCCATGCAGTGCTGTTTACTGCCACTGTGATTCAATTACCCCACTGCTCTGCTGTGAAATGTGTAAAATCTAGAGGTTCCCATCTTGCTGTGGGCATGCCAGGGCTGTGGCATCTACCTGAACAGCCCTGCTGGGATCCTGTGAATCTTCTCCCCATCAACCATAAGAACCAGGGTGTAGCCTCTGTATCTCTAGCCCTAAGAAGCCAGTCAGAAATGCTGAGGCTGAAGTGTTGGCTCTTCTCTGAGCAGACAAAACCCCAAAGCCCAGAAGCAGGGCCAAATTCTCCCAGCAGAGAGCTCTCCTGCCCCTTACTACTCACACTTGGAAGAAGAGGCTTCCAGAGCTTAACATTCCCAGGGTAAGCTGGCCTAGATTTGGAAGTCACCAGAAATGATCAGAAATTATAGGGCAAAACTGCATTTGATGGAAACAAAAATAGTTCCATTTTAGCAAAGGAGGGGTGACTCTTCCTCAAGCTTTCTGTGTCTTTTTTCTTAGAATATAGCCTGATACAAGCAGAGACCGGCACGTTGGGAATGCTCCTAAAGGAATCTGCATAGGTGCGAGGCCACAATATGGCTTGTATCCCCCAATACAGGCAAGGCCAGTGCAAGCTTATGGTCTCTTCACTAAGCAGGCCCCTCACTGCCATGAAGACAAGCTGAAATTCCCAAATGGTATCAAAGTTTACCTCAATGGCGTAAATAGCATTGGTTTGGTTTCTCCATAAAAGTTGAAACCACAGCTTACAAGCTGCACCTGATGAAGACAAAGTGAATAGGACCAACTGAGACTTAATAAGGGTCTCTGGTTTGTACAATGGATATCCAGGGACATTGTATGGCACTGGTCTTACTGCAGACTAAATCCATGATAGATAGTCAACCTTGAAGCACAAATGGACAGATGTCTCCTGGAGGAGAATCTGGGATTACATTTTGCTTTTCTGGAAAGCTGTAAGGGAGCCATGAGCATCTCATATTCTTTATCTGGCTTCAGATGTAGCTCCCAGGGCTGGAGGCATATAAGAAGAGGAACTGATTTCCTGTGGATGGCATTGCAGCTCACACAACACCTTTCTCCTTCTCAAGCAATCTCATAAGCTTAATGAGAATGAAAAGTGGCCAGAGAAAGATTCAGTATTAAAAAAACCCAATCCCCCCTTTTGTAGGGATCATCTAAGTGAAAAGCAAGAAGAAAATCACTCTGTTTTGACTTCCAGGGCTCGCTGACAAGGCAATAAAACCATATGACGCAGACTGCTCACGAGATAAGACCTTGCAAGGAACTGATATTAGCTAATTCATAAATGATATCGAATGGGACTTAATGGCAAAGTGTCACAGGCCACCAAACAATAGCAAGTGATAGGTGGTGTTGAATCTGCAAGAGAGACTCACAATCCAGGGATTTTCTGGAGACCGGGGGAATCTGGGGCTTTGCAAAGACAACATTCGGAAAAGGGTCCTCTTCAAGGTGCAGTCAGGAGAGACAAGGCTGAAAACAGTGCTGCCATGGGATAGTATTTTATAGAAGGAGGTACTTGCTTGTGTGAACATCTCAGATTAATGTCACACAATCGTTTGAAGACAGTGTAATCTGTGTGAACACGCCTGAGTTGGCTCATACCCACTGAAAGGTTACAAGGGAGCAGCCCTAACACCCTGGCGTAGCCGTTTGTCCTGAAGACATGTCCTTCTGGCCTTTCAAAGCAGAAGAATGAAAGAACCCAGCTGGGCTCTCCAGCACTGGGGCCAGATTTGCAACCCAAACAAATCTCGCAGGGCTGCCATGGAGAGACATCAAAGCAGGAACCCACAAGGCTTTTTTTATGGCTTTGCTTGTCAGAGCAGAGCTGCACTTCCATTACCGACACGTCCTCTACCTGTCGCAAGGACAGCTTTCCAGGATGCTTGAGAACATCCATTCTCTTTTATAGCATACGCCATTCACGTTGCTGGCATATGCTGCCCATTGAAATAAATGGAGCTTGTCACTCTTGGATGTGTTCCTTGGAAATAAACGGTCAAACAAATTAGAACGCTGAGCCATGAAAATGCTTCTCCTTTTGAAAAATCTGTGCTGGATATAGATCAGTGCCTTTGCTCGCCGTTTCCTTGGGGTGATATTCTTTGTTTTCCGCTGGTCATGTTCTCTTTGTCTAGGCAGAGGAATTGAGGTTATTTTGATAACTGGTCAGGAGCTTTGATGCTGATGGCAGGAATGGCCTGCAACTGGGGAAAGTGAAAAAATGGTCCTCTTTCTGGGCCACAAACAGACTGATCAGGGCTGCCAGGCCTGGATGCGAGGCCACACTGGCTGAGTTGTGCCAGCATTTGTGAGACAGGCAGGCCCTCTCAGCTGTTCCCTTGCGAATGTGAGCGTGACTGTCTTTGGGTCTGGCTGCTACGTTGAAATCTATGGCTTTTGGACAAAATCCTATTTATTTTTACCTAGTTGCAGCCTTTGGTTCATGTCCCTTGGTTTCTGTTTTAGTTCCAGTCTTTTCCTTTGCCTGTTGAATTACAGGAGCTATGACATTAAGATCAAGCTCTAGCTTCTACTGTAAAGAGCCAGGTGCCATCATCAGGTGTTCTTGACCCTTCACTGCCATATTGTCTTGACATCTCCAAAGATCATACTTGCAATATTCACAGCTCTCTTGAGAGTAGGGTGTCTTGGGAGGTGGAGGACGATGTGGAGTTTTTAAAGGCAGAAAGGACCACTGTGAGCATCTCCCTGCAGGTCTAAGGCCACAGGATTTCCCTATTTGTTCCCTGTATGAATAAGTATGTATTTTTCAGAAATAGTATTCTTGCATGGTCTAAACACTGGTGGTAGTGGAGGATTCACTATGACCCTTGGTAAGTTACTTCACCAGCCATTTCTCCCCACTGTTGAAAACACCAATAAGGAAAACGAGCATGCACACCTTCAGCATATGTATAAAGGATTTTGTTGTATCTTGCCCCCCTGGATTAAGAGTTCTGTATTTTTGTATTATCAGATTCAGGTAGGGATTTTGTAAACAAGCAGGTGTATGCATGTGTGCTGTACAAATGATATGCCTGCCTGCATCTATTATTAGCTTGGTCTTTCCGGTCATGCAGAGCACAGCTACAGCTATTGCTGTTGCTCCGGTCAGATGTCTGGAAATTTTGGGCAAATGGGAAAATTCCACCTGGGCAAACATTTCAGGCAGAAAAAGAAGACGTGCCTGAGCAAACTCAGACATCTGTTGGTCTTTCCTAGGTCACTATTCAGTAGTAGTGGCCTTATCAATTCTCCAGCTTTCTTTTTGTTAAACTGAACAAGTTTGAATGCCTTGTCATCATGTAGAAAAGACTAAACTCTGCTTTACTGTCAAAGTGGTTCTGCTCTGGGATATTTCCCATTCTCCCTGTCCATAATCCTAGCCCAGAAATGAGATACTTAGCATGCCAAGCTCTGAATATAGAACAAGAAATATATGTAATGCTTTTCAATGTGTCTGTAAGATTCCAGTGCAGCCTGGATGCTTCTGGGACAGACATTTTAGAAATCATATCATAATAAAACCACAGAAAACACATATAAAAGCTCAATGATGGTCACAGCAGCTTAGACCAAAGGTATGTTGTTTTCAGCAGGAGCAACAGAAGATGCCTGGGAAACCTGTGAGAACAAGATAAATCTACAGTGATACTGCTCCTGAATATTCTCCTGACATCAGTTAATTGCAGTTTAATGCACTGGATGACCTTTTCCTCTATGAATTTGTCAAGTTGATTTTTGAATTCATGTAAACTTTTAGCATCCATAATTTTCCATGGCAAGGTTTTCTTTGCAAGTCATGTAATTTAAGTAAATACATAAAGAGATGCTTGTAAACATGTTTGTAAATAAATTAGGCAAGTTTGCTGTATTACTGTGGCTTCTCCTGTTGATGAGTATAGAAAGAGTGGTGTTGAGTATGTGGGCAGTAGTGCCTTATGTTTTCAGTGAATGCATTTGGTTGAAAGCAAAAACAGTGGGTGGATTATAGCCAGCTAGGAAAAAGAGGAGAAATCTCCTATTGCCTAAGTAGGGGAAGGCAAGGAAGACCAAGTCCTGGCTCCTTGAAAGCAGCTCATCACCTGTAATTGACCTGGGCCAAGAGCTGCAAATATGACCAGCCATGTACATGAACACACATTTATTCCATAGCTTTGAGCCACGGAAAGTTCTGTATGGCCGGCACTAAAGCAGTTAACAAAGCAAGCCAGAAACAGCATGTGAATTGTAACCTTTGCAATGCACTAACAAGCCACACACACTAATGGTTGGTGAGCAGTTTGTGAAATAAGCAGGACAAAAAGGGGGAACTCGGTGATTTTGATACATCTGGTGTATAAATAACGTGTGTGTGGGCTTAAGCATCTCCCAAACATACATAGCTGGGATGCAGCAGTTAGTGAGCTGGGGGTGAGGCAGTGCTTTGCCACCGAGGTCCTTACCTGTGCACATGTGTACAACTGCTGGCTGCCAGGGTGAGGAAAGAAAAAGTGGATGTCAAGTCGAGCTGGCAGCCAATGCATCTGTCTTATGTCTTTCACTCCCTCACAGTCGAGGTGGAACTTGGCTATTTTTAAATCTGATGTCTCTGTGTAGCCATGGGGAATGCTCCTTCTTCTGAAAAAGAGAAAAAAAAAAGCCACCTGCATTCTACAAGCAGATATTTCTCCTCCATTGATGCCCTACACCCCAGCCCCCAGGTCTCCTTTCTTCAATTTGAAGTAGAACTTGTAAAACAAAACCCAGTGATTGTAACTGGACAGCTTAGGCCAGTTGACTAGAGAAGAACCCTTCCATGCAGTGCAAGGACTGCCTCACTGGGTGATCCAGGTGCTCTGCCCAGTTCAGAGTCCGTTCCCCAGCCATAGCTATTATCAGGCACCTCACAGGTGGGTGCACCAAGACTTCTAGAAGATGCTGGTGCAAATGGCTAGTAAGATGTGTCAATACAAAACAGAGTTCAAAGTTTAAGAGCATGTCTGTAGGAGTGACAGAAGGGCACCTCACAACCGATCATGAATGCCATTTCAGTGTTCACCTCATACTGTAAGAAGATCAGGGCGAGCAGGTGAGTGCTCTTTAGGAGCAGTTTAGTCAGACTGGTGGGTAGGAGAGCAACCACTCGGTAGTCTGAAGACAGCTGAGTGGCTCTGTTTCTTCATGTCAAAAAGCCATTACACCCCATATTGACAGTGGTTTTTAACAGAGGCTTAGAGGAGCAGGATGAGAACAAGGTGAGTTACATCACCGGGTACAGTCTCCTGTCTTCTAGCAACTTTTGACTTGGTTATTTCCTGGGGCCAGAAGTGATTTGAGGGGTTTAACAATCCCTGAAGGATTTGTTTTCTGTGAATTTGTACAATCTCTTCTTTAAAAAAAAATACACATTCTTCCTTTTTTATTTTTACTGAAGATGCTATATTTCATTTGCCTTCCACATGAGCAATGACCAACAAATCTTTGCTTTTCACTTCCATGCTTTAGCTTTTCCACTCTTCCTGCTTTTGATGACCTCTATCATATCTTTCTCCCCACTAGTCTCATTTCCACCCATAAAATTTCCCAGTCTATGTAGTTCTTTACTACTTTATGCACGTAGTAACTTACATGGTGGCAGCTTCATGCCTTTCTCCTTCTTTGTTGCCCTCCCTTTATTGCAACAAGTTCTGCCATGTCATTTGGGGTGGGAAGGAGACCAGAACATACTTTCAAGCTGTGAATACATCATAGATTCATACAGTGACTTAATGGTGATTTTGGTTTTGTCATGTATCCCCTTTATTTCCACATTTGCCACTGTTGGTTCCCAAAGCAGATGCTTGTTCAGCCTTCTTTCCGGTAGTTTTATGCCTGGATGGCAGGTCCAGAGGTGTCCGGGGATGCTACTGGATGAAGAGGAAGACAAGACTTCTTCAGTCTAATCCCAGACCCACAACTGAGAGAGAAGGTGGTCTAAAAATAAACAATTTCTCCTCTCTGTCCCCAGGAAAGTGGGAGATTCCCAACCTAACACAGAAGAAATCCTGTGAAGTGACGTGAATGTGTCTGAGATCCCAAGATAGATGCTGCTAGGAAAGGGAAGGCCAGTCTTAATTAGGGTCAGTGCTAATTATGTTCACACAAAGAAAGTTGTAACTCTCTCCCTCACATCCCTCCCTGTGTTCTCACTCCCTTGTAAATAAGGACTAAATCTAACTGATTAATAATGAAAAACCATAATGGAAACTGAAACACCTTTGACGCCTGGAATGAGCAGCAAGGGTATTGCTACTGTGCAGAGCATCTGAGGGTGCAGACTGAGCAACATTTTTCCACTCATACAGTTTGGGCCAGCTGCAACTGGCTTTACACCAGCTCCTGTAAATTGTACAGTCATTCCTGGCAAAAGAAGCAAATTGATTTACACCTGCACCCTTCCCTGAGGTTGTCCATTACAATCAGGGTAGCTGTCCCGTAAAGAGATGGCCAGGAGGTGGCTTCCTTACACTGAAACGTGTGACAGGATCGCAAAGGAGAGCCAAGCCTAGTTCTTTGTCTGGTAGCATGGAGCATTCCCATGATCTCTTTATCAGCTGGTGCCTCAGGCAACTGCTGGCCTGAAATTGTTAGTCTGCTTTTATGTCTCCAAGAATTCACTTAGGTCTAACAAACTGGTTTTCCTAACAAAATATTTCCAGGGAATACAATCAGGTGTCTAAAAAGCCCATTCCCTACAAATATAGATTCACACCATGTCCTGGGCTCCATCTTTGTGTAGGCTTTAACATCCGTGCTCCAGCAAATGCTTCTCCCTCAGCCTCCAGACCTCTGGCTCTCTAGACCTGGACATATGGCTCTCCCATGTTCTCAGTCGTCTCTATTGACTATCTTCCACTATCCTCCTGAGGCTATGTAGGATTGCCCTCCTAGTTTTTGAGATCCTCTTCCCACTTGAACCAGCTACTGCCACAAACTGCTTGACATTCCCATCCTTCCATATCCATAATTTTGACCTCTGTTTCCTGATGTAGAGTCTAGAATTGTTTTTGCATGCTCTACTTAAATGTATTTCTTACTATTTTTCTCAATATGAAATCTGTCAGTTGCCCACTCTTTTCTTTCCTGCCTGCATCCCCCTTTTTCTCATTTGTTTCTCCATGCTGTTATTTGTTACTGTTCATCACAAACGATTCTCAAAACCCCTCAGTCGGCTGGTACCTTTTTTGAAGGGAAGAAGACTTACAAAGAAGACTGGCTGGTCAGGGCCCAGTCCAAGTTGACAACACAGCCTCCCTGAATGATAAAATAACCTCTATTATCTTTTCAGGATTTCCTCATGAACTCAGAGCATTCCTATTTGTATCTAGGACAATGCCTGATGTTTATACAAACGCTACTACTGAAGTCTCCTAGGGCAATAACTCTCCTATTTATATATATATATATATATATATATATATATACCAATACATGTCTATTCAGATAGGCACATGTGTAAACCTGCTTCTTTAGATTCCTATCAGGCTCCAGTTTTTCTGACTGTCTTCTCAAGAAAATCCTGCTTTAGGGCTACATTTAAAAAAGGGGAAAAAAAGCAGAAAAATTGCATGTCTCTGAAATTGCATGTTATAATTCACATTCTCATTTACTCCTTCTGTTGCCTATGTGTTTATTTCTGGAGGGTTAGAATAAACCCTATATCTCATTGGGGAGCCTGGAGTTCTTCTGGAGTCATGATTATGTAAAATTACAGCATTCCCTTAAAAATGTGTTTCTAGCTCTCCTGGGTTTCAGATGAATTTGAAAATATGCCTGGAGGGTGTTAGATGCAGATGAGTCTGAATGTGCACGCAGTGTCCTGAGGTCAAAACTCTGTGACATATGAACTACCCTGCATCATTGTGATGGGGTCAAATTTCATTGTGCACAGTTACTCACAAGATTTTTAATAAGACTAAAGGTCATGATAGGATCCTGTAAAGCACTTAAAAGCCTATATGGCTTAGAAAATGTATGCATTTCCAGGTGTCAAAGAGAGCCTGATACTGAAGTCTGTGGTGGAGAAGACATTTCCATTTCTGCAGATTGTACTTAAATGTTCAGCTCCTCATAGCTCCAACTGCCTTTTACCCCTGTCAGGGCTGTGCCCATTGCTCTAAGAAGCTCTTGTTGAATGACTTGTATGTAATACCACCTGTTCTCAGAGGAGATTTCTATCTCAAAAGGTTTTTAAAAAGTGAACAGCTTCACTGGTCTTGTTTTATGGGCAAGAGAATATGGGGTATAGGTGAGTTATAGGCACAGAAGAAATCCGGTAGAGGACAGATGGGAACATCATCCAATCCTCTCTCTCCACCAAGAGTCAGATGTCAGAAATTTGTATCCAGGAGAACAGGCACCTGCCTACCTTCACGAGGTGACTTTGGATAAAGCAATGACTACTGATGCTTTGCTAAGCCAAACAAAATAATACTCCCAGGTCCACCGATGCTGTCATTCACTGGTCCCAGTTTTTGGAAAACATTCCTAAGGGAATTCATCCACAGTATGGTGGTAGTTGTAGTCGCAGTAAGGACATTCATGAAGCACAGCATTCCCAAGTCCTCAGCTCCACAAAATCAAACCTCTGAGCTGGTTTTAGACTGCAATGACTCTGCCTTGCTATTGGCCATAGTTTGTTTGTATTCAGGGTCGAGGTTGAAAGAAATAAAACTATATGTTAGGCCATCTTGAAATCTTCCTCTTGTTTTGTCATGTATGGTCTTTCCTCACTTTCTCCACAGTCTCTTAAAATGAAGACTGAGTTGTGAGTTGTCCACGTGTGCATACTGGGTATGATCTTCCTGACAACTGCTGCTCTGTAGTATTGAGCAGAAGTTAATGCAGTTTGATTCACCGCTCACTTAGGGTTGACAGATGAGCTGGCAAGTCTTTTTGTGGCAGTTTAGGCTACTTTCATATCCAGCTGTCTGCCTCGTTCATCAGCCACAAGTTATTGCCCCTCTGACAGAAAGTCTCAGCAGTTCCAGTTCATCATCTGGTGTCTCAGTGCTTTTAAGCTAATGTGCCAGACTCTGCCATGGCAGAGCCATGGGAGGACACACATTCCCATCTGCTGAATCTGCAAAGGGAGGAATGGGAGGAGGGTCACCAGGAAGTTCTTAAGTTACTGTTGCAGGGCTTGTCAAAGCTCAGCTGTCAGAGCACTTGAGTGAATCAAGTGGCTGATAACTGGGATCAGTATCATTGCTTCGTGACTAAACAGACTCCATCTCACCCAGTATGGAGGCTCCAGCCCAGCCCTAGGTCCTTAGAGCCTTTGGTTCTAAAAGAAAAGTTCTCTGCTTTCATGATGGGTTCAAGATGTCCATAACCCTTTGTTATATGCTATGCTCATAGCTGGAAAATGACTACACTTTTAATTCAGTTTGTCATCTCAAGGAAAATTATGGGATGGGTCACAGGAGGAAGGAAATTATGGGCTGTAGCTAATAAAAGTTCATTTACCAGGGCTGCAAAGACTCGGGAGATGGAGAGTCTCCCAGGGCTGCAGTTTCACAAGCAGAATTAACATTGCTGCATGGATCTTGACAAGAATATTCAGGTTTTTTATGCAAGTCCTTCAAGAGAAAAGAGGTCTCCCTCTCGGTGGGATGGGGGATCATGGGGGGGTAGTTGGGGAGAAGTAGAAGACAAAAGGCTACAGGTTGAGTTAGGCAAGACTTGGTTTTCTCCCTTGTTGAAAACTTTGGAGGGAGAATACTCTAAGGAGTATGCCCTTGCTCTGGAAATACACCTTTCCAAAGAGCTCAGCTTTGCTTCTGGTCCCTCTGCAGGAAGGCAGGAGGTGGTCATTCTCCCTCTGCAAGTGTCAAGTGTGGGCACCAATGTGGTAGATAGTTCCGGCCCTTCTTGCAGCTGCTTGGATGTCTTCCCCATGGCATCTGCCTGCAAAACCCAGCGACATCCTGGAGCCTCAGCAGAGGCTGAGACTTTGCTGCCGTGCAGACATGAGTGCTGGCTTCCTCCTCACCAGCTGGATTGCTCTTCCAAGCAGCTGGAAAAAGCAATCATCGACAAAGGTAATGAGAAGGCACTGGGCACACTATGTAAATACCATTTGGGCTACAATCATAATCCCACACCAAGAGTTGTGTTTCCATCAGAGAGGCAGTGGGGACTCCTTGGATAATCTTAATAGTTTCTGACATGAAGGCTTCTTCTCCTATTTCATGACTTATTTCCCCAGTATCATTTAAATGTACTAAAACACTGTTAGCGTAGAAAGTAGGCATCGTGTTAGCATAATATCTAATCAGAACTAGCCTGCCTTCCATGCAGGGTTTATTTATTAATTTATTTTGTGTCTGTTTGTGCTGTTTTCTTGTTAGATTGGAGAGTCCTTCCTTGACATACTCATTTGTTCTGCTGTGCAATAGAATAGGATCTTTCGGAGCTGCTGACATCTGCTTTACTCTTGAGATCTCAAACTTTCAGCCCACAAAGCAACAATGATAATAATAATAGCAATAATAATAATCACAGTGTTAGGAAACCTGAGTAGTGAAGTTAAGGATGAAGAGGAGAAAACAAAAAAGAGAAGAGGAAAAAAATGGGCAGGCAAAGAGCATTTTGGTCACTGTGAGTGTATTTTTATTGGCCCTGATTCTTCACTCATTTACTCATGCTTTATGATTGCACAGCCCTGTGGACTGCAATTAATTTCCTCATGACCTGTAATATTGCAAGAGAGATGGGATCAGGCACCATGGTGTATGTGACCAGGACACTTGTTCACAAGTATATTCCGCTCTGCTCTCGTTCAAGTGCATTGCTTTGATTCCTCAATGGCATTGCAGTATTGATTTTGAAGGGAATTAGTTTCTTCAGTGCTTCTGAAGATCTGGCCAGCGTGATTTCTCAGAGACTTATTTAGCCTCCTCCCCCACAACTTTATCCTCACATGTCACAGCTGAAATAATTGGCATTGCACTGTATTAAACTGGCAGGATGCAGTCCTGAAGTCAAAGGGGAATGAAATCCAGAGCAAGCTTTGACAAAAAGCCATATGAGGAACAGAGCTGTTGGGCCAAGCGCTATCTGAAAGAGGCCTGGAAGCCATGAGTGCCCACTCTGGGTTGTGTTGTCTGAACCCTTCTCTGTTGAGATAAAACAGAGCTCTGTATCAATGAAGAGGAAGGAGAGGTGACAGTGTACTGAAGGGAGGATGTCAAAGAAATGCAAGTCGGATGATATATTCCCAAAGCAAATCTATTATCACAAAATATAGAATGATTGGATTAAGCTAATATATGTATTGATAGAAATTGATAGAATGATGACAAAATGTGCAATTCACTCACTCAAGTAAAGGGAGGACACTCAGTTCCAGGAAGTTTCCTTGGACAGCATCCCAATCCAAGGGGAGAGTCCCCCAATAGCAGAACAGCTGCTCTGAGGAAGACTGATTTAAATGGGTCTCCTGGCAAGCCCCCATTTATACCCTAAGTTGGATCTGATCTGTGATAATACTCCTTCTTTATTGGCTAAAGTCTCCTGCTTTTTGGAATGTGACTGTCTCTGACCATGCTTCTTCGGAATGCACTTTGCTAATGTTCACAGCCATCACGGTTTCCTTAGCCTCAGGGGGAGTGCATCTACCACAGAGGAAAGGAGGGAAAAGGTAGGAAAAAGGAAGTAAAAGATGGAAAAGAAGAAAGGGGTAGGAAAAGAGAAAGGAGGAGGTTACAAAAAAGGATAAAATGTGTTCCTAGCAGTAAGATCAGGCCACACTGAGTTTCAAGCATCCTTGAGAGGGAGAACTTTTGTTAGTGTGTTAATCTAACTGACTGTCACACCATCCCCTAAGGTAATTATTCACAATTAGGAATTTTGCATCATTTTTGACATTAGGTGGAAGAAAAACTTGGCACTTCTGGCATTGAAAAGTAAGATCTAAAGATGAGTTTGCTGGCTGATCTCAATTCTTGTGGCCACTTAACAGGCAAACAAATCTATAAAGGCTTGAAATTAGGGAATTTGGCCCATCCTGAGTAGCTGGGAGTAAGCAGCCCTGTTGCTCTTTAGCCTAAAGCCCTTCATCATAAAACTAGGATGACTGAGCAAGCATAGAAGCCTGGTAGAACTCTAACTACCTTCATTAACAGAGACACAAAAACATTCAGATCCAGAAGTAAATTCAAGTTCCAGTGTTTGTTGTCTTACCCCTTTTCAGAAGGACAGCCTGAGCTGAAGACTTTCGCTCCTAACGGTTTTCCTAAGCCCTGCTTCTTCTGGCCCAGAGTCTGGGTCTCCTCAGACTCCCCAGTTCACACTATTACTATTACCATTACCACTGCCATTATTTCTTTCACTGGACATAGGAACAAGGGACATTTTACAAATATTGGGAGGGTCACCCTTCTGCTAAGTCCCCATAGCATGCAGGCATGGGGCAATACAAAATAGAAAAGGGGCTCATGAAAAGTAGAGATGGAAAATATTTATAAGGTCCCATCTGCTCCCCTTTTCTCCCAAAATATGCTTATAAAAGTACCTTTTCTAGTGTTTTGCCTAGTTTTAAATACTCTAGCCAGCAGGAATTCAATGTCCTATGAGAGGTTTTTCCATCTACTAATGCCTGTCATACCCTCAAAACCCAGAATTGCAGAAAGGTGCCTCATGAGACCTTCTCCAACACTCCACCCTGTGTCAGAGCTGAAAAGAGCATACATGCTCAAAAGCTTGTCCGATTTGTTACTACTTGAGTTGTATCAGCCCAATAAAAGGCCATGGCATCACTCAGACACTCAGAAACACTTCAGTACCGTTCCATTTGATTTCAGGTGACCCTTTTGATTCAGAGAGGGTTAGCAGGAGTGGATTTCCCAGGAAGCTAATGTATTTTTACACTTTTGGTGAGTAAGTCTGTGCCACCACGCTATTTGGGCCATCAAGGTCCTCCAGTGACATCAATCTGTGCCCACCACTCCTCTGTGTATGGTGATTCAGGCCTATGTGCCTGGCTACCCACTCCTTGGCAATGCCTATCTTTAAGAGTCCATTTTAGATTTTCTTACTTCTATGTCCAGTATGCTTTCTTGTTTTGTTTCTTACTGCACCCCACAATACTTTCCTTGTACTTGTGAATAATTGCAGGCTGTGCTCTCCCTTCTCTCCTTTGGCTGCTGCCTAGCTAAGCTAGACAGTTTTCCCACACGTATTCTTTCCTCAAAATAAAACCCTCTTGCCCCGGTCTATGGATATTGCCATTGCTCTTCAGTTTCTCCCGTATAATTTGTTCTTTTCTCTGTGGAAATTTTGTATTTACCATCAGTTCATAAGGCAAAAAGGACATTTTTGAGGTCTTTAAATTGAATCTGTCCTTGTTCTGCTTTGTGAGCTGATATCTTTGAGTTTGAGAGCCTAGTGTTGAAGTAAGAGTATTTTTCTTGCCCTGTTGGTTAAATAAGACTTGTGAAAGCTCTGAGAAATTATTTGAAGGAGGAGTAGCTCTTGGCATAGAGCAGGCTTGAATGGCCACAGTATTTGGGATAGTGTGCAGGTGAAAAATGAGATGCAGGATGAGGAGGCAGAGTCATTGGAAAACATTGAGTTTGGCTGAAAACAGAATAAGAAAAAAAAAGTGAAGGGTATTTTCCTTTCACTGAAGGGAAGGGAAGATTTACTGCTGGTAGGGCTCTTGAAAATGAGGACAGATGAAAGCAAGCTGTAAGGAAGTAATTTCTTGTGAGACAAATTGGCCTCCTCTCCCAGTTAAGCCAGTGGGAAAAGAACCATAATCTAAAGACCAGGAACAGTGAGGTCTGATGAGGGTCCATCAGGGGTGTCATTTCAAGAGTAATTCCCACAAGCAGTGTTAATTACCTATGCAAACACAGTGGTTTATATTATTATACCCGAGCAAATAAACTTAATCTCTCAGATCCTAGCTTCTAAATAAAAATGTCTTTTATTTTACACAGCAGCTATGGTTTGAGGGCTTATGGATGTCCAGGATCTCTGAAGATTAGGCCATGTTTGCTTCAGTGCCTCTTAATTTTTGGGAACTTCACTATGGCCAACCAAATCAAAATGTTCTGCTCTCCGTTTCTAAGGATATGGTCATGTCATCCACAGCAATTAAGTCAAAGCACAGAAATCAACCACCCAGAATTTGTCACGGACACCAAACATGCCAGTTTTCTTGTACGCCTGTGTTACATCGTTATGGGATATTGATTTCCATTATTGCGTATTTCAGAAAATTCCCTGGGTAACGCTCTGGTGATTTGTTCCAAACTGGGCGTTCCAGTCATTGTTTTGCAGCCAGGAGAAGGAAACACAGCTCGCTTGTCAAGCAAAACCCTGTCGACTCAAGAGCCTAAATTCAGCCCATAGTCCAGTTCCTGTTTCTCTTCCAGTATCTCTGAGGTAGAATTGAGCCAGTGCTTTTGTTTACTAATCAGGTGGGATTTTGAATAATTTGGTTAAAAATACCATATTACATGGTGCCACCTCTCAACATAGCAGCCCAGTGACAAAATACTGCAGCAATAACGTTGTCGTGTGGCCTTGAGGATAATGATTCATTAGTAACTACCAAATGTTTGAATATGCTTCTACTCTGCCAACTTATACTCAACTTGATGTCACTTTAAAAAGAATATCCTTCTCACTAGGACATATGTCTATCTTTGCTTCTGCTGAGGTACCTGGAAGCATCTCTTACTGTGTGATCAATGGTGGTAAAGCTGTGGTGCCTCTCTTAGGCTCCATCAATTGGTACAGCCTGGGAAAGGCTGTGGAGAGCAGAGAAGTTTGCTATGAGTCCTTGGCGGGGCTCATCTCTCCGTGAAGCCAGAAATTACTTAGGAAGTTTTGGGCTTGTCAGCCCAGAAATAAAATCACAGGAACAGGTCATGAGTACTGAACTTGCTTAAACCACCAAACACAAATCAATCTCTTCCCTCTGCAAGGGAACAGGACGACAAGTGTCTTGAGACAGGCTGGGTCAGTGCCATGCATTTCTGGACAATATGGGCCATGTCCCTTATTTCCTCATTACCCCTCTATGGGGAAAATCCGGGGAGGAAAATTTGAACCACATACCAACTTACTCTTGATTTCAAGGGAGCAGAATTTTACCCTGAGACTGAGAAGTGGACTGGGATGCCGATGTGTTCGTTTGTTTGGGGGTTTTTTTGTCCTGTGTAATACAGTTCATAGAACATTCCTTGGTTCTTTCTGATTTTAATCTAGTTCTCTACTTAATTAAACAAATTTTATCTGAAACAGTATCGACCTTTAGAAATGATGCTGCTCTAGCTGTCCTGGAACTCAGCCCTTTCTGGATGCCTGATCCATCTCCCATTCATTTCAAGAATCACACACATGACAACTAAACTCTCAGCCTTCTTAGAGCAATTTCACCCCTTGGTTAGTGACACTAATCCAGTGTCACTGAGTTACATGCAGAGAAGTGCAGGACACTTTCCTGATGATGGACTACGGTTGAGTGGAACAACAAGGGTGGTCAGGTGTCTTACATTAGACTTGATCACACTGCTGTGAGACAACTTGTTATGCTACTATTTCAGTTTCTTCTTTGCAAATCAAATGTAACTTTTTGGCTGTGGAAATATTCGATGATGTGACTTTTCAGAGGGGCAGCTGGGAACTGACGATGATTTTGTGCCTTCATCTTCCTTGAAGATACCTCAGGAAATATGCTTTCATGGGTGCAGTTCACCATTAGCAGCCTCTTGTTGATTCATTTCACTTTCGTGCTTATTTAGGGATAGGTAGATGAAGACTTATTTTAATAGGAGTGGTTTAGAGAAGAAAACAGGAAAACTGACAGTTCTGAAGAGTGGGAGCTGTAGGCCAGCTTGGGGATTTGCAGAACTATTCTTTGAATTCACTGTTGTTCACAGCATTCCTTCAAGTTTGGATTGCTCTCATAATTAGGGTAAAACAAGCAATGTTAGGTATCTGCATACGTAATATACCTGCTTTGGATGTTTCAGGACACCCCCAAAAAAGGAGAACATGCATATGACTAATGTCTATGCAGCATAAATACACATATAGTCCTCTTACCCAATCCTTAAAGTGCAGGTGAGTTAGCACCTTCTGAGAGCTGGTCTCAAAGAAGACCTTCTTCAGACAATCATCAGTCCCCTGCCCTCCACACCCTGCCCATCCTTCAGAAGAGGATGATCCTTATTTCCTCATTTAAACTAGATACAGTTAACTTTAGTGAATTGATGCTGCCAGTTACTGAATTTTCAAGGTGTCCACTGATCCTGAGAGCAATTTTCAACTCACCAGAGTCGATATGTTTCGAACATGAACCATTTTCCTCACCTGGCAATGTCTTCATAGCGAAGGTATCATCCATATGGTGCCCACTATTCTTGACAGCATCCTGGGAAGGTATCCCTAGGGAACAGCTCCAGTCTACTGAAATGTGATTGCATATGTTCTGTAAAAGGACGATGGTAAGGAGAAAGATCATCTATTTAGCAGCAGTCTTGGTGCCATTGACACATCTGGAGTACGATTTGTCTCAGTTAACTTCTTATGTCCCCACTTCATCTGAGATAGTTCCTCCTGGTTCCCTTTACACCCACTGGAGAAAAGGAGGCACTATGACAGTGTGACTCATCAAGCCTATTTTAGATACTTACAGCAGAGTGAGGTGAAGCACCCACCAGAAGGATCTGGTATTCCCCACTAAAGAGAGCCCAGACTGATGACCACAGATGGGGACACTCAGCACTGATCACTTAAATCCCAGCCCTGATCACTTAAATCCCCGCCCTGATCGCTTAAATCCCAACCCTGACTTTCAGAAGAGGCCCATTCAGTCTGTCCTCTTTAGCTGAGCTTCTGCTCCTCACACACTTGCTTCTCCACTCTCAGCTTGCCAATTTCAATACAGTTCATATTAAAAAAGCATTTCCACTTCTTCTCCAACTAAAAGCAGCATAAAAACGGACCCTCCCAGGACCCCTGTTGTGAGACTTCCAAGAGGCTTTAACCTGTCTCATTTTGGAATATCCCTATAGAGAGATGGCTGAAGCCCTATTTTTTTCCCAGATGCTGTTGAGATCTCAATACAGTCACTTGTCCAACAATTCCAATATCCTTTGTGATTTATTTGGTTATTTGTCCTTTCCATAAGAGCCTCTAGTAGGTGGAGGAACCTAGTTGTTGTAGGTGTTGTACAGACATAGGAGTTCCTGCTGTGAACAATTTCAGGCAATTTTACTCCTGCCAGTCACCTCCTGATTGGTAACAAGAGTGTCTAGTCAGACAAACCAAGGGTCCTTAGAGGTGAGGTGCAGGTGAGGCGGCTCCCCTGGCTCCATCCCTCACAATTTGCAGACCACAAGTAGGGTGACCAGAGTGTAGCTGCAGTTCTTTTGGTGTCATTGAGCAACTGCGGGAGCTCACAGATTATAGTCGCTCTGGTCTTGGTGACTTGGGGAGCTCTGATCTCCATTTGAACCCCTGCTCACATCCTTAGAGAGAGATCTCTTTTGGTCTGAGCAGTTGCAGGGGCCAATAGCTGTTGCAGGGGCAGAGGTGCACAAAGGTGTATTTACTGCCCTTCCACATATTTTTCCTTGGATTTGACCTGGTATTTTCATACTTTTCTCCTCTTCCCCAATCTCTCTAAGCCTCATTCTCCACCCTCAAAGCAAGATAGACTTACAGGTAGTGTAAATGATCACTGCTCCAGCCAAACAGGTCCCCCAGCTGAGATCCTGCTCCCATCTCTCCTTCTTACCTTTCTCTCCCCTGATCTCCTTGCTTCTTTGTCTCCCCTCTCCCACCTTTTCTTTCTTTGTCTTTTTTTTTCCCCTTTCCCTCATGATCTCTCTCCGTCTGCGTCTCTCAGTCCCTCTCCCCAGCTCGCTCTCTCTGGAGACAAGGTCTAGTGGCCTGGTTGCCATCTGCTGCCTGGTTTTTTGTGTGCGTGTATGTGCGCGCGCGGGTGCACGTGGGGTTTTTTTTATGAGGTTGAGATCAGATGGCATCTAATCGATCGTCATGGTCTCCATGGTTACCCGGGTGACAGAGTAGTTGGGAGAGACACATACTCCTGCCTGGGGCTGTCAGACCATTCCTGAGAGAGAAATAATAAAAAAAAGAAAGGGTAAAAAAAAAAAAATCCAACCTCTTCCATCACATTTTACACATTTACATCTTCCTTGAATCTAGGGAAATGTAGCTCGCGCGTCTGTTTCATACTGTTGCCCCTTGACTTGGCTCCAGGAGGAACAAAGCAGACTGGTTTTCCCCTCTGTGCAGTGCAGGCACAAAGGTGAAGCACATCTTTGGGAAAGCACAAGATCCCCATTCCCCTTTTGCTTCTCAGAAAGGTTTTTTTGCCTTTTCCCCCATAGCCCGGTCACTGTTGTAACTATAATGATTATTTTTATTCTTCTAAATTGGATGGTTAGTCTCTCGAATTGGCTAAAGGCAGTGATATCCCCCGGGAAAAGAACTGCAATCTATTAATAGGAGCAGCATCTCTTTCTCCCTGGCCTCAGCCCCTAATACTAGACCGTCTTTAGCCCTTGTTGTGACAGATCAATCAATCTGTCTATGATTCCTGTTTAAAAGCAAGTGGAGTGTGATGCTAAGGATGAATTATGGAATTAGGTGTATTTTCGTCTTTAAAAGCAGATTGAGTTGGGCAAGGCAACATCTCTCACCAATTAGTGTGTCAGGAACATGGGAACTGAAACTGTGCAGTGCAGAATTTGACCCTGCATGAATCCAGGAAGGAAGAGGAAGAGGCTGCATTTCAGGCAATGTCATTGTGGCAGCCCCCTCCTCCCCCAGTAATTCAGGATCTTCACAGGGTTTGCCTGCAGTGCACCCACCCAGGTACACAGAGCCCTGTTTGATTGCCTCTCGGCCATATCCGGGATGGGCAGACATGAAATAGTCTTTGGTTTAACCTCAGCGTGGCCCCCAAAAGCAATTAGTCTATGTCTTCTGGCTGCAGCCACAGTGTTAATGCTCATCAAAGCTCGTCCATTGTAGTGCTGTGGCTGGTGCTGACCCAGCTGTGTTCCTGCTCATGGAACCCCACACAGGGCTTTGGAAATGTCAAGTGTAAGCACAGGCAAAAGGAACTAATAGAACCAATGCACATGGCTGCGAGGGCTGAGAGGTTGGCGACCCAGCAGAGCTCCCCAGAGACCTAGAAGTGTCAACTTACAGCTGCTAACCATGAAATGCATCCCTAGACAACAAACATCTCATAGAGCTACACGTGGTTTGAGAGGTGGCTACACCTTTACATGTCTTTGCTCTTCCCCGATTCTAAATTAAACTGATTTTCAGTCGGAGCCTGCTGTTTTGCTTTGCTCTTTTGCTTTCCTAGTAAAAGCAGAAGGTGCCTAAGCTGGGCTGCTCATTTTAGGCTGCAAACATGTACTGAGGGTGGGATTAAACTGTTTAAACTGTATCATTGCAGGTGACATCCCATCCATCCTACATGCACTGCCTCAAAAAGTCACAGGTCTTCCACTACCCGTATGTAGGATCTTCCAGACCCCTTTGAATGCTATAGGAGTTTAAAATATCATTAGACATGCATGCAGCTGAGGCCCAACCTGACTTTTGGAGCTAAACATTAGTCTGAATTGATGCAAATATTGAAGAAGTGCAAGGATTTTACCACTCCTACCCACTGGAAGAAAGGGTGAGGCTGGGTATGAGATGATGAAGCAGGAAACGTGATGAGACAGGAGGAGGCAGGGTGGCATGTCAGGGACCGCTGGAGAGGGGACCAGCTTGCAGGGGCTGCTTCAGCTCACACCAGCTCAGAGTTCTGTACTAGTTGGCTGGTTAGGCTCTGGGAGAAGCAAGGGATTGTGAAGACAGGCTTTGTAGACCTCTCAGGTACTTCTTCCTCCCACAGGGACATCGAAAAGAGCTTTTGGTGCGGAAGGGTCTGGCGTTTGTACTACAAAAGTCCTCTTCCCATTATTTGAAATATATGTCAAGCACTCCCCCTCCACCACAGTAAAACCTGTCTTTATTATAAATATTTCCACATTTGTAGGCAGCCAGAGGTGATGTTTCAGTGTATCTTGCTTAAAAAAAATAATCTGTGATCCCATCTATTTGAATTCTGATTCTACTCCCTCTTAACAACATAGCATCACTGTTTCTAGCTATCAGGGTAACAAATCCTCTGCACTTCAATATTCCCTAATGTTAAATACCATGGGCTTCCTAGATTTTCATACTATACAAACACAAACTAATTAAAGTCATACAAATACATCACACACAGAGAATGAGAATCTGTTCACTCGAGGGATGACCACTGGCTTCCACGTCCCAGTGAAAGCTCCCTCACAGCTTACATTGTTCTTTTTGCAAGGGCTAATTTACGGTAAAGCCTATTTCCACTGAAACACCAGACATGTACAAGGAGAGGAAAAAAAAATGTAAACACAACAGCATCTTTGTGAATGCAGGGAGGTGCTGGTGCCTGCCTCTGTGTGCTCCATAATATATTAATACGCACTGGCTGGCCAATCCCACTGGAGCATTCAATCATGCCATATTATAATAGAATTTAATGGAGTTGACAGCTAAGACCTAGTTGCAGGAGACATGCGAAAGACCTTTGCAATGAGGATCTACAATTAATAAAGGAAAGGGCCATAGATTTTTGGAGAACCTCATAAAAAAGTAAAATATCGACATTGATCACGGCATGCGAGGATATTAGGCACGTAAATCTAGCTATTGCCTTTATTTATTTATTTGCACATTTTTAATATTATAGGCACAGGTTTCCCTGAGGCCAAAATGCAATTTCTCTCTCCATTTCTCAGCAGGAGCTTTTCATCTCCCTATTCACCAGGTTTTGAATTGCACATTTAATAAGCGATCAAGAATTCCTGTCTATTCCTTGGGCTTTTAGCCCGCAGTTTTCCCCCTCCCTTCTGTTTTGTGATGGAAACAATGATTCTCTTTACCTGGCAGTGGATTCCTTGGGGATGAGAGGATGGTGCAAGAGGGGACCTGGACCCCACAGGGAGTGTCTGAACTTTAGTGTCGGCCGATGTGCTTTGTGTGCCAGCATGCTCTGGGGAAAGCAGAGTGCAAGAGACCAGCATAAAAAGAGGGAAAAAGGATCTACAAAACTGTAAACAGCCTCCCCCAGGTCCCTTCCCAAGAAGACTTTGGCAGGAAGAACAGCTTATGACTTGACTGTCTTCATCCCACTATTTTCAGAGAGAAGTCTTCACCCTTCATGGAATACTTGCAGTGATCTTAAAGAATTGATTCTATGGATAAATTGAATCTACCTCCATCCTCTGCCCTGATGGAGGTGGCAAAAAAATCTGTTACCCTACAGCTGGAGATTGTTGCTGGGCTCCAACAGGCTCAAATCTTTCCCGATGTTCCTGGCTGTGCACAGTTAGTACACTCCTGAATCAGGGCTGGTCCTAGGATTCCAGCCATGGAGGATTTCAGAACCAGATTTCCAAAAGTATTTAGGTGCCAATTGATACCCAGTGGTGCTTAGGCTCCTCACTGCCCATGGGTGCTGCAGCGCTCAAGCACCTGAAGCTTACAGTCCCTGCATCTGTAAATGTCCTCTTAGTGATGAAGACCTGTCCTTGAAGACTGATGGGATTGAGCTCCTTCTGAGTTCAGTTTTACACCACTGCAAGCCCACTCATCTCATTGGGCTTCCTCCTAACTTCCTCCTTACACCAGTGGACCATCAGGTCAGGATCAGACCTCAGCGTGTCCAAGCCCTTGCTAATGTAAAGGTCTGGCCAGTGCTCCTGAGCCATGCAGCCTCAGGAGCTGGAGTCTACTACAGAATCTCAGTTCAGCTCACGTGAAAGCCATTTAGAGCAGGTAGAAAAAATACTGAGGGGCCAGATCCATCCCTGGTTTAGAACTGCAGAGACTGATGGGGTTATAAGAGGGGTGAGTTTAGCATCATATTTAGAAATGAAAGCAACTGAATGCTTATCTTGTAAGCACGAGGGGCACAACAGTAAAAAGAAACTGAATAATTAGGTATTTTGGTTTTAAGACCAGCTGCAGTAAGTTACTTTCTTGTCAGGTAAATCAACCTTGTTTTTCTTTCACTTAGCTATGTACAGACACATTTCTCCAGGACAGGTGATGTCTTGTTTGGAACGAAAGAGGCCATTTGTCCACATCACAGCAACAGTGACTGCATGGTATCATCTCACACTCTTCTTCAGTAAATTGAGTTTGTCAGTGCTCAGCCACACAGCTGAGTGGAGTGCTGCATGATGCCTCACCTCTCCTGGGAGAGGGAAGTTGGCATAAGCCTTATCATAATGGGATCCAGAAACAAAGAAGCGTGAATGAAGTGCTAATTGCATTCATAAAGACATTAACAAAGGAATTAAAATGGCAGAAGCCTACTTTCCCCCTCAAGATGCATATAAACAACCAAAAAATATATTAATCATCACTGAGTTTTACATTATTTTGAAAAGATTATACAGAGATATGGCACCAGGGCTTGGAAAGACCATTTTAATGGTCTTATTTCTTGGATTCTCTGTCAGAGATGAGACACTTTACTGCTTCCATTTATCCATACTGCTCTTTTCTTACTGTCTTTTCTTCTATCCTTGTGCTTCCATCAAAGAACAAGAAGAGTGCTCTTCATTTTCCCTGAAACTTTAAATATGCAGTAAAAATAATGAAGCCATATTAAAACCTGCAAATTTTCCTTTAAAAAAACACAAAGCATAATTACTCCAGAAGTTTGGCTAGTGACACACTACAAAATAGACTGAAACATCCTGCCTGATTTTTTTAATCTCATTCAGTTCTGTTTATCTTTCCAAGGAAAAAAGACATGCTTTCTGATTTTTCCTCAGTCCATTTCTACACGATTTCATCTTTCCATTACCAAACTCCAGCACCGTGCTGTTATTTGCATTGCTAATACTGAGAGAAAACATCTCTCTCTTAAAAATTTCTCCAATCAATGGGTTCTTTTTCTCTCCCCATGGGAATATTGCTCTTAGTCTTAAGCTTAGAAAGCGCTTGATTCACAGACCCTAAATTTGAGAGGCTACTTTAACTTGCTTGTATCAGCAAAATGACAGGTTTTTGCTTTTTAGACTATTTGGCTCTATTTGTTGCACCTCCCTATCTCTTGCGCTCGCTTTCTTTCTGTCTGCTGATGTGGGTGTTGTGATAGCGACAGCTGCGGCTGAAGCCAGCCAAAGATTTTTGTTACCTTCACCACTTTTCAGTCACTCATAGCTTTATAAAATGTTCATTCCAGTGGCTTCAACCCCCCAGTTCTTTGTGACTGCTCAAAGGTAGGTTTATCTGGGAAAGGTGAGCCCAAGCCTTTCAGCAGTTATGTAGAAAGACATATCTCTGTCACCTCAGCAAAGGACAAATCTGAGAGGTGGCCGAATGGCATCCCTCGGGGAGAAGAGGACCCTTAAATGACATGGGGAGTTTGCCAGCCTCCTGTCTTCTGGTTTGTTCCACCCCTAGGCTGCAGCTCAGGACTTCAGGATTGGTGTTTCTGGCTCCACAGGCTTAAGGGAGGAAGAGGTAGGGAGCACAAGCCAAGGAGAGGAATTGCGATGTGCCACAAGGATGTGAAATCTTGAGGCTCAGATCTTCACGCACGTGGGAGGTGTGCGGGACCAAGGGGATGGGGTCCAGGGTAGGGGTTGTGGCAGGGAGGTGGGGAAGGCATGGACTAGGGGGGAAGGTTTGTGTAAGTTCAGACAGGGTAAGCTGAGAGGGGACAGGGGCACAATTCCTCCAGCTCACTCCTGCTATCAGTAAAAAATTCTTCTCCAAGTGATGTTGGGGCATGGACAAACAAGGGAAGCTTTACTTGGAAACATTTTAAAAGAAGAAAAAGAAGAAAGCAAAGGCCTTTGTACTGTATGGTGTATGGATAGAGAGACTATGTACCTGCCTAAACCCCAGCCTCTCTGAAAGAGCTGAAACACCCAGAGAAGTATCCTTGGTATGAGAGCAGACCTCAGCTCTTTCCATGAGAGCAAAATATGGGTTTGAAAGGATGATGAGGAATATCGGAGCTCATGCACTCACAACAGTGGGGCAGCAGATATTAAATCCTGTTCCCGAGGTGGATTCAAAGCCTGTAGACCCTCCCACACTAATGTGACATCTTCCAGTCCTCATTCTCCCACCTTTGCTTCCCTTATTTACTCTCAGGTACACCAAGATCTTCCAGGCACACATCCATAGCCTGTCCTGTCCCCTTTGCCCTTGCCCTCTCCTCCACAAGGCCCTGTAAGCACCTCAGTGTGACCCTTATTCCTGGCACTGCTCTGGGCACTACTGCACCACCTGAAGAGCTCCTGAAGACGGGAACTAAAAGCATTGCAGAAGGAGTGATAAGAAGAGACAGTGCTAACTAAAATTAAACACAATTTTCAATGTTGCAGATAGCTACAGGAGACTGTTGAACAGTTAGCAGCAGTAGGATTTTGCAGGTGAGGTTTGAAGTGAGCACAGGGCTCAGGTACCCTACTCATCTTAGTATCCCCAGCTCAGGAAGAAAACATGCTCTGGCTGTCACTTAAGTGCAGGTGAATGAAGAGCGAGGGCAGCCTCAGCCCAAGTCTTGTTTCTGAATAAATGAAATGTGTATCTTCCAGACCATCAGCTGGGAGGGAGAAGCCTATCTCAGGAGTGATGGCAGGTGCTGCTGAGCTATTTCCATTTTCCAGCTCTGCAACCTCAGGAACCTCTTTAATCCAAACCACTCGGCAAGCTTCACTCACTGGCACTGAAGATCAGCCAGTGTTTTTGGATTCATTTTTAAGGCTGTCTTTAATTTTCTGAAGTGTCTTGCTGGCTGATTTTGGTCCCACCTGTGTCTCAAGAAGAGATTTGCAAATCTCATTCTCACTTTTTCATCCATTTAAAGGGACGCATCAGGCCAAGAATATAGGTTCTGCTTTTAATAGAGGGAGAATGGGGGTAAAGGGATATGAAAAGAAAACCAGTTGGTACGGAAATACTTTGGTGGATTTCTTAAAAATGAAAACATTCCTCATTTGATTTCTGCATCCCCTGGAGCAGTGAGGGGAAACCATATGCAATTGCATTGAAGTAATGTATGAGAATCAAAGTGAATTTGACAAGAAGCTCCACCAAACTCACCTAGAAGCTCAGTCAAGTGCAAAATGTAAGCCTAGCAAAGAGTGGTGTAGTTCTGGGGCAGGATTTCAGTTACTGTGTTTTAAGGAATTAGTAACAGGAAGAGAGCTAGGGAAATCACAGAAGATACATCCTAGCATGATTTTGCTTGGGACTTACGTTTCATACTGTTGAGACCTATTGAGAGATGTTAAAGGTAGTCAGTCGTTTTTTCAGTCAACCACATTTTTAGTCAATCAAACAATATTTTGGTCAATACATGCCTCACAAGCACCCATGCACAGTGCATGCACAGGCACATGTGCACAGCTACTGGTCCAAGTGCTTTCTGGTGCCTTCAGCTTGCTGAAATGCTTTCAATTAGGGTTTGGAAAAGGTTGACTCAGTCAGCCTATGTGACACTTGCCAAAGACAAAATTAGTTTTAGCCACTGCTGTTTTCCTTCCAAAAAAACACAGCCCCACTCTCCCTTTCTTTTCCTTGTATTAAGTGAAGAGTATTTCTCAGATAGGTGTTTAGCTGATGTTAATGTCATAGAGACTTCATCTGCAAATTTGCTAGAAAGTCTTTAGTAAAGCAGCCTAGTAAAACAGATGATTAACATTGGTAAGCTCCTCATTTGCATATTAATTAGTCTCTGTACTCAACTAATTAAAACAGGGCTGCCTGTTTGTATACTTTCTGAATTCCAGATCGTTGCTTTTGCTCCCATGTAAGAGCATTTAGCACAGTTAGGGCAGACCATTGATACCACAAACCAGCCACCCTATAAGGAGGGTACCTTCAGTATTTTCTGAAAAAAAAACAGGACTGATGCTTGAAATGGCAGGATGTAATGACTAAACAGTGGTCCTGCTTTCTCCTGATGCTCTAAGGGAGCAGCACAACTGCAGAAACCAGGCAAATCCAAGGCCAGAGGGAGAACATTGCGGGGTACAAACAATCTCAGGCTGAGCTGTCCTTGAGCCTTGTAGTACCTGCTTTTGTCCAGAGATGCAACCTAAAATCAAAGGTCAGCCTGATGACTCAAGACATGAAAATTCAAGGTTATTTCTGACCTGTATGGCTCTGTTCAGCCTTCCCACACTGGGGGTGGAAATGGGACTTGAAGTCCCCTGCATGGCAGCTGCAGTTGCACTTGCAAGCCCACATCATAGCCTCACATGCTCTGCAGAGATGCCATGGAGGCCAGGCACTGGCTGAACTTTCATAGGTAAAGAGCTGCACTTCCCCTAGCTCTCATTTCCCTGCCAGCAGTGGCTGGTTAGATGGATTACAAAGAAACTCCTTTGTTGATTGCCTGCATTGAAGCTTTAGCACTCAAAATGCAGGTCTCTCATCACCCACAAAGACCTCCTGAATCGCAGAGCCAGCCAGTCCTAGCCTCTCCAACAGCATCCTGCCTCCTCCTTCCTTTCTTTGGCTGAGGACACATCATTGCCCTTTCTTCCATCCCAGTCACCAGCCAGCCCTCTCATGTGCTTCTCAGCCAGCACACCTGTTGGTGGCCATGACCCTCCTCTCCTCTCCTACCACCCCTCCTAGCTCCTCCTGCTTCTGGACCTGCCATTTGGGTCTCTTTCATTCTCCTTCCCCTCCCCATGCACCTGTTTTTGTTCCTCCCAGCTGCTAGGTTTCCCTACTTCACCATCCCCACAGTAGTGCAGGATTCCTGCAGAAATTCAGGAACTGAGGATAAAATACCCAAGGGTGAGAGGCACTTCATGAATGTATATTTACTGTTGGAAAATGTTTTGCATGGCAGTGAGAAGTAGGTTTTCTCAAGCTGTCTGTGCTCAGAGTTTTTCC
The DNA here is from genome assembly GCA_033558185.1 of Dromococcyx pavoninus. Taxonomy (NCBI): domain Eukaryota; kingdom Metazoa; phylum Chordata; class Aves; order Cuculiformes; family Neomorphidae; genus Dromococcyx; species Dromococcyx pavoninus. The sequence continues at coordinate 2,210,843 of JAUMJL010000483.1, forward strand.
TCACCATAGCTGCCAATAGCAGTTTGACAGGTTTTATTATACTCCATTATTCACAACAAGACAGGTCGGTGTGCCATATGCTGTCCAGTCCTGCTAAAGCTAACCATGTGCCCATGTTGGCTGCAGACCAAGGCTGGTTAAAACCTGCTCCTTTTTTGCATGCTATTTGTTTTGAAAGAATCGGAGACAGGGGCTTCAGGTCAAGTGGTCCAGTGTGCCTTATTGCACGGCTTTGCTTACCTTCAGCAGCCCCAAAATACAATTCAGTTGGAAAACTCAGGGTCTTGGTATGGTTTGGACCCGAGATTCTTCTAGAAACATACCCTGTACTGGGGCTGATGCACTTTAAGGCAGGAGGAGAGCCTTAAATCTCCCTGGGGCCAGTGGCAATGAACTCAACCTGGAGCACAGCTTTTGAGATAATTTCATGCACTGCTTTGCAGGACACACAGCAAGGAACAGTGCAATGTTTCTAAGACTTAACCTCTGCTTTACTGGCAACAGCTGTCTTAGAGGCATTGCAACTACAGCAGACATTGTACCTGCATGTGACTGGACAGACTTGTAAGGGCATCCTCCAAGCTCTAGTCTTCTCCAAGCCTGCAATCACTGCTCCATGTCCCATGCAGTTTGCTATTGCCTTTTCAGTTGCTTTTGTTGCTCTCTTCTGTTTAAAACGTTGCTGATTTGCCACACTTTGCAGTTACCAGTGCCCAGCCCCATCCAGAAAGAACATTTATTACCGCCTTTCAAGTTTGTCAGACTCTGAATTCCTCTCATCATTTGCACTGTTGCTGTTCTCAAGGCCACAGTTTCCTTCCTCTTGCTGCATCTATTTTGCTGATCCTTCTTGCTGCTGCCACAGCTTTTTCTGCCCAGCTCTCCTACGTCAAGAAAGATGACGGCAGATGCTACTTACAAGTGCCTCCATTTCTGGACATGGCTCTTGTTTCTTTGGGTCTGCTGTCCGCTGCTTCTCTTCCACTGCCTTTGGTGGTGTGTACACCCCTGTGATGAGACTGCAGCCACCTCAGCAGTAGCTCAAGCACTGCACACCCTCTGTGTGACTACTTGATAGCTGAAGCTGCCCTACTCCTAAACAGAGTCTCAGACTCTTTTACTGTATTGTTGGTTTGCCTGTATTCACAGCCCTTTCAACAGTTTGGCATCACACATGTCATTCCTGCCATGGGTGGCAGGAGACTACTTCTCAGGTGAAGAACTGTTATTTTCCTGGCCAAATGTTTACACTTGAGTGATTCTCTTACATGGGGAGGCTGTCCAGTGGTGGGCTGGCTTGGCATGCATCACTTTCTACTCCTTTTGCTTTTGTCAAATGTTGCTTGGCTGTCCCCAGTACTGATTCTATCTTCCCAAATATTGCTGTGTTCAAAAGGGACAGCATCTGGAGCAGAGGTTCCTAATTACTGCTAATTAGTCATGTCTTGCAGTGTCCTCTGATCCACTGTGTGAGTAAGGTGGGTCTGGTATTCCAGCCCTTGCAAAACTCACTGTCAACTTCCTGCTCACAGTTCTTGCTTGAGTGGCTTCTCATGATCCTGTCACTGAGCAGTGAACAGCCCCTCTGGCCCTTTCTAGAGGTGGGCTGCAGGTTTTAAGTCTGCAGAGAGACTCTTTCTGTTGCTAGTTGTCACTCTCTACTCGGTTCACACATCTCACAAGCATGGCCATTCTGCATCAGATGAAATATACTCCAACACTCATGTCCTGCCTCCAGCAATGGCCAAGGAAGAAGCTAAACCCCAAGATAAACAGCGAAGGACTTTTTCCAGTGGCACTAGTTTAGAGAAATCTCAAATAAAATTTCCTTCCATGTGATTTCCATTCAAAAGTCCATTTGCAACTTCTGGGCTATTCTCACACTCCTTCACTGGTTATGTCTACATACTTTTGGGAAATAAGTAAAAACTCTGGTGCATTCCCCTCACCATGCTCCATGCACGTATATCTGATCCTATCAAGGATTTTCTGACCTTGGGCCACCTAGGAATCTCAGGGGCCCTTGTGCTGTGTGGCACTGTAAGGACCAAACTGAGGTCTTACCTGCCCAACGCTGTTCATGCAATATCACTGTGATGGTTAAAATGAATCATGGTGGCAGCCTCAGACTGGAAACAGTGTCTCCCATTGCCCACACTGAAGGCAGATGCTGCTTAGGTGTGTGCTGATAACATGAGGTAAGTTTGATTTTAAGTTTGTACTCAGATTTACACTCGAAATACAGTAGATGTGCCCACAGTATGTGTTCTGATTCAGGGGCGTGTACAATTTTCAGTGGTGTAGACAGAATCTATTAATCTCTTCTAGTAAGTTCTTGGATTCCCATCACATCCTTAAACCATCTCAGTTTCTAAGGGTCCAGTCATTCACGGAAATTATCATTTTAATGCTGTATATGGTCATGAACTCTAGGCATGTCTGTGGCTGACATTATACCCCATTTTCACTATACAACCAAGGCTTGTCTTGCCACTTTCTTTTCTCTTCACGTTAGCATAAAAGTCTAGAGATGACTACAGATGTGGATCTGTTCTTCATTGTCTGCTGGCTTGACAGTCAAGGCCAGCAGAACTCTATACTTCAGTAGTCTCACAGGTGGCACAAAGAGCTCAGTATTTAAATTTATCTTAGAATAGCAGGGTTTTCCCTTCTTGAAATATTTTTTTACAGTACTGGATAGTTTTCAAGGCTGGATGCTGGACCTTTGTTGTAAGTAGCTTTGTTCCAAATTCTGCTCTGACCTCCTGCTTCTCCTGATTGGGCTCCCTGACCCATCACTTCACCTTGTCTGGAACTGTCACTGCTCTGCTCTGCTCAGGTACTGTAGGACTGTGTTGTTTTAGTGAAGGTGCAGTCCTGTCTGTGCTTGTCACCCTCAGCTCCCTACCTGCCCTCCTTTTGCAAAGTAGCCCTTATCATGCTGCTCCTGGACAGGTGTCATTTTGGTACTGTCAGATACGTCCTGTCTGGTCAACTTCATGGCAACAAAAGGCAGTCAGCTTTCTGGTTATTGTTGGGAGAAATGGCCAAATACTGCTGTGATAGATCAAACAAGACAAGGGAGTTGTCATGCCTATAACCTTTAGGGAAACGTTGGCATCCAGGTAAGCTTGCTTTAGTACACTGCATGCATCAATACTGACATTCTTCACATTGCTGTAGTTTTGCTCCCTACTTTTCTGAGGCATGGTTGTGGCTTCCTTTGAATCCTTCCTGAGAGTAGGACATGTTTAACTATTTCAAGCACATAATAGGCTGCTATTTCTTGTATAAAATAATGCATTTCCTACTATGAATTTCACTTGCCCTGCACTGGCCAATGCATACCATCAGCACACGGATGTATTTCTCCCTGCTCATCTTCCCGCGTATCTCTTTTGTTAGTATTACACAGCAGCTGGGTCTGCAGTCCAGCAGAAATCAAATCGGTCATTGATCTTGGAGCAGAGTTACTACAGTGGTAGCTGAATGGCTACAGCCTTCAGAGATGTGCCCAGTGTGTGTGAATCTGTCTGGCTCTGTTATCACCCTACAGAAACTCTCTTCACTGGAAGCCTGTGTCATGTACCTTACCATCAATTACACAGCTGTGCTTTCCTTCTGCAGAAGATGCCCCACTGGCAGGTGAAATGGTGCTGTTTCTCCAACATCTTCCACACCTGCTCATGACCTGTATGTTATCCTCCTTGTCTCTTGAATTGTTTGTGTGGAGTGTGTACTGGATTATGATTTATTAGTCAGCTTTTCTGCTTTGTGAAAACTGTTAACTCTGGCAAATACATTTGTTCTGCCATTGTTTCCAACGCTGTCTTTGGTTCAGTCCAGCAGCCCTCGTTAATCTTTCCCTGTGCCTGAGTCTGTGTCTCTGGACAAACTAGAGCTCTCTCAGTTCAGAGGTGGGATCACTTGCAGGGATATTTAATGAGCCTCAGTGTCAGTTTTGTTGGTTTTTCTTTAAGTATATGCTTCTTCTCTGTGTGTTAAGCACCAATACTTTGTACCTTTTCCAAAAGTGACTCTCCTAACTGTAATTTCCCTGTAGTCGCTATATTCACCAAATACATTGCAGGCTTCCCTAAATTATGCAGGTGTGGGGGGGTGTACCCACAAAAAGTTTATCTCACTACTGAATCGTTCTGTCCAGTGATATGTGAAAGGGGTATCTTTAACTTTGGTGTTCATGTGTCACTTGACCAAAGCAGGAACACTGCCTCGCAGGCTTGGGCACCTGGTTTTGAGACTGGAAATAAGAAATCCCTGCAGCATTTCTACAAGTTACTTTCTTTCCATGTAGTCTCATTACTGCTGCAGATCTGACAGGAGTGCAGGCAGTCATCCTCTTCCACATTGCCATATGCTCACTGGGTAAGAACCAGAAAGGGCTCCATCTATAACAAAGTCTCCTTAGGGGTGAAGATGTCTTTTTACAACATGGCAGTCAGCATTAAAACACATGCACGCAGACTGACTTACCAGTTCCCTTAATATTTCCTTCCCACTTAGCACAGACTGCTACATCAGAAAAAATATCCTTTGTGGGATCCTCAAAACCACCACAAATGATGACCAACAAACTGTGAGCCCCAAACAATAAATGGGTAAGTTTCAAAGGCTAGTGTCTCCACTTTGTTTAGTACCAATTTTGTTAGTGTCAAGTAAATTCCTCTTGTTGAGGCAATGTCTTCAATCCCTGATATTCGTCCTTAACTATTCGTCCGTGGAAGGAGTCAACAGGCCAAGCCTAATAACAAATTATTGTTACCCGTTCCCTCTTTACACCCTGGGTCCTCTCTAGGATGAACCGATGGCTTTGGTACATTTCTTGACAGACATAAATACGGTGTTAGCAGCATCTTGAAGATGTCTTAAGCTACAGAAACAGAAATCTTTGGTACTTGTCTTTCAAAAACAGCCCCTGAGTATGAATGGTGCAGCACATCTTTGTAAAAAAATCTTAAGATGAACTTGCTGACCAACACATTATAGAAAAGTGCCCCAAAAGCTACTGATTACTGACTTTTATCTGACCATAAGTTCTGTTCCCTTTGCCCAGCCTTGGAAATAATCTTGTAAGAAGCAGTGTGACTGACGTTCTGTGCCTGCCCACCTGACACAGCCCACTTGCATGAGCGGCACCACTGAAAGTAAATAGGGGATTCTCTGCATGTGGCACCTCCTCTAGGCCAGAAAGAAATGTTTGTTGTGACTGGTGTGTCTCCAGAGTAGTAATTCATATTTGAGGACTATACCTCTATCCTGCTTTGACAAGCAACATTACAGGATGTACGATTCAAAAAGCTAGCTGAGCCTCACATATAGGTCAGTGCCTTTGTTTAGACATTCAACACTTCTTCCAACTGCCTGGCAAAAGGAATGTGTTTAGAGGTGTAAATGATTTTGACAATTCAAGTGCTGTGTGTTAATACACTGATCAAAATGCTGAGAATTTTCAGGTCAGGGCGCATCTGTTCATCTCAGCAATCTTGTTAAGAGGTAAATCCTTATAGCCTGGGAAATGCTGAGGAAAAATTGCAGGATTTCTCCATCTGGCAGGATTCTCTTCCGCTGTTAACTAGTGCTGGATCTTCACCACATAAAGGCTCCCATCAGGGTCTTGAACACCAAATGGAAACATCAGCAGATCAATGTTAAACCAAATGAGACCTAAAAGTCCAGACATGCCTCCACATTATTTCCCAGCATCAGTACTGATGAATGGCCAACCACTCACCAACATAACTAAGTGAATGCAAGGAGTTTAGACAAGCTAAAAGACGGAGCAGAGTCATGGGGCCGAGCCACAGAGCTACTGTTGCTCGTGTGACATTTGAGTCAGTTTCCCTTGCCTGTGCTACTGATTCGTTAGATAAACCTGGGCACTTCTTAGGCTAATGGGAGTCTTCCCTTGACTGCCAGGAGCTTGGCTTTAAACTGTATTTAAAATGCCTCCTCTTCCCTACTTGGGAAACAAGGAGAGTTCTGCTCTAGGGAAGCTCTCTTTGGGCTGGGACTGTCTAGGATGCAACAAAAAAACAGACCTCCCAGCTGGGTGCAAGGCATCTTGCCTATCAAGAAATGTCCCTGGGAATAAACACCTTGGGTGAGTTTCTACTTTATTCCTAACAAAGCAGAACAATTTGGATTACAAGTCAGCTGTTTTAGAAGACAATGGGTGAAATCTTAAGCTCAAGCCTTGGCTTTCACTCTGTCTGTCTTCTGTGGGAATGCTGCCAGCCAAAGAACTGACTGAAGATGGCATAAGATGCATTAGTACTAACACTGCATTTCTACAGTGCTATTTGTCCAAAGACTTAAGAGTATATTTATTAACTAAGGCAAAGGCCAAAGGAAATCAGATGAAATCTTTGCATTGGATTAGTACCAAAATAAGAAAATATGCAGATTCTGGAAAAATCATGTCATGTAGGCAAGAAAAATAATCTATTTCCATTTGGGGGGAAATGGGAGCAGGGAATGGAGAAAAGTGAAACAGCTTGTCTGGTGCTGCTTGGATAATCCAAGATTTACACTAGGTAAATGTTTTAGGAAGGACTGACCATAGGGTGAGGATATTCAGTTTATGTGAAATGGGCTAAACTTCAAACTGCAAATTCAAATTACCTCAAGAAACTTTTAAATGTAAAAAAAAGCCCAAAGCTTCATACAGATTTGGGATAGCATGAATTGAGGACAAACTTCTTGTAACTGAATCTAAAAAGCTCCCTTGACTAGTCTCTCTTCTATTTCTGCCTTCCTCCCTCCTCAATCGATGATCTCAACTGGAACTCCAAAGAAATCAGCAATTAATGAGTGTATACTTAAAGCAGTCTCACTTAGAGGCACTAATGATGGATGGTGGTAGCAGGTACATTCTGGCACGAGGGGTGAAAATACCTTATACTATCCGAATCCAGCCTTAGCTTTTCCTGGTTTCAGGAAAAGCTTGATCCCTTGACTTAAAACCTAGGAACTGAATTCCCTATGTGCTGTAGATTCTGCGTAGGACTGACCTGGGAACAATCACAGCTCTCAATTGACAAGTGTCTATTGACTTTCAAATAGCTGAAAAACCAAATGCCCATCTGAATTATGGACTGTGGTTCCTCTTTTTGTATTAGGAATATAACTTAACTTGTGGTCAAGATGGGCCAGAACATGTCAAAGGGGAACACAGAACTACTAAAATCAAAGCAGGTTTTGAAGAATAGGTTGTTCAGTTCTACTTCCTGTGTTGCATTCCCATTCTCAGGATCTGTATCACCCATGCTGGCTGATGACTAGTTCTCCTCTCTTCCCCATGGTCAAATCTGGGATCCCATCTCTTGACTATTTGCTTGTAAGTCTAGCAGCACATCCCTGCAAGAAACCTCTCCATTTCCATTTTGACTTTTTCCTTTACAAAATACATAGATGTACATGCATTTTTTTCACTTCTTTTTTATCAGTAAACATCAAACTACAGAGAATTTTATGTTGCAGTTCATATGACACATGATAAAGTTGTTCTAAGTGGTGCTGTGGATTACTCACTTCCCAACTATTCTCTGCTCATAAGAAGCAAAGGCAGATCTGCCTGTGTTCTTAGCAAATCTTTCCTTGCTTTTATTGGCAAAGTTTCTGTTTTGGCAGCAACCTGTCAAGTTTAGAGCTGGCAACGACAGGTTTTTTTGCATTCTCAGATGAAATGTAGGCAACGTGTTTCCTATGAAAACACTCTTCCTACTCTTCATTAGTGCTTCCAACATTATTTCTCTTGTTATGGAAAGCAAACATTGGTATTTTGCCTTTCGCACCGCTGTAACTTGAACCGAACAGGGCTGAACTGACATGGAGTTTTTGACTGTGAAAAAATGTCCAGTGAAGAAATAACAAGCAAAGTTGCTCTCGGCAAGCCCAGAATGTCTGCTTCTGTTATACAAGTGGATGTCAAGGTTGAGTTTTCAGTTGGTCTTGAATGAGTTGGTAGGTCCATACTGTGCCATGCAGAGATACTTGATTCAGGGTACTGGAAATGCTATAGCATATTAGCATCACTGCACAATACTCTGTCATGTCCCATGCACCTCTTTCTGCTCCACAAACTGATCCTTAGAAACACATTAGACAGGAAGCAAAACAAGTGAAGTCCAAGAAGCCAAGTTTCCACTCAGTACAAAAACGTGGCATGCTTGTAAGGCATCAACCAGATCAGGATTTTCTCTTCTTGAGCAATAAGCTTGTCCCTACAATCCTAGTTGAAAACCTTTCTTGTGCATCTCTAAGATTATTTTCAATCCAAATCCCCGTAAAGACCTCATTTTATCCTCCTAGATACCCGTTGTGCTACTGTGTCTACCCTTAATTGGGAATTTTCTACTGTTGTCCCCCTTCCTTCCTGCACAGCACGCTATGCTCTGGTCCTTCCTCATCAAATATCATAGCTGTATCTCTGTTCACTACACTCTCTCACTTTGTAACAAGACCACAGATAGCGGTAGTCTACATGTGGCAAAGGACCTCTTAACTACTTCCAGCTCTGTTGCTGACTCCCTGTGCATCTCATAAAGCTTATGAAATCAGTTTAGCCCATGGCCTCCATTTTTCTAAGCCTCCTACACAGATTTCTGAATTCTTGCTTCACTCTACACCTTGGGAGATTTGGTAATCTAGAGTGAGATTCAATTCCCAATACCCACATACAAGGATCTTAAAAATAAACTGTGAAGCAGTGAAGAAGTTAATCTCTGCTGAGAAGCTCAGAGCCCTTTCTCTTGCCCACCCTGGGGTTAAGATGGATATCCCAACCCCAGTGGAGAGTAACGCAGCTGTTCACACTTGTGCTTCCTTTATCCCTCCTAATGGAGCCTCTGGCCCCTTGACACAACTCACTTCAGTGACTGCAATCATTAAAGGCGTTGGAAATAGGGTCTGAGACTTACGCAAACTCCTGCCTCAGGTGTCATAACCAATGAACCGATCAAAAATGCCAGCTCCTCTTAAGAGTGCCATCCCTGAATTCATACCCAACGGCAGATCTGTCACACAGTAGCCAAACATGTTAATACAGCTGAAGCCTTTAGGTGCACTTCTACCCTCAAAACTCAGTGGAGTTGCTGTCATCCTTCAACTGTTCAGTGGCCTAGATGAAATTAGTTACAAGTCTAAATGCAGCTGCTAATAAAGATACTGTCTTTCCACGTCAGAAAAAGCACCAGCTCCCTTTGCTACCAGATGTCCTCTTTGGCAGTTCGAGTCAACGAGGAGCTAAGTGATGAGGAATGAACCCAGTCTCCAAGAGGAGGCCTCAGGCCTCAAGTGGCAGTGGTGGAAACAGCAGAAGGGAAGTTCTCCATTGCTGCTGCCTACTGGGGCTTGGAGTTGATGTCAGCTCCTACTAACGTTGCTTGTCACCAGGATCCAATAGAGCTGCTTGTGTGAGCTCCTGCTCAGGAAACTTCTTCCCTCGGATCCACACAGGTGGATGGGCAGAGCGATCACAGGAAGAACTGCAGGGCCTGGGGCCAGCTGACGAGTGCATCTTGTGGGTGTCCAGATTTTCAGGGGAGGAATGTATTGTACCTTCTCTGCCTGCTTGCTACTATCAGATAGCATTAGACTGGGAAAACAAACTATGGACTATTTTCGCAATCCAGAGCTCCCAGGAGAAAATGGAGCAGGAGCACTGCTTGTGACTTACACTGAGAAGTCAGTAGATATGAAGACCGTGTGTAGCTTGAATTCAGGACCACCACCACCTCTGGCAGCTAAAGTGCTCTCCAGCTTTTTTTTTTTGTTTATAATAGCAGTCCTAAATCAGATTTCTCCAAATGACCAGCTCTCGACTGAGGAAACTGGTTTGGGAGCCGGTCACAGAAAAAACACACATCTGAGAACATTTTATGCATTTTCTCCCTGTTTTTCTGGCTAATGAGCTTTCCCCAGGAAGTTCTTCCTCTGTGTACTGTCCCAGAAGAATAGCAGGAGAGCTAACAGGGCCCACCAAAGTTTATAAATCTACAAGCCGCATTGCTGATGTGAATTCTCCTCTATTCCACCAAACAAAGGACAAAGCACTGGCAGGTCCCAGCACAACCGAAGGAGGTCCTCTTTCACAGAACATGCAGTTACACAGTGGAAATCTTTGCCACAGGACCCAGCGAACAGAAGAGCTGGCAGGAATTCCAAAGGGGAATGGAAGAAAACTTGTTCAGATCTACTGAACCAGTCACACATTGCAAGAAGACTGGGAAAGGGGACTGGGAAGTCTTGGGGTATGCTTTCTCTCTTGCCTATACTCTTCCCTTGGTATTTGCAACTGCTCAGTGGTGGAGTCAGTTCTAATCTTTAGTCAGACCCAGTACAGCTGCTTTTTTAAGTACATATTTATGAGACTGGTAAAGTCGAATGGAACTAGGTAGGTCCTAGCAGGAGCCCACCTTTGCTACCACGGGCAGACTATGTCTTCCCTGCAGCCATAAGACTTTCACAGGAACAGAAGTACAGCATTCATGGCTTTGGCTCTGCATTGAGGAGGACATCCAAAGTCACTCCGATGGAATTGTGTAAGAACTTTTCCTGAAATCCATCCAGAACACTGAGTTTTGGACAGACCGTCCACATTTTCAACAGAACTACAGAGAGCAGAATCTGGTCTGGAATACGTACAGCAGGATCACCCAGTTTCTTCAGGGGATCACCCACAATTTTCCTGAGTAAATATATTAGTGGAATTAAGATCTCCCTTTCCTTTACTATACAAATTCAGAAACATCAGATATTTGATTGTTTCTTGTTGAATGTATTTTAAATTCCTTGTAGATTTTCTTTTACCAGAAGAGCATGTATTTTTAATGCAGAGACATCCTTCTCTTTTTGGAGTACAAGGTTGACTCCCTTCAATTTCAGCATCACCCAGATTTTCTAAAAAGTCTCTGAATTTGCTGCACGGGACTTGGATTCCTCCATTTCAGTTTTCTGGAAGGATTTCTCACACTCAGCATAAGCTAACTCAAAGACAAATTTGCTTCTGTGCTATAGCCCAGAGGCTTTAATAAGTATAAAACCACAGCATGCATTTACCATTTCCTAAACAAACTTTGCAGCTATTCCCTACCTGTTATGGTAATTTAATACTCCCCAGCAGTCTGGAAAACGTGATGATCTTGGCCAAGTGACCAATATGTTGGTAAGCTTGGTACTTAGCACTGACATGTTGAGTAAGTCAATCCTTAACAGAGCAGCTGTTTGTTTCACCTCTGGTAGAAAAAAGTTTTTTGGCTTTTGTCATATATTATGGCTCTATGCCTTTATAGTGTGGTACAGTGATGGGCACAGTGACTGATAATAATAACAATGAAGAACTAGATCTTTACAAGTCTGAATGGCAAATTTGTGTATCTTTTGCCAGAAACACCCGATGAGATTGCCTTCATAGTCTGACAAAGATTAATCCAGGCTACAGCATTCAAACGTAGATTTCAGACATCCAGAGCGGTCACATTTAAACAGCATATTTAAGCAGCAAGATGTGGCTGGAGAGTAGTGAGGCAGAAAAGGACCTGGGAGTGCTGGTTGACAGGAAGCTCAACATGAGCCAGCAGTGTGCCCAGGTGGCCAAGAAGGCCAATGGCATTCTGGCCTGCATCAGGAATAGTGTGGTGAGCAGAACCAGAGAAGTTATCGTCCCCCTGTACTCGGCACTGGTCAGACCTCATCTGGAATACTGTGTACAGTTCTGGGCCCCCCAGTTTGGGAAAGATGTCAGGATACTGGAATGTGTTCAGAGGAGGGCAACGAAGATGGTGAAGGGGCTGGAGCATAAGCCCTATGAGGAGCGACTGAGCGAGTTGGGGCTGTTTAGTCTAAAGAAGAGGAGGCTCAGGGGAGACCTCATTGCTCTCTACAGCTACCTGAAAGGAGGTTGTAGTCGGTCAGGGGTTGGTCTCTTCTCTCAGGTGACCAGTGACAGAACTAGAGGGCATGGACTCAAACTTCGTCAGGGAAAGTTTAGGCTTGATGTGAGGAAGAAGTTCTTCACTGAAAGGGTGATCGGACATTGGAATGCGTTGCCCAGGGAGGTGGTGGAGTCGCCGACCCTGGAGGTGTTTAAGGGGAGATTGGATGTGGCACTGAGTGCCATGGTCTAGATGATGGTTGGTGTTAGTGTTGGGTTATAGGTTGGACTTGATGATCTCAGAGGTCCTTTCCAACCTTGTCATACTGTGATACTGTGATACTCCAGGAAACACGCCCAGAGGACTGCTGTGCACAAGCAGTTTGACACTGAGATGCGCATGGTCGCGGAATTAATCTGCAGTGATGAAATAAAATGTGCAGTGAACTGGAGCTCCTCCTTGCTCCCCAATTCTTAATCATGAATTATAGAATTGCTTGGTTGGAAAAGACATTTGAGATCGTTGAGTCCAACCGTACCAGTCCACTACTAAACCAGATCCCTGAGCACTTCATCTACCCATCTTTTAAACACCTCCAATCATGGTGACTCAGTCACCTCCCTGGGCAGCCGGTGCCAATGCCTGACAACCGGTGCCAATGCCTGACAACCCTTTCGGTGAAGAAATTTTTCCTGATGTCTATTCTGAACTTCCCCTGGTGCAAGGTGAAGCCATTTCCTCTCGTCCTATCACCTGTCACTTGGGAGAACACAGTTCAGGACTGAACTCAAGCACGCGCAGAAAACGTGCCGGATGAAAGAGGAAACCTGCCACAGCGCTATGCGGAGATTTACACCTGCAGCGACCCTCCCAGCCCGGCCATAGTCCGGCGGCTCCCGGCGGCTCCCGGCGGCTCCCGGCGGCTCCCGGCGGCTCCCGGCGGCTCCCGGCGGCTCCCGGCGGCTCCCGGCGGCGCGGAGGATCTCGGCCGCCCCCTGCTGGAACCGGCCAGCACTGCGGGCGCTCTTTGTTCCCAGCGCGCAGGAACCCGCACGCTGCTGTTTGTTTATTGAAGGTTTTTCACCGTCCCAAAAAAGGATTTAAGCGTCTTCCTTGGTTTCTCTGCGCGGCCCTTTTGTTGGTGGGAAGATTCTCCCCTCCCGCCTTTGTTTCATTAGCGCTGAGGATTGGAGGGAGCCTCGGAGGGGCAGGCTTTGCTTTCCACCCACCCAGTTCTTCTTCAGGAGTGCGAATTGCTGAGGATGCTGAGCAAGAACATCGAATCATAGACTCAAAGAATCATAGAATCAAAGATTCACTTGGTTTAAAAAGTCCTTTGAGATCATCAAGTTCAACCATACAAGTCCACTACTAAACCAGATCTCCGAGCACCTCGTCTGCCGTCTTTCAAACACCTTCTGGGATGATGACTTGGCCACCTCCCTGGGCTGCCCATTTCAGTGCCTGATAACCCTTTCAGTGAAGAAATTTTTCCTGAACCTCCCCTGGAGCAACTTGAGGCCGTTTCCTCTTGTCCTATCACCTGTCACTTGGGAGAACAGACCAACACTCACAACGCTAGAACCTCCTTTCAGGTAGTTGTAAACAACTCAGCTTCCTCTTCTCTAGGTGAAACAACCCCAATTCTCTCAGCTGCCCCTCATAAGACTTGTTCTCCTGTTCCTTCACCACCTTCATTGCCCTTCTCTGGACATACTCCAGGACCTCATTTCTTCCTTGTAGTGAGGGGCCCAAAACTGAACACAGTATTCGAGGTGTGGCCTCACCATGAGAAGCTGCCCTGCACAAAAACAAGGATGCTAATCCTGCTCAGCTGAGTTGTAAAACTCTGTTCTTGGGCCTGTCTTAGGAATTATTTAAATGGTTGTGCTCAACTTTGGTGTCTTGTTTTAAAGCTTGTTACTGTAAATGTTAGTCAAAATAAAACTGTCTAAGACTGGTTTTGGAGTTTTAGAAAGCAGGCATCCTTTATTCAGCACTGGGTGCACAGGTGACCAGCTCCACCTAACACATGCACACCCAGGTACTGGTACTAGAGATTTTTACCTTCTCATTACCTTCATATGTATCTTATTTCTCGGAAGGGCTTTACATATTCACACTACTTCTGGGAACTAATCATAATAATGGCATACTCATTACACTTGGCATTTCTACTACTAGGGTCTCTCTGGTGGTATTCAGGAATCGCTTCCAAGCATCTTTTTGTGCAACTGGCCTGTTGAGCATGCGTGGTTAAGGTGATGTTGTGCAACATGTCCTCTCTTCAAGGTTGATCTCCTCCAGCCTGCCAATTCTGGCTTTCCAGTCACAAGTACTCCTTTCTTTTGATTTATGCAACTCAAGCATATGAAGATACACATTACTCTGAGCAATCATGATTGATTGTACATGGATGCAAATCTGTACAGGCCATCAAGATGGTTTTAACTGCATCATAAAAGAGAGGTGAAACTGAAGTGTTTTGAATGCAGAAGCTCCTTACCAATCTCACCAATCAGCTACTAATGTTCAGACTATGAGTAGCGGGACAGTCAGCCTTGGTATATGGCAGCTGAACATTTTGACCCACTGTGCAGATGTCACTGTGTTATTTCTTTGTACAGCCAGCTGAATGTTTTGACCCCAGCTGGATGTCCATCCTGAGGTCCTTAGCACACAGGCAGTCAAGCATCTTTCCTGCTGCCTGGGCACTGTAATATCAGCTATCACGCCACCTTCACTTTCACATCCAGGAGTTGTAATATCCTCTGCCTGCCTCTGCTGGAGGCAATATAATCCAAATCCACTCCATATGAAAGTCTTGCCCAGGACTTCTTTCTACCCGAGTCCCTGTGGAAACTTGCCAGCACATATTAGCTGTAAGGCAGGTCAGTGCCAGTGTATTTATATTGTACTATTTACCTCAGTGGCAAAACCCATTGTCTCCATGTTTTCTGCATCCGGCTAACTTGTGTATTCACTTGGATTTACATTACTGCCTCCTTGAGTCACTGTCTCTCGTTACTCTCCTTCACTCACATCTTGCACCAGCCTAAATTTCTGAGACAACAATGATCTCGGGAAAATAAAAAACAGTATTGTGGATAGTTGAGAGATCCTTCTGACTGTAGGGGTCTAGGAGCTGCAGGGCAAAACCAGCTGTTTCCCTGAGATGCTGTGCTGGGTAAGGGATTTTTTTTTTATCCACATATCTACTGGAATGTCTGAACACAAGGATGACTTGAAACCTCCTGTCTCCTTAGGTATTGGGAGGCGCCTGAAATTTTTCTTTTCCTTGGCCAAGCTGCACAAGCTTCAACAGTGTTCTTTGCTGAAAAACCCTGTCTGTGTGCGTTGTCCCTTCCTGGTATTACTGAGTGAGGGTCTTCCCTTGCAGACATCTTTTGTAAGTGCTCCTACAGGGTCCCAAGCTCACTTTGAGAACTACAGCTCTTTGGAGAAACGAAGTCCACAAGACCTTTGTACCTTGGGAACTCCCCCATGGTGCTAGAGAAAGGCCCTATTACTACATATAGAAAACCTCTCCCTGGCTTCCTGATTACTGACATAATAAGTGTCACCTGCCTCCTGTGCCTAGAGCTAAAAATGCAGAATCTCATCACTCATGGATGCTTTCTCTTTTTTGTGCAGAAACCTAAGGTATGTCTACTTAGTTCTGTAGATCATACTTTGGATAGCCCTGAGCTAATGCCAGCCAGTGCCTGGCAGTCCATGTAGCGCAGTCTGTGCCAACCCACCAGGTCAGACCTCACGAGACATTCTGTGGCATCATCAGCAGTCTCCAGAGTGACAGACACGGTCCAAACAAGTCTACTGTACACTGGTGATAAGGCAGAGAGTGAAGGGTATAAATGTCAAGACTACGAGCACTACTTCAGCCAAATGGAAAGAAAAGAGCCTATGAAGAACACGTGGGTTCTCCCTAAGGCACTGTGGCACAACTGTTCAAGAGAAGCATTTTGAGATACATCTGTTCAACATACTAAAAACTTAGACATAAACAAAAAGAAAAACAACATAGTCCTAAGAGGTAGGATTGGCCATTGTGGTCTCCTAGCAGTGACTGAGACAGAGATAAAAATGTTGAATGTAGGCTGTGCTTCATACACTCTTTTCTTTATTCTATGTTTAAGCACAGAATTGTGGTTCATAAACTCTATTGCTGAGCCTGAAACTCCTGAGGTTTTCTGTGTTGAAACCAGAGCTCTGGTGGGTGGACACTGAAGGTAATGTCTAAGTGATGGGAAACTGAGCAGGATGAGGACAGCAGTCACAGATGCCAGGGGAGGCATCTTGAGAGCAACTATTGAGTGTTAGAGATATGTTGTGTGTGAGGAAGCTCAGATCTCTCTGGAACCTGAACTGGAACTGGTTTACAACAGACAGCTGTCCATCTAGCAAGGGATAGGGAATCAGCTTTTAACATGATTCACAGTACAGTCAGAAATTCAGCCTCCCCAAGCCTTATCTAAAACTGAAAAGTGCCTCCAAAGGAATTGTTTGTTGCTTTGTTTGCAAAAAGTGCAAACAGCACATGAGAGAATAAAAAATGCCTTGGTGGATTGTTTGGCTGAACACTTAGTCAGGGTATATTGTAATGAGCCATATGCTAGCTTTGCATAGTATTATGGGGTAAACCAGCTGCAACATGCAGCTGATTAGTATGGTTGGAAAAATTGTTGTTTTCCATAACAGAAGGCCAGCAAAGACAAGCATTCAGATGGCATCAAACCTTCTGACTTCTGTCATATTTCTGTGGATCAGATGAAGCTAAGAGAGCAAGACAACCTCTGCTTTATTTTGGTCCTAAAGGAGGGACCCTCCTTTAGCCCTAGGCTTGTTTAACAGTAACTGGTTTTAAGACCCATAACCCTTTAATATCCTTATGGAAGAGGTTTCCACCACCTCTTCCTGCAGCTGCCATTCTTATAGCCTCAGTCAGAGTTCAGTCATTCACCATTCAGCATTAAGCTCAGCTGGTGTGGTGGAAACCTCCTTGTGAGTTAAGGGGATAGAGGTCAGGAGGGGATTGGAACTTGATGAAGTGTGAGATCACAAAAGTGACTGTGCAGCAGGAGAGTAAATGTCCTTTTTGCCCCCAGTCTCCTGTCCTGCTGTGGCCAAAAGCTGATGCCTAGGCAAGGGTATTAGAAGAGAGAGTACTTCCTCCAGATATCAGCTTTGAACAATTTGTGTTGGAGGGACATTTTAGAGCCAGAGATGTTTCCTCTTTGCATATGATAAACCTCAGTGGACTTTCTGTGTACTTGCCCAGCCTTTACTTGAATCCAGTTGATTTCTGGCATCCAGAGCAGCCTGGGCTAAGGAGTTTCAGAGCTTACTTGCAACATCCAGTGATGGACGAGCTGCAACTTCATCAGGAACAGATCTTCATTAGATCTCATCTTTGCTAATTGTTGAATCAAGAATTTGGCCATCATTTGAAACGAGTAAGAAATCCCCACCTAGAAGGTGGGAACATCAATAGTTCTTTTGAGGTCTTTTTTCAAACTACTATTCATTGTGTTTCCAAGGCAAAACTAACAGCCATGTCAAAATCCACTACAAATGAATACAATAAGTCCAGAAACACAGTGACAATGAACAAGAATGAGTTTTAGCTTTAAGAAATCCGATTTAATTTTTTTTTCCAAGAGAAACTTAGCTTAGGGTTATCCCTTTGCATTTACGTAGATCTAGTGCTTTGAATGCTCTGGGTCATCTTTATATACAGACAGAAACGGGCTGAGCATACATAAACAATTGCTTCACAAAGGTTGAAAAATAAATCACATGGCTATCTCAGTTTTGGAATGCCCATGTGAATTTGACATGTAAGCATCTAAAGCACAAAAAAACCACGAAGCAGTAATAAGAGGGGCTGTTTGAAGTGATGTGGGAAAGCCTAGGAGATACCATATTTATGTCTGAGTAAGAAGCCTGAATCACTCTCATTATAAGAAAAATTCCTCACAGACTTGTTAAGACTATTCTTATTTGACATGGTTATTAATGAGGAGGAGGAGGGAGCAAATTGCACATTAATGAACTTCACAGACAATAATGCTCTGAGAAGATCTGAGGGGGGCAGTGAGGAGAAATTGTTGGCCAAATGGAGTGCAGTGCTATCATTATGTTGACAAAACGCTGAAGCCTCTGAACATTGCGTGCAATCCTTTCCAAAACCACCATCCTCATGGGGCAGACACCTTTCACTGGCAGTGAAAAACAAGAAGACAAAACGCCTGGTTTTGTCTAAATTCACCATATGGTCATTGCAATACGTGACATGAGATAACCTGCATGTTCAGGGCTTAGGGTGATCGCTAATGGGCATTTCATTTCGCCCAGACAGTTCTTCCTCTCCTGCCCCTACACTCCACCTGAGTTCCTTGCTTCGTACCTCTGGTCAGTGTCCCACAGATATGCTCTTTGCACCCATTCCCACTAAGTCCCATCCTTCAGGCTGACCCTGAAACAAGGCCTTTCTGCCAACACTCAGGTTTTTCTGCAAAAAATGAAAAGCCAAATCCCTACTAAAATCATGCATTTTGGGTAATGTGACCAAAATCTGTAAGGTTTAGAATGAAGTGGAAATATGAGAGAATTAGTCATAGCTGGGACGTGCTAATTACAGAATCACAAAATGTTTGAGGATGGAAGCGACCTCAGCAGATCATCTGGTCCAACCCCCCTGCTCAAGCAGGGTCAGCTAGAGCAGGTTGTCCAAGGCTATGTCTAGTTGGGTGTTGAATATCTCCATAAACAGAGACTCCATAATTTGTCTGGGCAACCTGCTCCAGTGTTTGATCACACTCAGAAAAAAACCCAACAAACTAAACAAAAATTAACAAACAATTTTTAAATAATTTTATTCAGATTTAGTTTAATGTGGTTTGTTTTATTCTTATAGTTATTATTATTACAATTATTATTTATTAGAAATATAATTGTTTTTAATTATTAAAATTATTTTTATTATTATATATTACGGTTGTTTTTATTATTATTATTTGTGCCCATTGCCTCTTGCAGGCAGCAATATAGAGTGCCCACCCCCTTCCTCTTCATTCCCTTCCATCAGGTATTATATAAATACATACTGGGAAATTCCTCCCTGAGCCTTCTCTGCTGAACAGTTCCCACTGTCTCATCTGTCCTCTCATGACAGATGCTCCAGTCCTTTAATCATCTTCATGGTCTTCTTCTAGATTCTCCTTGGGAACTACCCACAAAAGAGGAGACAGCTCCCTGATAGCTGTTTTCCCCAGGTGTAGGACACTACTGTGTGGTAAGGACATGGCTAAAGCCAGCCTAGGTGGGACAGTACTGAAAGCTGTGGGATTCAAAGCTGTTATCTCAGCAGAGGCATTATCGAAGCAGAGCCATGGCAGGAGCATCATCTGGAAGATAGCACCACACGAAGGTGCAGAGAGCTGCTGGTTCTAATTGCTGTCCATGTAGAAGGCAGAGCCTGTAGCTTGGGTGTCTGTAAGGAGGCAGGTAATATAGAAAGGAAAAATCCCATGCAGGGGTAGTCGAGGTCCCAGGTGAGAGAGAGGAGCGGAAAGGAGAAGTGCCTGGGGGGCTGAAAGGATCTGGGAGACAGTACCCTCCTGGTGGGGAGCAATTACCTCACCTTCCCCAAACTCTGGTCACCTTGCCTTCAGAGTTGAGGTAGGGCCGAAAGTTGATGGCAAAGGCAACAACCCTCCCTGATCCTGGGCAGGCTGGCATAAAGCTGTGCTTGCCATAGAGTACAGCTGGACTGACTGGGAGGGCAGGAAGGGTGCAGGGGAGAGGAAGTCAAGAGTGTTGTGAGCACCAGGACCCCTCTCTACATCTTAGCCAAGTAATAAAATGAGGCAAGTGCGGTTGGGTGAACACCAGAAAGGTCCTGACATTTCAGAAATCCTTTACTGTTTTGCCTTTAATCAATCCGTACTAAGCCTCAAATATGAAAAGAAGTGCTTAGGGCAAAGGTGAACTTCATATTAAGAGTAAATTGCTTTGATGCTTGTCAATTTGCCAAGATTTTTACGGCAAGGAAATGGTATTACTGCCCAGGCTCCTGGCATGATCCTAAAGGTCACATCTCACAACACGACTCCCTTCCTTTTTCTCCAGCTGTCGTTCATCCAATAAAAAACACAAGCATAAAGGTGTTGCTGCTGCTTTTTGGTGGGTAAAAGGTAAAGTCTCAACAATCCAAGTTATTTCATGTTCTTGGAGCTTTATTGTAAAGGCGGAATGAAAATGGACCATGAAAATCTCATTGCAACTTTGTGTGAATATCAGTATTTCACACATGTATTTATCTCCCTTCCCTTCCTGCTCAGTAGGGCTCACATTCCTTCACAAATCCTCATTAGTTCTAAGTGAGAACTTCTATTACACGTTCAAAATGAAGGCTCTCAAAATAAATGGCAAATACATTTCATAAAACACATTACAATTTTATGAAGACTGCTGTAACTGATAAAGGCATGCCATCACTACACATTAAGTCAAGAACAGCAAGATTTGTGTAGGTCCAGAACTGAACTCTAGTCTCTCGCCAAATTTGTTTGGTTTTTTTCTTTTTTCAAATACCAGCAGGTATGCTATGAAGTGTAATTACAGAATATTCCACAGTTGAGGTATGTCAGCATTACAGGGGCCTGCATGAATTTACAGAGCTTAAGCACCACGTGCTACCTTCCCAGACACAGGGTTAACACTGTTCAACAAAGGTGCAAATTCACTGAGCACAGACTGTAACTTAGCTGTGCTTGCATGAAGAAACTGCATTGGAGGTAAAATGCTGCACGGACAACGCCATAAAACCTGGAACCACCTTGCTAGTGTGAACCTGGAGCAGCCTTTCAGTCAAGGCCAGTGTGCTGCCTTGGTCTAACCAAGGGTCTAGGGGTAATGTCTCCTTCCCCGGCCTCTTGCAAACAACTATGACCAGAGCTGCTCCACCTCAGGAGGAAGACTCCTCGCTGCTCTGCACAGTGCCCATCTCTCCAGTGCTAAGCCTGCTCACTGTAAGCAACTCAGCTGCCCAAGACACCTCTGCGCTGCCTCCCTGACACCCCTCAAACATGCCTTGCAAACCCCCTTGGTCCTCTCACACAGCCTCTCATAACCCTCATACTCCAACTCGTGCACCCCTCACAGACCTTACACATCCCCTTAGACCCCTCAAACCTCTCACACCCCTTACACATCCTCTCAGATCCCTCTCAAGCCCCTCAGACCCCTTACATACCCCTCAAACCCCTCACAGACCTCTCACACTCCTCCCACACCACCTCAGACCCCTCACAGGCCTCACACCCATTACTTACCCAATCAGACCCCTCACGACCCCTTACTTACCCCCTTAGACCCCTCACAGACGTCTCAAACTCCTTATACCCCCCATCAGACTCCTCAAATCCCTTACACACTGCCTCAGACTCCTCAGACTTCTCCCTATTACACATCCCATCAGACCCTTCCACACAACCTCAGAACCCTCAAAGACCTCTCACGCCCCCTCAGACCTCTCAAACCTCTTACACACCCCCTCATAGACCACTCACACACCCCCTCAGACTCACTGACCTGTCACACCCCTAATACACCCCCTCAGACCTTTCACACCCCTTACACACCCCAAGTCCTCTCACACTTCCCCTCATGCCCCTCACGCACCCCCTCAGATCCCTCACAAACCCCCTCATGTCCCCACTCAGAGCCCTCACACCCCTTACACAACCCCCTCACACCATTAAGCACCCCCCCCAGCCCCTCAGACCTCTCGCACTCCTTTACACACACCCCTCGCAGTCCTCTCCCAATGCCCCTTCCCAGACCCCTCTTCCCGCTGGTGTCCAAAGGCAGCCAGAGGAGAGAGCAAGCATCCCCTCCTCCTTCCCTCTCCCCCACCCCATTCATAGAAATCACGGAATGGTTTAGATTGGAAGCCCATTCAGTTTCAACTCCCCTGCCACGAGCAGGGACACCTCTCACCGGATCAGGGTGCTCAAAGCCTCATCCAGCCTGGCCCTGCACACCTCCGAGGAGGAGCAATCAAATTCAAATCAGGGAGGGGCGCGTGCGCGGGCTCCAGCGCCCGTGACGTTCCCGATTCCCCGCCAGGCGCCGGGATGGAAAGCAGAGAACCCGCGCGTGCGTGCGTGCATCCCCTCGCCGCCGCTTCCCAGCCGCTCTCTCCGCGGCGCCTGCGCATGGAGCGCCGCCGCTCCCCTCCCACCCTTTCCTCCTCCTTCTCCTCGTCCTTCTCCTGCTGCTGTTCCTGCTCGGCGGCGGCCCGGAGGTTGCTTCGTGTCCCGGCCCGCGCCGGGGGGATGCGTTGCTCCGGGGATGGAGGTGGAGGAGGCGTTCCCGCTGGTGGGGCAGATGGGGCCCTTCCAGGTGTACCTGTGCGTCCTGCTGGCCGTGCTCCTCCAGGTGAGAAGCCGCTTCCCATCGCGCCCCTTTCCCCAAGGGTGTGGGGCGCAGCGCCCTGGCTGGAGAGGGAGATGCTGTGGGTGCTGCGGGCAGCTGCCCGCTCAAGTGGTTGGGTGCATTGCCCGTGGTGAGTTCTTGCCCGGTGTGAACGTGGGTATTGGAGGTCTTCTGCTGGTGGCAGTAACTGGTCTTCTGCTGCGGGTGTAGCCTGCAGCAGCTGGCTGTGCTCCTGGGACAGAGGTGGGAAGGGAGACGAAGCTGATGAAGGGGCTGGAGAACAGATCTTATGAGGAGCGGCTGAGGGAACTGGGGTTGTTTTAGTCTGGAGAAGAGGAGGCTGAGGGGAGACCTTATTGCTCTTTACAAGAACCTGAAAGGAGGTTCTAGTGAAGTGGGTGCGGGTCTCTTCTCCCAGGTGACAGGTTGAGGGCAGATGGCCTCAACTTGTGTCAGGGTAGGTTCAGATTACACACCAGGAAAAAATTTCTTCACCAAAAGTAGGGGCTGCCCAGGTAAGTGGCAGAGTCACCTGATGGAGGTGTTTAAAAGACAGGTAGATTAAGTGCTCAGGGATACGGTTTCGTAGTGGACAGATATGGTTGGACGCAGTGATCTCAAACATCTTTTCCAGTCAAACGATTCTATGATTCTGTGTGACCTCTGTCCAAAGGCAGAGTGAGCTTCTGCTGAGTGCATTTGGGACAAGTGGCTGATGCCATCTGTCCTGCATTACCTGAGGAGGTATGCTTTGTGTCACCTGGTGAGCAAATTGGGAGCATGCAGTTAGTCAGGTGAAGGGCTGGTCGAAGTGAAATTAAATGGAGATTTCCATGAGCTAGATTGAAAGACAGCAACTTCTGGTAAGGGCTCTGCTGGGAATCCTACACAGCCTGTAGTTAATCACCTAGGCTTGCAATTTTGAGGTTTTGTGTGGCTTGTTTGTGGTGGAAATATTTGAAAAACTACATGTGGTCACTGATAGCATTGTGTGCAGGAGCTCTCATCTAATCAACTGATAGGCTATGACTGCTTATGGTACTTGATTTGCCTTAACACTTACAATGTAGGGGCAGTATCTGTGCATTAGATATTTGGACAAGACTTTACATTTTGGGTAGTCAAGTTTGTATTCTGAGACCCAAAACTGGCGTTCTCTTTAAGTTTAGGATTTAGGTTGGATATTAGGAAAAATTTCTTTACCCAGAGGGTGGTGGATCACTGGAACAGCTCCTCAGGGAAGTAGTCACGTTGCCAAGCCTGACAATATTCAAGAAGCATTTGGACAACGCCCTCAGCCACATGGTGTGAAAGTTGGGGTTGTCCTATGCAGGAGCAGGAGCTGAACTCAATGATCCTTGTGGCTCCCTTCCAGCTCAGGACATTCTATGAAGTAACAGTGGAGTGCTGTAATATCATTCATAGACCACATGACCAACTGACGTGCTCTGCAAGCGGATGACGTCTTTACTTCCAGCTTTGTTTCATCTTTGTGCCTATCCCTATGGAGGTGGGGAGGGGAGATGAGGATAATACGTTCACCTTCACAGTCAGGCCTAGGCATAAAATACAGTTTGAATCTGACAGAATTTTGATTTACTGCATGGTAACACTTCAGAAACTTAATTATAGTTAATTCAGCTGGGTTGCTGCCAATGGGGAAACTTAACAGCAGGAAGGAAGATGTCCTGCTGCTTCTGCTGATCAGTATTATATAATACAAGAACTTCCAGTCATGGGCCCTGAGACTGAAGATGTCTTCTCCTGGCACCTAGGGAACTGTCAGAAGTATGAAGGAGGTTTATGATATGGCAAAAGAAAATGCAGATGCGCAGTCATGTCAGTTGGGAACTGTAGTTGGTTGCAAAGCTATGATGATGAACAACAAAAGCTTTGTAGGTTTCTGTTTCTTTGTATTGTTTCTCTCTGTTTTTTTGGTTTGTTGTGTTTGGTTGTTTTTTGTTTAATCCTTTAAAGTTAGGCATTGCTTAGAGCTTATTCTACTGACTGACTGGCTAGAAAATTTGTGTGCTCACTGAAGAGTAGGGATTAAGCAAGAAATAATTATTTTTTTCTTCTACTGCTGGTCATGTTCTGGAACTACCTGCAACCATGACAAGTGCTCTATATTTCCAGAGTTTTAAGCAGTATGGGTCAGATATTCTGTAATATTTTTTGTCTTCTTTTTAATGGATTAACTTGCATTTTTTATCGGAGCAGAATGCAGAAGGGTCTTTACAAACCCCAGAACTAATTCAGAATAACTAAGGAAAAAATGGCAGCAGGTTTGCAGGTCTACTGTTATCTAATGTTACCTTTACTTCTTGAACTTCCCCAAGGAGGATCATCCCCTGACTGATCTGTTTTCTTTGCTTCAGATGCTGCAGGCACATGAGTTTTTAAGGGATTTACATGTGATGCTTACTGTCTTTCTGTCTGTGAATAGATTTGGATTTAAGACAACTGATTCTTGCTTGGGTGGTCGATTGCTTTCTATGTTCCTTTGTTGATGCCAAGTTACATAATGTGTCACTGGGATGTGCAAGAGCAAGACTGAAGGCAGGTTCCACAACTGATGTTAGTCTTTTTTGTCTGTTTTTTTGTCAGTCTTTGGAGGATGGACCCAAGGGTGAGTAATGTACCTAGTGTGTGTAATGTCAATTTAGGTAAGCATGGGCTCCTTTAGTGGTTAGATACAGCACCTGGTTGCAGATTGAGCACTGCTCTTGGTCTATGTCACTGGCTGTGCCATGGACTAATGATACCATTTTAGTGCTTGCTTCACTGTCGCTTCCCATGTGCTCCCTCAGTTGGCTTGTATTTTCACATTGGCTTATTGGTGTAAAAAATACTTGTACATAAAGATGAGAATATCATGTGGGTAAAAGCTATTTTTGTCTTTGCTGAATCCCTTCAACTCTGATGCTAACATACTGAGCTTAAACTCTACTTTCCCTGCCCTGTAAGATTCGCAGCAGATGTACTTGCTTTCCTTGTAGGCTTTTGTGCTTTTTCATCTCTGCAGTAAACTACTTCTACCATGTAGCCTTACTCATATGCCAATGTCTCTGGTCTCTGAATTCTAATAAGAAATATAGTTTAGCTCACAGCACTTCTTTGAGGCAGGGTGGTTTGTAGCCAACACTTTGGCCTACACTATCACCCACGTGATGGTCAGTTTTCATATGGATTTGGGTGAACTGGTACTCAACTCGTGGAATGAGCTTATCATAGAATCGAATGGTTGGAAAAGACCTCTGAGATCATCAAGTCCAACTGTACTTGTCCCCTTCCTAAACCCTCCTCAACCCCCTCCAATGCCTGACTACGCTTTCAGTGAAAAAAATTTTCCTGACATCCAGTCTAAACCTCCCCTGACGCAACTTTTGGCCGTTTCCTCTCATACTACTACTTCTCACTTGCAAGAAGAGACCAGCACCCACCTCACCACAACCTCCTTTGAGGTAGTTGTAGACAGTGACAAGGTCTTCCCTCAGCCTCTTCTTCTCTAAGCCAAACAACCCCAGTTCCCTCAGCCGCTCCTTGTTCTCTGGTCCCCTCACTGACGTTCTCTGGTCCCCTCACTGACGTTCTCTGGTCCCCTCACTGACGTTCTCTGGTCCCCTCACTGACGTTCTAGCAAAAACCCTCCAGGTTGCCTGTAGTTGGAAAAATGTTTTTGTCTGTCATCAGTGTAAAACTAGATTTAGTGTAAATCTTGCAGGCTGCTGATCTTCACTGATTAGTATTATTCCTCTGTTACTTGCTGCTGTTATTCATTAACTTGTTAAGGCTTTCCTGTCTTAAGATATGTCGGTCTTATTCACTACCAACTTAATAGGACTTCAGAAGCTTTTCAGGAATGTTCTGCAGCAGTGGTTGTTAACTTTGTATTGGAGCGAGGACAGCTCATGTAGAGAAACATTTTTTCCAAAATCTATGAAATTACCCAAACGTATCTGAAGACTGTGTGGATAGGCTAATGATGTGAATTTGAGGCTGGATTAGTCTTGCATTTCCAGTGTATCTTTAGGAGAGTGAGGGAGAATAAAGGGAGTGATAACTCTTAGAATACTTAGGACTTTACTTTCAACTATTAAGTTGGTGCAAAAATAATTGTCTTTTTTACCCATCAACTTTTAAAGCAGTATATCTCAGCTTAAAAAAAATCTATTAATTGGAATAAGAACCATTAGAATATATGTATTTTTTCCAACAAAAAACCAAGCCTATTCCAATAACATAGAATTCTGGAGTCCTGGAGCTGATGAATTTTTTGATGGTGTTTTGAGCTGCTGCTTGATTGTGCAAAACCTTCTCTTGCAGGAAGTTGTCCAGATGCTTGAAAATGTGGTAATCAAAGGGAGAGAGAAAATACTTTGTCAGTGAATCTGCATTTAATTGATAATGAATTGATTATAAACTGGACAGCTTACTCCCAGTCCTTGGTGAGGTATACTATTGGGACGTTACCTAGAGAGTGCAAAGCAAATCTGAAATGTGATGAACAGTTTAAAATAAAGGATAGAGGTGGTTATTACACTAAGTACTTACAGAACTTAGATATAGTTCAGCTCTTAAGGGTCTGTAAGATATATAAGCAGGGTGGCAGATATAAAAAGGATCTACAGAATTGCCACGTAATCTTCCTTCACTCTGATTGCGTCTCTTGTTTGTCTTTTTTCTTTGTGTCTGTGGGAGAAGTAAGATTTCCAAGTCCCTCTGATGCTTAAGAAAGCATTTGTAGAATTTGTGTCAAATACACGAGCCACTTAGGTGGAAAAATGGTTTCAAATATGGCATGACACAAGTCGGGGCCCAAAATTTCTTGAGGTAAGCTTCTTATTCCCACATCTTTTCGTGCATTGTATCTTATTTGTTGTTTGGCTTGTAGAAGTGATGAATGCTTTTAGAGTAGTTGCATCACTGAATATAGTTCTGTGTTCTGGTACAGTTTATTTCTGCTTGGGAGGAAAAATAAAGTAGGTGGCCATGAGTATGTAAACTAACCACACGGAAAGGTACGCTGTTACTCATTTGGCTAAGGATATTTCTATCTGAAAGTTGGTGGAACTTCTAAGTGAAGACCAATACTAACATTTGTTCCAATTGGATGAGAGAAGTCTTTTAGGGAAAAAGGGTAGTTCTTTAGTCACATGTTACATTTCATTTCAATGCTAATCAAGATTCCTTGGCCCTTCAGGGGCCTTTGGTATATAAAACATAGCTGCCAGAAGAATCAGAAATACAGTCAAGAGCTAGTGTCATCTGTCTTTCTGTAACTACTTCTTTTAGATCCTTAACTGTTCTTGAAAAGAAACCATCACTTATCTTTTCTGATACTAGAGTTGTAACCATAAAAACATGAATGCATCTGATGCAGACATCGTGCTATATTCTGCAGAAAACCTGAAGTAACAGTGCTGAGTTGTGACATGCATGCTTAGCGTGCTTAACCTCTCAGTTATAACACAGAACTCTTAAATTCTCATAACTGCTTCCTTGCCGATTAATTTAACATAGCTTACTTGGTAATCATTTTTTCAAAAAATAATCCTAGGTGTAGGGGAGCTGTGAATACCTTATCAGCTGCCTACACCTCCATTTTTCCACAAATTAATGTTATGTCTTAATCCAAACTAGTGTAAAATCCATACAGCTAAGCTTTAAATTTATGCTTATATACAAGGGAAAAGTATGGTCAGAGAGAGCTTTTGGTGTAGAAGAACCATGAGCCCTTGCTTTGAGATCTTCCCTTCTTTAGCTGCATCTGAACTGCAAAACACGTGTAAGAGAATCATCTAAATATGACCTCAAAGTGTAATTCACAGTTGTTAGGTCTTCTTGCTAGTCTAATAATCACTATATTCACTCTGACACTGAAACCACATGTTCTGTGTGAGTGTATCCAAATAAACACATCTAGTCAGCTTCCACAATTTAGCTTTATGAAGCTCACTTCAGTTGCTGTGCAGTTCAGTCCTAGAAGATGCCTCTTCAATGTGCTGTTGTAAAGACCTTGACAGAATTGTTGCTGATGAACGTAAGAAGAGTCGTGTTTTGGGAGAAGCACAGAGAAGATGTTCTGAAGGCCTAGCAATAGAGGGAAGGAAGCAGATTGTTCTACCTATTTAAGCAACAAACAAACCCAAAATTAAACTTTTCTTAAAAAAAAAAAATGAAAGCTCTGTGAAGAGTGAAGTTGTCAGGAAAAATTTACTCTGGGCCTCTTTGGCTGTGGCTGAATAGCTTTGCTTCTGTAATGTCTTTTTACTGACTGGGAATGGAAGGTGCCTGGGGAGACACTGTGTCAGTGGTGATTGGCATCTTCATATGGAGGGTGGCTAAAACATATGGGGAGATAAAGTTATTGTTACATAGATTACTCTGTGCAGGGCTGTGGTATTTGGATTCTGTGGGAGCTGAAGCAATTCCATCTTCTGCTCTTAATCGAGATAGCTTTCAGCCTGGCAAACTTTGAAACAATCCTCCTAGCCAGTCTGTACTCTGAGCACCCTCGGAAGATGAGCTAGGGAGTTAACAGGCATAATTCTACTGGATAGCAAAGACTAACCGTTAAAAATATTTGTATTATGACACATTATCTCCCTTTTCTTCTTCCCTGCCCGTGTGTGCGCACTGTCTCTAACTTCCTGTGTTTTGTAGGCAATAAATTACCTGTATTTTTCCACTAACAAGCCCATCATCAGGGCTCTCCTCACTGACATTTCCTGCATTTTAATGACTCTAATTTCCTTTTCTCTCAGGTGATCAAACTGGTAGGTGTAACTGAAATCACAATAAATATTTCCATCTTGAATGATTATTGCTTTTTATTTCTGACCCAAATAAGGTTTTTTGCCTTTTTTTTTAAACTGGAGTGGTTCATATAACTACTTCTATTTGTAAGTAATGTAGCTCTTCCTGTGCATTGTATGCTTTAAGTAATACCTCTGCTTGCTTTTTTGCAAGTACCAACCCAGTGGGACCGGAGTCTCTTCTGGAGCGTTATCGTCTGTTCTGTAGGTCTTGTTTATTTACAATATGATCTCTGACCAAGTTTGGGACCTAACCTAGTTAAACATTGTATTTGCGTTCACCTGGTAATTTTCCTCATCCTGTTTGAGAAGGTGACCTAAGAATTTGCCTTGAAAGGCACAATGAAGCTTTTGAGATTTTCAGTTAAGGAAAACTGAGACTTGTATGCATAGCTTTCTGTTTGTGGTATGCTGTTCAGTTACTGGTGTCTTAAAAAATACACAAAGAGCTCTTCAATCTCTTTCAATTTGCAGACTTCCTACAGACTTACCCCTGAAGATGTTAAATCCTTGTACGGTAAATTTTTGCCTGATGACAGTTTTGTGTTTCTTAATTGTTTTTTTTTTTCCAGAACTTAGACTTCTGAGGTCTGTGGGCTGTAAGTTCCACTGCAAAACTGGAAAAGACCTGTTCTTTCAGTTATGAAGCATCATGCTGCTCTGAAATAGCAGTAGACCTAAGACTTCTTTAAATTAAAAAAAAAACCAACAGAAACCCACAGGTAAATCCAATTGCTTACCCTCAGGCAAGTCTTTAAAGTGACTAAAAGCAGCTTATAGAAATGTCAGCAATGTCTTTGAATCTGGATGCTTAAGTAGGTGAACTGTCTGAAGTAATCGGCGTATCCTTTTCTTGTATCTTTTTACTAAGTTAAATCTATTATTCATTTGCTAGTGAGGAAGTCCAGGCACAGCTGAGAATGCATTCTTCTCATAGGCTTAGCAGATCTCCCTCTGTGAGTCCAAGATGCTCACCCAATATCCTTTGGCAGTATCCCAAACCAGCATGCTAAGGTGTAAACTTTGATCTCTTATAATACTGGCTGTGACTCAGATGTGTTGGTAGCCAAAGCAGGCTGGGAGTTATGGAGAGAAAGAGGGACAAAGATGAAATGCAGACAAAAGAATAATCATGCTCATGATGGCAGTACTGAACCCTGTTTTCAGCCAACAATTCCTGCTTTATTTTACCAGCAGTTCTTCATGTTATCCTACAACGCCATTGAGATGGTTCAGTCCTGGGCTGGTTTGTTGTATATTAATAAACTGGAATAGGAACTTCTGGCACCTTTTTTCTTTGTTCTGCTATAGATCCTTCTTTACATAAGAGTGGAGTGACTCTTCTGATGTGGTATTTATGAAACTGCATAGCTGGTGTTCAGTTGAGGAGTTTTGGCGCTTGATTGCACATTAATGTAACTTAACTTTCTTGAATCTTTCTCTTCAAGCAGGGTAGTATTTCTACTGCTTTTTGTAATTTTGACTCTTGTTTATTTGCTTGGTTCTCTAACTTACCTGTATGAAAGCATTTTTGGCAGAGAGAAACTGGAAATTTGTGTGTAGATATTCTGATAAGGCACCTAAGCTTTCTTTCTGCCTTTTTTAAAGGCAGAAAAATAATACTTCAGACTTCCTTGTTAATGTGCAGAGGCCTTTCAGCCTGTGATGTGAGGGTGGTTTTATTGCCCTTGCTCCGGGTGATCCAGTTGTAGCAGTGGCGAGTTCTGTCCCAGCCCTTTGACACGGAGTATGGGACTATGCTAGATAAGTACATTTACCTTTCTTAAGTGTTGTGCCTGTAGTCCTGCATACTGCAAAAGTGCTGATGTTTTAGGAAATGCTGCATGAAGCACAGTTCTGGACTCATGTTTTCAGTCTACCAGCATGCAGTCAGCTGCTGTGCTAGCTGCTTAAACATATAGTAAAACTTCTGGTAATTTCAGTCACTGAATTTGATGCTTTATAGAGCAAGGCTGTGAGGGTTTTTTTCAGGTTTGTGTACTTTGTAAAATGCAAGAAGCATGGTAGCACCTGCTTCTCCATTCTAGGTCTCTAGCAAATTCCTAATCTCCTTAATACCGTGTGCAATGCCTGTATCTCCTGTGCTTTTTTGAAGAAAAAAAATGTATTTATGCTCACTTTTAATGTTTCTATGGTAGGTAGCACACTAGGTGTTAATTTATTCTAGAGACTGATACAACACCATAGAGGAATCCTATTGATATCTTTTCAATTCTGTAAGTTGTTTCATCTGTCTCAGAACCATAGAGATAATTTTGCTGGTAAAGATCACTTCTGCACTTTGGCAGAAAAAGGGTAGATTCATTTTCTTGTGGCAGACCACAAAATAAATATTAAAGCAACTTGAGCAGAGGAGGCAAGACACTATGTATGTGTCCTGCAGTTGTGTCGCAAATGCTGTAACTGTTTTTATCAACATTAGGCAGGTAGGAGAGCAGGTTCACAGTGTGTGCCATGTTCCCATGGCCCTGTCAGGTATATGCAGTGGAACTGGCTGCTGTTTGGGCTGTTGTCAGAGCCTGCTCCAGCTGGGACTTTTTGTCTTGGACAATTGTGATGGTGACAGCTGTTGGTTGCGGAGCGCAGCAGTGTGAAACCGTGCTTGAGGGCACTGTGAGCCACCAGCTTCTCTAGTTAACTAATAACTTCTAAGTTCTCTACTCTTGAGACTCAAATGTTTACCTGTGCTGATGGGAAGTAAAGCCAGCCTTGTCTGCAGGTGTGCTGTTTGGTGGCAGCAGTCACCTGACCGATGGACATGTGTGCTTGCTGGCCAGTCTGGGCAGAAGGAGCACCCAACCCCTACCACTGTCACTGCCCACCAAAATGATATGAAACAGAGTTGAAATGTGGGTGTTTGGAACAGAGAAGAAGTGGAAGATAAGCAGACATTTTCCACCAACCTGTGGGAAGCAAGATTCTGAGTTGTGCTATACATCAATGCAGATGTTAAAGAATTCCTACACTGAAGATATGTGTGAGTTTGGACAGATTTTGGAGGTTTTTTCTGTGGATTCTTGAGGGCTACACGTTAAGGTTACAAAACTCTAAATTGGGTAGGTTTTTTTCAGTTTCTCTACAGAAACCTTAAGTTGTTTCAAACTGTGTGTGGACCCTGTTACTGGCACAAGTAATAATCAACAGTAGTTACATTCTTTGTGGGGAATTATTTCCTGTCAGGGACTGGGGTTGTTACGTGTTCGAGAGATTATATCATGTTCTGCACATAGTGATTCTTAACTTTTGAACTACAACAGCCTTTCCCTCTGTCTTAAGACATGTTCTCTCTTGTTGTGCTACCAAGAGGGCTAACATATTTTGGTAGAAAAGTGTTTTCAGCAGCAGTTAATAATTTTGCAGCAGGAGGACGTTTTAGGGCTTTTCTACATAAAAGAGTTATTGAGGGGGAAAAGTGAATTTAAAGGCAAATCACCCTTTTGAAATAATTCTGAGCAGAAGAGATCATCAGACATTCAAAACCAAGGTTGCCCTCCAGCTTTTCAGCTGCTTGTCATGGGTTCAGGAGTTGTGACTAATCCTAAAGCGCAAGCATCTCTTCATCATAGGCTTCTATTGCAGCAAGGTCATTCGCTGTCTTCCCTAATTTCTGTCTTTCCTCAAGGTGTAGTTTTAATGTTTCTGTATTTGAAAGGTTAGACATTAGTTGCTTACTCATTGTTTTGTTCAGCAGCGAATGCTTCAGCTGATACTTGTCTAGAATGATCAGGCTGGTTGTAAATTGCTGGTGATCTGATTAAAAAGATGGAAAGCATTTCTTAGTAGAATTTGTCTGGCTTTTGTTTCTCATTTGTGCTTCATAATGGGAAAATTATGAAGTCTAAATAGTTTCCTAAATTATTTTTGTGTATGTATTTTCTTATACACAAATGTAACTGTTGAAGTTTTTCCTCCCCTCCCTTGCTGGTCTTATTAGAGATTTTGCATTTTTCTTGGAAGTAATTTGTTATGAAAATGAACACCAAGAAAGCTGGTCGATACATTCCAGACATTTCTATTAATATTAATTTTAAAATTTAATTTTAAGTTAGTTTCAAAACCTGCTACTGAAATGGTTATGAATGGTTAACTAAAATGCCTTCTACTTGACAGTGAAAGTTTACAGGTTATTGAGGTGCAGCCTTTTATTAAATCTCCTTACACCATAGACTTATAATCAAGACAGGCTATAAAATTTTAACCTACAGAGAATATAAACAAACAGGAGAAACTTAAACCAGACTGACAAAACTCTCAGCATTTAATCATCAGTGACTGTGAGCTGCTGCCTCCTCCCTCTGTGCTTGGTATTCATGTTGATTAATACAGATCAGTGCAGGGAATTCAGTAGGGAACTGTTAATGTTCTCATAGCCCAAATTAAAATGTTTTATGCATAGAAGGTATACATTAAACTACATAAATTTGACTTGATTTGGGTTATAGAACAAATGAAAAATGAAGGGCTTTGTTTGCCACAGTGTATAATGTAGCCATTTTATACTTTATAAAGTTGTTTAATATATCTGTTTGATTTGACATCATTTTGTATTGATCACAAGGCTATGTAATTACATTACTGCTAAGTGCAAAGCATTTAGAATACTTAAGGGAGGAATCTCTAGATTCATTAACAAAACTCCTGCCTCTTACTTGAATGATAAAAGTTGTGTTTTGAATTTATTTAAGTTTAGAGTTTACTTCGTCATGTTTTAAGACCAATTTTAGAAAAAGTTTCTGGTCTTCAGAATTGTAAATTAGTTCAGGGGGGTATTTTGTGGGTTTTATTTTTGTCTCGCAGTGAAATGAAGAGGGTTTACCATACCTCTTACCCAAAGTACAAGGCAGATGATCACTGGGAAAAGCAGTCTTGTGTTGGCAGTGACTCCAGTGAACCTGAGTATAGAACAATACTGTTTGACAGCATCAAAACCTGTCTCCATTTTCACGCATTTTTCCTGATTCAACAGATCAATTGAAAGTGTTTTTATCTTTGTTATATCCTTGCTTGCTGCAGCTACTAGGATGCTTAAAGCTGATTTTTTTTTTATTGAAAAAATATCTGTAGTGTTTCTTTGTATGCCTGCAATCACATATTTTGTTGATTTTGTAGCTGGAGTTGGTTTCACCTAGAGCGAGAAAGAAAGCATTATGCTTTCTTTCTCTAAACCAAATGCCTTGAGGATTTCATTTCCTCAACTACTTCAAAAATGTGGTTGTTTACTTCACAAGACAAAAGCAAAGATGTTATCACTTAGTCCTAACACAGAATTATCTGAGCGAGTCAGGGTACAGGGAAGCACTACAGATTGTGACCTGTAATTCTCATTTCTCAGTAATTTCAAGCTCTTCTTGAGAGTGCTGTATCCACACATCCCTAGCAACATGGCCACTCAGCTTTTTAACACCTTTTTCCCTGTGTAATCTTAGTCACTGCCTTCCTTCACAAATGAGGTCTTTTTCTCTTTGTCGTTGTCCATCTAGAAGTTGTTCTTTAGCTTAAATAATAACATAGTTAACAGATCATGGGTTTTATTTGTAATTACTTTTGATATTCAATAATTTTATAATAAAACCAGGAAGAGAATGATTTTGAAAAAGTATTTATTTACCTCCTGCCAGTACAGTAGCAGTTTGTCATTTAGAATGTAGAAAGAAGCCGATGGAAAGAAAATGCTTTCAGGTAATGGCTTAAGGGTCTCTGTCTTAATTTAGTAGTAATTCTCACTTAGATCTGGGTGTAACTCCGGCTGCTCAGCTGTTGTACAGAACAGAATTGGGTTACCTGGTGTTGCTTGCATCAGAATTCAGAGGTTCCTCAGGCTTCTTTCTTTGTGCCTGTATGATTTCCCAGTTTTTGGAATTATTTGTGTAGTAGCCATCTGAGAGAGCACGCTTCCTGCAGGTACATTCTTCCCAAGAACATACAGGGGAGGTGCTGGGAGTAGAGCAAGGACTATGTTCAGGAGGTGGCTGAAGTGAGGTTTGAAGATTGAGTGACATGGCTAAAGGATTTTTAGTGGAGGAAGTTAGTAGGCAGGAGGAGAAGCAACAACCTTTTTTTTTGGTTTTTTTTTGGTCAGGAGCTGCTGTGCTGAGTTACTGTTCCTCAGGGAGGGCTTCAGACAAGATATAGTTTTGTTTGAAGAATGGGAAGCGTTTGTGGTTTTTGCCAGCAATTTCTTTTGTCTCTCAGAAGACTCCATCATTTCTTTTCTGTTGCAGAACTCGTGGCATTGCTGTATTCAAACAAGTCTGAAAACAGTGGGTTTTAAGGCAAAGTATTAATGTAGCCTGTGAAAGCAGGGGCCTGAGTGTTCTGCTGAGCAAGCCCCCCAGTGACCAAGATCTAGATCAGGCTTGAAATGTCTGGGTTTCCAGCAGTTTTAGTTATTCTTTCCTAAATAAAGCCAGCTTTTAATCATTGTATTCAGACCTCATGTATCTGTATAAATGTGTGGATATATAAAAAATGCATATGTACTTTCACATGTGTGGCTGTATCTCTTTTTAGAGAATAAAACAGGTTCACAGAAGATTAAAAAAATAATTTTGGTAAATCATAGAGTCATAGAATCTTCCGGTTGGAAAAGACCTTTGCGATCATCAAGTCCAATCGCAACCATCCTCCGCTAAACCATGTCCCTCAAAAATTCATCTACCCGTTTTTTGAACACTTCCAGGGATGGTGACTCAACCACCTCCCTGGGCAGCTGTTCCAGTGCCTGACCACCCTTTTGGTAAATATATTCTTCCTAATATCCAGTCTGAACCTCCCCTGGCGCAACTTATGGCCATTTCCCCTTGTCCTATCACCTGACACTTGAGAGAAGAGTTCAGCGCTTGCTCTCCCACAGCCCCCTTTCAGGCAGCCATAGACAGCGATGAGGTCTCCCCTCAGCCTCCTCTTCTTTAAGCTAAACAACCCCATTTCCCTCAGCCATTCCTTGTAGGACTTGTTCTTCAGCCCCTTCACCAGCCTCATTGCCCTTCTCTGGATACGCTCTAACACCTCAATGTCCTTCTTGTACTGAGGGGCCCGGAACTGAACACAGTACTCGGTGTGGCCTCACCAGTGCTGATACAGGGGCACAATCACCTTCCTGGTCCTGCTGACCACGCTGTTTTTGATACAGGCCAAGATGTCATTGGCCCTCTTGGCCACCTGGACACACTGCTGGCTCATATTCAGCTGGTTGTCAATCAACACCCTCAGGTCCTTCTCCTCCAGGCAGCTTTCCAGCCAGTCTTCCCCAAGCCTGTAATGCTGCATGGGGATGTTGTGTCCCAAGTGCAGGACTTGGCATTTGGTCTTGTTAAACCTCATCCCGTTGGTCTCAGCCCATCGATCCAACCTGTTCAAAACTGGGAAAGATTAGATATGAAACATTGAGGAGGAGATCTATTCCAAATATAAAATTAGAGGAATAGATAGCAGGGACGGAAGGAGAGATTAAAGTTGAGTAATATACTTGCATTAAACAAATAGTTTTATTTTGTCTCCTTAGTACTACTAACAACTTTTTGTATACCCCGGCAGTATAGTTGCTGTGTGTAGGAGTTGGGGGCCCTCTGACTGAGGGATGGGTGTCAGGAGGGGAACTTCTCTCAAATAATCAACAGATAGAAAGTGCAAGAACCACCATGGTAAAGTTGTGGTTCTTTAGGGTTTGCTATTTAGTAGATGGGGGCTGTACATGGCGTCTTGTGGTGGTAAAAGGCAAGTAAAAAATATTCCTGTTTTATAATACTGATGTGATCCAGCTGCAGAGAAAACATTGCTTGGATATATGTTTAGCATTTTTGATGTTTTTGTCTTTCATGCCAGCTCTATGTGGCCACTGAAGCCATCCTCATCGCATTGGTGGGTGCAACTCCTCCCTATCACTGGGATCTCCAAGGGCTCTCAGCTAATCAGAGCCATAGCAACCAGTCAGCAAGTGAGCAGAGGGCTTTTGGGGAATGGCTTCTGACTGCCAACAGCAGCGAGGTGCATAAGCATGTACACTTCAGCAGGAGCTTCACATCAATAGTCTCTGAGGTAAGACTGAAATGTGCTTTGTTGCCTTACCTATGAGTCACAAATGTCATTGAGTTGATTGTGGGAGCTGGTTTACTGCTTCTTCCTTCCATACTAATGTATGTTTTGGCTAGCAAATGAAATGCGTGCCACTTCCAGGTAGAGAAGAGGCAATCTACTTGTTCTTTACTGGCAACAAAAACTGGTTTTGTTTTGCTATGCAGATCTTGACCAAAGTTCTGCTCCAAAACTTCTCACCTTTTCCATAGGGAAGTTTTATGATCCTATAGCCTGGCTGGAATC
Organism: Dromococcyx pavoninus; assembly: GCA_033558185.1. Taxonomy (NCBI): domain Eukaryota; kingdom Metazoa; phylum Chordata; class Aves; order Cuculiformes; family Neomorphidae; genus Dromococcyx; species Dromococcyx pavoninus. The sequence goes on from JAUMJL010000483.1 coordinate 2,248,356, forward strand.
GTGCCATTCATTGTACTAATGTGCTCAAAATCTTTTATGGACTCGGAGCTCTTTCTGGCTGCCTCTTGTGATTCCCTTGCTAAGGTCAAATGCATGTAAGTGCATCTGGCATGCAGTCATCAAGCAGTGCAGGAACTGGAGAGGAAGTGGCTTCTGCAGTCTTTGCAACACCAGATACGAGGGAAGATGGGGCAGTGGGGAGTCAGGAGGACAAAGTCACTCCCTGTCCCCCCATTCTGTCCCCAAAAAAGCTTTAGCTGTATTAGTGTGGTCTCTATTTTGTAAGTGTCTTTTGTGGTCTAGCCACAGTCCCTACTGAAATAATTCGACTCTGCACTGATGTGTGCAACACCTGCCCTTGTGAGATTTTCAGTGTCTATTAATGTTACTTTGTTCTGTGTGAGGGCATCTGTTAGAAGACCTGAATTTAGAGCTGTGCAGTTGAGTCAGTTGTAGTACAACTTGATAATTCATAGCTATTGCCCAGAGGTATTAATGCTATCTGAATTAGTCCTACAGAGCAGTTAACATTATTGGTTATGAGCATATTGACCAAAAAATGCTAGTTTTGGAATAGTACCACGAAGTTGTGTACAACAGGCATTGCTTCTTACTCTGGTAATAAGGAGGATCTGGGTACTTACACCACTATTTAAATGAAAATCCTAATGGATGGTGGATTTTTTGAAGCATTATTTAAAGTTCAGTAATGTTTTTGAACTTTCTCTGGGCTTTTTTTTTTCTTTTTAATTTATCCAATGTTTTCTTAAGCCTGACAAATCAGATATGTTTGTGGAGCTTAGCAGTGGTTTTGGTATTAAAGATTCTTAGGTGTTTTAGTTGCATAAATAAGTAGTGCAGGTAAAGAATGAAGTTTACTTGAAAAAATAAAAATCAAAAAAAACCCATCCTAAAGCCACTTGTGTAGATTCTGCTTTGTAGTTCTTTAACATACTTCTCAATAAAGGCCCATGTGTGTAAAATGTTGTTACCTTTCCCGTGTCCCACTATTAAAATAGATTTTTTCAAAATTTTTTAGCTGAATGTGAGGTATATTTGGAAGTTATGTGCTAAATAGAAAGATTTTAGTGAGATCACACTTACTTGGGGGTTATCTTACACTATCTAATTTCATTACTGGTGCCTAAAGAAGCTTTTATACATTTGAGGAGGGTGTTTCTAATGCTTGTCTTGTGTCATCACTTACCAATAACATGTCCATTGCAAATTTTATCTGAAAAATATTCTGATGGAAAAAGCTTGATTTGTGAATATCAAGCATATATATGTCATGTGCTTTATGTAGAAGAGAAAAGCCTTGAGCCCTGTAAAGGGCTTGTTAGCTGCTAAAATTAATTTGGAGAACAAATCATGCTTTGCAACCAAATTATCCCTTAATCCCTGAGTGATTCAGAAGACATCTAATATCGGTGGGTTTCAGTATTTGCTGCTTTTTTAATGTTTATGTCAAGAGTTAGGGCATGATTCTTGTAGCTCTTATAAAACAAACTTATTTCAAGATAAAATTAATCTCATTTGCTGTTATTATACAAAAGTATTTTTCTGGGAATCATTTTTTAAAATCTGGAGAAGCTTTGAAAGCTGATTTGTGGTCACATGGTTAGTTTTAGAATTGAATTTTGTCAGTCTCGACGCTTTATGTGCACATTACCTGCCGTATCGGTAAGCACCTCATCATTGAAGTGACATCTCAAAATGAAGCATATACTGAGACTAAACAACTTATTTTCTTGGAGCTTCCGAATGATTTTGTGTTTTTAGCTCCCTAATCTTGGTGAGGTTTAATTGCATGGCTCTGTTCTCATGGTGAGGCAGTTCATAACTGAGCTTTGAAATAATATAAGCTTTGCTAGAAAGGATATCTAATGGGATTTTAGTAGAGGAAGAGAAGATTATGAGGAGAAGATTAGAGTGTTATTGCAGGGATAATGACATAATCACCGGCTTACCAGCACAGGAAGAAAAGCTGGGTGTCACTAAAAGGAAACATTATCTCAAGGTGCAAGAGGAGGAAGAGAAGAACACAAGTTGTGGAGTTTTTAGAATACAAAAGGAAATAACTTTTGAACAGTGCGAGCATGGCATATTTTCATTCTAAGTTTTGTGGGGGAAAGAATTTCCGGTCACGTTCAACCTGAGACATTAGGTCTGTAAGAATTAAACATATGAAGATCAAGTTTGTAGTTGGAATTGAGACGAACTAGAAATAACACAAAGTATTCTGTAAAAAATACCAGAAAACCTGTCTAATGCTGCAAAAGTGTTTCTCAGTGACAAAACAGTTCATAAGGAGGAGCGTATGCAGGATTATCTTTGGACATAAACCACAATTTTTATTTTTGCATCGTGTGCCTACATGCTGTGGTGAGCATGTGGTGGCATTTGTCAAGAGGCAGGACTAAGTATATTTAAGCTAATAATTTGCGTGAGAAAGACAATAAATGGGAGAATGGGAGGAGGCTGTAAAAATTAACAATATTCTGTGAGGACTCTGTCCTTGATTTCAAAATTACGACCATACTTGGTTTGAGTAGTACCAACCACCCAGTGAATCCTGAGAGACAGCAGTTGTGTTTTGGTGACTACGTGAACACTAACTGAATGTGATGCTTAGGAGATTTATGCAAAGTTTGATTTTCCTTAAAGCAACTGTTAGCTGTTAGTGAGCTGCTTCGATTCTGGTTAATATGCCTTGGGTTTTTTTTCCTCCATCTAGTGGTTTTTAATTGGTAACACATCGTACAAAGTCAGTGCTGCCAGTTCTTTCTACTTCAGCGGTGTGTTTATTGGAGCAATCTCCTTTGGCCAGCTCTCAGATCGCTTCGGGAGGAAGAAAGTCTATCTCACAGGTAACCACTACCATCTAACAAAATGAATGAAGTATCACAGTATCACAGTATCACAAGGTTGGAAAGGACCTCCGAGATCATCGAGTCCAACCTATAACCCAACACTAACACCAACACTAACACCAACCATCATCTAAACCATGGCACTCAGTGCCTCATCCAGTCTCCCCTTAAACACCTCCAGGGTCGGCGACTCCACCACCTCCCTGGGCAGCGCATTCCAATGGCCAATCACCCTTTCAGTGAAGAAGAGGTGTTGTGTCTTTGAAGATCAGTGGAAGAGCCCAGTTTCTGCTGAGAGCTTCATGTGCAGCAGTGAATCATGTGCTGTGATGGACAGGCTGAGGGAGGTGGGCTCTTTCGGCCTGGAGAAGAGAGGGCTCCATGGAGACCTTTTAGCAGCCTTCCAGTATTTAAACGGGACCTATAGGAAAGATGGGGACACACTTTTTAGCAAGGCCTGTTGTAACAGAACAAGGAGTAATACTTTTAAATTAAGAGAAGGTAGATTTAGACTGGGTATTAGGAAGAAATGTTTTCCAGTGAGAGTGGTGAGGCACTGGAACAGGTTGCCCAGAGAAGTCGTGGATGCCCCATCCCTCTAGGTGTTTAAGGTCAGGTTGGATGCAGCTTTAAGCAACCTGATCTAGTTAAAGATGTCCTTGTTCCTGCAGGGGTTTGGACTAGATAACCTGTAAAGCTCCTTTCCAACCCAGACCATTCTGTGATTTTCATTTTTTGTTTTGTCCTTCTAGTATAGTTCAGGAATATAAGTACGGACAAGAAATTAATATTTAACTACTTGATCACCATCTGATTGTATGGGAAGTGTTCTGGATTTAGGAATCATACTCGTGATCACACTCATGAATATCACACTCATGGGATCACCGCAGGTTGCAGTTAATACTTCTAGTGACTTTTTAGCAATGTTATTACATGTATAATCTGTTAGGAATTTGTTGGACCTTTTATCTCCTGTCTGCATGATTTAATTTTTATTTATTTGTGATCTTCATCATGTTTTAAAGCTCATAAGCTTTTTTAACTGTCCCTGGATCAGATAACATTTGGAACTTTTTTTTGTGTGTATGTAAAGTTGTGTGTCAGTGGATGAGCATGTAGCATTAAAAAATGAATGATTTTTTGAAAGGAACTATGTAATTCAAAGCAAGTAAAGGTGGGCCTGTTCTGCATTGCAAACTGCCCATGTACTGTCCCCAGTAATGTTTCTTTTCTCTAGTTTGTATACACTACTTTCCAAGAATGTGGGGAGATAGTTGGTCAGATATTTAATCTGTGGGTTCCATGTGGGCAAATATCAAGCTATCTTAACTGGAGCCAAACAGTAGTTCTGAGTATATAAAAAATTGTCTGCCACGAGCTGAATTTGAAGGCTTATGTATCAGAAACCACTCCTTTTATGTCCCTTCTTTTATGATATTGGCTTTAGGTATTTAAATTTCTGCTTAAGCCTGTGTTGTACTTTGTTGAAAGTGATTCCTTAAGAAAGATACCATTGAACATCAAGTAAAGATACTGACAAATGCTTCTGTTTCTTTAGGTACTCTTCTGAAGTGAAACCTTTTGCCTTGTTTTCCAGGTTTTGCTCTTGACATCTTGTTTGCCATTGCAAATGGATTCTCACCCTCATATGAATTCTTTGCCATCTCTCGCTTCTTGGTAGGGATGATGAACGGTGGGATGTCACTGGTGGCCTTTGTTCTACTGAATGAGTGTGTGGGTACTGCCTACTGGGCATTAGCAGGTAAAGTTTGAGTGTCAGTGTCTTTATTGTCAGAATTTGTAGATTTCAGTCTCTCACACCACCTGAGGCACAACCAACGCTAACGTCATGGCAGCTGCAAGTTTAACTGTGCTTGAGGATCTGTGTGACCACTGTCTTTGAGCCCTGCTTTGTTTAATATGAACCTTAGACAAGCACAGTAGGTGACCTGGAACCATTTAGATTTCTGCATCTCTCAAGTAGACAGAGGTCCAGTTGAAATATCCCCTGTTAATGTTCAGCCAAGGTTTGTGATAGCTGAGCTTTATCCATCAGAATTTTGGACGCTGCTAAACAGACCTTAGTGTTTGTATGCTAAATATAAATTATTTCATTCCTGACAGTTCTCAAAAGGGAAATAAAAATGTTTTAATATAATAGAAACAACAGTTTATATGTAAAAAATCAAAATGTTTTCCTATGTAGTAATCAACCTTAGAGTTTAGAACAAGAGATACAGACAGTCCTAACTGTCTTGGCTGCTAGTTTTGAAGCTGTTCTTTAGAGAAGGGTTGTAAATTGTAGTGTTGCAGCTCTGAGGTCTCATTTACCCAGTCTGTGACAAGTGCCAAAGAAGTGTGATGCTGAGACTGAACTCTTCAAATGAATACTATATATACCTAGAAATGCCAGTTTTCCAACAGTTTGTAGTATTTATTTTTTACACATAGAAAACTGAAATATACTTATATTTGGAATTACAAGATTTAATTGTTTGTGTGTTGTTGATGGATGAGGAGGATGTAGAAGAGTGCTTTTAGGGCTTGCACTGATCTTTGCAATGACATGTAATACTGCTGCCCTGCGTGGGCAAAGGACAGAATATTCCTTGGTCAAGTAGGTATGGTTTTGCCTGTATTGCTGAGTGAATTTTTCTTAATGAAATGTTAATTTCGGTCTGATCCCATGTGTTGGACACTGGTAATGTTCCTTAAAGTGATAATGTTTTGTTTTGTTTTTATTATATGTTAGGATCTATTGGTGGCTTGTTCTTTGCTGTGGGAATTGCCCAGTATGCTTTATTAGGGTACTATATTCGTTCCTGGAGGACTCTGACTGTTGTGGTTAACCTGGAAGGAACAGTCGTCTTTCTTCTCTCTCTGTAAGTTATTTTTCAAACTGAGTTTCATCAACAAAGATGTCAAAAATAAGAAAAATAACAAACAAAAAAACCCAGTGAACAAACCAGTCAAATCAAGGTGCCTTTCTAGCATGGCATACAATGATGTAATGAAGGTATATCCCTCAACTTCTTCCACCTTGTGTTCTGTTCTTTCATGAAGTAGCAGTGCTGTAGTATTTGAAAATGTAAGTGTACATCGTCTTGTATATGTATTATTGCTGTAGATTGCACCAGTTCCTGCAGTGGTGTAGAAGCACATCCTGTTCTTAAACTGGCATATGTTAATGTTCTAAACTGTTGTCTGGTATGCTACAAGACACTATATACACATGTTAAAAGATATAGGAATGTTTTTGAGGTTATGTGATAACACAGTGTTTCTCTTACTGTGCTTACGCAGAGGAACAGCATCAATTGCTTGCATGTGCAATCTTAAAGCAAAAGAAAAAAGAAGAAGCTCCCTTTTATTTTTCAAATGTGTTCAGGAAAGAATAGGAGGAAGGCTTCTTTGTTAAGATAGGAGTTTTGTATTTGCGGACTTCAGCACTGAAAGTTAAATGATGCTGCGTCCTCTTCTTATATACTTCCTGACAGAAAAATCTCAGTAATTGAAAGAAGAAAATAACTTTAGCTGCTGTTTAAACTTAAGGCTTTTTTTCTTCCAACATCTGCTTAACTTCAGTAACTTTTTTAGTAAAGCTGTCTGCTGAAGACTCAACACATTCTTTCAAAGGAGGTGTCAGAACTCGGGAAAAGATGTTAGAGGCTATTCATGAGATGACACTTCTTATATTTCAAAACTTAGTGGTATTTAGGGTCTTTGGAAAAAAGTTTTTAACTTATGTACAATTTTTTTGAGGTACTTCATGCTTGGAACTTCAGAGCTGTTCTCAGAGGCCTACCTTTCTGTAAGGAAGGAGGGTTTTTATTCTAAATATCCCACTGCCTCCCTCCCACATTGCTTAAAAATTACTCTGCAGAGAATACCACCAGATTTTTTTTTTTATGGAGAAGAAAACACATTCCTTTCTAAGCTCATTTCTTTTATAAAAGTACAGAATCAGTTTCCTTTAAATTTAAAGGAAAAAATGTCACTTCTGGTTGGAGGTGGAAATCTTACAAAGCTTCTGGCAAAATGCTAAAGTTTGAATTAGTTCTGGGAATCTGAAAGTAATAGAAGATTTGTTTTGTAAGCTGAGTTACAGACATATCAAGTGAACAGTGCACATGAGGAACAAGAATATGACCTTTGCACAGACTCTGCCTTCCTATCTACAGGAAAGAATTTGGGGAAAATGTTTGAAAATGAGAAATGGGAGACAAATAGATGGTGTTACAAAATCAGTCTTGTGTTACTTGTAACAGTGTGATGCCTCCCTCCTTAATTCTGAATTCTCCCCAAAGACAGGGACCTAATGATACTGTAACTTGTAGTATTGTTGTGCGTATATACTCAGTGTAATTTCTTGGTCTAAAGTACGTATGACTTACGTTTCCTTTCCTTTCAACATCCTTTATCTCCATTTCATGAAGTGAATTTTATACCTGAAGGGTTGTTTGAAGGATTCTTTGTTATACTGAAGTGTATCTCAGCCTTATTTGCATAGACAAGTCCAGCCTTGAAGAAGAGCAAAGCCCTAAAGCTGCTGGTGTACGTATGTGTGTTTCAGATTCATTCCCGAGTCCCCCCGTTGGCTCTATTCACAAGGTCGGCTGAATGAAGCAGAAGATGCCCTCTACCTCATTGCAAAGAGGAACCGCAAGCAGAAGTGCACTTTTTCATTGAAACTCCCAGCAGAGAGGAGCTCCAGAGAGGCTGGCAGCTTCTTGGATCTGTTCCGATATAAGATTCTCTTGGGACGCACCTTGATCATGATGTTTACCTGGTACTTGAAATACTTTTGTAGACCCAGCTGTGCTGCTGTTACCTCTTCTAAGTCTTTGAGAGAAGGTGTTGCTGAGAGTTGGCAGATCCTGCACGCTGTGTTCAGTCTCAGCCTGTCTTATTAGGGACACTGTACCTAAAAAGGACACTTGTATTTCTAACGTAGAGCCATTTTTACAGTCTAGGTCTGAAGTGTTTTATCTTTGCATTTCTGTTGTCCTTTTTGAGTCTCAGAATAGCTGAGAACTGCTTCTTCCTTTCTGACCATCAGAGGCTGCTGAGGTTAGTCATGCTGTCCTCCTCTTTGGCCCAGTGCTGTGTCAGTACTCTCAGTCACACGGATTATTCTTTGGTTTGTGTGTAAGGAGCCCATTAGCAGGTGGGTGGCCTGCCTTGTCTAATGAGTGTGTTTATCTTAAGAGAAAGTGCTGGCAGTGCTAGCTGTTTGTATTAAGGAGCAGAAACCCTCTAGTCACTAGAAGAAATTTAACTCCAGAAGTGCCCGTTTCAGATAGCTCTGCTATAGTCTTTTGCTGCTATGTTGAAATAAACATTATGTATTGACATGGAATGAGAGTCCTCTGGCATTACTGTTCATACAGTTGCTTTTATCATGCATATAATCAGGGAAGGTGTATTGATTAAGAAAACAAAAGTGGCATTATTTTGTCAGCACACAACACACAGAGCTGTTTTCTTGTTGCTCTTCAGGATGCTTCCAGCAGAATAGTTGATGTTTCTGTTCCTTAAATAAGGATTGCTGATTTCCTGCAAATTTAATTAGTGACCTGTTTATTTCCTCTTTGTAAAGACAACAGCCAGTCAGGGTTACAAAGGAAAACTGAAAAATCAGGATTGAATAATGAATAAAACTGAGCCAGGGTGTAGAAATTAAAAGAAGGCAGAAGTGTTGTCTGATTTGTTTGAGAAATTCTGTGTAAACCTTTGAGAAAATATGGATGGAGGTGAAACCTGATAAAAACAAAAAGGACAAAGACATCAAGTCAAATACTATAATCATGATCATATATTTTAACTTTATTCTGGTTTATGCACATTCTTCTTAAGCATAGTCTTAAGTTTAACTCAGTAAGTCAGGAATTGGGTCTGTGCAGAGACAAAAGGGTTTCTTTATCTAGAAAGCATCGTATACTCACAGAGAAACATTTGAGACCTACCTTCTGAAACATCAAATATAGTTTATAGTGTGTTGTGCCAGACCAGTGCTTTGATTTGTCAGGCAAAGCTGCAGTTCTCATTTTACTCTCTGTCTTTTGCAGGTTTGTGTGCAGCTTGGTTTACTATGGTCTTACCCTTAATGTGGGTGACTTGGGTGGAAGTATTTATGCCAATTTAGCCCTTTCAGGGTTGATAGAAATCCCAGCATACCCAATCTGTATTTATTTGATTAACCAAAAATGGTAAGTGTGAGATTTACTAACCCACTCAGCGTTTTGTTTTGTTGTTATTTCTCTCAAAGATCTGTTCCCTTTATATTGCATCTCCTTTATATTGTATCAGTCACGTGGGCCTTCCTGCTTCAATTTGAAACTGCCATAGATATACCTTTATTTCAAATAACAGCTTAACTTGCTCTCAGTAGCTCGCTTATTAATGAACCATCTGATGTAGGTTCAGAGGTGAGGCTGCTCTCCTGCCTCAGTCGAAGCTAACTGTGCTGGCTCCGTGCTAACACAAGATGGCATTCTTCCCACCTCTGTCTCTGAACCCCTGCTCTCACTGTTAGGTCAAAGCTACTGCAGCTGAACTCAGCTAAAGCTGTTGTGTGGTTTTCTGTGTGCACGAGTATGTGTGCAAACCTGTTAATTTGGATATTTAGCCCTTTTTGTGAGCCATGATACTCTGGACGGTGTCTTTCACTTCTGTAGAAGTCGCCTCCCAATCTTTTCTCTGCATGTCACCTGAGGAGCTTTACAGATGTGCACACACAGTGGGAAGCAAATGAAAATCATAGAAATTGTCAGCCACTGCATAAAGAGTAAACAACAGCTCAACTGCAAGACAGATAAAGAAATTATGAAAAATCTTTTTTTTTTTCCCCAGCAGGTCCTTGGGTAGTTTTTTTTCTAGTCAAAAGAAGAGACTGCTAAGTAATATGATACAGGATCTTTGAGAATAATAAGTCTCTACTAGAACTGAAAAGCTGATCTTGTTTGGGTTTGAAAGATTGAATGAAGGAATGTTTGAAGTCCCTTCAAAACTGTTTTGCAGCTGTTTTGATGAATACAGTTAGTGGAGTGATTCACTGTCAAGAGGATGGAATTAAGAGAGTGAACAGAAAACCTTTTAAATAGAAAAAAGTGTAATGTTCATGTTTGACAGTCTTCATTTTTGCTCTTAAACAATACTTTATTCTGACAAAAACTCTATATTTTTGAACATGAGAGCTAATCAGACCAGTGATCATGTGATAACTGCTGGCTATTTTCAAGTTCTTGGAATCCTCTAGTAATGAAGGATATTGCCTCCAGAAGCTGGGCTGAGGTGGAGGGGTAGACACAACACCAGAGAAACATCTGATTACAGACCTAATTGCATTTCTCAAAAGGAGAATGTCTCAAAACCCTAGAATGGAGACCAAGTATGAAAAACAAAAAGGGAAAATGTATTGTATACACATTTTTCAACTCGAAGTTTAACAAAATATAATTATGGTGATAAAAAATATAATACATTTAGAAACCTAGTGCTCTTACCGATGCTGAATACAGCATTTCCTTAACCTAAAACAGAATATGCATGACAACAGCAAAATATTTTCTAGTCCAGAGGAAACTTTTCTGCTTTTTTAAATAAAATTAATGTGTACAAGGGAAAGAGAGAATTCTCCCTTCCTTGATTTTCTTTAGAGGTCGAGGGGCATGTGGGTTAAACCTGTAGAAGAGTTTACACTTTTTTTTTTCCAGGCCAGCAGCTCTGTCAGTTGACATTAATGAAAGTATTCCTCAGTGTGTGGGAGGAGGGAAAAAACATTTTGCAGACATGAAGCATGATGGGAAGTTCAGACTTCCCTTCAGCTTTGAAGGGAAGTATGTTATTTTTCTCTACTATCAGTGAACTTCATCTTCCATATTAGGTTTTGATTAGTAAATACTGTAAGGATCATAAGTCAAGCTCACCTTTTCCTTATTATAAAGTAGAAGGAAAGAGATGAACTTTGTCAGTTCTTAGCCTGTGAAAATGGTTGCTTGAAACACTTCAGCATTAATAACAGCTATCAGAAACTGTTTTCTGCCATGATAAAAGCTGATTGCACCAGCTTTAATTTACTTGCTTGCTATTACTTGTTTGTGATCGGCCATTGGAATGAGCTGCCCAGGGAGGTGGTGGAGTCGCCGACACTGGAGGTGTTTAAGGGGAGATTGGATGAGGCACTGAGTGCCATGGTTTAGATGATGGGTTGGTGTTAATGTTGGGTTATAGGTTGGACTTGATGATCTCAGATGTCCTTTCCAACCTTGTGATACTGTGGCTTTTTGGTGCTTCTTTTGTTTAAGAGTGCAGTAGAAGCTTGTTTAAAAGCAGTGTGAGAGGAAGTGTTTGTGGGAGATGGCATTCAGAATTTCCAACTGGAAATAAAGAGACAATGTGAATTTCAAGGGCTCATTGCTCTGCAAACCATAGATCTATTGCAGAATAAAGCTTTCTTATCCTTGCACGTCAGGTTTGGTCGGAAGCGAACGTTGAGTGCATTTCTGTTCCTGGGAGGATTGGCTTGTCTCATTGTCATGTTCCTTCCTAAAAAGAAAGGTAAATATTTCCTTTTGTTTCTGGAGTATGTGATGGGCATTGATAAATACAGCATCCTACAACCTAAGGATTTAAAGTTGACAGTAGATTAGGCTCATATGTTTAAGTCTCAATTTTTGAACCCAGAAAACCTAATTTGCAAAAAAAAAGATAAGTTGTAACCTTCGTAAGACCTTAAGAAAAGCCTGTTAGAAAGGTTTGAATTTGAACTTCTGTCTTTGAATTCTGCCCTTTAATTCTGATCACATCAGTCCCTCCAGTGTTTCTGACTTAATCCCAAAGAGTGATGTTTCTTCGGGTGTCTCCATTAACCAAATACTATGTCAGTGTAAGTGGTACCCACACAATTTGTATTTATCTCCCCAAGTAAAAAACTAATGTCAAAAGATGTTAAGAATTGAATCTTGGGGCAAGTTTCTGTCTTTTCCATACTAATCTAATGATTAAGACGAGTGTCACTTAGTAATGTATTAGTATTAGTAATGTAACCGTATATCTTACAGTCCAGAGAGCATTCTGAAAATCTTCTGAAGCAAGGGATCTTTAAGAACTGTGAAATGAAATGTCTTTTTTGTAGAGACACACCAGTGTTCATTTCTTCATTTTCAGATGTTTTTCAAAATGATAGAAACAAAATTGCACAGTAAGCAGTTTTCCTTTTAAAACTGGGTACATAAATTCGTCTCGGCTTGTAAGTTTTGTGCATGTATAACACCTGTCATAAGGAGAGAGAATGCTTTGAACATTTGAAGTGTGATTCAAAAATATTAAAGCATTTATGCTGAAAGAGAGCATAAGTTGCTCTAGATGGCAATAAATCCAAGAGCTAAAACTTTTTTTAAAGCGGTGCAACTCAGGTTTCCAAAGTATTCCATATGCTAGAGTCCAGACACTCAGATATTCTGATTAGGCCGGTAGATCAAGTAGATTTTGCACACCAATCCAGTAATAACGTATGAAAAGAAACATTTTTAGAGGATAGAACTGCAAGACCCCAGGATATCAGCTGTGTGCTGGACTGCCAAAGTCAGCTGGGAGTGAAGTGTCTTAGGAAGCAAAAAGGCCAACTGGCCAGTAGCAAGCACCTGTCTCTACTGAGCATGATTTGTTCAAAGCGGTAATGGCTTATGCTGTAGCCTTCCTTGGTAGGTGTTTAACCTGCGTTCTGATGTGCCTGATACAAGTGAATAAGCACTCCCTGTTCTGACTGAGCTGGATGGGCTGTTTGGCATGGTTTTTTACAGCATCTTTCTGTCATTTGTTTTTCTTCCAAAGTAATACTGTTAGAAGCATGTTATACTACAGAATTGATACTGAATAGGGTTCTTGTTACTAAAAAAAACTTGCTCACTTTTGAAACATGTATCCATTTTTCTTTTCTTCAACTTGCTGATATAATTAGTTTAGTATTTTGTTGCTGGTAGACTAAGAAAATGATGGATTTTAGTTTCAGCTTTTACTACGTTTATAGGATTTTTATTTTGCATTTCTAAAATATGATATTCTAGTAGAACCTCAATGTAGGAGCTTACTGCTCTAAAGGTGTCACTTCCTGTAACACTTAGGAAAAGGAAAGGAAAACTCAGTTTTTCTTCTGATATAGAGCAGTAGTTCCTTTCGGTAGTCTCTGGGACTGTTCGGTCATTTAACCCAGTCATTTTCTATTGAATTACTTTTAATAGAATGGAATGGGCCAGTAGCAAGTCTGCTGTGAATTTGAAGTCCTTTTTAAGTTGTTTTATCATAGTGTGTTACATGAAGAGTTTTTCTCTATATATAAATTTGTTTGCATGGATAAGGGTAATAAATCTGTCGACACAAAATATAAATTGTGTTGGATGATATCTGTCTTTGCTACATAAAAGAAGGCTCCTTGGAATCTCTTGAATTTTGAGAGTTGTCCTGAAGGTACAGATTACCTCTGACAAATACTATCCTTTAACAGGAAAATGCTTGGCTGTCTTAACAGGTTCTTCAGTAGATTCCTTTTAGCTCTATGCTATTGTGTGATTGAAATGATTACAGAGATGTTTTTAAGTACTAGAAAGCCTTACAAGGGTTACATTTCTCTTTCAGATACTGGAGTGTTTGCAGTGGTGAATAGTCGCTCTCTGTCTTTACTGGGGAAACTGACAATCAGTGCTGCATTTAACATTGTCTACATCTACACATCTGAACTTTATCCCACAGTGATCAGGTAACACGAGTTAATTTTAAGGTCTTCATTTTTCTGGGTCTCTTACCTGATCACCTTTTCCTTCTCTGTTACTTTTTTGTATTAACTACATGTTTCATTTGAAATTTTTCAGTTACATATAACGATAGTGTGTAGTTTTATGTGCTTAATATCTTCCTTTAGCCTCTTCTTGCTGCTTCTTCCCTCAAATTTACAGTATTCTCTTCAGGCTAACCGTATTCTTCATGTAATAGTAAAGTAGTCCTTTGGCTCATTGGGATACTCACAACCCCCTCTCCTCTAATGGGGATAACAATAGTATTGCTGATATTTCTTTAATGAGTGATATCTGTAACCTTTTCAGTGCTTTACAAACCAGACAACTCTTTTACACATTTATACTTGCTCAACCAGCAAAACTGAAGATGACTGGTCAGTAAGTTTTGTAAAAGTAACTTGATGCTGCATGGGCCATGTGTAAGCAACAGCAATGTTGCACAGAGTAGAGGCAGAAGTACCCTGGATTTGTGCTGACAGAGTAGACAAAAGCAGCTGTCGTAGGGGTGCAATTCTTAGTAGATGTTTTAATCAGGTATTATTGTTGATGATCAGCCACCAGTGAAACTGTACTCTGATGTTTTTCATGGTTAGGCAAATCTGCTGATAAATAGAATTTGGGTGAAGGAATTTAGCTAAAGTTTCAGGCAGAGATAAGATGCATTAACTGAAATTGCAGGTTTTTTCTGTCTTTCTATGTGTGTATGGTGTGTTAGAATTCTAAACGTGTAGGGGTTTTTTGATTCTCTTATAGGACCATAGTTAGAATATGCAGAAGGAAAATCAGAGAAACAAAAGTGCAATTTGAAATTAATTTGGCTACTTCTGTTAAGGATAACAAAAAGCGCTTCTATAAATACATTAATAACAAAAGGAGGGGCAAGGAAAACCTCCATTCTTTGTTGGACTTGGGGGGGAACATAGTTACCAAGGATGAGGAGAAGGCTGAGGTACTCAACACCTACTTTGCCTCAGTCTTCACCAGTAGGAGAGGTGGCCCTCATGATAACTGGCTTCCGGAGCTCACAGATAGAGACAGGAAACCACATGGCTCCCCTGTGTTCCAGGAGGAAACAGTCTATGAATTACTGAGCCACCTGGACCCCCACAAATCTATGGGACCTGATGGATTCCATCCTAGGGTGATGAGGGAGTTGGCAGAAGAGCTTGCCGAGCCACTGTCCATCATCTACCAACAGTCCTGGCTCTCTGGGGAGGTCCCAGATGATTGGAAGCTGGCAAATGTCACGCCAATCCACAAAAAGGGCTGCAAGGAGGACCCGGGCAACTATAGGCCTGTCAACCTGACCTCAGTGCCTGGCAAGGTTATGGAACAGATCATCCTGAGTACGATCACACAGCACCTTCAGGATGGACATGGGATCCGACCCAGCCAGCACGGCTTTGTGAGGGGCAGGTCCTGTCTGACCAACCTGATCTCCTTTTATGATCAGGTAACCTGCCTGGTGGATGAAGGGAAGCCGGTGGATGTAGTCTATCTGGACTTGAGCAAAGCCTTTGACACTGTCTCCCATGGCATACTCCTGGATAAACTGGTAGCCCATGGCTTGGACAGGTGCTCTCTCAGCTGGGTTAAGAACTGGCTGGATGGCCGGGCCCAGAGAGTGCTGGTGAATGGGGCTGCGTCCAGCTGGCGGCCGGTCACCAGTGGTGTCCCTCAGGCATCAGTGTTGGGTCCAGTTCTGTTTAACATCTTCATCGATGATTTGGATGAGGGGATTGAGTCCATCATAAGTAAATTTGCAGATGACACCAAGTTGAGAGGGAGTGTCGACCTGCCAGAAGGCAGGAGGGCTCTGCACAGGGACCTTGATAGGCTGGAGAGATGGGCTGAGTCCAACGGGATGAAGTTCAACAAGGCCAAGTGCCAGGTCCTGCGCATTGGCCACAACAACCCCAAGCAGCGCTACAGGCTGGGGACAGAGTGGCTGGAGAGCAGTCAGGTGGAAAGGGACCTGGGGGTCCTGATTGACAGGAGGCTAAACATGAGCCAGCAGTGTGCCCAGGTGGCCAAGAAGGCCAGTGGCATCCTGGCCTGTATCAGGAATAGTGTGGCCAGCAGGACGAGGGAAGTGATCCTTCCCCTGTACTCGGCGTTGGTGAGGCCACACCTTGAGTATTGTGTTCGGTTCTGGGCCCCTCAGTTCAAGAAAGATATTGAGGTGCTGGAGAGGGTCCAGAGAAGAGCAACAAAACTGGTGAAGGGACTTGAGCACAAGTCCTGTGAAGAGAGGCTGAGGGAGCTGGGGCTGTTTAGCCTGGAGAAGAGGAGGCTCAGGGGCGACCTCATCACTCTCTACAACTATCTGAAAGGAGGTTGTAGACAGGTGGGGGTCGGACTCTTCTCCCAGGCAACCAGCAACAGAACAAGAGGGCAGGAGCTTAGACTGTGCCAGGGAAGGTTTAGGCTGGATATCAGAAAAAAGTTCTTCACAGAGCGAGTAATCAGGCATTGGAATGGCCTGCCCAGAGAGGGGGTGGATTCACCATCCCTGGAGGTTTTTAAAATAAGACTGGATGTGGCACTTAGTGCCATGATCTAGTAACCATGATAGTGTTGTATTAAGGGTTAGACTTGATGATCTTGGAGGTCTCTTCCAACCCAGATAATTCTATGATTCTATGATCCTTCAAGCACAAAGCATAATTCCTGTCCTCATATGCTTTTAGTTACATTTGGCTTTTCTTTGGCAATTAATGTAGTCAAGGCCATGACTTGAGATTTTTTTTCTTTTCCTTGCTCAATAGCACTTTTCAAATGTTCTAATTTCTCCTATGCAAATGTCACTGATTTATTATTTTTGTTTTCTTAGGAATGTTGGAATGGGGGCCTGCTCCATGTTTTCCCGTGTTGGTGGAATCATTGCTCCTTTCGTCCCTTCATTGGTTTGTCTCAACTTCTCACTGTTATGTATATTATTGTGACTCTGAAGTACCAGGGGCTTACGTAGGTGGGAATATTTTGGATAAATTGTGTATATAAACTAAGATATGTAAATTATATTTTTTTTCAATATAATGGTAGGCCAAAGGCATTGTGATATAATATGCGTAACTAGACAAAAACTCAACATTATTTAGTTCAGAAGATGTTTTAGCCTTACAAGAATTTTGAGACCTAGCTAGTGGACTTTAGCAATATAATAATTGCAGAATAGCAAGACAATGATACCATATTTTAAAATGTAAGTGAACGATAGGAAAAAAACACATAGAAAGATCTACTGCATCAGGATAAAGCATAAAGGCTCAGGAACTCCTATTTCGGGGAAGAAGTTGGACCATCACTGGATTTCACTGAATATCTATGGATTATAATTATTAGCAAAGCAGTTTATCTTTCAATGAATGAAGGTAAAATTGTGGAGACCTGAGATACTGGCAAGGCTTTTGAGCACAACCATCTGTCAAAGTTGACAGTATGTCAAGGCAAAAAAATTCTGAAAATGAAACATGGGGATGATATTGTTATTTTCAGCTATATCCATAGTCTTGTGTGTATGTGGGTAAAATAATTTGTCAGTTTATTTCACACAAACTGCTTGCTGAGGTCAAGTGACAATTCCAATAATGTGACAGATCTCATCTGGAATAACTTCCCTCTCTGCCATTTGCCATCTTATTATGTCAGGCAGAGGACTAGCAAAAGAGCAGATAAGCACATGGACCCTTTTAATCTGCAGAATGAAACTTTGGGTAGATGAGAGTGTGAGCACCTCCGGGGTACAACAGGCCAAGCAAGATGAGTGCAGGTCTCCCAAGAAGATTTAATAGGCAGCTTACATATAGTAGCTGGAACATCCATTGTGTTGTATCTAGCAGGAGATGCAAACCTTGGATCATTGTGTTTGAAGGGGTCCCACGAAAGTGAAAATAGCTCTGTTTAAGTAACAAATGAACATTGATTTTAGGAAAGAATTAAATATTTTTATGTTTTGGAATTTCTTCAACTATTTTGAAGCATTATCAGTAACTTCTGTCTGGGGATCTTACAAAGAGAGTGTGAATAATACTCAATTTTTCTCAATTTATAATCGCTCTTTACTATAAAAAGTGAGTTTTTGAAACAAACAGCTAAACTTTTGCCTTTAAATGAATCTCCCTTACTTGTCTGAAAGTAAATGTGCACATTTTGGGGCTATGTTGGAGCTGATTGATATTTTTGCACACACCTTTCTGCAGTGTAGTTTTTCTGGTAACAAGCCATATGAAAGCAGGGACGGGCATCGAAGGAGTATAAAGATTGCTTAGGTTATCAGAGGTGATGACAGGAAGGTCAAAGCTCAGTTGAAGCTAAAACTAGCAAGGAACGTAAATAGGGATTCCATCAGCAAAAGGAAATTTATATAAAATGTTTAGTTTGTTGTTGAATGGGGTTGATGTCCTATTGGTGGATGAAATGGAATAAGCTGAACTACTTAACGCTTTTGCTTTAGCCCTCATAGGCAAAACCTGACCCCAAACCTTTGTGCCTACCGGGACGTTTGAGAATGCAGAGGGCCAACAAACAGTGGAGGAGCAATAGGTTCAAGAATGCTTAAAGCTGAAAGTTTTCCATTCCATGGCATAGGATGCCCCAAGAGGTAGTGGAAGAGCTGGCTGTCTCATCTGTAATAAACCATTGCTGCAGAGAAACCACTGATAACTGTGGGCAAAAAATGCTAATGCTATGTGTGTCTTTAAGATCAGAAAGTGGATCCAGGCTGAACACTTCTTAGTCTCTGGGAAGACCATGGGACATGACTTCTGAGTCTCTAGATAGGAAATTTGGAAAATATTCTTTTTGAGAAGCTTAATGCAGCCCTGGAATAGTCTGCTTAGAGAGGGAATCTCCATACTTGGAGTTTTTTCAGTACTTGATCAATCATAGCTTTGTGTAACCTGGTCTAGCGTTTGCTGTTGTCATGCTTAGAGTAGGTGGTTGGCCTAGATGAACTCAAGCAATCTCTTCCAACCAGCATATCTGTGATTCAGTGATATCTCTTCCCTACTGCAAATTGATGTGGCATTTGTTGAAAAGTGCATATGTTATGGACAGGAATGGTATATAAATTCAACAGGCATTTCTTTTAAAATTCATTCCAAAATCTATGTGGGTCTAGTAGTATGGATAAGATATAATTGATGATAGTAGTTTTAAAAAAAGTAGGATTGGTAATTTTTAAGCTAAATATGAACACAAACAGTTGCCACATGGAATGGTTGCAAAGGTTAAGTGCCTTAATGTGAAGTATGACTTGGAAGAAACCAGTCTCAACTTAACTCTCTGTGCTTTTTTTCCAGAAATCCGTACAGTGGTCTCTGCCTTACATTGTGTTCGGAGCGACTGGTCTCTTGTCTGGACTCTTAAGTTTATTGTTGCCAGAGACCTTAAACAGCCCTTTGCTAGAAACTATTTCAGATCTGCAGGTCTGCTCGTACTGGAGGCTGGGTGATGAAGCCATGTCATTGCAAGCCTTAGATGGCTCACAGGTATATTCTTTTTTTTCCCTAATACTTTTCTGTTGTGTTTATTTCAGCTGTCAGCTTGAATATGCCACTCTAAATAGATTAGGATAGTGATTCTTAGCCTGTGGAGGGTAGGCCCCAAGGACCTACAGAAGATATTTTAGTAAGCCGACCACCACATCTGAAATGTTGTCTGGAAATGCAGACTGAAATACAGCTGGGTTAATTCATCCCTTCAAGGCCAAAAGCTTTTCCTTGGTGTAAGGATCTCTAAGATGCATTTCCTCAGCACACTTCATGCAAAGCTGACCATTGAAGGTTGAGAAGCCTTACATGTTCAAGAAAGCAGTAACCTGTTTGTGAAGGGCTGTTCTTAAAGGCAGCACACTGTACTTCTGCCCTGACATGCACTGGCTGCTCTTCAAAGTCAAGTATTAGGTCTCTCCTAGAAAGTCTTTAAGTGGGTTAAAGCTAAACTGACCTCTAAGATCTGTCCCATTATTGATGCTGGTAAATGAGATTCATTGGAGGTGTTGAAAAGCTCCTAGGCAGAAGCTTAAATAAATGTGGTAGCAAGATATTTTTCTGTGAGATGTCCTTGCATGTTATTTTTTTCATATCACTTTAATACTTCATTTTGTCAACCTCACGGATACCCCTTGTGGTGTGTACATCTTCCAGTTGTGTGGACGTGTTTTCACATGGCTACTCCTCTGTGAGTAGAGTGGGATTAGCGAGAAGTAGCCAGAGATCTGGAAGTTGATGTCTGAATTTGGGTAAGGTTTTGATGTTTAAGTCTTAGTTCCAAAATTCTCAGTATCAATGGACTAATAAATATTGAGTAATGGTCAGAAGACTTGAAGAGCAACTCATAATAAAAGAACATTGTTAGTTTTCCCATTAGGCTGAGATTAGACAGGATCTTTATGACATCTTTTACTTTCATATGATTAATTTTTGGTCAAGCAGCCTGAGATTCACAGGTGGTCATAAGCTTATTTTCACAGAAATTGGGAGGCAGAGTAAAATTTATTTCTAGAATCAGAACAGTTGCTTCCTTTCAAAGGCTTCATTGCGTTGCCTTCTTTACCAGTTTTAGCTGTAATAGTTCTTGACAGGACAGCGCAGTTTAGTGACAAAAGCACACATGAAGAAAGCTTGAAAGAGGCAGCCCTGTGACAAATAATTTTATACTTCAGCTATTTTACATACACATTTCATAAACATTTTTAACCATACCAGATAATGTGTTATGGCAACATATTTTTGCAGGCTACACAAATCCATCATGTGCGTTTACGTCAAGTTTACACCAGCTGTTACTTTAGTAATTACATCATTATTACATCTTAATGGTGCAGATGGCTTACTAACAAAAAACAGTTCTAGCAAACAGTGCAGGTGTTGCAGCTTAGAGGGGGAGAGGAAGTCCCTTTTTTGTTTTCATATCTGACCAAGTCAATATTACCCTTTGAGGGGGCCAAATATTTTCCGTTTATCGGTATTTGCACGGTTTAGTTAATTTGTGTCAAACGTCGTTCTCAGATTAAAATTTTCCCTGCTTGCACTTTTGCAGGCTTCTTAAGAATCCCAACCTGAACAGGATCCACAAAAAAAAGGGAAAAAACCTGAGAACTTTCTTCAGGAACACTTTTCCCCAGATGGATTAAAATTATTGAATCCAAATGAAAAAAAAAAAGTCTTTGGTTCAGGCCTGAAGTAATCCTGTAACTTCAGTGAAGTTATATCTGGAATGTCTGTGACACATTAGGGGTTTATTTTAAAGCTCACAATGAAAGCACTGATAAAATGGAAAGCTGTTAAACATTAACCCTATTTGACAAGGCCATGGAGAGGTCTTATGAAGCTGCTGTAAGAAAGCTGTAGAATTTATTTGGCATACCCTGAATTCCCCCTGTGGTATCCATTGTCCTTTTGTCCCACCTTCAGGATAATATGCATTCTGGTTGCCCAGAATGGAGGTTTTATTCCTGTTAACATACATGAATGTGATATTCAAGTTGGACAGCATCCAGTGATAGCCTGACTTCCCTCAAATAATTATAGAAATCTAGAAAAAAAGCATAACATGATTCCCTTTATATCTTCTGACAGTTCTTAATGCTCAAACTGTTTGAAATTCCTTTGCAGTTAACGCACATGGCTGTAGCAAAACTCCTCAGAAGACAGATCAAAAGCTACAGATTTTGCTTGCATGGTACTGTCAGTCAGGAACATGATTTCCATTTCTCTGGTTTTCACCCTCTCTCTCACCCTTCTTTGCATGTGATTAGACAGGCAGAAGTCTTAGGGTGGGTGCAAGCATACTGGAAAAAAATCCTAAATACTCAAACTAAATGGAGTTTATACTACCAAGAGAAGCTTTTGAACTGGAATAATTTGTATCAGTGCCATGGAAAATGCCACACAGGTCAAATAAATATCAGTTAGTTGTAATAGCTGACTTCAGTTTGGGTATATGATATAAATTGTTAAAAGGAATCTGGCTCGTGTAGGTATACTTGTAATAGGGAGTTTATTTTCTGAACCTATGGACTGGTAATGTTTTTTTCCATTTTCCATAACCCTTTAGGTAGTATTGCAGGAAGCTCTTTTAATTGGGGAAAATGCTTATGTACACATGGAGAAGTAATAATTTGGGGTGGAGAAGCTTTGACCTAATCAAGTAATTTGTGTGTTCTGAGCCTCTGTTTACAGTATTTCACCACAGAGGAGGGACCTCAGATGTAAGAAAGCTGAGTAAACTGTAGCTGCAGAACCATTCTAGCCAGTCTTCCCTGCATGTATTCTCTGGTGTACTGATGGAGCACAGAAAGTCCATCTGCTAGAAGCTCATTTCTTTTAAAGATATTCTGAAGAAACAAGGATGCAAATGAATCTTGATTAACCTGTCTTTTACAAAGTCTTAGTAAAGTGATTTGACCTGTCCATTCTTAAGTTTTTTTCTACCAGCATTCCAACAGAGGTATAACGACTTGTGCTTACATATTTTGAGATTTGTTTAGTGGCTTCTGTCCTAACCAATGACTTCATTTTTGTTTCTAGTCTGGAGACAAAGACAGTTCTGCAGGGAGTGGAAGTGAAGATGAGGAGTTTTATGATGCTGATGAAGAGACTCACATGATCAAGTAACAATAAGAAGAAACACTCACCTATTTTATGCTTGTTATTACTTGTCCAATCAGTCCAGCTGTAAGACAAGTACTGGGGACTTTTCCTGTCAGGGAATGTAATTGGGCAACAGTCTGTGTTTTTCCTGAACAGGAAAGGGGTTGAGAAATGTCCAGACTAATTACACTACTGATGCTCTCCATATGAGGCAGCCGTTCAAATTCTGTGATTCAGAATGCGAGTCCATGGACTGCTTTTGAAGGCAGGTGAGACATAAAGCATGTGATGATGTATTTTTGAAGCCTAGGAAATCACCTAGGCTTAGGTAGATTTGAGCAGATCATCAATGCACGTTTATTTCATTTTCAAGGTGATTGATTTTGAATCAGTATAAATTGATAAACTTGAAAATACCCACTGTTTTCTTTCTGTACAGTGAAAGTGGTCACAGAATGTGCCGTGTGCTACTCCAATGGAAACACATTCCTGAAATTTTATGTTAAAATGGCTTCTGTATATTGAATAGAGAAGAGTCAGCTTTTATAAACATAAGGTTTCTCTTTCTGCACGCAAACACCTGTGTAGAGACACGGTGCAGTTGGTTAGTCATGAGCTGTGTGTGAACTTGGTGGTAATGGAAGGCCAGGAGGAAAAGAGCAACCATAAAGCCTGCAGATATAAATGACGTTGCTGATTTTTTTCTTTGTTTTCATCCAATAAGCATTTTCTCAGACTGTCTTATGCATATGTTTGCCTCATGTTCCCCACATCTGGGCACCGCTGGTCATAGTTTAGCATACTTTTACCTTGTCCTCACTTTGCTATAAATATTGCAGCTCAGCAGCTTCTCTGTGCAGTGAAATAATTCTATGAAGGATATAATTTTATGGGTGGGACATAGTTAAGGTGTTTATCACATACTGTGATACTGTGTAATGTGAAGTGTACATTAGAATATATAGCTCATTTTTGTGGACCTATCTCTGTCTTTATTTCTGGAAGAAACTTAACTCTGAAGCGGTAAGAGGAGCTGTGAATTGCTGTTACATTTTGGGAATTATTGCCAGGAAGCTGCTATTTATTGTTTACAATTCTTACATGTAGGTAAAGTTCATTCTTTTTTTTTTTTTTAAAAAAAAGGCAAACATCTTTGAGACAGCATTTGGTTGCTTGATGTTTCTTAACCAGATGGTTGCTTGAGCACTTGGTTACTTGACCTTGAGGAAGAGAGCTTCACTGTCCTGTTTACACTGAACTTTCTCTAAGTGCTTCATTAGTGGGGTATGGAATCTTGAAATACAAAACAGGTGAAATGTTCCAGCTACTAAGATGAGGCCTTACAACAACTTAGTTTTCTTGACTACATCGTCGTCTCCATTCTCTGACCTCTCTATTAAGATTAATTTCCATAAAATATTAGTTAGTCTTTATACTTCGAGTTCTAGCAAAGTGCTACACAGCAAGTACATTGTCAGGCTTACTAACCATTTTAGCTTAAAAAAATGGATTAAAAAAATATCAGGAAAGTGGACTGCTGGGTATTTTCTGGTTAAACTGGGAAGCTCCTTTACACTGAAAGGAAGTGAAAGTAAATGGCATCTAAAGTTTGCAGGTAGCTGCTTGAACTTTGTTCACTGGGAACTTTAACCCTGAGCAAAGTGCAGCTACCCTGGTTGGTGCAGAGAGCAACCCAGAGACTACAACTAATTCATGCATACAGTGCTCCCACAGGGCCTGAGCTTGTTCCAGGCACTGACTGTGAGCAAAGTTGGGAACTTGTGGACAAAGTGTCAGTATTGTTGTGATTTTTGCTTGTGTTGTAAGCTTCACTAGAAGAATTCCAGCCTGCAGGCTTTGTTTTTTCCAGACTCTTGAATAGTTGCTGTAGGTGTGACACAGCACTTCTGAACCCAGCGGGGTGGTCAGCCTTACTTGGCCCTTTTGCATGAAAGGGACTTACTCCAAATAAGGTACTCATAAATACTTGGAAAGGTTGAATCTATTTCTAAATTGTTTTTCTTAGTTTGCATTCACATTTGGAATTATGGACAGCCAGAAAGATCACTTTTTGTTTTGTTGCTGACTGCTTCTATGTAAATAAATCCTGCTCATTTAGAAGCAAACAGTGGTAAACCTGGTAGTATTAACATGCTGCCAAGACCCAGCAGGTTTTTTAGGTGTCTGCTGCCTCTTTCTATCTTTGGACAGTAGATGGAGTAAGTCACCTGAGAGGTGGATAGGAACTGTTAGCCTTCCTCCCTCTACAGCTCTACTGTCATGATCTGCTACTGGCAAGCTGGGTCATGCCATCATGGGACACCTCAACATAATTTTTATTGAAACAGTAGGATGCTGTAATGGCTCATGTGGAGGAGATCACTCTTTGCAGGATCTGAGCTGGATTTTGTGACAGTCCTCAACTTATGATTAAACTTACCTCTCAGCTCATGCACTTTCATATCATAAATATGCATATGTAAAATTGCAAAAACGAGTGTGAAGAAATCATCAGCATTTTTTTTCCATGAAAGTTGCTGCTCTATGTTTAACCTTAAATCTGTTGTGTGTTTGCACCTTTGGAATTTTTTAAAGGGCAGCATCTTTTTTTGTCAACCATAGGAACTGTATTGTTACTTTCTCTGGCCAGTTAATTCAGTTTTGTAGGAAGGAATCCCTGCAGGAGGATCTGGCAATGTAGTGTCAGGCTTCTTACAGTTTCTTGCTCTCCCTCTTTGTGTTCTGAAGGTCCAAATCAGTTAGATACATTAAGTTTCCTTTCAGAGAGGTCTGTTTTATGAGAACTGGCCTCTAGGTGCAGAAACCTGTATGGTCACTTTTTTTTTTACTCAGTGCAATGCTTTATAATATTGAGATAATTGTGCTATATGTAGCATTCACGGGAAAGAGATGCTGCACAAGTGTTTTGTAGCCTATGTAGCTGGCATTTTCTGTATCCAGATGGAACATTATTGCTAAGCAGAAGTTCTTCAGTTGAACAGTGGCTGCTGTTATGGGTCTCACAACCATGCTACTTGAAAGCCCAAGTCAGAAGGTCAGAAAGAACTTGTGACTTGAAAGTTATATGTAAGCAGCCTGCATAGGCCCAAATAATAAATCTCAGTGTTTGGGGCATTAAATTTTACCTGAGGAGCTACTGGAGAGCAGAAGCTGATACAGCACTAGATATATCACGGCTTATTACATATTGTATGAGACCCAGTATCCTTGCTGTAGCTGAAGGATGACTACCTTATACCAAATTTTTCCTAAAGTAGCTTTGTATAGTAAGCAGCCTGCACAGCTGACTGGTTTGTGTTGTTCAGGCACTAGGATACCTACCCTTAAGATAGGAATACCTTTGGGTTTGGAGTTGTCATCTGCCTGCTCGCTTAGTGGGATTGTACTGGAGATGAGAGGTTTTCACATCTTGCTGATTGGTCTGATCTTAATAGTGGCTCAGGTGATATGTGTTTGGGATTCTGCTATCTGAGGTCCTCACAAGTGATACTTGATACAGCCTGGAGTAAAGGAGTGTGACAGGACATGAGATGGCATGGAGAACAACTAGCTGGAGGGACTCGAAAGGATAGAGGATTCAACAGAAACACTTCAGGGCAAAGGTAAGCGAAAACACCGCTCACATTTGGTGAAATGGTGAAAAACAATGGTGAAAACACATTTCACCATTGGGTGAAAGTACCCATCTTGCTGCTTGTGCTGACTTGAAGCTTCTTTCAGAACTGATGTTGGTTCCAGGTTGTCCTGGAACTGGGCTCACCAGTTTCACCATTTCCTATTTAATGTCAACTTTGTTTCAGCACCGCTGCTTTAGTGGCGGAACATTTCTTGTGATGAAATATAAAATGTGGCACACTTCAGGGTATTTTTTGGACTCAGCTTTTCTATGAAATGACATGTCACTAAAATAATTACAATTTATAAAGCCTTCTTTTGGAGAGTTCTGTATAACTGGCCATTGCTTAATTTGCCATCATCCCTTCAGAAAGATAGGAAGGTTAGAATTATTTGATGCATTTTTGTCACATGACTTCTTGTGAAGTGATACTTCAGCTTTCGAAAAGGATTTTACTATCTGGCTATTTTAGACTGAAGAGAGCAAAATAGGGAAATTATTTGACAAGTTTGGTTTTTAAACTACTTCCCTTGTAAACAAAGCTAGTGCTCTCCATTTAGGGATTTGGAAAGTCCTGTTCAGAAACACCCTTACACATCAGAAACTTAGAAACTCTATGTGAAAGAAGGGCCACAGATGAATTGATGTTCAGATCAGGTTGCTGAGTGAAGAACATGTCCACATCTCTCCAGAGACACTGCATTCAGTTTTGGTCTCAGCTATGCTAAAAAGATGCAGACAGGCTGGAGAGGGTCCAGAGAAGGGCCACTAAGATGATCAGAGGACTAGGAAACCTAGTAAGGCCGAGAGAATTGGGTTTGTTCAACCTTGAGAGGAGAGGCTTAGGGGAGACCTTATTGCCATGTACCAGTACATAAAAGGTGTCTACGAAGAGGATGGAGACTCTCTTTTTCAGAAGGAGTCACATGGAAAGGACAAGGGGTGTTAGTTGCTCCTGGGGAGATTCCGATTGGATTCCAGAAGAAAATTTTTCACCATGAGAACAGTTAAACATTGGATTTTTTTTCCCCAGGAAGTGGTAGATTCCTCTACACTCGACACTTCTAAGGCTCAGCTTGGCAGGGTGCTGGGCCATCTCATTTAAACTACATATCACCTGAAAAGGAGATCCCTTCCAACCTGGCATTCTGTGGCATTCTGTGATAAATTAATATGGAGCAGGTTGTACCTAGTTGCCACCTTTGTTACAATGAAGTTCTTAAGGATTGCAGCCACGTGCTCTTCTACTCACAGGACACAATCCCTGCCAGGGTTTCGAGACTGTATGGATGTACTGAGGTTAGCAGAATATCCTTTGCAGAACCATGAGGAATGCATTTGAGCCATATGTTTTCCAGCCTATTTAACCAAAACATATAAAAGTAGTTTGCTAGAGAATGTTTTTGTTGTACTGAGGAAAATGGGAAAGTGTTAATAGAAACAGTTGAGCTAAAACTCTTGTTCCCGAGTCTTCTACATAATCACAAATGCAGATTTGAGTAGATTATTTTTGTTTTGCTGAAGGATGCTTCTGTGATCATGCTCTTTGACACAGCTGAGTCTAGACATCTGTGCATGCAAGTCACGAGCCTTGCAGTAAGTATGTCAGAAAAGCCCAAGAGCGGTGCTGTCACTTGGTGGTAGAAGTTAGTCTGGCCTGACACACTTAATGCCTGTGTCAGAAAGGTCTGTGTTAGGCTGTTTACCAAACAGGAGACTTAGGGAATGACTGTATTTTGAGTCTCATTGCTTGTGTCTTACTACAAGATGTACTAAAGTGGAAGAAAGATGCATACATAAGAAAACCTCTGTGACAGATTGAAATGTAGAATTGGAGGGTAAACAAATTTATGGAGAGTTTTTCCATGCAATATATTTTTAATGCCTTGTGTGGTCTGTTTGTAGCCTTGAGATTTTCCAGGTGCTACTGTTATTTAAGTTTAATAGAGCTGAGTAAAACTTTTACCCTCACAGTCTGAATTTACCGAGCGCTGTCATCATATTTTTGGTACTATTTACTGTTTCAGTCATTCTAGAAAAAGCTACTGTATTGCCTAATGGGGGGAAGATTTTTTTCTGTTCTAATTTGAATTGCTTGATTGGAATCTTTTTTTTAACTCCTCAGTCAGCGTGATATGGCACTGTGTGTAAAGTAACATCATAGAATTGGATTATGTAAGTACCAAAGATAGTTTTTGCTGGAAGGCAATCGTCCAAAACTAGTTCTAGCTGCATTCATTTGGTATTTTTCCATCCAACCTACTAAAACTTGTATTTACAAGCATTTCAGGAACTTTAGGGGAACAGAAGGAGTTATCTTTGTTTGTTTGTCTTCCATTGCTCAGTTCATTTAAGTAGCTTTTGTTTCTGAGAAACCAAAGAAATAAATAAAGGATTTAAGATAAAGTGTAGGTTTTGTAGAAGGTGCAGAATTCGTGCCTTGTAGCTGCTACAGAGCAATCTGCAGAGTGTGTTTGCTTCTGAGTTGCACATGTCAAAGCTTACTCCAAGACTGGTAAAACCTAGTTAAAAACTCCACACTGGAATTTGTTAGTTCATTCATCATCCTTATAAATTAGCATTGTTAATAACAGCTTGACTTGATCTTTATAGGATCCAGCAAACTTCTATAAAATGCAGTCTGTTTTAGGCATTGCTAGGTAATGATGTCTAGAGTTTAAATCCCTGTTACAGCTAAAATTCACTGCCAGTCAGCTGTCTCATGCCTTCTTGTTCACCAGTAAATGGCTAAAACTTGTGCAGCAAGAGCTGGCTGCACCCAGAAGATTGGTTTAAAAGGAGTAGTTACCCTCTCCAGTGGGTATGAAGTGGGACCATGAGGTGTAACTTTGTGGAATGGAGTATGTCTAAATAGTACTTGCTCACCCTTGCTTACAAAAGATTTGTAGAGTAGATATGTCTTTAGCATGCATGTTCCTGCTTTCCCATGTTGCCACTTTCCACTGGCATTGTCTGAAAAGTCGAATTTGTTACCTGGCATGCAAATAACCAGTCTCACTCGCCAAGTAGAGACATTGATTTTTGAGTTGCACAAGTCTGGGAGCTCAATGGCTTTCTACAAATCAAACACACCCGGCTGGAGCCTCCGTGCTCAATTTATTACACAAGTTACAAAGTGAATACATGCCAGGTACTTCCCTCTACAAGTGATTGGTTTGTGTTTTAATGAAGTTACATAATGGTGGCATCATACAGCTTTTCTACTGCACATGTTCAGTGAGTTGGGGTCTGCCCTAAGGAAAATTTCCCCTTATGTTTCTCTGCCAGTTAAGCAATCTTGATGACAAGGCGTGATTTAATATGTCCTTCTTCGGTCCAGATATCCATGACATTCCTTACATCAGCTTATGAGTGCTTTAATCTTTTACTTAGCACAAGTTCTGCTATTTAATTTAATATTAACAAATGTTAGTCCATTCTGCTCATTGCTTATCAGGATGTTTAGAGCAATACACTCTTTTTGCAACAAACACATCTGAGGTGCTCATATTATACCTACTTTATTAGAGGGCAGGCAAGAAGTGTGGCAGTAAGAAAACCTTTGCCAATATCAGCAGTTGTATTTACTTGCATATGGCTCATGAGAGGTATTGGCACTTCTGTATTCAAACAAAATGTTTTTAAAGGATGGAAACTTGGTTGGGAGATCTGCATTTCTGATGTCAGTTTGTAGGAAACAAAAATCAATGTTGCAGACAGTGATGAAAATTGTTACAGAGCAGGCAAATGCTGGGTAATTTGTGGTAAAAGAATTTATTGTGGTTGCTGTGATTTCAAGTATACCTCTGAAGGGCTAATTTTGAGTATTTGATCCTCGTCACTGCGAAGTCTGACCCTAATTTTCTTTTGTTCTTGTTAAAATTTAAGTCGTGTAGAAATTGAAAGTATATTTTTTTATGTGGATACTCTTACTGCACTACCTTTCCTTCCTGAATCTAATAATACTTTGATTTTTTTTTTAAAAGCTACCTCTTTATGTTGAGCTTTTTTGTCAATTTTGTATTGAATTGATTTTAGGAAACTACAGAGTATTTCGGTTTTTTTACTTATGTAGAAATCCATGACTTAGGGACCACAAGTCCTCCTTCTGTTTTAAGTTTTCTTAATGGCCTTTTAAATTTAGTTAAAAGACTTCAGCTTATGAAGGATCAGAAGAATTACACACTGAGAACATGTGTTCTCCTGTCTGTACCATTTGCTTTTAGAAGGGCCAGAAAGCCCTTAATTTTTTAGTAATCCCAGTTAAAGTTGGTAGAAGTCCTCAGTTGAGGACTTCACTTTTTGGGGGCAATAAAAAGTTTTGAGTTGGAGTTTTAATCAATTTAATTTATTGCAAATCTAAAGAGCTTTTAGTTACTGGTTTTACTATTGAAAGAAAGAATACATAAAACACTTAAGGAACACTGCTGTTTTCTTCCTGGCACTGCTCTTCTCTCTGTCCTCCCATCCATCCCCCAGACCACGATGGTCTCCAGTTGCGTGTTACGCTCAATCCATTCAGTAAGACAGCACAAGGAGGCAGGGATCAGCCTGTTGTTCCTGCTGTTTGTTCATGGCTTCTTGTTTCTTACTCAAGTGCTCTCCAGATGCAGTCCCTTTAAAGTTGTAGCTCTTCCTGAGTCTACTCTGAGCCTCTGCTCAGACTATGGTTTTCCTTTGGCATTTCTCCTGCTCAGCTGCCTCCTTTCTTCTCCTCTTTGCTGGCACGGTCTTATCCTTTTTTTGTCCTACTGCTATAGCACTGTAATCTTTTTTCTTGGTATTTACTCCCATTTCTTAAACATGCTTTTGCAGAAGTGCCAGCAACTCCTCTGACACTGTTGGAGTGCAGTGGGGCAGTGCTTATTAGTGCCCACTCTGCCCAAGAGGCAATGGACACAAAATGAACACAGGAGGATCTGTCAGAACATAGGGAAGTACTTTTTTATAGTGAAGGATCCCTTCCAACCTCAGCCATTCTGTGACTTCTGAGCTGGCTGGGATCAAAAGAGGGCAGTCCCTGGCCTCTGCCTAAGCAAGAGATGTGCTGCAGCCCCCTCACTACCAAAGCCCTGACAATTATGCTCAATACATGACTGTACAGGGTTTTCTTGCAAATCAAGTCCCTACAGTTTTTGCTGACAGTTTTTGTGAGTGAAAGTTGGCACTGTATTCCTTTTCTATGTTTCTGTTGTTCAGGTCAAGTAAATGCAACTCCTAAGGATATAATCAGACACTTATAGCCAAGTTCTATGTCTGGTTACATTTGCATCCTTTTTGACTTTAAAAGACAGAACTCAGATCTCCACTTGACCAAAGGAACTAGCCAAAGGGGGTAAAATACTTTCTTTCTGCCCAACCCTTCACCATCATGAAAACAAATCTTTCTGTAGCTGCATAGACTGCGTATTGTTTTCTCATGCCAGTTTAATTTGAATAATAATCAAAAGTCCTTGCCAACTGGGAGCTGAGTAACAGGAAGATAAGAATGGGAGTGGAATAGATTCACTACTTCAAAGAAAAATCAAGTTGTATATAGTTGGTGTGTGTGTTTTTAAATATTTAATTGAGATTACTTGAATACTGGGTGTTATGAGCCTTCCCATGCTGAAATAAGGACTGGTACATATTGAAAATACTTTAACTGTTATTAGTGTGCTGTTGTGCTGCTGACAAGTCTGTTTTTAGAATACTTGATCTAAGAAGTCACAACTAAAGACAGCATAAGCTTTTTCACGATAGACCTTTTATGGTGGTATATTCATATGTTCTGTGAACAGCTGTTGGATCCATCTTTTTAAGATGTTATTTACGGTGGGTGAGGGGCCATAACAAATGTTGATACATTCAGAATAATTGCACTTACCTATTGTTTTTTTAATGTATTTCCTATGCATACTGCCTTACCTGTATGTACTGTACTTCACCAGAGGTACACAAGGTAAATGTCAGATTCTTAATTTATAAAATGTAAATGAATTTTAAAAATAATTATGTAATACCACGTATTTTCCAGTGATATCTATCTTATAAGAGGGGGGCATGCTGGTAAGCCCAGGTGAATTTAGTCAGAAGTTACTATTGTTGGTCTTTACATTCTTGCTTAATTTCTGAATGACATGGGTCATTTGAAATATCTTTTTTCTTTTAAGATTTTTGTAGAGGCTAACCTCTGTTAGTAAGCCAACTTTTAAGCAATTTGTCACAGCTCTGAAACTGCCTCTGACATATAGTTCATATAATGTCTTTGTAACTTATTTTGTGCCTTTTCTTCCCCTGACACAAAATCTCTCAATAAAAACAAGCTCTTTTGCAACACTGCAAATGTATTTTATTGTAGTGAGTTTCTTACTTGCCTGACGCTTTTGGTGTGTTTTTTTCTGGAAGGGGCTGAAGCTTTCAGAATAGAATAGATATTTATAACAGACTCTGCAGAAGAAAATTGACAAGGTGGAAAGCAGGTCATTCTGGAATGGCAGAAATACAAAGCGCCTGGGAAACTGGGACTGTCAGTACTAATCAATATATTCCACCATATCTATCACAAATCATTTCTAATGAAAACTGACACCAATGGAATGTGAGAATCAATTTACTACTGGCTTCGCTTGTGCTGATTGATGTTGAAAGACTGGGAACACTTTGGGGGTTTTAGCATAGCAAAATGTCTGTGGTGGTGTTAGGAACATTTGTACTGGAGGAGTTTCCATGAACACTAGTTGGCACTTAACACTCCTGTTTTAAAGTGCTGTACAAATGCACAAAAACATAGTCCCTGTCCTCAGGGCTCCTGCCTAAAATGGAATGGCAAGTTTTGAACATTTGTCTTCATTACCTGAAATGAGGTGATGAGTAGATTGACTGCATTTCCTGTCCCATGTCCAGTGACAAAATGTTATCTGAGTCTGAAAAAAAAAAAATGGGACTGTGGGAAAGAGGGATAAGTGCTCAATTTTAAGCTATGGGTATCAGAGCTTTCAGACACCTGTATATGTTTAAAAAACAACAACAAAAAAGTAATTTGAAGGTTCTCTATTCTAGTCCCTTGAGCAGATGCCAGAACACTTCATCTGTCAGGATTGTAAAGTGTGCATTCTAATGGTCTACATGATAGCAAATATTACCAGACCTTGTGTTGCATTTTATTCTTCTTCAGTGTGAAGCTAAGAACAAGAATCCTAGGCACAGACCACTGCCAAAGTCAGCCTTTGCTCCTGTAGTGCTTGCTGCAAAAGAAAAGCGCAGCCACTGTAATTATTAATCTGTCATACGCTTTCTGGAGTCTCATGAAGCTTTAAACAAGGTATTTGGAAGTCTCTTTGAACTCCCAAGTGTTCTCATCAGTAGCCTTTCTAGAATGAGTAATGAGAATCTGTGAAGCATACACTGGCATCCAAAATCACTTGCACTGTTCATCCCTTGATCTAAAGATACCAGCCAAAGGCCATCTTTTGTTCTTGCTATTTCCCATTCTTGTGAATGTTATTTGTGTTTCTGGTACTTGAGATACTTAGAATTTTACTCTTGTTTTCACTTTTGCTGCTGTTTCATCATGAAGGTGATGATTTAAGGCCCAGTTTTTCAGATGTGTACGTGCTCAGCATAGTTCCACCCGTAGCTATTCAAATTTGTTGTTCCTTCCTGATATGCTTCAACTGCATACTACAGGGAATAACTAGCCTGAAGGACTTGGTTGGTTGTCATCTGCAGGAGGATAAGGAGTGCTTCTGTGAGTGGCTACTGGGTATGGCAGTGTGATTTGCTGTACCCAAGAGCAAGTTTACGTTGATGCATGTTTCTTTAGAAACTGCATAAACTTGGGCTGCTGTTGAATGCAGCTTTGCTTGTCTATGCTTTGTCTGGGGACTGGCTCTGTCTTGCTGTAGCTGGAGCCTGTTTGACTCCCAAGTCGTTCCTTTGTACTCTTTGTTGGGATAAGATAAGGAAAAACAGGATGAGAGACAAAGAACGGGGGAAGGAGCCACAAATTGCACGTGGGAAGGACTGTGGTTCGCATGTAGCTCTAGCATTTGCTTTGTTGTGATGCTTCTGCTGTCACTGATCTTTCACACTGAAAAGCTGTGTCTGGAAGTCATCAAATAGCAGGTGTGGAGCTAAAGTGCCGCTGTCCCTTGAAAGCAGGGACATTTTGAGAGATGTGCTTGTCCCTTGCCAATAACAGCCATTATTCGTGTTGAGATGGCAGTAGTAAACATTGCCTGCCAACTGCCAAGCAGCTGTTGGGCAAAATTGCTCAATTCTTCCAAACTGCACCAAATGGCTCAAAGTTAACTGAAGTTACCTTCTGCTCGACTCATAGACTGTTTTGAAGTAATGCACTTCTGTGTGAGACTCTTTTGCCTTTTCCAGGATTGTCATCTTGTATCTTGTTGGTTACACAGACAGGACAAGTACTTGATGCATAAAGGTCTCTAATCCTGGTCTATTACTTAAGAGTGCCTTCAATGAACAATACTTGCTGTAGGGAGGAGGGAGGAAACCTCAACTTCTTGCTGATCAAACTTCCTAACAGCAGGTAATGTAATGTCATACTTGAAAAGTCATTCGTGGGTGACTTGTTTTTTTCCTGTAAAGGTGACAAAGATATAATGGATCAGATGTGCTTCCATCTTGTGGAGAAAGAAAGTAATCTGCACCAGAAAAATTGTAGCATTTCTTTTGATCCCGTTTTGCTTTCCACACTTCTCCTAACGGGAAGTTAGCTAAGAGATGACAATTCTGCAGCTCTGAGTGGGCAGTTCTGTTCATTTCTCTGCACTTTGTATAGTCTGTGGAGCATCTTGGCAAAACTTCAGTGGGGAATGTCATGAGGAGTCATTGATGGGAAGGCTGACTGATCCATGCAGATGGGATTATTTGGATGTCTGCAAGTTCAGAAACAGTTCAAAACCTAGTTCAGCTTTATTTTGATTCTGTGATAGTTCGAGCCATGGACCAGATCCCAGAGCTGGAGTACGCTAATGTGTTTGGTTTTTTTTTATTTCTGTTCTCTTAGTATTTTTAAGTCTCAGATGCTGCATCTTGCAGTATGAGACCCCTGATACCTAACCTGTATTCCAGCTACTCTGCTTACCAGCCATGCCAGGACAAGGTGATGCTTTTACTAATGTTGTGATGAAGCTGTGCTGCGGGTCTCTATCCAAGCATAAGCAGCATGCAGGCTCTTCGTGCTAGTGAAAACTACTGATAAAGCAAGTTGTTCAGTGTAGGGTAATTACCCTTCTTCCAAGAGCTCCTGTAAATCTTTTATCACCTCCCAAAGCTATTGGTAGCACTTGGATTTGGTAGGAATCCTCTACCTCATTTTGGATAGTGAGTGCACCAAACAAGACACTGTCTCTGCACAAGTCTGTGGCAATTGGCTGACAGTTTCTCTCTCTTCCCCAAATATGCGGTGCTATCTTCCCAAATCTGGGCTAAAGTAAAAGTAGGAACAGTTAGAGGAAGTACTCTGCTACAGTTACATCAAGGAAACCAAATGGGGGTCAGTACAGAGCCCCCTTGTCTGACAGGAGGGCAGCAGAGCTCCATCCTTCAGTGTGCCTGTACTGCGCTTCGTGAAGTCCTGCCCTGCCACCTTGAACCTGCAGCACTCCGTTCATTTTTTTATGGTGGTGATTTCCTGCTCTACGATTGCCCTAGTTTTTATGCAGTGAAAGTGGCTACTTGTACTTCATATTCCTGGGGATTTTCCTCCTATTTTAAACCTGCATCAGGGCACCTCACCACTTGTTGCAAAAAATGACCCATGGATTCATTTGCAGGGAGTACCAAATACCCACCTGGTTGTATATTAGTTATTAAATAGCAGTCGGAATTTTGCACTTGTCCAGACTCTGTTCTGTTTTCGTCAAGGTCTCGTTCTGGTTTGTTTGATATTCCCTTTGAAATATTTGAACACCTTGTTAAAGGAAGTGAAGAAAAGTCCTCTAAAGCCTCTGCAAACCCTGCCAAAGCATATACTACCAATGCAGTGATTAGGACAGAGCCTTTGGATGTTACAGCTGAAATTGTTATCGGCTCTGGGTAAGTCATGTTTTCTCACCCAAGTTTGTTGCTTTCTTGAACCCTCCACTCCCATCTCTTAAATGCAGCCAGTGTGATTTCACCAGATCACAGGTTGTGTTCAGTTAGTGCTTATTATGATGATGCTGGACAGGGTGCACCTCTGTTGAAATTATGTGAAGATGTCATAGACAAACTGAGAATCACTCGGAAATTAATCTTTAATGCTTTGACCCTTGCATAGTACATAGAGAGAGTGAGGTTTTGGGATGGTGTGGCTTTCAGAAACAATATACATAAGTGTATGAGAAAGTGGTGCTTGCAGACTGTTTTTTTCTTGGGAATATTGAGTTGTTAGAACTGAAAGTCCATTAGGTTCTAAATATTTGAATTATAGCTATGGCCATTTGGTCTTTTTCTCTGCTAGTCTTCGATTTGTTAGAGAGCAGTGAATGGAGTAGAAATTCACTCAGATGAGATTTTTTTTTTGTCCCTGGTAGCAGGAACTGGATTGAATGACCCTGTGCTCCTATGAATGCTGTTCCGCTTCCACTTCCCTTCTGACCCCAAGTCAGAACGATGGTGCAGTAGCCTGGCTAAGCAACTTGTTCTGTGTATTCCCAGTGCTTTTATTCTGGGATTGTTTCTTCCCCAGTCCTGCTTTCAGTGCCCTGAATCTGCATTTAACTAGTT
Source organism: Dromococcyx pavoninus (assembly GCA_033558185.1). Taxonomy (NCBI): domain Eukaryota; kingdom Metazoa; phylum Chordata; class Aves; order Cuculiformes; family Neomorphidae; genus Dromococcyx; species Dromococcyx pavoninus. The sequence continues at coordinate 2,284,978 of JAUMJL010000483.1, forward strand.
CTAGCCCTAGCTATCCACCCCGTGTCCTATCCCTGCCTAGAGCAGATGCAGCTTGAATGATTGACCCGCTCCCTTGGGCAGTTTGACTTTGACTGCACAAAACAGCCAATAAAGTGGAAAGGGCTGGGCAGCTGATTATGGGGATTAGCTTGAAGCTGTATAGTTTTATGGTCTAAGATAAAGGACAAAATGTTTTCTTGAAGAATGCAATTGCATTCTTCCTTTTTCCTGCTGCCGCCTGCTTTTGATGATAAGCTTTTAGAAGTCTTCAGCTCAAAGAATAGCCTATGTATTTGCCTGACACAGTTTGGGCTGGAGTCTGTTAGCTCATTTTCCAGTGACTGAAGCTGGAGTGTGTAGTGATGCAGGTCATGATCTGGTCTGTCTAGAAATTCTCTGAAAAGACTTGACTGAAGCTTCTGTTGAGATTCTCTCTCATACAAGGCTGATTCTTGCTGTAGTTTGTCTGCTGAGTCTCTTGATCAGCTTTGTGGTACGTGTATTTGCTTCTAATAAAAAGCATCTCCTTTCTTGCTTCTGCTGGTGTTCTCATTCTTGTCTGTAGTGTAATTGCTCTTTCATGGCAACTGTTTCCCTCCAAGCCCTCGCACTATACAGTCTCTTAATGATTCTCTCCTCCTCTCCCTTCTTCCTACCCAAATCATGCAGTTGCGTGGCTCTTTCCTTGTGCTTTTCTCAAGCCCACTCCTAAAGATATACTGACAAATTCTTTCTTTATCCCATTTGCTTCTTTAGCTTCTCCTTTCCATTCTCTTCTCAGTGCCATGTTAGCCTTGGAACGCGATACAGTGTCCAAGTTGACATATTCTGAGGATCACCTATTACCTGTAATGCTGATGTCTGTTACTTGTGTGTGTGACATGACACAAGCTGAGAAGCTTGATCAGACAGCTTTTACAGTATATTGTCTATACTGCTAACCAAGCTCATGCAAAAATACAGCTGCTTTAACGTTGAAGCTCTTGCTGAACTCTTCACTGTTTGTTTGGTTGTTGTTTAATCTCACTGCCCTCCCATACAAATATATCTCCCAGCACTCAGAAATAGCTCCCAAGGACCAGGCTGTTTGGGTCTGGAGACCCTTCTGAGCTGCTTGGTGAAGCTGACATGTTTGTTCTGCAATAATCATTTTTTCATCAAGAGAAAGCAATAGATCTTATGGATCACTGGCCTGTGAGATCAGAGCCTGCTTGTACATTTTTTACTAGTCAGTCACTGGATGAAGCCTGTAAAGAGGGATGCCAGTGTGAGTCTTCTCTCTTCCAAGTGTGTTTGTGTCAGAGTGACTGTTCTCACTTAGCACTGGCAATTTATTCATTTTGCTTCAAACTGCAAATTCTGAATCGGGTCAATTTAAACACAACAGTAAAGTGAAAAAATAATACAAGCTAACATTATTTGTACTCTGGAGGGCAGCCACATAAAAAATACAAGTTCCTGGAAATGCTGTGGTCCAGTCTGATTAAATCCCTGATATAGACAGAGCACCATTGCAAGTGTGCTCCTTGTTTTGCCTCTTATAAGTCTCATATGTGGTCTGTCTGTCCCAGAGTTATCGTGCCTCTAGTTTTAAAGTCTTTTTCTTGACAGCTGAAAATAATCAGTCTACCAAGAACTGAGCAAACCTATGCTGAGATCAAAAATGAGGCAGCTTTTTCTCACCTGCCAAGACTTCCAGTGTTAAATGGTTTTCCAGTTGCACTGTGCTCTGCCAAACATCATATTTTCTCCAGATGCTATTCTTCTATCCACGTATTTAAATGAGTGAGAGCTTCTTGGTATTGAGTAGTTCCTTTCTGGCATTCAGGTATTTACCTAGATATATAAATGAAAGTGCTGGAAGGCTCCTGTTTTTAAGAATGTTGGCCACAGATGTTTTTTTAAGATGGTGAGACATCCTGATTGAAACAAGAGATTAGTGGTTATAGTTTAGTGATAGATAAAACATAGTGATAGATGAAAAATATCCTTTGCAGATGCTTGGAAACAGTCTAATGAAGTATTTTGTATTTAAATCATGATGTACTAAACTTGTACTGTTTCAGTGAACTTCCAGAGGACAATACATGTGTTTAGAACTCAAAATGCCCATCTCAGTCAACTCATCTGTGAGCCTCAGAGCTGATGCAGCCAGGGCTCCGAGGTTCCTGCACCCTCAGAGCTGACCATTATAAGCTTGGATATTTCCAGATTGTTTGAACAGCTCACCACGCTGTGTGCCAGTGATCTTGGCAATACTAGAAGCCCTGCTTATATGATTTATGTTTGCTACCCAGTAGCTTGCTTCTTAATAACAGCAGTAAAACTGACTGGATTCTTGTGGATTTTCTAATTGAAGCTGGTTACTGGCATCCTCAGCTAGTGATAATGGAGTCATCACTTCCTTTGGAAAGGCTGTGCTGCGTCCTGACAAGTTTCAGGTTGTAAATAATTCTGGATTTCAAAACTCTTCCCAGTTTAAAAGAAGTAATTTCTAGGAAAAGCTCTCTGCCTTTTTCTGACATGTCCAGTCTGGCCACAAGTGGAAAAAAGATATCAGGCTTAATAAACTGCTGGACATGATCCAATGCTGTGCTTAGTTTGGAAAGGATATAAACCTTTAAATACTTGATATGAAGTGGGGGCCCAAGGCTAATGTGAGAACGTGTGACAGTGAGAACGAGCAGCACAGGCATTTGGAGCATTTTGGAGTCTGCCAAGTATTGATCGTTGTGGGGTGGGAATGAGTGGAGAAGCATTTCAATTTGGCATCCACATGTGATTCTGATGCTGTCACAGTGAATTAGCAGCACTTTCTTTTCCCTGTAGCCCATCCCAGGCTTTTGTCATTGAAGCAGCCCCTTTGCCCATATCTATTTGTTAAAAGACAAAGTGAAAAAGACCCAAATAAATCCACAGAACTTGTGTCCCAAAAAAGCCCTGATTATGTTATGCGAGTGTCCTCTGAATGGAGACTGAACTGTACTGAACCATCACTGCTAAAGACTCTTAAAGCATAAATGTTACAGGGGTTTCAAGCTACAATTTCTCATTTTTTACAGTCACTTAATCCACTAATGGGGACAAATGGGGTAACAGTTTAAGAAGGCAGGAGAACTGTCAGACATTATTAAATCTACTGGAGTGAGTTCTTTTAGTAGTCCCCCTTAACCCCAGTACATGCTTCAGCTAATGCAACAGATTTAATGCCTGTGGTAATTAGAGCAAGAAGAGATGGGTCATCATTAACAACTGCGAATTAAGGGTTGTATTTCATCTGGAAGGCAACATCTTCAACTGTACTTATTTGTTGCCACTGCAGATCATCTGTGAATCACAATGGTTCGTTGGACTGACTCATTTCTGTGATTGTTAGAAGCTTTTTAATACATGTTGACTGTTCCATATGAGCAGTTTTTCTAAATAGTTGCCGAATGGAAAAAGCCACTGTATGAGAATCCCTGATACAGTTAATAATACTGCTCGTATTTTCATGGTGTTGGTGACTTTTTTATTGTTGTACAGCTCACAGTTGATGTGATTTTCAATTTTAAGTCTGAAATATATTTGTCATGCCTATGACACTGAAGAGTGAAGAAAGGAAAGACAGGCAAGCATGAAAAGCATCAGTAACTGGGAACTTCAGAAGGTACAAGAACCAATCTATACCATTCAAGGTATGTATTCACAGAATACATTTATGTGTTTCACAGATCCACAATCATATTCACTTCTTGATATTGGTAAAAGTATGAATGAAGGTGATATATCATAGATTGGTTATTTTTGCAGATACTGGGAAGTCCCTAAATCCTCTTAAAAGAATACTGATAAGCAAATGAGGACATAGGTGCAAAGGAAATTACCCACAAACTGAACTCCATTACAAGGTGCTGTGAGGTGAGCATTGAAATAAAGCAAGTGAAGTGATGTAATATAGATGAATCATTTCAGCTGAACCTATGCAGAGCAGCAGGAAGGGAATTATGACTTGAGAAGACCACAATATTGAAGTGTGGTTTAAAAAGGCTTGAAAACACCTGGATAAATCGATGGATGCTCATCAAACAGAATTTGGAGGACTGTCTGTGGCCAGCTAGCTATGCAAGTGATGCCGATATCCTCCTAAGACACAGAAAAGAGGGAGGGAAGATTGCAGTGCCCACAGCAAGAACTGTCTGAGAATGGGCCTCCCTCTCAGAAACATGCCCAGAATATGGGGTCTTAAGCCTTTTTCAAAAATCAAGAGAAAAGACAAGAATACAGAGGTGTCAGAAAGGTAACCATTCTCAGGGAGGATGGGAATCTCCTTAGAAACAAGAATATTTGGGGAATTTAATTTCTTAAATTAACAGTGCTCTTTACAGGGCTCAGATCCATGATATCTCATGGATTGTGAACTAACTACAACTGCAGAGGCCTTTTCGCTTTGGGTCCCCATGTCATTGCCTGGCTTCAGCAGGGTGCTTTTTATCTCCTTGAAGCAGCTGTCAGCTTTTCCTGTCCATTTGGCCTATGGGTGGCTCATCTATCAGGCTGACACTTAGGAGAGCTGGATGGGAACAGATGGCTCTGGCTGATAGCCTGTGAAGAGGCATTTCTGTGGCAGGCCATGGCCTCCCCTGCTCAAGGAGTGTTAACTGTGCATAAGCAGCTCAAAAAGCAAATTTTCTCCATCAAGGAACAAAATATGGCCGGTCCTGGAGAAAGGAGGAGAGTCTAAGTGACAAGAGGGATGTTCGTTCCTTCTGTGCTTCTCAAAGAGTGAGGAACAAGAAGTAGCCTTTCTTCACTCCCTCTTGCTGGTGTTCCTGGGACATTAAGTTGCTATGGGTTCAGAGGAAATGTATTCTCAGGAGCTTGGGTCCATCTTGGGTTTTCTCCATTTGTAATTTTACTTTCCTACACGAGCACTACGAGGATACATGTTGATGCTCCCTGAGAAGGACCAGCCTGGAACACGGGTTTGCTTCTGGAATTCTGCTGGTTAATGAGAGGAAGGTGGGGGAAGCAAGCTAGAAATCCTGAGCTTTAAATGGGGTAAGCTGCAAAAGCAATGCCTGCTGGCTGAAGAGAGATGAAAGTTTCACTGCAACAACACTGCATCGGTTCAGCAGATCTCACTGGAGAAGCCTGGATTCTTCCCACTTCGGGTCTATGTCCTCTTTTATCTTTGCAAGTGTTTCTTTCTCTGCAGTCCCCTTTCTGATTCTCCCTTCTAATGCAGGTTTTTCCCACAGTAATATTTCCTCCTCACATATGGCCATCTGCCTCCTGTGTTCTGTGATATCTGGTCCTCACATAACAAAAGAGAGTCCTTGTGATGTCTGTTTTCCTCAGTGAGGTCAAGACAGTCTGCTGTCTCCCATACCACCATGTTGCTTTTCCCTTTACTGAAAGCCTGATGCTACTCTAACCTATACAACATTTTGCTATTGGTGCAAGAGCCTTTAGTGGTTGCAGTATTTTCTGTCAGTCAAATAGCACTCCTCTCATCCTATAAGAAGCGTAATAAAAATCATGGGCACTCGCTGCGAGGTGTCGATCTGCAGTGATCTCCTACATCTAAATTTTGAAACTGCTCTTCTCATTCTTTCTTTCTTTGAATTCATTGGAGTCCAAGGAAATTATGAAGCATCAAATTCTTACAGCTGAAGCAAGTAGTTTTCGGAGTTGAGGGAAAAAACGGTGTTTGATGTAACATTTGATACTTGATTTCTTGTTGCTTTCTCCTCAGCCATCTCCTCTTGTACCTCCTTAACAGTGATGGTAAGGGTATGTTATCTGGTCTCTTCAGATGGCAGGAGCAGGCAGGAACTATTCCTCAGATCCTTGGACTCAAGGATAAACTTGGACTTGAAGTTAAAAATGCTTGAACATAAACCAAAAAGACAGTTTTTGTCCAAAACTTTATGCCACCTTCTCTAATTATGCTCACGATGAGGAGGGGGAGCTTGGGACATCCAGACTCTCTTGGAGAAGTCCTTCGCAATACAAAAAGGGTTATAAACATAAGGTGTGTTATTGTATACAAGAAAAATGACCAAAACCACGTTCTTTATCTGTCTGCCAGCACCTGTGACTCTGGACAGCTATCATGAGGAGACACCTTAAAGGTGCAAGAAAGTGAGATCATTGCTTCCTGATACACATCTGAGGCTCTGGGGTTGAAGTAATCAATGGCAGTGTTAAGGAAGTGGTCTGTATGTACAGCTAACTGCCCCGGGGGCACAAAGGAGTTAATATTTTAGGGATACACTTTTAACAGAATCTGACCATTTAAAATGCTTGTTCTCCTCCCTTTAGACTCTGCACACTTTGCGTAGACTTAATACCATCCAGCTTGCCACTACAGATCCTCCCTAACCTATTGTTCTGCTCACCTTCTTTTGGACATTGCCTTTTGTCTGGCTTCTCAAAGCTCGCTTACACTTGAAGATAGCCAGTAAACCTTGAAGTGAGCAAGGATGAGGTGTGGTTCCTTAAAAGTTGGGGGGAAGTCATCTTTTTCAGTGCCCAGCTGCCGCGGAAGCTGGATGGGAAATTAAATGTCAACGTCTCGCTCAGTAAAAAGACAAAGGCACATGCCTGGGAGGCACAGAGAAAGGTTTGATTTGTAGATTCTGGGGAATCATATGTCCTGCAGATACTAGTACTCCATCAATATACTTAGTATTTGACTTTTAATAAGAACTGCCATGAAGGGTAGCTAACAACAGTGCTTACCCAAGTTCTGCTGTTTCCCAGCTGCTCTAGAGGAAATAAATCAGTCAAAGGGTGTCAAAGTTCAGTTTCCAGAGTGAAATAATGATTTTACTAAAAAGTGGAGTGTGGCTTCTTTAGTAAGGGACATTTAGCAGCATGGAATCTCATCTCTGCGCTCTGTCACTCCCTTCCTTGTGTTGATGTACCCTTTTTTTTTTTTAAAAGCCACCAACTCTCACTGGATCAATGAGACCTGATCAATTGTTTTTCCCTCTGAATTATCTATGCGGGGTTGTTAGCTGAGCTGCTGGCAGAAAACAAGAGACAGCTTTCTCTCTGTTTACAGTAAAGAAAGCAAAGCAAACTACAGGAGGGGACAGGCTGCAGGATATTTACTGTCAATACAGCTGGAGAGAGAGGAGATATAAGGAGAGGAGAGGGGAGCAGAGGCTGCAGACTGCAACCCAGATTAATGATCCGACTGTAAAAATACCCACGCGGTTAACAGACGGAAAGTGGGTGGATTGAAGTCAACAAGAGATAGCTGAGAGTGTTTAAGATATGGTTTACTGAAGGGTTAGGGAAGCAAGGGAGTACTTGGGGCACACAATAATAATGCTGTGTGTGAGCACACTGAATCTGCAGTGCAATCTGAAAGGCACTTGTGGATCTGCCCTGGGACAGAGTAGTAACTGGGATATTTTGGTTTGTGCCTGCGTGCAAGACCTATCATTTAAAAGTAATAAGATGAATAATGATTGAACTTAGAAAACAGTAATTGCAGATAGTTTTCTAAAGCAGCTGGATGTCACCATTGTAACTCAGACCAGAAAAGAAAAAAAATAGGCTTACTGCCTTGCTTCTCCTCTTCTTCATCCACAGAGGAATTAGGTGACCTAAGCTTTACAGGGCAAGAAAGCTCTGAGAAGCTTGCTCTTAGTGTCTCTTTACTTCCAGAGACAGGTGAATGAGTGAAGAGTGAATTCACACTTCAGAGAGCGGCAAAGACCATCTTGCCATGAAACCATTCACAGATGAAGATGTAGAAATCTACATCCAGAGTAAGGTAAGGCTTTATCTGTCCAGATTTTCTGTCTCCCACACTAGGTGTTGATTCTGAAGGGTGCTAAACTTGACAGTTAGTTGCTTGCCTGCTGTCTTCATTTCTGAGACAAGATTGGGTGAAGTTGAATGAGAACTGTATTTCTAATGAGATTTCTAGGTTTCTGTTGCAGAACGTTATCAGAGATGGCAGCTGATATAGCTTAATTTTTCAAGGTGCTTGTCCTCCTCTTCAGTTGTCCTGAATTTTTGTTCCCAATCTAGAATTCCAGATACGAGACTAGCTGTAATCGCCAATACTTAATCTAAGGGAAGGTCCTTGCCTCTCTCCTTGTTCAGTGGTCTTGCTTGACAGAAACAAGACTGAAATCACACGAGGGCTTGTCTCTAAGAAAGATGCAGATAGGAAGTAGAGAGAGACAGAGACTGTTGGAATTCACCCATCGGTCTGTCACCTCAGCTAAAGATACTTCTCTGTACACCGTGACGAAAATAACATACTTCATTAGCACATGCAGGCTGGAACCATGTTTTCTGTTTTATGACATATTCAAGCACTAGAATTTTTTTTCCAATTATGAAATGAAGTAAAACAGAATAAAATCATCAATTAAACAATACTGTTTAATAAAAGTAACTCTAAGAGAGACGTAGCATTTTTAATGCTGGTATCTTTCATCAGCTTAGCTAGCTCCTGTTTTATAGTCTACTTTCCCCAATAGAATGCAAGACACAAAAGTGTAAAATAATTTCAAAATGGAAAAACTGTAAAGCTTTCCTTTTTGTTAAGGATGAAATATGCTAGCACTGTGAAGGGGCTGTGTAAAGAAAGGTTTGTTTTCTCTATGGAAATATTTTGGTGACAAGTAGGTGTATTTCTGTGAGAACTTTCATTTTCAGCCATGTAGTGTTGTGCACCGGAAAATCATTCCATGAGAATCTGTTCAGTGAGCTATAATAGCGAACACTTCTCTGAAGATTTATAAAGTGGAGCTACAAAGGAGGTAACAGGGGGAAGCCATGCAGAGGAAGATGCTCATACGACTGCCATAAGTAAAAGGAACAGAAGCAGAGTGTAGTTAAGTGAGACTTGTAGTTGCCAATATTTTAGGTTCTACTCAAAGTCTGTTTTCTAGCAGCCTTCCATGGCTGGGTTCCTAGTTTCTGCCCGCTCCTGAGTCTTCTGTCCAAGTTCTGCTTGTCAGATGCTGCCTGTTTTTGAAAATAAGTCAACCACCTGGTGCAATGAGTCTCTATGATACCAAAGATTTCTTCCTTCAACCACTCAGCAAAGGAAAAACTCAAGTGCATATGGAATGGATGTAACTGAGTAAATTCGAACAAACCCAAATGCTTTTAACAGTCCTCAGTAAATCCCAGTCTTTCTTCCTTCCTCCACAATAAAACCTCAATTGGTTTAATTACTCAAACCCTCATCCAATCTGACTTTGAACATTCCAGGGATGAAGCATCCACAATTTCTCTGGATGACCTCTTCCAGTGTCTCACAACTGTTATTGTAAAAAAATGTCTTCTGTATGCTTCTACTTCCTTTTGCTTTAATCTTTGATAATAACAAAAGATGGCAGCAATTATGTTTAACTGTGGCAATTATGCTTGTTCATTCACTTAAACCAAGATCTAATGGATCTAAACATTCTTGTTTCATGCCTGCAAATAGAGCAGCTGAGGTTCTAGCTTCAGGTGGGTTTTCATATAGTCCTTTCAAACCTCTCATCTGGTCTAAATTTTGTTCTTGCCTCTAAACAATGATATTTTGTGGAATATGATGAGGAAAAAGAAAAAAGAAGAAATTAAGGCAAGAACTTCAACCAAATGAGACAAAACATTAGTATGCAAAAAAAAAAGCCCATTAAACAGTCTTCATATCTCACCCTGCATAGGTAATTCTTGATTTATAAGTAATGAAGAATATTTTCATGACAGTCATTAACAGTGGCTGAATCTCTTCCTTACTTTGGTAAATGAGGAAGGATCTTCGGGGAAATATTTAAATGTCCTTTACTAATATAGTTCATTCTTGTTCCTCCAGTGGAATCTTCTTCTTCAGATTTTGACCATCCCCTTCTGCTCTCTTCATTTCAGTAGTATGTGAAGGTGAAGGTTCATCTATATTTTTCTGAGTTGTCCATACTTCATCTCAGCCCTTCTAAGACTCAGACCTTCCATTGACATATCTTTTAGTAAATAATCACGCTACTACTGCTTGAACTGAAGGGCTCTCCATCAAGTCACACAAACACCTAATTTCCAATGGGACTACCTGCAGACAGATGCCTTTTCACCATGTAAGAATGGACTCTCATCTGTACTTCAAATATGAAGACAGTATGGATGCTTCCAACATATTTTGTAGGCATTTAAATGCTAATGTGCAGTGCAGGGCATCCGATTCTTGAAGTCTTGTCAGCTCTTCAAATGTAACATATCCTGGCTCTGAGAATGGCAAGTGTATGCAGAGGAATAGCTGGGTATTCTGCATAAAAATAAGTAAAGAATGAGACTGTATTTGGTTAATAGCAAATTTGTCCATGAAATTAACTCCTTCCCTTCCATCCAATGGTACTGGTATGGAAGCATCAATTAATGCTCGGCAGTCTTAAGTATTGGCCCTTTGGTGTTCACAAGCAAGAGCTTATTGCTTCATGGTAAGTTGGTTTTAACATATAGGGAAACAATGAGTTTCATTCCTAGTGAGCACAGGCACACATATTTCAGGACGCTTTTAAGTCAATTGTCTGTTTTCTGCTGGAGACAAAGACTGCGGTTACCCGTAATATGAAGTCTTTCTTGGAACTCACAGGTGGAACAGCGACATTACCTGGTTTCCAAAGCAGTGGAGGAGGTGCAGAAAATCATCCAGCAACTGACTGCAGAAATCAGCTACAAGGCCACGCGATTCCAGGCTATCTCCAACTCTGGCATTCACAATGAGAATATTAAGGTATGAACAAGAGCTCTGGTGTATTCTCTGGCAGCTGTAGGTGGTCAATAAGTGATTTCTTCGTTATGTAAGTGTGTGTGTGGACAGGTACCTCTCACAAAACACCACAGATACTTCACTTTGGAAGTTCTAGTGACTGAGTGGATCTTAGGGACTTAATCATGGATATCTTGCAACTAGAGAAGCATCAGAGAGGACCGGGTAAATCAGGCAGAGCCTTGATTTACAGCTGCTGCTTTTAAGAAGAGAGTCCATTGCCAGAACTGTCAATCTGCAAGCAAAAGCCAAAGCTCTTTGGAGACAGAAACACTTGTACAGCAGTAACATAAGAAAGAAATGTTCATGACTTCATGATCTATGACTCATTTTTCACAGGTGGAAAACCTCTCAACTCCCTAAAAAAAAAAGGAGTAAAATCTGCTAGGAACATTAGAAAACTTCTTCAGAAAAAATTATTTTTCTTGTTAACAGATTGGAACTTCTTTTTTACTGGGAAGAAACATGCTTATTGGTGGGAGAAAAATGCCTCCCCATTTTAGACTATCGTATACCAAAATAATAATAGTCTATTCCAGGAGAAGACTGGTTATTTCCTATGGCCACTTGACACAGGAATAACTAGTGTAAGGATATAAGAAACAATCAGCAATGGCAACTTCAAATGAAAATGAACTTTTCCATCTGAAGTAGTTTACATGCTCTACCTCTGTCAGTCTTCACACTAAAATGCAACCAGTTACAGGTCAAAACACACCAGATGTGTAGAAGCATGAGGCAACTTTTGGAGCTGTCTAGGGGTGCAAAGGGAGAACTCTGTGTGTATCAAGCTGCTGAAAGGATATGGAGGTGGAGGCAGAATGTGATCATCCAGTCTGAAAGGTGGCTATTGCTCTGGGGAAAAAAAAAGTCAGATGTATATCTTTTCCAGAATTTCATATATTGCCAGTAGGAATGACCACAGTGACACAAAACAGTACCACATCCTGGCCCATGTGTTCCTTAGTACCATATTCTACCAACCACCCCTATGCTGGAATAAACGTGCTTGGCTAATGAAGTCTGACAAGACCAGGGTCAGAATAAAATTGCTGTTCTGGACAACAAAGCAGAACAAAACCAAGGCAATCTATTCTGAGCAGTAATTTGATATTACAGGAGGCTGATCTGAACAACCTCTGCTTTAAAAGTAATCCCCAAAATTTATTTTCTTTAAGTAGCAGATTTGTTATTTGTACCAGAGCTATAAATCTGTGCTACTCACACTAGGAGGGCCTGGGTAACTATCCAGTATGTATGGGGCAGCAAAGAATGGATCAATAAATATTTTTTGTTGACTTGTTCTGTTCTGCTTCCAAACAATAGAATCTTTTAATATTACTGTTTACATAACTCAGCATAGAGGAGACTTAAGTCAAGGGAAAGCCAATATACTACCTATTTGGTGTTTAATTTTGCAACATCTTTTTTCTTGTCAATTAAATTTACAGGAACTTTTCATAACTTACAGTTTATAATTAGAGGGACTTAATTTAACACGATGAAGGGTCTAGGTTTGGTGAGAAGCTACAAACCTCCTTCTGAATATGCAGGGCTGGGTGGGGAATGTAGAAGAAAAGTCTTTAGATATTCAATGTTTTTCTGTATCCCGGGGACACAGATCTGTTACGGGGTAGGATGGCCCTACAGAGGGACCTGAACAGACTGGAGAGATGGGCCAATTCTAATGGGATGATGTTTAATAAGTCCAAATGTCGGGTACTTCATTTTGGACACAACAATCCCATGCAGAGCTACAGACTGGGGACAGAGTGGCTGGAGAGGAGTCAGGCAGAAAGGGACCTGGGAGTGCTGGTTGACAGGAAGCTCAACATGAGCCAGCAGTGTGCCCAGGTGGCCAAGAAGGCCAATGGCATTCTGGCCTGCATCAGGAATAGTGTGGCGAGCAGGACCAGAGAAGTTATCGTCCCCCTGTACACGGCACTGGTCAGGCCTCATCTTGAATACTGTGTGCAGTTCTGGGCCCCCCAGTTTGGGAAAGATGTCAGGATGCTGGAGTGTGTCCAGAGGAGGGCAACGAAGATGGTGAAGGGGCTGGAGCACAAGCCCTACGAGGAGCAACTGAGGGAGTTGGGGCTGTTTAGTCTGAAGAAGAGGAGGCTCAGGGGAGACCTCATTGCTCTCTACAACTACCTAAAAGGAGGTTGTAGTCGGGCAGGGGTTGGTTTCTTCTCTCAGGTGACCAGTGACAGAACCAGAGGGCATGGACTCAAGCTTCGTCAGGGAAAGTTTAGGCTTGATGTGAGGAAAAAGTTCTTCACTGAAAGGGTGATTGGCCATTGGAATGCGCTGCCCAGGGAGGGGGTGGAGTCGCCGACCCTGGAGGTGTTTAAGGGGAGACTGGATGAGGCACTGAGTGCCATGGTTTAGATGATGGTGTTAGTGTTGGGTTATAGGTTGGACTCGATGACCTCAGAGGTCCTTTCCAACCTTGTGATACTGTGACAAAAAAATCAAAATCTTTCATAAAAAACTTGAATAAAATTCAGATGGACGAATGGGAATATTGTATTTTTATAACTTTTAAGTGTTTCATTTTAGTTGTGGCCCACGATTTTTGCAGCTGTGAACTGTGCAGGGCTGATACAAAGACTGTGGAGGCTTCAGTAAGGTGTAACGAGCAGGTTAGCATCCAGAGTAATTACTAGCAGAGTACTGGCATGTTTCACTCTGTAATTTTTACTGGCATGTTTCTCTCTGTAATTTTTAATGGCACATTTAACTCTAATCATCATGGGTAGTGAGGATTTTCCTTTAACAAATAGGCCAGAAGGAGCCTTGCAGCTTTGCTCTGTGAATTAATGACTTGGCACATGCTTTCTCTCTGTTCTGTGTATTTCTTGTTTTCTTTTCTGCTTCTCTCAGGATCAGCCAGCTTTACTGGCCAAGTGGTCAGCTCTGCTTCAGGGGAAGCGCCCATTCCACCCATCCATCCAGGTACAAAGCCTTCCTGCCACCCAGTGCCTGCCAGTCCGTGTGCCTGCTTCCTCCTCACACACCCTCTTCTCCAGACAACTTTACCCTCCTAACTGATCCTCCCATGACTATTTCATCCTCTTTGCAAGAGACTTACCTTATTTTCTCAAAGTGTAAATATTTTATTTCTAACCTAACACTTCTGTCTCCCTGGAATATCCTGGCCAGGATCTCAATAATGAGTCTGTATTTAATTTGCCCAGCATAGAGCAGGAAGGTTTTTAATACAGCAGAATTGGCCATAAATTACACAGTTTGAGACTCTTGTCCAAGCCTGTGACCTTCTGTGGCCCGTGGTCTTCGTATGGCCCAGAAGACCATTGTGCAACAGAGCATAGGTGTGGGACTGTGATTAGTTTTGGCCAAGAGAACACTAGCTGCCAATCTTTACATTACCATCCCCAGCCTTGTGATATCTGGTGTTTCCTGATAAGCCCCAGGTGGAAGAGCATTGTGACTTGTATCTGAAGGCACTCACATAACACCTGCAGCTCTTCCCTTTAAAGACCGTTGGGTGCCACTGTGTACAAGTCAGCATCTTGGTGCGGGGAGGTATAGTTGTTTATCTGCAACTGTGGCCAAGGCAGTGAGAAGACCAGTAACTGCATGACAGCCATTGTATTTTTTCCTTATGGAGCCTAGCACTTTGTTCCTGAGCAGCTCACAGGATTCTTCAGCCCCACCAAAACTGACTTGTGCAGGGCAGCTTGTCTGCGATGTCATTCTTCCAGTATCCTCCTGCCATTAGATAGTTTATATATGACAGAAGAAGGGCTTTCTGTTTTTTCCTTCACCATTTCTGTCCTTCTTGCTGGCCATCAGGTATTTCTTGCCAGGAAACAGAGAAGACTGGCTGCTCCCTGTAGGAGAGGGACCAGGAGGTGAGCATGACCATGTGGCAGCGCCTGCCCCATGATCCCCAAGCAAGGCAGACCTAGGGAGGACAGCTGGGGTCAGCCGAGAGTCTGGATCTTCAGGCAAGTCTGTGCTGATAAGGCAGGTGTGAGGTCAAGCCAGGAGCACTCATGGAGGTCAGAATCGGGCCCAATGACAGTAACCAGGGTCAGATGCAGTCTATTGATTGGCAGGGAATTCCACAGTGGCCGGGTAGGTCTGAGGTCAGGCTGGGAAGGCAGGTAGGGCAACAAGGTCTATGGCCAGGCACAGGCATAGCTGTGTCATGCCTGGACATCAGCATTCCTATGACATAGCCTGAAATCGAGCTGAAATGTGAGTCTGCCCATGGGCAAAAGGTGTGGGTAGAAGCTCCAGAAAGGCTGCTCAGGGCCATCAAAGCCTGTTAGTGCCGTCAGAACCCTGACATCTCTGCCAGTAATATTTTAAATCTGCTGAGCTACAGGAGGATGACCATAATGTTTTGGATTTTTACAGGACAGTGACAAGGGTGTGTCATTCACCTCGAGGTAATCACCTTGCAGCAACAACTGTCATTTCCCATCCTGCTCATGCAGCAGCTGCACCTTATTAATGCCAATGTAAGTTAGGCTTGGTAGCAATTGGAGCTGAAAATCTCAAGTCAACACAGTAAAAGTCTGAAGAAGTTTGAGCACCCTCTCTGAATACCTGGAGCCACAGTCACCAAATGCTTCTAAACTAGTGTTTGGAGATGTCTGGTTATGCCTTGGGCCAGGAGGATTCATGGTATTTGCGTCACCTTATTCTCTCTTTGCAAAGAAGGATTCAACACTGGTTTTATTGGAAGAACGGTCACTTTTTAAGTGAGGCCAGTTACTGTCTTGCAAACAAGCCTCTTTGAGGGTTTGTTGTTACTGTTCCCATCCTTACTCTGTTTCTGTGTTCTGCTCAGCAGGAGATGCAGTTTCATACAGTAGAGCTGGCCAAGATCTGGGTTTATTTCTGAGAGTGCTGCTGCCTGTTTAGGCTCAGGTGTATCACTTGCCTTACATCTCTGCCTCTTAAAGGACAGTCATGCAGAGTGAGACATTTGTAAAATGAATAGATCATAGCCTTCTTTTAGTAATGTCTGTACTGGATTTTGAAAGATATCAGAAAAGTGCACTTTTTGCCAGTTATTACTACTATTGAGCTCTAGGCTTATCTCTAGTAACTATTCAGGGGTAATAGCTTGTACTATTTTGTTTCCCCTTACTGCATCTCAAAACGTGCTCTCTGATGCTTTCCTGCTGCTTGGAAGCTGCTAGTTACTGCATCTCATGTAATTGCAGACTAGAAATAACCATGAATGGGGGAAAACACAACAAGGTGGCAAATCAGTCAGTGCACTTGTCTTCACTGGGCCACGGCTGTTACATCAGACCCCTTCTAAGACAATTCTCTTATTCTGTGTACCTCCAAAGTACTTCTCAGATGGGCATGGAACAGGTCCTGGCTGCATTCAATTGCTCCCATCTTATCATGGTTTTCCTTCTCTCCAGAGCCCACAGTTTTGCCTATTATTTCCTTAACCCTCTTTTCCTTAGTTCAGGCTCACGGATCTGCCCTTGTCTGCGCTCTCACTTTCTCTGTACTCTCCTAGGTCTTAGCACCCAGCCAATTCCTCATCACAGTCCCTCTTCGTGGCCTCACCGGGTACAGGGAACGCCAGGTACGGCACTGGCGTTATTACACCGTGCATGGAGCCAAGCTCCTCTCCTCTGTGCGGGATCCTGAGGAATTGCATCAATGGCTAGAGGTGGAGCAGTTCTCAAAAAGCCTTCAGCAGTGGCACGAAACGGATGTGAACATCGAAGGTGATCTTGTTCCAGCCAAAGTCCTTATTGTCTTCCGGGAGCTGGTGGAGAAGTCGATTGTCTCCTGTAACCTCTCCAGTGAGTTTAGTGGGGAGAGGAAAAAGGGAACTGAATATCTTCTGCACTGATTGAGGGAAAGCATCACATACACAAAGTATGGCTCACGTGATCAGAAGTTAAAATCCAACAAACGCCTCTAAAATCAAGGAGCCTTTAGCCCATTGCAGTGATGCATGTAGACCTGCACTGAAGATAGAATTAAGTAGTTCTTGGGTTCTTCATACCCAAGATGTTGCTCCTTTCATCGGAATTTGGGTAGGGTCTCCAGAAACATCCCAGTTCAACCAAAATACAACCCAGATTTTCAGTACATTTAGGTATTTTTGGGGAAAAAACCTTCTTCTATAGCACCTGCAATATATCTAGACTCTCAGTGAAGATAATATAGGAAAATTGGACACAGGGAAAGTCAGAGGAGAAAGTGCTTGAAGATGTGTATAGGGCAGATAATGCTCTGAGGAAACCTTAGCTACCCATAGCTTTCCAGCATGGGGTGGTGGGAACTAAGTAGAAGGGCTGCTACTTAAGCAAACTCTTGAAAAAGTGCTCTTTTCCCCAGTGTCCAGGCTACTCCAGTCTTGTTCAACAGAACTGGACTCAGGAAGTTTGCTTTCAGCAATGACACTGATCCTTCTGTAAGCAATCCAAAGTGCCTGTTTATTTCCCATGGCTATTTATACTGGAAGTGCTGATCACTGACATAATGCAATCAGTGGTGCATGCACCATGCCTTCATAGCTGCAGCATCCACAGTGAGCTGCAGCCTGAACAATGATCCCCATGCTTAATTCTTAGCCTCCTAGAGGCATGTTATAGCCTTCAGCTAATGAACACTTGGCTTGATCCAAGCTAAATGGTTCATATTATTAAGATACTGTGCCATGATCAAGTGCAGACTGTGGTGCATGTTTCCAGGATGACTTTACTCAGCAGCAGCATGATACGGGTCTTCTGTATTCCAGAGAAATAAGAGCCATTTCCAATCATCTGATTGCACTCTGAGTTTTAGTCACAGTTGAAAACATGTTAAAGTCAACCTCAGCTAAATCACTGCATTTTTTCCAGGAAATATTTGTTATAGAAATGGAAAGGTTGATGGGAATGAAATTTCACTATTGAGAAAAGACCAGATGGAGTGGGGTTACACCTGAGGGTTTACTTATGTGAAGGTCATTGCGGTGAAGTGAAAACCTGTCGTTGTGTCTGGCAGCAGTACATCAAGTTGTTGAGCCAGAGAGGGTGCTTCCAAGGGACTCAGGGAGTGATGTTTAGGCTGATGATTCTGATGCCTTTTTTGTAAAGCCAGCTGGGAGACACAAGAGAAGATGAGCTAAGATGAAGTCAGGAGGAGTAGTTATGGGGTTTGTTCATTTCTGTGAAGAATGAACTTCCTTCATCCCACAGTACAACTAAAGTTACAGAAAAAATCACCAATTTCATTGCTTCCCTGTTTTTTAATTATTGAGCACTGGCAAAACCAGACTTCTTGAGGTGCCTGAATTTTCATTCATGGAAAAACAGGTAGCCCAATTATGATGCTTTTGGAAATGCTGTGAATGTATTTACATGCCGACATAGCAGTTGCTCAGCAGAGAAATAACATACAGGTTTCATTGAGGTTTATGAAGTTCTGTTTGGGATGGACTCCACTGTTTGCATGGTAATTCACCCCTGTACTTCCTGGAGGAGATGCTAAATTACCACTGGGAGCAGGCAGATATTTTCCCTGTGAAGGCAGACGACGTTCACACTGCCCCTTCAAGTCTGTTGTGTGGGCTCCTTGTGGTATTGCTCCTTAGCCCATGCCAGTCAGAACAAGGTGGGTTAAAACACTGCTATTTAGCCTGCTTGTGGTCATCTGCACTGTCTTTTACTTCAGTGGGTTAGAGCATGATCACACAGTTGGCAAAGTTGAAGGGATAGTGATCCTGCCAGAGTGACAGGGAAAGCTGGGGACAGAAACTTCTTCCATGAACGTGTCTGGGCCAACAGGACACACTCACTAAGTCCATTTTTTTCAACTTTCATTCCTTTCTGATCTCTTACAGCATTTTGTTCCTGGAGATGAGCCACTCTTCTTTCACAGAGGAAACTTATTTCCTCCAAATCACCACAGAACTAACTCTTCTTAATGCTCAGCAGTCCCAGTGAGGCAACCAGTCAGCCCCTTTTGTATGACTGCTCTGCACAACAGGCCATAAATTCCAGCACTATCGTTTGTGCAAGTGCATCTCCAGAAACAAAACTAAGGTACCCCACAAAACATTCTGAATGACCACCAAGGGTAAGTCATTTGGTCTGATCACAAGCTTTCTGAAGGAATAAGGAGATCTTTAGATATGAGGTGTTCTTCTAGTCTGCTCTAATCTGCAGTGATCTTGCACCAATAGAAATGTCAGGTTGTACCAGCTGTCTATCTGTATTTTTAAGAAGCTAGTCCTAGGATTTAAGAGTTCCCACAGAGGAAAACAAAAGCGAGGTAATTCAGTGTAAAATTTAGTTGTTCCTTCATCTTCTTCCTGTTTGCATTTCCTAGGGTTGATGATGATAATATTTTTTCACTAAAGAGAAAGTGTTAGGCTAGGACAATAGAACTGCAAGGCCCTAGACAGCCCTTTGCTTGGCTTGTGGAAAAAAACTTTTCCTCTTTATTATCTTCTCTTGCTGTTCCTTTACAGGTAAAGTGACTGTGCTAGAGAGCTTCAGCTCTGTGGTCCGGGTGGCTGTGGAGACATCAGAATCCCAGGTTGAAGTGGAGCTGGTCCCTGCTGTGGAAATTCCAACATGCTGGCCCGAGAAAGCCCGGTGGCCTCGTTGCCTTAAGCGCTGGCCTTCCCAGGAAAAAGTGCAGTGCATCAAGGTGTGTAAAAAGCACTGTTAACTCTGTGCTGGAATTTACCTTAAAGGTGTCTGACAGTGGTTTCCAAACTGACAAACTGCATGGCAGGCAACAGCGTGGTTGGAAGGTGTATTCTCTAGAGAAACAATATTTCAAAGTATTCTGTCAGGTTTTATAGGGATTTTCCCCCACTCCCTCTCTCCCACCCCTTGCGGTGTTGAATTCTATGGAAGGAAACCAGAGTTAACTGTTTACTGCATGAGTCTCTCACACACAGCTCTGTCTGTATAGCTCAGTGCCAACATGCATCATTCTTGCAGTTCTGCTTTGCCTCATGTAAGCCTTCTCAAATAGGCCACTATCTTGCAGTTTTCCCTCCAGCCTAATCCCATCTTTCCCTACGAAGGTTGTGGCTGGATTCTGACACTCAAGGTCACTCCAGGTCCAGATACACCTTCCATTCCAGCTCCCCTCTCATGCACAACTTGCTGCTCCATGCTTGCAGTGCTTGCAGAGCAGAGTCTCTGCTTTAGTAGCACTGCTGGTACTCCTGGTGGCTGTAGAGCTGGATCTCTGCGGGAGTAACTGATGTCAGCAGATAAGGAAACACAACCAATTGCACAGTCATTTGACTAAGGATAGTGGCTGACCCATGTTTGCTGCCTGTGCTAACCTTGTTTAAAATACACTTTGAGTGATGACACGCATCCTTTTTGTAACATCTTTCTGGATTGCTCAGAGAAAGTTGCCTCTGATCTGGCATCACACTTCCCATTCTGTTCACAGTTGCTTGGTTTCGACCTTTTGGCCCGTTCCAGTTATCACTGGCAGCTGTGCTTCTCCCGTGCCGAGCATATACTCATGGAAGGACTTGATGAAGATGGTGGTTGTCGCTTGAAATGCTTCAGGGTCATGAGGCAGATGAAGGAAGATGTTTGGTGTGCTGGAAATAAGCCTGTCCTCACAGCCTATCATCTTCAGGTAGGCATCTTGACAATATAAAGAAATTGTCTCAGTATCTGTTGCAGGGGCTTTCATCCAGAAAAGTCAACATATCATGGTATGAATCACTGTAGCATCTATGAAACTTCCAAGGTAACTGTTAAAACTGCAGTACCACTTCATTGCTTTACAGTGGCAAGAAGTTCAGAAAATATGTGTTCCAAACTTCAACAAGGAACTAAAGCCTGTAGGAACATTATGATTGCAGCAATGTAAATATGTTAGAGCTGAGGCTCCTGCTCTGTTTTGGCTTCACATATGCAACATAATACTGTCTTTAACTGCACGGTTACCTCCTGCTTTTTTACTATGTCAGCCATCCATATCCATCTAACTGTTCTGGAGGAAAAATGTGCATTTGTCTTTGTGACTGTGCACCAAACACAATTCTCTTAGGTAAGCATTATTTCATGAATGAGGTGCCAACTGATTGTCCTGGTGTAGTTTCATAGAATCATAGAATGACCTGAGCTGGAAGGGACCTACAAGGGTCATCGAGTCCAACTCCTGTCCCTGCACAGGACACCCCCAACATTCACACCATGTGTCTGAGGGCATTGTCCAAATGCTTCTTGAATGTTGTCAGGCTTGGCAATGTGACTGCTTCCCTGAGGAGCTTCTCCAGTGCTCCACCACCCTCTGGATCCTGAGATCCAGCCTAAACCTCCTCTGGAACATTTTCCTGAATCCCTTGAAGGCCTATCATTTGTCACTGGAGAAAAGAGATCAGCACCAGCTCCTCCTCCTTCTCTTGTGAGGAAGCTGTAAATGCGTATGAGGCCCCCCCTCAGTCTCCTCTTCTCCAGGCCGAACAGACCAAGTGACTTCAGACACTCCTCATACGATTTCTCCTCTAGACCCCTCACCAGCTTTGTGTTCCTCCTCTGGACACTCTGGTAGTTTGATATCCCTTTTTATATATACTGTGTTGCCCAGAACTGCACCCAGTACTCAAGGTGGAGCTGTACCAGTGCAGAGCAGAGCGGGACAACCACCTCCCTTGACTGGCTGGCAATGCCGTGCTGGATGCACCTCAGAACATGGTTGGGTTGGTTGGCTTATGTTCAACTTGCCCTCGACCAGAACGCCCAGGTCCCTTTCTGCTTTCATCTGGAGTGGGAAGAGAGAGGTAAAGAGATATTAGTGTCCTTCCTGCATGTGCATCAGGGTTCAAGATGGCTGCAAATAGCATTTGTGAAGCAAACACAGAAGTCTCTGCTACGCCTGTGTCCCCACATCTGACAGCTGCAGACACTGATAGACCACAAGCAGCATCATTTATCAGACAGTAGAGCAATCCTGCTTTCTGGGCCTCCATCCTCTTGGAGCTGCCACCTTCTCCCACCTTGAAGCCTCAAGCCACCAGGCTTCCACAGTAGTTACTGATCTTTTGGTGTCAAAAACTGAATACAATGCCAAGATTTATCCTAAAGAAAAGATTGTGACCGTCAAATGCTTATATAGTCATGGGACTAATCTAAGTCAAGATAGAGTCAAAAAAGTGTTAATGAGGCAGGTTTATAGCTTAGGAGAATGCAAAACTTCTCACTACCTGTAAGAACAACTTGGGGGAAAAACTGTCGTAGGTAGGAGAAAGTGGAAAACCATTGAACCATTAATATTGATCTCTTTCTCTGGCTAAAGAAGTGGTGAATGTTACATAGACTCTTGATTGTAATAAAAAGCTCTTTAGAAGCTCTTCAGTTCTTTACTCTAACTGTACTTCATGCTTTTACTGCCAGAGTGGATTGGTTCACTGGAGAGAAGGAATGCTTCAACATTACTTACTTAAAAAAAAAAAAGATAAAAGAAGAACAAGAAAGAGAAACAGCCAAAGTATAAACCAGTAGCAGAGCAGAGGCATAGTGTTGGGTTTCTTCCCATTATCAGTTTTCCCCTGTCAGAGGTATCTGAAAACTATTATTAAACAAGACTCCACATGAAAAGACTCTGTGACAGAGGAAATCCTTACCCCTAGAAGCTGTGAAAGCCTTAGAGGACTGAGTAAGTGCACTCATTATGCTTACCTCCATAGGAATTAAGTTCAAGATCAGGAGGTCCAAAAGACCTAGGCATGTTTTAGAAGCCAACTCTATGCTTCAGTAGACAGCTGGCAGTTAGGGATGGTTCAGTGAACACTAGGGAAGGATCACCTATTTGTCACCTGACTGGAAGAACAGTCCTGTTTTCCTTGCCTCCAGAAACTTCATTGCAATTGCTGCCTGTGGATCTTGCTGAGGTGGTTTTTAGTGTGATGAAAGGTAACCACCCTGCAAGTCTCCAAAGAGGAGCTGTCACAGAGTTACAGTTCAAATTTCTCCCTACATCTTTTGTTCTCTGGCAACATTAAAAAAAGTCTCTGTGGTTATTGCAGGTGTGAACAAAAAAAAATTGTTCATATTTTCAAAAATTGTTCACATTTTCATATGGGAAGAAATTTGTCAGGAGGAAAAAACCAAGCTGGGCAATCCAGAAGATTGTGCCTTATTTTTATGAAGTTCCACCTCTGAACAAACTGAGGAGTTGAAGGCTGTAGTTGGCCGTGTCTCACAGTGTCTGTGGGTCTCTTTTTTTTTGATCTTTTTGGATCACAGAATCTGCAAAACAAAATTGAGATTCAGGGGACAGTAAGAAACTTAACAAAATTCTTGAACCCAAGATGGGTGACTTGGTGCTTTAAAAATGGATTTCAAGTTGACCAAGATAGTCAGTATGGCTGTAAGTTTAAGCACTTCGAGAAAGTTCTCAGTCATAGGGAAGTCTGAAAAATGCAACATGGGCAGCATAAAAATAGTACCATAAGAGCAATAATAATATGCATTTTCTGATTTTAATTATGGATTTCTCAAATATGAAACTGCATAAAATAAACCTGAGGGAACAGGACATAGCACACCCTGTAAGCATCATGTGTCAGGAAGAAGACGGTCGCACTTGACGAGAAAGCATACCTTGCACCTGCAATAGTTGCTTGGAATCTCAGTGTGTTTGAGATGCAGATCTGTGTGCATCTTCAGCACAAATACAGCTGAAGCTAACAAATAATTATGTTAATCTGGTTATTCTTCTCTCCTTCCTTGCACCTGCTGGCTTCTACACTTGTATAATAGGACATTTTCTACAGCCTAATGTGCTTGGCATTTCTACAGAGGCTCTTGCTGGAGAATTATTTTAGCAAGAATATTTTCCTTGCACTCCTAACCCAGTCAATGAATAGGGGCTCCTCCAGGGAGAGAACTTTACCAAGAACATCAGAGTTTCTCTGCCTGATCCCCAGAAGATGCATTACTTGTGGTCCCTCCACTGCAGAAATGTTAAGACAGGGAGATACCAGTGAGAGTCTCTCTGATTTCTAAGGCTGTCAACCATTTACCAGCAGTAGAACTGCCTTAGTAAGCTGTGTGAGCCCTCGACAGAACCTTTAACACCTCTTCTTTCCCATCTGCTTCTTGCAGACAGTGCTATTCTGGACGTGTGAAAAATACCCACGCACCAAGGATTGGCGCTGCTTCCCTGAAGCCTTTCTGAGGCTGGTGCAGAAGCTGCACAAGTGTGTAAGCCAGCACTTCCTCAAGCATTACTTTGTCAAGAACACTAATCTGCTCAAATATGCCAACACCAGTGACCTGGACTTGGTGGCCAGCAAGCTCGCGGTCTTCTTGGAGAACCCTGTCTTGTGCCTGGACTAAGGCAGAGAAAAGCCTCCGCACCCCAGTTCTGAGCTGATCCCCCACCTCCTCTCCCCACCTGTGGTTGTTCTTTATGTCCTTCCAGTAGATGTTGCAGCTGGCTTTGTGAGGCAGTTGGCACATGCAGCGTGAAAGAGAAGTGTCAAGCTGGCAGCAGCGGGTGGTGAAAACTGATGGGAGGTATCACTTGATGCCCAGCTGATCTAATTTGCTTTCAACAGTGACAGCCTGCCTGGAAGTTACAGCCACTGAAACCCAACTTTCTGTGTCAGTCAGAACAGGCAACTGTCTTGTTCTCAACCTCTAGTCTTGTAGCACCTAAGCAGAAAGATGGTGCAGAGAAATCTCACTCTGCTGCCTACCCACTGTGTAACCTAGCACACGTATTGTTGCTTCCTCCCTCCTTCTCATAAGGACAACGGCTTTAATTCCCTGCTTACCTCACAGGCCAACTCTACAGAAGAGCAGAGGAACATTGTCAAAGTGTACTGCAGCTGGAAACTTTCTCAAAGGCATTTTGATACCTCCATTTCCAATTAAATGGGGTTCTGCTCCAGTACAAAGATAACCACGCTGCTAACGTTGACTAGCTCACGGGAAGCAAGAGAAGGAATGATGGGTTTTGCCACCTCCCCATTTTTCTCTTCTCCGCTTCCATTTTTTCTTCCAGTTACTTCAAATATGTTTTCTTCATGTTTGCCTTTGCCACTTGTTAGTGCCATACAACCAGGGGGCTTTGCCAGAGCAGACTTTATTCCCACCCCTGGATCCATCCAGCAAGCTGGAGGAGGAGCAGGTCTTTCCCTAGCTGTTAGCACTCATGTATTTTTGAGTGGTGTACAGAAGGAGAATATTTTTCAAAGGCTGTTAGCTCCAAAACCCTCAGTGCTTTTAGTACTATGGATGTTTAAAAAGAGAATCAGTTTTAGTGTTTCAAAAGAACAGAGTTCTAGAATGAGTATAAAGAGTGTTGGTTTTAATGTTATTAAATCAGTGAAGCTAAACCAAAGTGGCTTTTAATTTTTCTTACACCTGTGCAGGGAAGTAAATAAGCATCTCCTTTGCCGAGGGAGGTGGCAGAGAGAGGATTTGCAGCCCATACTCCAGGGAGCCACTGCAGTGGATGGCTTGCAAGATGACCATCCGTGACAGAGCGTCTCCCCCTTGTGTCGGATTGTGGTCTCACCATGGATCTTTAGCACAGCCGCTGCTTTCTGGCTTGATTTTGTACGCGGGATTATGTTCACAAATCCATGGGGCCTGATGGGATTCATCCCAGAGTACTGAAGGAGCCAGCAGATGTTACGGCAGGACCCGTCAGGTGATCAGTGACAGAACAAGAGGACATGGTCTCGAGCTTCGTCAGGGAAAGTTTAGGCTTGATATTAGGAAAGAATTTTTCACTGAAAGGGTGATTTGCCAGTGCAGTGGACTGCCCAGGGAGGGGGTGGAGTCACCATCCCTGGAGGTGTTTAAAAACAGATTGGATGAGGCACTTAGTGCCATGGTTTAAATGGTTGGTGTTGGGTCATAGGTTGAACTAGATGATCTCAGAGGTCTTTTCCAGCCTTGTGATACTGTGACCCTTCGGGATCATCTACCAAAGGCCCTGGGAGTCTGGGGAGGTCCCTGCTGACTGGAAGGTGAGAGGTGTTATTCCAATCCACAAAAAAAGAGTGTCAGGGAAGAACCCAGGGAACTACAGAGCTGTTATTTTTTTCCAGGAACTGAGGTTAGACTATGGGAAAGGTTATACTGGGTACTATTGAAAGGTGTTTAAGCAGGCACAGTTATCATGGTTCACAAAGGGAGAGTCTTGCTTAATTGATTTGATATCCTACAATAATGTCACCTGCCTAGTAGGTGAAGGGAAGGCAGCAGCAGGATGTAGTTTTTCTGGGTTTTAGTAAGACTTTTGATTCTGTCTCTCACAGCATCCTTCTGGACAAGTTGTCCAGCTGTGGGATGAGCGGGTTCATGGTGTGCTGGGTGAAGAACTGGCTGAAGGGCAGAGCTTGAAGGATTGTAGTCAATGAGGCTACATCTGGCTGGCGACTGGTCACCAGCAATATTCATCAGGGTTCAGTTCTAGGGCCAGTTCTGTTCAATAAATCCCTTAACAAGTGCGGGTGCAGAAGCTGAATGCGTAATTAGCAAGTTTACTGATCTTATCAAACTGGGAGATGCTGTTGACTCTCTTGAGGGACAAGAGACCTTGCAGAGGGATCTGGATAGATTGGAGCACTGGGCTATGATTAACAGGATGAAATTTAGCAAGTCAAGATGCACCTGGGATGCGGTAATGCCGGGCACAAGTACAAACTGGGAGAGGAGTGGCTGGAGAGCAGCACCACAGAAAGGGATCTGGGAGTGCTGGTCGACAGCAAGCTCCACAGTGCCCTGACAGCCAAGAGGGTCAAATGGTATCCTGGGGTGCACCAAGCACAACACAACCAGCCAGTCAAAAGAGGTGATAATTCTGCTGTATTCAGCATTGGTGAGGCCTCGTCTCAAGTACTGTGTGCCTTTCTGAGCCCCAAAACTTCAAGAAGGATGTGAAGGTCCTGAAATGTGTCCAGAGAAGGGCAAAAAAGCTGGTGAAAGGGCTGGAAGCAATGTCCTCTGAGGAGCAGTGAAGGACTTAGGGCTTGTCTAGTTTAGAGAAGGAGGCTGAGGGGTGACCTCATTGCTCTCTACGCTTACCTGAGGAGAGGAAGTGGAGAAAAGTCTCGCTGGTATCCAGTGACAGGATACATGGGAATAGTTCAAAGCTGCACCAGGGAGGGTTCAGATCAGACATTAGGAAGCATTTCTATACTGAAAGGGTCGTCAGACACTGGAACAGGCTTCCTAGAGAGGCGGTCGATGCCCCAAGCCTGTCAGTGTTCAAGAGGCATTTGGACAGTGCCTTAATAACATGCTCTAACTCATCCCTGAATTGGTCATGTGGTTGGACCCCTTCCAACTGAAACATGTTCTCGTCTAGTCTAGTATATTTGCTTCCTTATCCTTCACCCAAGTGCAGGAGGAGGCTTTCTTCTACAGTTAATTCTTTAGCAGAGAAGATATGGGTCAGGCAGGATCCCAGCTATGTGGTCATTCTGGTCTCCTGCAGCAGATCCCTCTGTGTCATGAAACCAGCACCCTCTCCTCTCAGGACCCGGGAATACCCACCAAGTTGCCTTTCCACATAGTGTGGAACTGTTTTGAACAGGTGACTTCTTTTGCTAAAACTTTATTCTCCAGGCTTGTTTCTAAACAGGGCACAAGTGGCAGTTTCATGATGACACCCCTCTGTGAAAGCATGGCTTTCCCATTTCTGGTGAGCAGAGCTGTGTCAGTAAAGAGATACCAATCTACTGAGCAGAGTCAGGCAGCTGTGACAACGAAGTAATGTCTCCTGTTTCATCTTCATTAAAAGATGGGTAGATGAGGTGCTCAGGGACGTTGTTTAGTAAGTGGACAGGTACAGATGGACTTAATGATCTCCGAGGTCTTTTCCAACCAGATGATTCTATGATCTCAGTTTTGTCTTGTGATTGAAGGGCTAGCTTCTAAAGCTGGAGGAGGGTAGAAGCAGTTAGAAAGGACAGTGAAAAATGTTCAGGGCTGTTAAACCCAAGCTAGGTATTTTACTGCTCTGATACACGATCTGTTTGGGATTTAGTTGTGACTGTTGAAGAATTTATCTTCCTTTGTAGCTGGGGGAAAACATTTCAGTGGTGATATCTTAACTTGGCTGAAGCTGCATATCAGTCCTCAGTTGCTGCAATTGACAGCCTGCTATGAAGCAGAATCATGGGTGTGCACCACGTGCTGCGGAGCCACGCGGTGGAAGGTGCTGCTGCTCTGCTGGGGCAGAGGCCTCTCACAGCCAGGAATGAATCAGCAAAGCCAGTAAGTAAGCACAGAAAGATGGACCTCTGCTTTGAGCCAATTCTGGGGTTTTTATGCATCAGGTAGCATATGCTGCCACAGGAAATATCAATGTGACCATATAAAACTAAGGATCTGCCCTGGAAGATGAGCTACTGACCACAAAGGCACAGGTACCATTCCCAGCCTTTTTTCTCCAGAACAGCAAGACACAACTCAGCTGGTCACTATTAGAAAAGGATGAGGAAAAAGGCTTTGAAGGAAGAACTAATGTGTTCATTGAAGTAGTAGAATACAAGAAACCGTTCCATCTCAGAGATAGTTTTGAGATATACTACGTACTATCTTACATCACCTAGTGCAGGTCTCCTTGGCTAGAGGGATGGGATGAGTTGTGAGGCAGTTTTTTTGTGATGGTGGGAGAGTTGTGCTGGAGGTCTCTGATAAAATTTACTTATTGCATTTCTTATCACAGTGAACTTTCTGCAAATAGTTTTTCACTTTTATGTCCAGCCTGATTGCAAAATCATGCCCTTATCCCAAGGTTTTCCTCCAAAAAAAGGATATTACATTGTGTTTTGGCTAGAGAATAAGTTTTTTGTTTCATATTTTTAATTTTTCTTTTAAAAAAGTGAGCATGTTGACAAATACAGGCTTTCTTGAATTATGTTACATTTAATCAAAAGCTCATCTTTGTTCAGAACATCTGGAAGGACTGTGATGAAGATTTATTCTCCCTCTCTTTTTAATTGCTTTCATGAGTATCTGCTGACTCCCAAAGGCACTATCAGGGAAAGAGGGAGAAGTCTTGACTTTTGTAGTTTCTTTATGATTGGCTGTGACTTTTTGCTCATCTCTAGATTTTGTTTTCTCTCCTTAACTGAATTGTTGTCTTTAAAATGAGAAGGTGGAAACCAGTGGCCAAAAGGGGACACTTGTGTGCATGTGAGGAAGAGCACTCAAGAACAACAGATATTCCCAAAGCATTCACGCAAGGAAAAGAGAGATTAAAATGCATATTTCTGATGAGTCATGGAGTACAATGAGTGTTTGCAGAAATCCACTGTTCAGGAGACATGAAACAGACAGAATTTCAGCTGACTCATGGCTGAGCTCTTGGCCACTGTTGCCTTTGCACAAGGTGATGGCACTCAGCCTGCCTGAGTGGTGAAAGAGGGTGTTTCTCAAGGTACTTGAAAGGGAGCTTGTTCAAGGCAGCTTGTTGCTAACTGCTGGCTGGACAGGAGAGGCAGGTGTGGTCCTCACTGTCATGCCATGTGCTGGAGACTTAACTGGGCTGAGGGATGCTGAGATGGCTCATGGTGGGTAATGAAGGCCTTTTTACAGCTACAGAGCGCTCTTAGCCCTCACCACGGACACCATTGTTCCATCCATCAAAAATTTCAAATTGAAATGTTTTGTGCTATTACCATATATAAACTTTACCAAACTTGTGATGCTTTAGTCCTCTTACACTGTCTGCCTTTGAGTCACTAGAGGGCAATCTCCCTCTCAAACACACACACCAGTCGCAGATCTCACTTGATCTTAAAATCATTGTCTTGTTAGTTATCACTGAGCTGAGACAAAGTAAGTCGATTAATTTAATGATAAATTCTATTGAGAAAAAGGAGAGAAGGAAAAAGACCACGGGAGAGCATTCTAATAAATTGCCAGACTTGGGTAAAAAGTCTCTAAACTCCGGGAACCACTCCAAGAGCCACAATAGAGATTTATTGATTTCTGCAGCAAAAGATGGGTTGCAGTCATTCCCAACAGACTTGGTTTGTGGAGAGCACTGGCAAGCAAAGTGCAGGCGAGGTTCTGGGAAGGAGGGAACTTGCTGGAACAGCCATGACCCTGCTCCATCAGGGTGAGTCCTGCCCTCTCTCCATGGGGATGGGCCACCAACCCTCTGAGAAGGCAATGTCACCTTACCTCCCATGTGTGCCTACCTCCAAGGCACCTCTGTCTCCCTCTTTTCATCCTTCTACTCCACCCCCCACAAAATAAATTTCCTCTAAACAGGTTCTCTGATGCCACTCATTTGGCTCTGATGAGAATGGTCATTTCTGAGTGCATGTCATCTCTCCTTTATGTCACAGAGCCATTATGTACACATAGGCCATTACAGCATCTACCCCCCTTTATGCTCCCTCTTAGTCTGGAGTGATGCCCAGCAATGAATGGAGAGTACCTTGCAAACTATGTTCCCAGTGGGAGCAGCTCAGCCCCTCTGAGCAAAACTGGTTCGTGGGCAGTGACAGGTAAGATAAGAGGCTGACTCTGCTTTCACACCAAATATTCTTTTCCTACCAGTGCTAGGATTTCTGGGTTTGAGGATAAACGTCTTTTTTATTATTGTTCCCCCCCTGTGCTGGACTCTCATCTGAGGCTCTTGCAGTGTCACATGAGACAGTGACACAGCACCACTGCTCAGAACATGGTAAAACATCCCCCTCACCCTATTTGGGCCAACATTTTCTATCATCATAGGAGGCATGTGGTGTCCCTGACTTCTTTGGGGTGTGACTTCTCTGGCTGGAGAAAGATGCGCAGTCTCAAAGGAAAATAAACACATCCAGGTAGCAAATGTATTTTGCCCTGTTGTAGCACAAAGAAATGGAGGATGCTTTTCTCATGACACAGGTATTTGTCAGTTCTGCTCCAAGCAACACCTTTGGTCTGAGAGAAAGGACAGAATCAGAGCCTGGCTTTGAAAGCATCTCTCAAAAGAATGATGAGAAATGCACAGATGCTACCAAAGACCAGGCCTGTGGAGAAAGCAGGATGTATTTTGCACAGGAAAGATTCTCTAATTTACCCTTACCATTCTCACGAAAAGAAATTATAAGGAAATGCATCAAGGAAAGAATTACTCAGATTGAAAGGCTTTGTAGTAATTAGAAAAAAGAGTGGCATCTTCTCAGGCTCCCCTGGGTGGTGGTAATTAACAGCTGCACAAGTTTACTGGATTTAAAAGCTAAATATCTTCTTGTTTCCTTTCTTAGAGATGCCACTCTTAGAATCAGGCAGCTATATAGACCAACAGCTCACAGAAATATGCATCGAGCCTCCTTCAGCCTGGCAGGGCACTACTTTACATACTCGGTGGTCCAAAGCCTGATTCCAGTCCATGGCCCAATTGCATCTGGCCCATTGTGTTTTTGCTGTTGTCTTGGAGGAGATGGGTACCATTGGTTATCCAGCAACTGAAACAGCCAAATCCCAACTGCAGGCAGCCTTAGACCCATCTGCATTGCAGCACATCCCACCAGCAAAGGGCAGGTCATAGCCTCTCTGGTGCTGATATTGTCACTGACACAGCTAGGGCACCTAAGGGGCAAGGTTATATGAGGTGTAACTCGACAGGGCTAGGTAATTCTTTCCAGGGAAGGAGTTTTATTAATTTGAGAGCTTATGAAAATCCAATTCCACGCTAGTAATGAAGCAAAAAGAAAATACAACTCAGCAGAAATGCAAAAAATCCTCAAAAAAAAAAGAATTCTTAAGAAAATCAGCATCAAGTGGTGAATTCCTGTGACCGCCTTTTAAAACAGTAAGTGATCTCATCAGTCACCAAATTCATCCACTGCTCTTTCTGGTTCTTTCCCCTAAATTAATCAAGAGCTCTTTCAAAGGTAGACACAGACTTTGCCCCTGGCTCCTCGGGCAGGCAGTCTGTTTCAGACCCACAAAGATCATAAGGAGCTTTCTTTGAACTTTCAGTCTAAGTGTCTTCACAGCCAGTGTTGCACCAATACAGATTAAGCTGCCATTCTCCCTCCAAAGAATTTTCTGTTCATGCAGCCACCACAAGGGTAACCATAAGCTACTTTGGCTGGGCATGAGTAGATATGCCAGACTCTTATGGTCTCTTTTTCTCTGGTAGAAGCTCTGTTCCAGTCCTACTCTGCATCTTTTCCAAGTGTAATTCATAGCAGGGACAGCTACGGTGTTCTGCAGCGTTCCAGACGGGCTCTCATCAGTATCTCCTGTAATGGCACATCATCACATGGAGAGTACTAACCCATGCAGCACATCCACTGTGCTGGAAAGGAAAGAACAGCCAAGGGCCAAGTTCCCTTAAAAAATAACTGCAGCTTCAAAGGAGGAGTAACTATTGTCAGTTATTTCCTTTGCCAAACCAGGTTAGGCTGGTTTAAAGGCTTGCTATGGTCCAGTTATCTTGGGATTGAACCAAATTCCCAAGGCTCTGAGCCAACAGATTAATCATCTCTGCAAGACCTGAACTCAGGCCAGAATCAATGAGTCTATTTCAGCATGTTCCTCTCTTCCTTCCACAGTTAACAGCCAGCTCTGGGCCATTTCTCCCCCAACTTCTTCCCCTCAAGACCATGATAGACACCATCCCTCTTTGTAAAACAAATCCAGCTTTTTAGTGCTAAGCTGAAGAGTTTGGCTGTTTTATAGCTGTGTCACTAAAATACCATAGACTGGAGAGGCAACAGATCAGTGACCAGAGCTAATAGCAGCAAAAAGGATTAAATGAACAATAGGTCTTGAGTGTAATTTATGAATGCCATTAGCTGCTGAGAGGGAATTACATTATGGCTGCAGTTCTGAGGGGGAAGGGTGGGTCGTATCTAGGCAGGAAGAAAAAGAAATGCATCTGATTGCATTTGGATTAACAAACAATGATATCGATTCACCACATGATACGTCTTGGGCTGTTATGTTTAGGTCAGATGTAATAACATCTGAACAAAGACAAACTGCATTAACTGGATCTTGTGTTCAGACCCTCACAGCCAGCAAAAGTTCTGTTTGTATCTCAGGGCTGCCAGTCCACAAACACTGCCTGGTAAAGCACAGCTCTCCATCAAAACTCTTGCAGAAAGGCAGGTTTTCTTCCTTTCCCAGGTGAGGTGGTATCTAAGAGGCACAACATTAGTTGCATGAGCGTTTCCTCACAGCCTGTGCACCACATCCTAGGGATAGGAATGCCCTTTGCAGTATCTCCTCCACCTTTTGTTTGATAGCCAACTTGGTATCTCATTAAACTGCTTAGCTTGGCAGCTGGGGCCATTTGTTATAGTGTGATATGAAGGATCATAATCAGATTAAACCTCAGGATCATATTGCGGAGGGAGAGATTAGACTGGAGAATAAAGTGAAAGTTTAATTTTGTGTGACACTGCAGAGTTGCCTCTACTTGTGGTGGTGAAGAGGGTCGAAAGCAGAGGGTCGAAACAGAGGGTCAAGCCTGGAAAGAACTGTTTTGCTGGTTCCCTGCTCAGTTTTGAGCAGAGGAGTTTAGCAACCACTTTGAAAGATGAGTTATCTCCACTGCCACCAGCCCCTCACAGGTTTGGTTCACTCTGATTTCCTTCCCAGATGAGGACTTGAATTTTAGGCTTGCATGGTGAAGGAAACCCCAGGGGGTGTAAATGATGCCAGAAGCCAAAGCTGCATATGTGCTGAAGGACGATTCTTCTGGGAGAGGGATGCCTTTGGCAATAGCCACAATTCTTATTGTCTCTGTGCTGGAGGCCCAGGTCCTTGAGCTGAACTGCTGTTCCCCAGCTCCTTCTCTCTCTCTGGTGCATTTAGCATAGAGTCCTGTGAGTCCTCCAGGAGGAACCTTCCAAAAGTCAGCAGAAGCCCCACTGTGAGCTGACCAGCCAGGAGGCCTTCTGTGAGCTCCTCTGAGCAGATTTGGCTAGTATTAAAAGCAGCAATAAGACCAAAGTTTATTGTTAGTTTGGGAAACACGACATGCAGATGGATTTTTGACATCTCTGTCACCAGAGAGAAATGTGATTGTGGGTCAGAGCACCTCCAGCCTCTGTCCTGAGCCCATTAGACAGGCAGGTCTCATGGAGAGACCCCAGCTACCTCTGGTTTCAGAAACAAACTCAGACCTCTGCAGGTCTCTTCATTGGCATTGTAATGGGCAGGAGACAGTTTTTAAGACATTGGCTGCAATAGTGCAGCTCAGGAGTCTTTGTCCTGTATTTTCTCCCCTTAGTCAGAGGACAGTTAAAGCCAATGAGGGGCAAAATCTGTAGAGAACTGCTTTGTCTTGGGGCAGCTCTAGGTTCAAAGGAGCTGTGTGCACTCATATAATCACAAACATGTCCTGTCATCACTGGTGAAACCAGTGGTAATATGTAAATATACTTGCTTTCACAAATGGGGGCTAGGCTGAGTGCTACCCCAAATGAACTAAACAGCAAAAATGGAAATAAAAATGGGTATACAAACTTCTAAAAACTGTACCTAAGACAATTGTAAGCTCTGTTCTAACACTCCCTCTGATGCTTGTCCTGGAGATACACTTGATGAATAATATATCCTCTCATCAGCTTGATCTTTTGCTCAGATATTGTACCCTCTTCCTTATCCTTTGTCTGCTTTCTGTTCCCTCGAGACTAAGTGCTTTAGGGCAGGAGCCTGGCATAGAAAGCTCTTCAGTCTTATTGTGCTTCCCGAAACTTAACACGACACAAACCTCTAGCAAAACCTCAGAGTAATGAAGGAGATCCTGATCTAAACAGCTGAAAAGCTGTCAGAGTCCTTCCAGCCACACAAGATGACTTCTGGGTTGATGAGGAGGCAGTTGGCAGGGAGCAGATGGATGAGAAACTCACACCCTGCTCTTCATGAGTGCTACAGCCGTGCAGATTGCTAACGATGTCCCCTGGTTTGGGAAGATTAAGTACCAGCATGCAGGGGATGGCAGTGCCAGATGCTTAGTATGTGGCTTCAGGGAACTTGCATCCAACATTTACAACCAAAAAAAGATGGCAACAGACTGTCTTCCCTTCCTGGTGCCTGACAGAAACTGAGAAAGGGCACTCGCACAATGGGAAAGCATAAATCTAGCCCTGACACTCTTTTAAGCTTGCAGCAGGATGAGGGATGCTTGCTGCTCCCCTCAGGCAAGCTGGAGACCTGGACTGCCCCCAGGACCTCCATGCAGCATGTTGACCCTGGGCAAGATCTCGGCCCCTTGAGGAACCAAGGAAGCTGCTCCAGAGGCAGAGGTCTTCAGCAGAGCTTGGAGCTTTTCTGCTCAGCCCACAGTGGTGGTGTGAACAGAGCAGGGGCACAAACCCTGCTCTGGCTGGCCAAGACCACCACAAGTGCAGCAACGGTCTGAGCCAGTGCTTCAAGGAGTGAAAGCAGCTACACACCCTCAGGAACTCCTCCCTCTGTGGCACTGCATGTTCCCCAAAGCATCCCTGCTGATGACAGAGGCTGCTCTCAGCAAAGGTATCTCAGGTCTTGCTGAAGGTTTTAATAAATGATGATGATCCTATTGCAATATGGATATGATATACATTATATAATGTAGGTACCAATCCAGACAAACAGGTTCTTTTCCTCCAGCACTTGCTATAGGTACACAGGAAATGTATTAAGAGAGCTCAAGCTCTTTCTGCCTGTGCACCAAGCTGGAACTGTTATCACAACATGTAGAAGCTGTAGCAATTGATTGCTTTTGTTTGCTGGGATTTAACAAGAGAAGAGTTTTTCCACACAAAATTGTGTTATGGTATTTACCTTTCCTCTTTTACTTAGGACACCACAGCAAAGACCATTTCTTTGAACATTCAGCCTATAATCAAAACAAGAAAATGAAAAACAATCCTTCAATAGCCACTGTTTACATCCAAAATATATGTAATTTATGGAAAACATGCTAGCATTCAAATCCAATGTCTCCCTACTGAGCTCTGCATAACCTATGGTTAGGGCACTGGGGTCCAGGTGTGTTTTTCTGAATGGGAAACATCTCAAAAAACAAACAGAAATTTTGGAAATACTCAGTAGTTAAAATACAGCCTAAAGCACCACCATGGGAGCAGTCTGTGAGAACCCTAATACACGTTTCTGGTTTACCCTGTATCCAGGGCACAGCAGGAACAGCTCTTTGACTGGATAGCTGAGTATCCACAAACTTGCTGTGCTAAGCTTGCACTGAAATTTCACACAAAATTTGGAGACATGAACAGGTGCATCCCTTTCTTGGTTCACAGAGAGAAACTGACCTGGTCTGTGACCAATAATGACAAAAACCTAGAATATGTGCCAAATTCTGTGGCTTAATAGACAGAAGTGCTAATGTCAGCTCAGCAAGCATCTTGTAATGCTGACAGCAGAGCAATGGGGGAGCAAGGTAATGGTTCTTACCTGTGTACACTGGATAACTGTTCAATCTAAATATTGATTTATTGCAGCCTCTTATAGAGGTTGCAATTCAAAATTAACTTTAATTGAATTTTCTTTTTCAGTTGTCTGCTCTTACGAGCTGGAAAATCCTTATAACAAAGTCCTTGTCAGAAGAAATACAAGTGCTAGAGTGTCATTTAGAACACTTGGAATATAAGACTCATGGCAGTGCTTTGAAAGAAGATGACTGTTAAAATCACCCCATGCCTCTCTCTTTCTTCCTTCCATTTCCCCTCACTTTGTCACCACAACATCCACAAAAGCACCCTCAGACTTTCTTTCCCTGGCCTGGGAGTGGCATAAAGACACTGTAAGCATCAGCCTACCTCTGAGAGCCTGCAAAGAGTGAGTAAGAATTGATCTGGATTTAGCAGGACTTAAAAAGGTGACAGAGCTGTAGTGTCTCCTTCCAAGCACAGCCATTTGGCACAGGTGGTACTGTGCATTGTTTTGAGAGGGGGGAGGGAGGTAGGCATGACTGCAGTGTTGCATATTCTAGGCTTTTCCTTACTTGTATCGGCATGTGGGGTGAAAGAATGGCCAGTGGTTTGTCCAAGGTGAAGCAGTAGAGGGTGAGATGCTTATTTTCCAATAAGCAAAAAAACCTGCTGCTGCTCTTAGTAATGCTGTGTTGTTTTTCTCTCTGTTGTTATTAAATATTGTTAATGGTATGGTTTCCTTTCTGTTTGTTTAAATCCTTCTTGGTGATTACAGATCCACCTCTTGTCAAACTGCAGTGCTCTGCCTGCAACGACTCTTGTGCCTTGCATGTAAATAGCTTTCATCAGTTTCTATAGTTTCTGGCTGTAAATTGCAATATTTTCATGAGGAGAACATTATAAGTACTGCTGCCCTGGCCTCTGTTTGAAAGATTGTCCAGCAACAGGGCAGGAGTGACTGGAAGGATGCTATTTCCCAAACTGACCAGAAAATAGCAGTATTTGCAGTAATTCTGTGTCTCTAGCCTGGGCAGCAAGCTGTATGAGTATCTGGACCACTCTCTGCCCAGAAACACAGTGGCAGTGTGTAAATGAATGCTATTGCACTTACCTGCTGCAGGGAAGCAATACTTCTCTGCCTCTCTTCCACTACCTCATATGGCCAGTTCAGGTGAGAGGCCCACCATGGGCTGCCTGGGTCTTGGCTCCACAAAAACACTAGAGGGGCTAATGCTGTATTTTGGGGCAGTCTCTGCAGCTGTATCTAAAGGTGGAGGGGGGTGTCCTTGTATTTATTTCTCCCCCATCAGGGGAGCATTCCAGCTCTGCTGCTGGCAGCTGAGTGCTCTGGTGTCCACCAGGGTGACAGCGGGTGTGCAGCTCTTGCAGTTCAAGCTCTGCCCTCTGCTCTTCCAGTAAGACTTCTCCTTGCTGCTCTCCTCCTCCTCTGCTCCTCAGATTGTATGATCTGGTGTGTGCATGCTTGGGAGGGGGCGGTTAGGTCATCCCTCTCACAGAATCTGCTGGTGGAAAAGACCTTGACCTCACCGAGTCCAACCGTGCCCATCTTCTGCTAAACCATGATCTTCAAAAACTCATCTACCCATTTTTTAAAC
This sequence comes from Dromococcyx pavoninus, assembly GCA_033558185.1. Taxonomy (NCBI): domain Eukaryota; kingdom Metazoa; phylum Chordata; class Aves; order Cuculiformes; family Neomorphidae; genus Dromococcyx; species Dromococcyx pavoninus. The sequence goes on from JAUMJL010000483.1 coordinate 2,322,695, forward strand.
ACCTCCAGGGATGGTGACTCAACCACCTCTCTGAGCAGCTGTTCCAGTGCCTGAACACCTTTTCGGTAAAGAAATTCTTCCTTATACCTAGTTTGAACCTCCCCTGGCACAATGTATGGCCATTTCCCCTTGTCCTATCACCTGTCACTTGAGAGAAGAGATCAACACTCGCTCTGCCACGGCCCCCTTTCAGTCAGCTGTAGACAGTGATGAGGTCTCCCCTCAGCCTCCTCTTCTCCAAGCTAAACAACCCCAGTTCCCTCAGCTGCTCCTTGTAGGACTCTTTGCCCTTCTCTGCACACGCTCCAACACCTCAATGTCCTTCTTGTACTGAGGGGCCCAGAACTGCACACAGTACTCGAGGCGCGGCCTCACCAGTGCTGATACAGGGGCACAATCACCTCCCTTGTCCTGCTGCCCACGCTGTTTCTGATATCAGCCAAGACACCATAGGCCCTCTTGGCCACCTGGGCACACTGCTGAGTCATATTCAAACGGTTGTCAACCAACACCCCCAAGTCCTTCTCTGCCAGGCAGCTCTCCAGCCACTCTTCCCCAAGCCTGTAATGCTGCATGGGGTTGATGCCCTACAGCCTGCATGTGCTTGCTCATGCCCTCCAGAGTGCTGCAGTGCAATTCTCCCACCTCTTCCCCTTGGACAGCCATGAATGCTGAGGAGAACAGGCTGGTGGGGCTTCAGGTTACCTTGGGTTTGTTCTCTCCTGCCCTCTATATCTCTTGGAAGATGAGGAAGAAAGTGCTGTCAAGTCTCCTACTCCACTGACTTACTTTTACACAAGTGTCCTTATCCACTGGGAGCAGTCCCTGGCTCCCCAGACCTGTGCCCGTGGTCCTTGTGCATGCTCTTCCTTTGGCTGCAGAGCTGCACTGCTTTGCTGAAAGGAGTTTAGAACCAAAGGGAAGCAGGGTAACAGGAGAAGCTCTCTGGGATTTCAGTGGCTTTAATAGTGAATAGTATTTTCTGCAAGGCGAGAGAGGGACAGGAAGGCGCCGGCGAGGGCTGCAGGCGGGGAGTCCCGTGAAGATGCTCCAAGGGATGCAGAGGGAGACCTCTTCCCCTCCCCCGTCCCGGGGCAAACCGCACAGGCGGCCGCTGGGGTGCAGTGCAGCCCCGCAGCATCTTCCCTGCACGGATCCCGCACCTGGCACCCATCGGGGTGGCCGAGGACTACTTGAAAATAGCCATCCACGCACACGTAAATCTCCTTCTTTTCCCCCCAAAACCTGATGTGGGAAACATGGTCCTCTGGAAAGTGTACCCTTAGTAACAAGCTCTGCTTGTGGGCAGTGGCAGAAGGACCTGGAGCAGGTAGAGTTGATGCTCCACCTCACTACCTGTGCTTTAAGCAGGGGATTCCTGGATCCATAGAATCGTAAAATGGTTTAGTTTGGAAGGGACCTTAAAGATCATCGAGTTCCAACCCCTCCACCATGGGCAGGGACACCTCCCACCAGACCAGGCTGCTCCAGACCCCACCCAGCCTGGCCTTTAACACCTACAGGGAGGTGGCATCCACAGTTTCCCTGGGCAACCTGTGCCAGTGTCTCACTGCCCTCATCGTGAAGAATTTCTTCCTAATGTCTAATCTAAATCTTCCCCCTTCCAATTTAAAGCCATTAGTTCAGGGTAATCCAGCACCAGAGCCACCCCTGCCAAGGCAGTAGATAATTGCCTAAAGTAAGACCTGCCCTCCCTGGGCAGAAATCAGAGCTGAGTGTGTCTGCACCCCTGGACTGAATTAGCCCTCGTGGGCACATAATGCAGAGTGTTGCTTCAGAAAGGCTTCTCAAGCATTTTAATGTCATCCAAAGGTGTATGGGGGCTTTTTTCCACCTGCTTTGATCCAATCCTAATTTTCCTTTGCATTAACCGTGCTGGCATGAGCGAGCAGGCGATCCCTGGGCAGCAAATGCACCCATTGCCCCATGCCTCTCCTCAGTCCCAGCCTGGGCCAAGAACATCATGTACCTGCTGGTGGGTGGTGTGCGTCAGTGCCTCTGCTGCACTGTTATGTTCCTCAAGCCAACACCAAAAGTTGTCCTTTGTCTTTTTTTTTTCTCCTCCTTTTAAACGACTGTGCTAGATTTATTGGGCAATGGAAACTTTCCATTCCAAATGACTCAAGTTCAGCTGGAAACTGAAATATTTAAATATTTCTCAGCAGCCTTTTACACAGCTCCTTCCTGTTTCTTCTCTCCGGAAGAGCTTCTAAATCTGCAGATGAGCCAGGAGTGACATTCGTTGCCTTCCCCCCGCCCCGCTCCCCGCCACTTTCCCCAGGCTGAGGTTCAGGCCCCAGGATGCTGAGCACTGCAGCCCCCCTTTGCTGGGAGCAAGGCGTGCTCAGCCAGCACGGGGTCCAGATGCAGCCAGGCACTTTGGATGCAATCGTTAGTCCTAACGCCAGCCTTTCAGCTTGCTGGCGCTGCGATGGCAGCATGGGCCTCCTTAATAGCACTGCTATGCACCGGTAATCAGATCAACCGGGTCCAAATTCCTTCCCACTCACCCAGATACCAGCTCAGGGAGGCAGTTGGTGCTGTGCCAGCTGGAAGGGAAAGTCCATGCATGAGGGTAGCTGGTGTGGGGGTGACCCTGTGTTACTTATCACAGTGCTTCTGCCTTCCTGCTCTGATCCGGGGTGCCCCTGGGCTCCCCTGATCCCACATAGCAGTCTGACAAAGGCAGGGTGATGCTGTGTGGAAACTGTAGTGCAGTACCTTGGTATCTGCTTTGAGCTTCATCCATTTCAAAGAGCTTGTCCATAAATGGAGTTATTTCAGAGTAGGGGAGAAGTACTCACTCTTTACTCCACACATGGTGTTACTTAGGCAGAGTAATTAACGTGCAAATCCTACTTGTATCTAAATTAATTGCTGAGCAAGGGCATGCCCTGTGTGAGAAAGTCAGCCCAACCCTGAGTGAGTGACTTTTGAAGGCAGCGCTCCACGGAATGGGCAGCTGGAGCTCAAAGAGCAGCAGGCTGTTGGTGTGACTCCGTGTTGGCACTCAGTGCAGCTTGGCTCAGCCCTGGGGACAGTGCCTGGATTGTTGCTCCCCTGCAGTGTGCCCTGCCAGCAATACCCGTCCATGCCATCAGCCCCAAAAACCTGCAGCAACCCCTGGGTGCAACTGGGAAGGGGTGATCCCAGTTAGGGATACTTCTCCACTCACACACCTTTGTAGCACAGCAGCCAGCTCTGTGCAAGGTGAAGGGGTGTGGAAAAGACAATGTCTGGGGGACCTGTCTCCTACAGGTGTCCCCACTCAAAGGCTTGCAGTATGTTCCTGTGCTGTGGCTGCCTGCCAGCAGGGAGAGAGAGGCCTCTTGTGAGCGAGCTGCTGAGCCCCCAATACACACATCTCCTGTCCCAAGAGGCAGACGTGTCCCCACGTCACAGCCTGGTGCTTCCAGCCGCAGGTTTGGGGACTGCAGAGGATGAGCATGGCCCAATTGTAGCCAGTGGGGTGAAGATGGTCTGCATAGCTGAGCCAGCTGCAGAGAGCCCACAGCGTTTGGCCTCACACTGGTGTGACCCAATGACTCATGTCACCCTGGTTTTCAGAAAAATAACAGGCGTCGGCAAGCCACAGTGAGGCTGAGTCATTCTGGCTGGAGCACGCGCGTATGCAAAGTGCAAGGGGCCATCTCAGATCTGTGCACAGCCAGAGCACTGCTGGAGTCAAATCCGTATGGTCCTGGGCTGGGTGGGACCAGGAGCAAGGGCTGGAGCTGTGCTGCAGCAGTAACAGCATCGGATCGACGTGCTGCCTGTTGCAGTGAGGCTGGAGGCTTGGCTCTGAACGAGAGGTTAAAATAATCCCTCCCTGTCCTTCGGGGAGCTTGGATTTCCACTATGAGAAACATCAGCTTGGATGGGAGAGTTCTGATTGAAGCACTGCTTTGCTGCAGCTCTGCGGGTAGGATGGAAAGAGCAAGTCATGCCTTTTTCTCTCCTCCCCTCTTCCCAGCTATAGCACTGTGCACACCATTTGCTGGTTTTCCTTTAGACAGCTTTTGCATCACATTGGGGTTTTGTTTGTGTTACCTATAAGAAAACTTTAAAATCTGGGTAGTTTCCCTCTTGGTAGTAACATTTTTCTTTTTAAAAAAAACAACCAACATTTTCAATTTGTACTGTTTTGTACATCAAACCTGTATCAATAATCACAATTATTTATAAATCACTTCTATGATTGTCATATTAAATATTACATCTTAAAGACCTAAAGAGAAGATATAAGACCTTGTTCTTTATCTTAAATGCAACTGAAATCTCCAGATTTCTGTGCAGGTGGCTGGGCAGCACTGGCAAACCCTTACAGTAGTTACTCCAGTAAAGCTCCAGAGCCTCAAGCCATGTTCTTATGAAAACCACCATGTTTTCATTGAAAATATTAAAGTATCTTTCCAGGCCTGGGATGTGGGGGGAAGGAAAGTGTGAAAAATGAGCCTATGAGCCTCACGTTTCTAAAACTAAGCAGCAATTAAAAACTTTATATATTTCTTTAAAAAAAAAAACCTTGGCTTTTTATGCCACCTTCATGACACTTGAAAGCCTCGCGTACTTTTTTTTATTACTTCTCCCCTTGCCACTCCCCACCCCCCCCCAAAAAAGCTGTGGAGCTGGTGATAAAAAGGCAGCCATTAATCCACCCATCAAGTGGTTCTGAAAATACAACCTGTGGCAATGCAGCTGAGATGGATGGTGGTGCTGGACTGGCTGTGTAAATAGCCAGGAAGGAGCCTTCTATATTTAAAAGGCTAATATGGTGGTTAAAGCAGAAAATAAGACAAGTGAGTCCATTAATTAGGAATAGAAAGCCTCAGTCTCTGCAGCTCTGGTACATATCATGCTTTCCTCCAGCCCTTGACTTCCTCTCCACCATGATTATTACATCTTTCTGGTTCTTATATTTAATTATGAGGTCCTGGAGCAAAGGCTTTCTTGTCCCAGCACAGCAGGGCAGTCAGCTGTACTGCTCTTTCCTACTCTTCAAGTCCCTAAAAGTGATCCCCATAGTAAGTGGCAATAGCTCCCACAAGTGCTCTGTGTTCAGTGAGATGCCTTTGACCTCAGGATGCAATTTAATAGCAAAGGATCACCTGGTGTCAGTGTTAGCAACCAGAAGATGAATGTTTCTTTGCAGGAGCGACTTCCAAAATTTTCCTGCACTCAGTGTCATAGTGATATTCTGCTTGAGCAGCCTTGAAAAAGCCAAAATATTTGACCTTCAAGATTTCAAAATCAATGAGTTTTGTAACTTGTGGCTCCATGTGGGACTAAAGGAGTCATGCCAGAATTTGGGAAAGCAAGCACTGCTGTGTTGTTTTTGGCCTGGTGTTCGAGGCAGAAAGTGCCTGAGGTCTCAGGAAGTCAGTTTCCACAAATCCAGCCTAATTTTGGCAAATTCTGGAGGCTTGGAGACGACAGCCAGCTCTTACATGAGCTGGAATGAGTTTACAATCACGTGGAAGTGGCAGAGTGGGAAGAAGTCTGGTTCCAGGGTATTTGAGGGTTTCCTCATTGCTTGACAAACAGCCCAAGTCTTACAGAACAAATGCTGCACTCATCTTTCCCAGCCAGTCAGAGATGCTAAGCCTCAGGCTCTGTATGCAGTACCTGCTTGGATCTCCGCTGCGTGCCTGTCTCACCGGTCTTATGTTTTCCCCCACCTCCATGTTGGGTGTCACTTGTTGGCCTTAACCTACTGTGGTTTTTCTTTGTAGGCTAGCAAGGCCCGCTTCTCTGCTCTGGTGAAATAAGGGAAAGGTTGTCTTGGGCTCATCCAGCAAAACCAAAGGGTGGAGAGGGAGTATCTCCCCTTCACAAGTTCACTGCAATGTTGCCAAAGGCTGCTCTAAACTACCAAAACCCTGGGGGGAATTCCCTGGGGTGATGGTGATATGTATCACACTGATTCTGGGTGCTTTGTGTTGCTCCACAGATGAGAAACCATTCTCCAGCAATCAGGTGATTTTCCATCAGAGGTCCGTTACACTTAATACCAGCCATCTGTAAAGCTCTCTGCTCCACCCACAGCCTTAAGAGTCCTCTTCTCCTTAATAATTCAGTGCCTCTAGATATACACAGTAAAGATTTGGCTCCTTTCAGTAAGGACTTTGCATCCCAGGTGGCAGGCAGTGGTAACGGTGCCGTTTCCCTCCAGGATGGACTTGTCTCAGCAGATACTGCAGGCAGAAATGCAGCTTTTCCCTCAGCACTGGAGAGCTGCTCTTCCCACCTGAACCTCCCTAAAAAGGCCAGTTTTAGAAAAGGTGTAGCCTGCCAGAGTTGCTCATCTGCTGCAATTGCTAGTGGAATCCAATGTGGGGCACCCTGGGGCTTCCCCAAAGCAGCTGATGGGCAGCCCAGCAGGTGTGGGCAGCCCCACACCTTTGGCAGCTTCCTGAGGCTGATGGTGCTGAGCTCATTTCTCATCCATGGGTCCACCTGTCCAGCAACTGCACCCAGCGTGAAAGAGCCTGTTGTTCTCCATGAAGGGTATAGTCTTGCCAGGTATGCCATAGTCCTTGTGAAGGGAGGGCTGCTTATCTCCTAACCTTCAGTGGAGACTGCAACGTGCCCTTGGTTATGTCTTCATCCAGATGTAGAAAGCAGCCAGGGCTGGAGTCTGGACATGAGGAACATGGGGTACACATGCACTCCTTCCCCGTGGCTGGCTAAGGGTTTGGGTGATCTACACATCCCCCACACCAGCCTTCTGCCCTGAAACACAGTCATCTGAGGAAATTTAATTAGCTACCAAGAAACAAATGGAAAGCACAGGGAGTTAAATGGTTACTCCAGGGGAAAAAATGTAGTGCTTTTTTTTAGCCTTCCCCCACAGGCAGTGATAATGCCCCCCTCTTGCTGCTGTACCTGAGAGCACTCAAGCTGCAGGCACCCCTCTCTTGACCTTTTAGATTTTCTCATGTCTCTTAAATTAACTGCCGGTCACATGAGAAGAAAGACCAGAAATAAGCTGAAAACCCAAGGTGCCCACCAGCTGATATGTCCAGTGTGAGCAAGAGCCTGGGATGGGGCTCCTCGAGCTGATGGGAGGAGAGCCAGGCACTGCTGCAAAAGTCTTTGTGGCTTCGCTGCTTTTACTGAATCCCCATGAGCATCAGAAGTGCTGTGTGGGTGGGGCGAGGGACCAGCCACACGGAAAAAGGCCAAACCCGGTGGGTCTCACCGGTTGGTCCACAGGTGGTCACCCCTGTGGGTAAGGTGGAATGTAGCAGCCAGGGAGGCAGATGAGCATCCAGGGGTACCCAAGCAGAGGAGCTGGCTGTGTGGGACAAGGGATGCCTGGAATGCCATGCAGGGAGGGAGTTGGCAAGCACACCAGGTTTGGGTCTGACACTGCCCGTTCTCAGCAGCGGCCGGTCTCACCAGCTCCCCCATCTGCCTGGTGCGTGGCCACGTTTTTGGCTTCTTCTGCAGTAGTTTTCCATTAGGGAACATGTGCGAGTGTGGGTATTTTCCAGAAAGCAAGACAGAAACGTTGACATCTTCCAGGACTCCCCCTAATCATTAGCTGGTGCAGCTGACTCATCTTTATCTTGTTTTGAGGGTTGTGCCTGTCTCTATGCCTCTTCCTTTCTCTCCACTCCTGTGTCTCAGCCTGGGTCAGCTACTGCCTTGCCTCCTTGAACATGTGAACACCATTGGCATTGCCAGCACCCCAGGGTGGCTCTGACTCCCTCTTCCTATCACAACGGCAGGCAAGGTGGGGAAGCCCCCTGATGTGGGGTGGCAATTCAGCTGGCACATGGTGAGACACTGGCATTGTTGTATGGGAGGTGAAGTTTTAACCAAGGCTCTGCAGAGGTACTTGCAAGCTAAGTCATACAAGTCCTGGCCACCCTTTCTCTGCAAGGTGGTGGAGAAGTATTATTACTCCTATTTTAAATAGCCTTAATTGCTCACCCCACATTTTTCTCAAATTGGAGTATTTTAGACCTGCACCTCTGGAACCCTCCCCTTTTGACTTAACTCTGGTGTGCACCTTTTCCCCCTCATCCTTGACCCCCATTACGCTCAGAGAGAGCAGCAGGGACAGCCTCTGACACGCCACCTTGGGACACCCTCAGCCTTGTCTCTGACAGTGAATGAGCAGAGCTGCTGGGCTTCTCCAGCTCAGTGGCTTCCATCTCTACAGTACCAGGGGAACCCAGTCATTATCTTAATAAGCAGGTTTATCTCAGGATCTTTTCCATGAGAGCAGCACACAAGCAGGCTGGAAGGCGAACTGTCACCAAGGTGGGCTGTCTCCAAGGCCTTTTCCAATAGCTCTTTCACTCCCCCTGGTGTGCCCCCTCCTTCTCCCCATCCCTCCATCTCAGCTGGTGGCTGCTGCAATTCCAGCTGACTTCTGTGCACACGGCTTGGATGCATGTGGCTGTCCTGGATATCACATTAAACAGAGCTTACAGAGGGAGATGAACAAACGTAAGCAGAGATGCAGACAGGTGCTGGAAGGCAGTCACGGGGAGAGGCACACAAACGTAACCAAGCTGAAAAACACAGACGCGCGTAGATGTGCGTGTAGCCGCTAGGCAACCTGAGCAGTCAAGAGCAAGACACACACCAGGGGCTAAGGGAGACCTGCAAATGTGGGTGCATGTGCAGGCAGGTGCACGGGGACAGGACATCTGCAAGTGCCTAGGAAGAGCCAGACAGACAGAGAGATCCAGGCAGATAGAGAGAGAGAAGGATGGGAAGAGTTGCAGAGACACGTGGTGAGGGAGAGCGGTCAGGAGCTGCTGTGCAGGCTGTGCACACAGGCATGTGCCAGGGCCCATTTTCCCAAGGGAAAGGGGCGAGTGGCTAGACAAGTCCGGCCTCCTCCTTCTTTGCTGGCCAGATCCAGACCGTAGACAGCGGCTGCTTTCAGTGCTGGGACCCACCCGGAACAGTTGCACTCACTTATAGACTGTTGCTTGCTCTTGGCTGCCTTACAAAACCTTGCAGCAAAAATTGTGGTGAAAGAAGATTTTTGAATGTTGAATTCTACCTGCACAAGCCCAAAACCAACGGCCCAGAAATGTGGGATCGTTAATGCCTCCTTGTATAATAAGGAGAGAAAGTAAAATCCTTACTTGAAGGGGAAATTTTGAGGCTGCTTCTTGGCTGGAGTACTTGCTTGGCAGCTCCAGTCTCTTGCTATACACTTGACCCAACTAATCCTTTTCCTCTTGGTGCCTTGGTATCCCCAACCAATCTCCCCTTGCTCCCCCAGGAAGGAGAAGGATCAAATCCCAGTCTCCATCAAGAAGGCTTATGGAGTCCCCTTGTAATGGGAGCTCCAGACGGCATGACAGCTGCAAATGGGGCTGCCCAGAGGTGCCCTGCCAAGGGCTCACCTCACATACCTCCTTCTCTTGCTGCTCTGGCTCTGTGGATCTGAGCCGCCAGGACCTGCTCATGGTCACTTCCTGGAGACACTGGCTTCATTCCCTGGACCAGTGGACGGCTTTTGGCACGGCAGTACAATCAATGAATGGAAACATCCTCCCTGCAAGCTGCAGTGACATCCTGCTATTGTTGGCACCCCATGGCAGGTTTGTTCAGCTGCTTTGTACCAGTTGACATCTCCGGGCTTTCATCAGGACATCGGTATCACCATAAGGCACATGGGCTTCCTGACCCAGTGCCCAAGGAAAGCCCTCTTCTCCTGTTTACGGTCAGGATGCGAAAGTAAAGGAAGTTGAAATGTTACTCAGGAATCCACTCCAGGCTTTAATCATGACTGTCACTGCTGGAAGACGTAGAGAAAGTTGAAAAATAATCACCCTGCTATGTAATAGGATGCAGATGTTCAGGTTGTGATCTATCCAGACACTGTGACCTCCTGGCTACTGAAAGACAAACCCTAATCAAAACTCTGCAGCTGAAAAGAATTGCTCCCACAAGCCTCCAAGAAATCAGGAAGAGCTTTGTGTGTGATTAGTAGATGCACAGTGTCTCTGAGCAGGTCTTTGTTTGGGGCAGGACAGATCTTTCTGTCGAAAGAACAGGAGAGCCTCAGCAACCACTCCTTGTTGTGGCATTGCTGCCTGGTGCTGGGGTTCATCCTCAATCTCAGAAGCTAACATGCATTGATGCTGTTTAGGGGATACAGAGGAATCTGTTTGCATGCTGCTGGAGTGTCCCCAGCTGTGAATGAAGGGATGGAGGTGACATTCCCATAGTGGCAACTCCTTATTTCCCTATGCTGCCCACTGCCTAGCAGAGCATAGGGCAGACCAGGTTAACCACAGCTGCAGGTTTTTTGGAAAGGTCCTGATAAGACAGGAATATTAAAATTATGAATGTCTTGTAAGCTGCAGGGTATTAAGCAGCATACAAACACATGTATACACAATATGTGTACACCTGCACTTTCCTGTGGAGGAGTGTGGGTTGATGAAGCCCTTTTTTTTCTGTGCATGGTGGCTCCATTTTTCCCATGCTGCATTCCGACAGTTGGAGCTGGCTGTCCGGGAGTCACCAGGGCAGCTTTGGGAAGAGCAGAGGGGAAACTGCCTTTTTCTATGGACCATCACAGTCTTGCCATGCCCCTGGGAGGTAAAATTGTGCAGACCTCCTTCAGTCGCCAGTTAGCCTTCCTGCAGCCACAAGAGAGCTGGGGTGGGGAGAAGAGATCCAGACACCACTACAGTAGCCAATTGTGCCATCAATCCCGGCATCTGTCTCTGCTCTCCTCCAGGCTTCTGCACTCCCAGTAGCATCTACACTGGCCATCTCAGCTGGGGATTGCTGAGCTGCTGTGGGTGGGCAGGCAGGGCAGCACTGCTCTCTGAGGAGGAAGAGGAGGCAGAGAGATGAGGTGATCGGGACTCCCTTCTGCACCTTCTGGTGGTACCCGGGCTTCTGCTAATGACTGATCCACTGGCCAAAAATAGCCAAGCAGCACAGACACTCTCCCATTTGTACACACATCTTGGCGCAGACAGCTATGGCCAATCCAAAAATAGCAAAGTTAGATAAATAGAGAGAAAAGAGTTTACAAATTTCCAAGAGGGTGACAAATAGCAGCGCTTGCTAAGGAGGGGAGCTTTTTTTAACCCGAAGACTTTTTCTTTCTGCAGATTCTATCCCCACACACTGTAAAAGATAATTTATTTTTAAAGCAAAGTGCCATGAAACTTGAAGACTGACTCAGAGAAAGTTAAGGGGGCTGCACTCTAACAGAGAGAAAATTTGTAGCAAATACAGGCCTGCACGAACAGCCTGAGCCTCAAGTTTTCTTTTTCACAGCTCCATCACTTTCTGCCTGCTGAAAGCCTGAGTGTGTAGCTACTTAGAAAGCATATAGCAAAAGAAATATGTAATCTAAAAGGAGTGGGGAACAGAGATGTCTGCTTCTTCACCCAACTCTGCTGAAACTCCTTCCATGAGCTGGATAAATGGCATTGCTTCAACGTTCCTGGGTGTATACAGATCATGGTACCAACTTCACTGGAGTCAGTGAGGTACATTCACCCTCTTTTTAAAGTCAGCAGCAACTGGAAGACCTTCACACACTGCAAACAGACTATTTTAAAATCAGTATTTTTGATCATATCTGATCCTTGTGCCATACTAGGTGAGGATGAGGGAAATGCAAGGCTATATGATACCTGCTGGGGATGCATTATCTTCTGCCTGTGCTCCTAGAAGATAGAGGAGTAAAGCTGAGGTTGGGTTGAGGGGGAAGATGGGCTGGACCCCATCCTCATTTTACTGACAAATAGATACTGAGTGCTTGCCAACATCCTGGCAGAGAAACCAAAACTCTTTCCTGAGGTCCTGTCCTTTTGATGGCAGGGGCACAGGGATGGACGGCTCCTGCACCCTGTACAGCCAGCCCTGGGGATGCTCACCTGGCTCAGCAACCATTCAGCTTTCAAACCAAGACCACACTGGGTGTACCGGAGACCCTGCCGGTGCCCCTTTCTGAAAGGAGCATTGTTATTCCACGGAAATGACCTTTGGAGTCCAAATGTCTTTATTTAAAATGAAACAAAACCAACCCTAACTGCTCTTAAAGCAAAAACAATTTAGCTGTTATTGCTGCACAGCTCTAAATACACAGCAGCAATCTTCCACCTTCTCTCCTGCCTTTTAACTCACCGATACTGCCACTCCCATGCAGGTGAGAAGAGCAGGGAAAGCAGCAGGTCTCCTCTCCCGCCTCATATTTACTTTCCCCTCAGAAAAAAATATCTTACAATGACCAGGAAAAAAGAAGAAAGCAGCTGTGATGGTTTAAAAACTGTTGAGCAGGAAGCAAAAACCACTGCAAGTCTGAAGTATATCATTTTACATTTTGAAAAACCCACTGTTGTCTCACTAGGGCTCTCTTCTTTCTTCTTTTCCTGCCATGAGTTGCTGGCTTTTTCCAAGCATCTCCCTTTGCTGCCACTCCAGTCGAAGGTCACAGGAGCTCTTCTACATCCGCCTCTTGGCTGGGTGGTGAAAATGAACCATAAAAAGCAAGTTTGGAAATCAGTTGCTCTGGCTGTTCTCCTTGTTCACTTTCTTTTTAGAGTATCTAACTCTTTGCTTGGACCCTTAGGTCCAGAGAAGGTCAAAGACAAAGAGTTTCCCAGTTCAGCTTTGTGGTAGCAAAAAACGTGTGTGCTCCTGTTTCTTCTTTGGTTCCCTGCTGTTTTACAGCCCTGGCCAAACACAGTTCATGTTAAAAGTTTGTGACCCTTGTGTGGTATTTTTTGAGCCTTTCCAAGCCAAACCCAGGGACTCTTTCCAAACAAACTTGAATTTTCCATTGGGGGCTGGATAATTGCAGTGCAGAGGAGGACGCTAAAAGCAGAGCTCATGCTCAGGAGTCGCTTATGTCTGTAGCATCCCTCATCTGGGAAAATCCCCAAAGCCAGTGAAGGGCGCATGGCTGGCTGTGAGAAACAGGCAGTTGAGCAACCCACTTGCCTTGACTATGTTGGCATTTGAGCAGCTATTTTGGGAGACAGGAAGGGCCTGCCCACAGCAGCCAGAAAAGCAGGCCTGACCTGGGGAAGAGGCTCTGGTGCAGACACGCAGCCACAGTGGTGGCCGAAAGCACCACCGTGGCACCTCATCCTGGTGTTGGAGAGCAAAGCCCACTGCACCCTAGAGCAATTTTCCACGGGTACTGCCAGCACCTTCCCCCCCTTGGTGCTTTTGGCCCCCTCAGGATCTGAATTGAAGTGGGGCTGTGTAGAGAGGCACAGAGCAGGTAGCACATTTCTGCATCAGCCCCTGCACAAGCCTGTGTCCATGGCAGAAAGACTTCCCAGCCTGGGTAGACATGCTGTCTCCTCTCTCTAATTGCAGCCTTGCGCAGGGCTCGAGTGTCCCTGAGCGGGAGCTGGCTCCTTCCCCTCCATCACATTGTCTCTTCCCACAGCGCAGCTCCCATGGGGCTCACAGCTTTTCCTCTCTGGCTCCCAGCCCAGGTCTGCCTTGCCAGCTCTGTCTCGCCCCTTGCATCTCAGAGTCATCTCCTCTCCTTTCCACCTCCACTTCATCCAGATTTTCCTTTTTTCAGTCCCCACCCTAACGTCCTCTCTTACACTGCCTTTTGCACAAAAGTCCAAAACACAGTAGGGCTGCACAGGGGAGATGCAAAGGTGGGCTGCCCACTGCAGAGGCTTGCCTCAACCCCCTTCACCTTGTCATCTGTGCTGCTGGGCCATGGAGGTCCCCAACTGTGCCTGCCTGGTGGGGATGAGAGGCGCCTTGTGCAGCCCCAGAGCCTGACCAGACAATAGTGGCACTGTGCTGGAGAAAGCGCCTCTGTCCAGCTGCCACCACACTGCTGCATCCACCAAGCACAAGGGAGGGAAAGGGCATCCCTCTGCCTGCCCTGTATGTTGCTTGCTGGGTAAAATCAGGAGGAGGTGGAAGGACCAGAGCTCAAGACTGATGACACCCTTCTCCCACATGCACTGCGACGCATGGTGCTGCTTTGTGGGGACAAAATGGCCCTGCATTTGCCAGGTGCCAGCTGGGTTAGAGCTTGGACCTTCGCTCTGCTACAGACCTCGGGCAGGCCTCTTGGGCCATGCTGGTGCTTTGTGATCCCTGCAAGGTGTTGAGGCTGCCTGGGCCAGCTGCACAGCAAGGGAGCCAGGGCACAGAGCCATGCTGTCATGGCCCAGCGGTGAACTGGCACTGCTCACAGGGCCATGAGATACACCAGCTCGGGGGGCTCTGAGGCAGCCCCATCCTGTGGGGGGACTTTTCCTGTGTCTTTTGCCTGTCTGGCAGTGGAGGGGTCAGCACTATGGATCCACTTCATGGAGGCCATCAGACAGACATTCTCCAGATCCTGGCTGTGTTTCCAACATCACTGCTGGGCTGGTGTAGAAGGTGGCCCTCTCCTCATTCATTAGCATCTCACAAAGCAATGAGTCACTGTAAAGGTGTGATTGCAGCATCAAAATAATATTGCTGTGACTTGTAAAGCTGTGGTTGCACCCAGTATCCCTGAAGAGGGCAAAGAGGGAGCTTCCTGCTTGCAAGCCTAGCAGGAGACTGCTAGTTACGACGTGAGTGTAGAGCTGGGTGGGCAGTAGGGGCTGGCTGCTTTGTTCAGGGGCCTTGCAGCAGCCCAGGGAGGGACAGGAATTGGGAGTGATGTGGGGGTTTGCCCACATCAGACCTTTCCAGCTGTACGCCTCACCTCAATGAAGGAAAAGGCAGCTCTTTCCATGACTGCTGGTGCATTGCTTGCCTTCATCACACAGAAGAAAACACAACTTGCTTCCTTCTGAGCTGTCCCTAAAGTGTTGTTTGTGCTGAGGCAGAGGCGACCTTGAAAAGAGACATTCCCATCAGAGCTATAAACTCCCTTCAAACCTTGATTTGGAAAACACTCAGATTTCTTTTCCTTCCCCTAAGGTTTGCACTGCAAAAAAACACTTGCAGAGCTCACTGCTTCACAGCTGGTGGCTGTAACATGGTATGGGAATTCTAGACACCCAAGTGTCAGTGCTGTTCTTTGTTAACCTGGGGCCCTTTCTAAGCAGTAGCTCTCTCGCTCTGACTTAGATGGGGAAGAAGTGAGTTGGTTTTATGGTGTTCAAGAGAAGATACACCGCTTGGTTATTGTGGGGCAGCTTGAGACCCTGCAGACTGCTGACCTGTAGGTACAGTTTTATTATTGCAGGCTTGCTCTCAAGCATCTCTTTGTGCCAACTTGGTCTGATGATGGCTGAATCACTGATACTGATCTCCCACATCTTCCTCTTTCCTTCCCACTGCAAGTGCCTTTTGGAGAAAGAAGAGACACAAAGGACTCCGCAAGCCTACAGCAAGGAACGAAGGGTCTGTTTGGGTTTCCCTTTACGCTCCAACTCCTTTCATGGTGTCATGGGCACCATCCCTACTAAAAAGCCTCCTCTGAAAGCTTTCTTCTAGATCTTAAAGGAAGAGAGCATCTCCTTTGTTTCAGTTCATGCATTAAATTGAAGCTGGGTTTTCCTGCTTCTCCCCTGGGGAACCAGAAGATCAGGCTTGGAGTTAGGGACCAGGAGGAAAGGGAAGTCCTGGGTGCCCTGTCCCATCTCTGGGGCTGCAGTAGAGCCAATCCCTTGCAGCCGCAGGCATACAGGGAAGCTTGCTCACATGGGGTCAGCATGGTTGACAGCACCCTGGGGCCAGTCCTTCCTACATCCTTGTCAAACGGGTCCAAATCCAGTTGCCTTCCCAGCAGAGGTAGGAAGGGCCTGAGCAACTGTCAAGCTGCGAGCCAGCCACTTTGTGACTGTGTGGTGCCTGCAAAGCCAGGTTTTTCAGCTCCAGCAAGCCAAAAAAACAATCCCAAAACAATGGCCTGGCTTCCCAGCGGCTGGTGACCCAAAGGATGCCGTGTGCTGAGGCAGTCAAGTACGCAAGGATTAATGACAGTTAGAGGAAACCACTCTCAGGCTGCACCACCGTGGGACTCAGCAATACAATAGCCAGAAGGAGCACGTGTGCTCCTCAGCTTTTTCTCAGGGCCTAGGTAAATAATCCCCTTCCATGGGAGCTGTATGGATTCCCATAAAGCTGAGTAGCAAAAGCAGTTCCCAGGCTTATGGGTAAGATTGTTTCCCAGGCCACATAATTATTATTTTGACTGTCAGGAACCTGGGAGAGAGAGCACAGATACAATATTTTCCCAATTAGCTCATAGAGACCAAATTAATTTCACTTAAAAGGACCCAGTTGTGGAAGAGTAAGCACACCTTGACCCTCCAGAGAGGAGCACGGTTGGTGGCCATGCCTGGGGCAGACCCTGCAGACACACAGCCCTCCACACTAACGAGGACTCAGGGCTAATGGCACGTGACAAAACCCACATCTCCACATCTCACGAATTTGTCTCCAAGTCTCGGATGCCACAAAAATGCTTTGGAAATTGCTGCAACAAAGCTGGGAGGGAGGAAGTAATATGCTCAACCCAGCAGGGAAAATCACGGCAGCTTCTGTGCAAGGGCTAGGAAGAAGCAGCATGCATGGCTTTCTGCAGCCAAAGCCCAACTATTTTGCATGGCTCACGCAGGAGCTGATGGGCGTTCATTCGCAGGTGAGCTGGAAGTGTGGAAAGCCGAGTGTCTCCTGGCAGCTATGTGGAGCTGGCAGCGGGACTTTGAGCAGAAAAGAAAGGAGGACAAGAATCCCAGCAGCTCCAACACGTGTAGATGGTGCAGAGCACCAGTTAGATCATGCTTCTTAGTTACCGGCAAATTAATTTGTATGGCTAGAGAAAAATTATGCTGGGGGCAAAATCCTGTTTTTACAGGCCAGAGCAATTCCCCCAGCAGCAGGGGTGGGACTTGCCTCAAGGAGATGGCACTGCTGGAGCCCGTACAGTCCCACTGCACTGTGGTGCACATGCCAGTGAGCCCATGCAGAGAAACAGGATACATGCCCTGCTGCTCACGCGTGCCAGAGCTGGCCTGCGCTGCCAAACCCTGCTCTTGGGAGCAGCGGGGCTCTGGCTGGCAGAGAAGCCGGTTCCATGGCACAGCATAGCACATTTGCCAGGGTGGTACATGTAGAAGTTTGTGGGCTGCACATCACCCAGCACCTCTCCTGCTCTGCCAGGGGATCCCCCAGCTGGAGTGGCATCAGGAGGCATAGGGTAGACTGTGTCTGTGTAGGTCTCCTGCTTGGTGGTTTTTTTCGAATGTGGATGAGTATGGCTTGTCCCATTTCTTGGCTGTGCTGTCACCTGGTTATCCATATCTGTCCACACTTCGTGGCAGAGATGGTTCAGGAGAACAATTAGGAGGGAGACAGTGGATTCACCCATCTCCTGTCTCCTGGTCTTCTCCCAGGATGTGTGGGTGTTTGCACCAGTGATCGGAGCCTCCCACCTCTAGCTCCTTTCCAAAAAGGTTTCACTCCTGCATATTGTGTAACCGCAGGTTACGGGAGGATTGCAAGCGCCATTTGAAATGAAGGAGCAGCATTTAAAGGGGCACAGCCCCAGCCACAGAGAGTCTGCTCTGCAAAATCTGCAGGCTAAATGTGAAAACTGGTATGTACTGGGCTTGCTCCACATTCTTGGAGAGTTAAAGCAGGTTTGAGGTGAAGGCAACCCAGGCAGTGGCTTGCCTGAGATGACAGGCGGCAGCAGGGTGTACACACACACCCTTACCCTGCACTGGGACCTGTATGCTTTTGGCTGCAGTCCAGTTACAAGGCACTTCGGGTAACTGTTGTTCTCAAAGCTATGCTATGGAGGGAAGAAACATTTGCTTTTCTGATTCCAGGTCTGAGTAAAGGGTTCTCCAGCTTCAAGACTTTTCTGGCAAGCAAGCACTCCTGTGAGCTGTGAATCCCCTCAGTGACTGCAGCTCTGCCATCAAAGGAGGAGCCAAGTTCAAGGGACTGCCTTGTGCCGATTGCTAGGACGGTAACACTGCCAGTCGAACATGGAAAAACAAATGCCTTTTTCCTGGAGCCAGTTCTAGGGCAGATGGGTCGTCATGGGTCCCGTGGGTGAGATTCTGGCTCAAAAGGGAATCTTCTCCAAATAGACCTTCCCTGGAGACTTTCCCAGCATCGTGTCCTTTGCAAACCTTCCTCAGCAGACCGTGATACTGTCATGGAAATGGGCAGTTGGAGTTGCCAGACTGTTGGAGTGGAGCACGGATAACCCGCATGCTATAGCTCTCCTGCTGCATGGGGATGGAGGGAGGCAGGTGGTGTGGGACAGCTGCTGGTAGGGAAGGGTGAAGCAAATTTCCTGATGCACATATCATGTCCCTGAACCCCATGCTGCACGCGTAGCCCTTGGGAAGGTAAGGACATGGCAGTGGCAAAGCAACTTTTCCCCATGTGTGCTCCTTTGCAGGACAGGGCCTGTCTGGACCACTCACTCCTTAGCCATTCAGCTGAGCCAACCAGAAGAGGGGCCACATCGGATGAGTTGGCAAGGGCCATGTTGCTTTAGGGGAGGCAGACTCTGATGACATTCAGCTGCTGGCAAAGATGGTTTGGAGGTAGTGCTCCAGGAGATGAGCACATCCTATTTGGTTTGAGCTTTGAGCAACAGGATTGTCAATGCTTCGCAAAGATGTCTGGCCCCTCTGAGCTGCCAAGAAGCTGCTCCCAGCAGCACAGACAATAGTGTTCGTGTTGCCTTCAACTGCTGTCATATTTGAGCCATTGTATCTGTTGACAATATGCTGTGGGGGGAGCTGAGGTGCTTCCAAAAATGTGTCTTCAGAGCCAGCCTGCAAGCAATGTAATTCTTGGGTACTCTATTGAGGCATCACTGCAAAGGTCAGCTCAGCACCCTGAGTGACTGTAGTGGTGGGATCCTGGAGAGCAAGTGAGACTAGGGGGTGAAGGATGGACGAGGGGGTGAGTGGAAGGATGGAGGCTATAATCCAAACCTTCTCACTTTCCTCTCTCCAGTGGTGCTCCCCTCCTGTGCTACTTCTGGTGAGAGAACCCATTCATATTTAATTTCTGTTCCATTTTTCCCTTTCGGCTTGAAAGAAAAAAAAAAGAGTCGTGGATGCAATGGAAAAATGAAGTGAGAACAGCAATGCTCCTAGGTCACCCTCTTTTTCCTTTCCACTGTGCTTGCCAAACACAACCCATTTTGGTCTCTGCTAACAGTGCTCTGTGCTGTACTATAGCACGCTCCAGCCCTCTGGGGCATGAGCTGAAACAGAAACTCCTGGCAGCCCCTTGGGAAATGTAGCTGTAAGGAACTTACCACAAGGCTTTTACCCTGGTTGCAAATGACCAAGGAAGACACCACGTCCAGCATCTGATCAAACAGCCAGCTACGTCTCTGAATGCGTGAGAAATGGCGTGGCAGTTATGATGAGGCTGTTGACATGCCCCAGGGGATTTATAGACCAGTCTGTCGTTGTTAACCAAAATTATATTTTTTTTCTCTCCGCCTGTTCAGAGTCATTTTTGGTCTGTCCTGAAGAAGAACTTTAAAATACAAATCGCTCTGTGGGAGCATAATCCAAAGTAGAACCCTGGGCAATATCACATTCAGATGCCTGACCCCTTGCACTTGTTTTTTAAGAGATTAAATCTGATCTCGTCAACAAAGTGACCTTCGGCCTGTGGTCTGCAGACCCCCTGTTTCTGAAAGGTCCATGAAAGGTAACTAAGGAGAGAAAGCTTTTTGGTGGCCAGTTTAAATTCACTGTATGGCACATACATCTTCAAAGTGAGAAAATCTTTTGAAGATCTATAATCAGAAGTGTTGAAAGCCACCACTCCAAGAAACTGGAGGCACTTATGGGAGAGATGGTTGTGCTGCCTGGGGTGTATCTTTTTGCTCCTGAAGGAGAAATTTTGCCTGCTTTTATAAAGCACTCCAGGACCTCATTCCTCTCACGTTCCTCCCTTAAGCATTGGCTATGGAGTAAATGGAGGATGTTTTCCTTCCTTGAATATCTGTTTCCTTCCCAAATAAACTATGGGTGAGTCTGTTGTTTTGTTGGTTTTGGGGAGAGTTTTGTTTGGGTTTTTTTTTTAATGGAAGAAACACAAACCATTAGGAATCTTACAAATGTTTTAATAGCTGCATTTTGTCACTGCATACTAAGAGGACTGGTAAGATCACTGAACACAGAATAGGAAAGTACCTTGGGATCAGTTAGCCTATCCTCCTTTTCAAGGTAGGATTGACTAAACCTAGGCCATGCCTGATATATTTTTCTGGTATGCCTTTAACAGCCCTCCAGTCCCCCAGCCTACTCAGGAAGTGATTCACTCACCTTAGTATTTAGAGATGGTTTATGGTATTAACCTGGATCTTCTCACTGAGGCACGTGAGTTTGACTTTTCCCCAGTGGGAAAGAGAACAGGTTATTCCCTTCCCTTCTCCAGTGACCTTTCACATGATTGAAGCCTGTTACTGCGGCTCCTCTCAGTCTCCTGTAGATTGGATGAAAACACAAGCCGTGCTTTCTAGACCTCCCATTGTGGTTGTGGGGGAACTGATGGGAAAGCAGCCGGGCAACCCTTTGTGCAGTTCTTCCACTGTCTGTGATGGTGATGATACAGAGGGAGAGGATGAAACTAGGGTAGGTCAAATGCTACCCATGCTCTGTACTCACAGAGCTCAGTTGAGAGCAATTCACGTGTATCAGCACCAAGATACCTTTTTGCAAACCATCCAAAGGCCTGAAGCTATGATTCTGCAAAACTCCCCTTGTCATGAGTCACAGGATAAAGGAGTTGCTGGATTTGGACTCTGTTACCTGGTCTATACCCTCTACTGATATGAACCCTGTGATCTCTTCTGCTCTGACTCTTACCTCTTACACCACTGAGCTTCCAAGGAGGCTTGGACTGAGATTTAAACACCCGCTCTGCGTGGGCAAGTTCAGACACGGGTTTTTGCAAGCAGGTCTTTGTTACACCCATGGACAATTTCCATTGGGATGGTTTGCCTCCAGACCCATCTATTGTTGTGGCCTCACACATACAACTCATGGCTTGTTTTTGCCTCCTACTCCTTGGCCTGCCTGAGTCCCATCCCTGTTGCAAATACCATAGCCCTGAAGCAGCCAGGTATGGTGCTCCTTATCATGTTACAGGAAAACCAATCCTTTTCATCCACAGAGACCTAAAACTTCATTTAACTATTTTCTGAGTTGGCACCAGTCTCGAAGCTAATGAAATGTCAGGATTTGGTCCATGGTTTCTGCAAGACTGTGATATGGTAAACCTAGGCTGATCCCTTCTGCTTAAGGGAGGCCAAACTTTGATTATGACAGGACATTGATCCATATCTAACCTATTGCAAGGACACAACTTCTATCTCTAGTATTATTGTCTAACCTCCCCACACTTAAGACCAGGTGTCACCCCCTCAATATTGCAGTGGGGTGCAATATTGTCTCGTTGCATTCAGCAAGACGCAGTCATGTCTTCAGGTAGAATTTCAACAGATCTGTTTATCCAGGACAAAGCATGAGGCATGTTTAAGGTGTTTGACTGACTAAGTGCAGATAGCTTCATTTTGGTTTGCTGACAGGACCTTACACTGTGGCCCCATCCTCCAAAGGTTTTCTCTTAACTGCCATGCAGCATCACAGCATCCTTTGTGCAACCACACAGACATATCTAATGGCATGCCTTGCACGTTTCCTGTGGCCAGGACTGTGGCCTGTATCACACATGCTTGTGCTGGTATCATACTCTTCATGCACTGAGAAATATGAGCCTCTGACCCACCAGTGGTGTGGTAGTGAAATGGTGGGTTTGGTCATGCAGGTGGCCTGGGAGATGCCCAGCTATAGGGTTGCCTCTGCCAGGTGTTCCTTACCTCTATCAGAAGAGATTTTACTGCAAGTTATGGCATCCATGCTAGCATGGAAGTGCTACTGCTGGGGAAGCTTTGTCTGTAGAAGACACAGCAAAGTCAGTGTGAGGCCCCTGCATTGAGCCTTTTGCTGGGTTATAATTGTCATTGCACTGTGGACCTTTTTAATTCCCCCCAGTAGGTACTTGTACAAACTGTCAAGAGCAGGTAAGTGCTTTTCACAATCAGAGCAATTGCATGCTGCAAATCAGGGTGTACTTCATGTTGGTGTTTGGGTGTCCTCTTCCAATGGCAGTGTTTGGAATGTCACTAATACACGTGGGGACAACACCAAGTCCTCAGCAATCAGCAGGGTAACGTCTCTGACAGCAGAGCCTCTCTGTGCTCAGTGCTGAACTGTTTTGCCTCCAGTCCCAGAGCAGGTGTTTCACTGGCCTTGGAGCTTTGGTTGACCTCACAGGTCCCCCTGGCTCAGGTTGCATGGAACAGAAACATCCTTGAATCCATAAATGATCACGTATTACTTCCATTGAGAGTACAACTGGGAGTCCCTGCCCTGGGATGAGAGTTTTCCAGTGGATATCAATCTGTGCAAACAGATGTGCTCTGTACAAACTCCTGTGCCGGTCTGCGAAGGTCTCAACAAGTCTCATCTCTACTGCAGAAATGCAGTCGCCAATATAAACTCTCCTGATGCACATAGAACAAACATTGCATGTCTTTTTGAGTTTCCAGCACCAAATGACAATTTTTTAAGACACTGGCAAAATTTATTCTGAATTCATATTCTAAAAGTGCAGGAAAAGTTCATGCATTTCCTTATTCCAGAAAAGGCAGAAAAGCTTTGATGGCAACCCACCCTTTAACATGCTGTTTTTGTTCTGAGGGTTTCTTAGACTGAAACCCAGGTCTGATGCTTGCTTAGTTGCTCTGAGCAGTGTGAAAATGTTGTATTATGTGGTTGTGAGAAAACCATGATGAGGCTTGTCCAGTTGGGAAATTCTACTGACATAACTTCTTTGACTGTATGAATTATGCTGGCATAGCTAAACAGATGATAGATACGACCACATATTATATGTCATTCCTTAGCTAACAATACTGTGCAAAGAACATGTTGTGGGCAATACTCTGTTTTGATGTCTCTGGCCTGTGCAGACAGTGGCTTCCTCAGACTGCAGCCAGTTTCCAAGATTGCACAAAGGTTAAGGACTGCCTCCAAGCTTCCAGTTGAGGATCACTGTTGTGTGTAGGGGTATACTAATAGTTGAACTATTTAATTACTTCTGATCACATTCACATCAGGGACTTCAGGACCAGGCCGTCGCTACAGTCACTATTGCTTAAGGCTGTGAAGAAGTGTGTTCTCTTGCTTACTAAGCTGTATCAGCAAGTCTCTGCTGTCTTGTACATGGAGGAGTTAAAATAAACCACAACTGGTAGTTAGCACAAAGTCTTGTGTGTTCTGTTGTAAAATATAGCAGTGAGCTACCTTGAGAAGGAGTTCCTTAATACCTTGCAAGACAGAGTTGCCAGCCAAGTGAGTTTTGCAGCCAGCAGCCTGCAATCAGCCTCACCAAAGCACCTGCATAAAAGAAAGAATAAGGGGTTTGTGGTCTGAAGGGCAGTGGCAATCCAAGGCAATGCTCCCAGGGCAATCAAGACCTGCGAAGTCCAAGCAGGGCTCACAGCTCTCCACATCCTGCTGGTCCTCCCTCCCCATGGACACCTTGCCAGCCAGTGAGGGAAGCAGGCTCTCAGCAAAGAGAAGCGAGATAGCCCTCTTCCACAGTGCTTAGTTCCAAGTCACTTAGCCTGACCTGCTCCATCTGGGAGCTGTCAGTTCCAGAGATGGGCAAGACACAAAGATGACTAAAGCAGAAATGAGACACATCTCCTTTTTAGCTGAAAGGAACAAGTAGACTCTGGTCTTATACTTTCCCTTATGTGAGAGGGGTGGTAAGGAAAGAGCAAAGCTGGGAGGCTGAGCGCTCCGAGTGTAACCGAGCTCTGCGTTGTGCTAACAAGGAGCTTTGCTACACACGGTACCATTTGTTATGCTGCTCTTTGGCCAGGCTCCTGCTGCTCAGCCAGTCATGCAACAACCTCTCACTCTCATTAATGCCAGATTGGGTTCCCACCACCGTTCTCCTGCTGCTTTTAATCATGTGGACACGGGCCAAGGACTGCTGGGGAAAACCCTACCCCTTAGGTTGGGTGTCAGCTGATCCTAACTAAACCATAGAGCTCTTGGGATGGGGAGGCATAAAGAAAACCAGCAAAAAATGGGGACAATTCATGGGACAAAAAGGATGAGAGTCAAAGAATTGAGAGTGTAAGAACAGAGAGCCATGAGGGGACACAAAGCAGAGCTCCACCATTTGTGCCCACGTCTCCCTCTTAGCATCCAAAGCACTGGAAGAGAAATAATCACTGTGGTTCCCCCCTCTTCATCCTCATCCTCCTGGGGCTGCAGACAGTCAGCTTGACCAGGGCCAAGAGGAGGCTGCCTAGGTCTTCTGACACAGTGCACGATGGGGCCATAGGTCAGGAGGTGCAAGTGGAGAGATGGGGAGGAAAACACTTGGTCTTGGAGTAGCTGGGTGAGGGGCTGGGCCATGCCAGGTGTTTGTGTGTCAGGGTCCCTCTCATGCTGCAAAAAGTATTTGTGACTGGGGATCCCATGAATCACGTCATGACTATGCCTGTGCCTGCTGCTGCAGCGTGTGGAGAAGGCTCATGGAGCAAGCCTTCCTGCTGGTGCCCTTCAACATCTTCTGAGGGTAAGGGCTGACTCCATTTGGGTGTGGGGAATAGGGAGCAAATGGAGTCCACTTACAGTCCAGAAAGGCTCTGATTTAGGTGACACCTGCCAGCACTGTCCTCTGGAGCACTAGGGTCTCTCTGCCATCTGCACACAAGAGGTGGAGGATACACAATAGGGACATCCCACTCTGCTCCATGGTTGCAGGAGACCTGGCTGCTCTAAGATGTTCGCTCAGGTCTGGAAAGGAATCTGTGGCAGAGGCAGCTCTGGGAATGCTATGGAGCTGGTGTCCCTGGGGAAAGCACAGAGCACAAGCAAAGGGATCCATGTGGTGAGGGGAGGCTGCTGGGTAGGTAACCAGACAGTCTCCATGTGCACCAGGTCTGCTGGGTGATGAAGAACATAGAAACAAAGCAAAAAGAAGAATTCCTTCGCTACTTCCCATCAACAGGCAAATGTCCAGCCACGTCCTGGGAGGCAAGACCTCAGTTCTCATAGTGGTGGCTTGGAAAAACAAATGCCATAACTAGAAACACCCCTCTTTCCTCCTTTACCTCAGCTTTTATTGCTGACCACATATAGTCATATGGTATAGTATACCTCTTTGGTTAGTTGGGTTAGCTGTCCTAGCTAACCCCTTCCAAAATCACCCCCTGTCTACTTACTTGTGGGGTGCAGGGAGGAGAGAGACAAAGCCTTCACACTTGCACGATGTGCAAGCTTTGTTCAGCAGTAGCCAAAACACTGGTGCGTTATCAACACTGTTTTAGCCACAAATGCAAAGCACAGCGCTGTATAGGCAACTATGAAGAAAATGATCTTCATAACTCCACCCCAGACAGACCCAGTTCAGGCAGCAGGCATGTCTTCTTTCTTTTATACATATGTGCAATTGCTCATATTTCTTTGGTTTTGCCCTCTCGTGCCATCTCACTTTGATCTGAGTTTGCCTCCCCAGTGATACCCATTTATTAAATGCCATTTTGTCAACTCCATCATGTATACAAAGAACCATTCTCTGATGTCCTCAACAACCTCAGGAGTGCTCCCAACTCAGAGATGCCCATTTCTCTCATGCACACTACCACGAACACCTGCAAATGAACCATTGCACACATTTGTGTCCATACACACCCATTTGTTCCTACTATAAATACAGCTCCAACATGAATGTGAACCTCTGCACAGGCAAGCTGCTTAGCAACATGAACTCTTAACACAAACTAGACTGACTGCACTGGTGAGCAGCACTTACAATAAAAATCACGTTAACTTCCCTTCTGGCTCCCCATCCAGACAATGTGACAAGCCTGGGAGTCATGTTAGGTCAAGAGATGTAGAAGTCTGAACTGGCTGCAGCTGCCTTGAGCAGCTCTGGAAGGATCTTTGTCTTTGTTCAGTTTTGATCCTGCTTTAATAGGCAAGAGTAACTGGTTTAAGGCAGCATGCAGAGTCCCTGGGAAACCCACTGCTAGAGCAGACGCTTGGCTTTGTCCGGTGCCTGGGCACCTCGTGCAGAATGGGGACTTTGTGTTTGCTTTTAGAAGATAACTAATTCGTATAGGAGGTTCATGAATATTCAGCTTGTGCTTAGGGCTGGGGAGAACAATCCCTAAAACAAAGAGGCAAATTCTTTTCCCCTTCATTTGGGGGAATGCAGTTCCCAGCCTACGGGCTACGAGTTGCCCGAGGTCCCCGTCTGTCACAGAATGATCCATTAATGATCCCTGTTTTTCTAAGCCTGAGCGTGCATCACTTGTGAAAAACATATGCAGTCCGTAAGGCCTTGGAGTTAATGTTTCTGGATGAAGGAGAGTTTGGAGGTGAGTCCAAGAGCATGAGGAGCCAGGCTGAAGTCAGTCAATCGAGCTCTTGTAGCCTCTCTGGCTTTGCTCCCTTTCTGTGGTTGTACCTGTCCTGGGAAGCTGTAGCACAGAAGTCTCCCAGCAGTGCAGACGTGGCCTTTTCTCCACAGCTACAGTAGTTATTCCTCTATGCAATACAAAATAACAGGTGAAGACTTTGCCTTCACCAAAGAGGTTTGTCAGTAGCATGCTATTCCCAAAGTTTTATAAGGCCTCATCCTCTATTTTCCTTGCACAGCACACACTTTAGAGTTTAGACAGACTGCTGATGGTTAGAAACTACAAATAAATAATGTTTGTACCGATTTGGTATATGTTCAATGACCCTGCACATGTTGTGAACTCAGATATTCCTTTCCAGGCAGCATGCAGCTGATAAGCAGGAGTTTGCTGTTCCACAGCAACTTGGGTGCATATCTAGGCTCTTGTATACATACTTCTCCATACAAAGCAGTTGTTGACGTTGTTTGCAGGTATTTCCAAGTGATATAAGCTTTCCTGGTAAAAGTACTCTTTTACAGCATAACTGTACCTATGCTTGGGTTGTTACTACTCTGACAAAGTGCTGTGTTCCCTCCTCTTCCCAGCCCCCTTACAAAATGATTACACTGGTAACACTTTTATGTGCAGACTTGTTTTCCTTGTCTTCACCCTCACAGGAACTCTGCAGGCTCCTGTAACTGTTCTGTGTTGTCCAGCCAAAGCGGTAGAACAAGTTGGGCGACCACTGTGGAAGGCAAACACTCAGGGCTGGAGCTGGGCAAAGTGGGCACTGCTTGCACCAAATGAAGGTGGTATTACTTTTGTGGATCTCTGGTCTGGTCCAAAAACTCAGCAGTGGCAGGTGAAGATGGTTGCCAAATGTGGACATCATTGCTACCTCCTGCGTGTGCTGGGAAGGAGGCTCTGTGCGACCTCTCATCTCTGCTGCATTTTCCCACTTGCCAAGAAATGTGTACAACACCAGCACCCATGACTAGGCTTTACTCCAGATTTCCACCTATTGCCTTTTTTTTGCAAGGGTGTCTGTACTGCTTTCTCCTCTTCTGTCTTTTACCCCAAGATTTCCACTTTCTCCTTCTGCTCAGCTCCAGGTTTTCCTCCTGCCCCATACTGCAACCCTCCTTCCCCTTCTATTATCATTCCTCTTTTTGGAGAGGAGCAGTTCAGGCTTTCCACCTGCAGACCAAGCAGAAGGAAAAGGGATGAAGGAGAGATGCAGTTCATGGGCATCAGGACTGGGTGCAGCATAAGGAGACAGGCATGATTGGAGTTGATGATCTCAGAGGTCTCTTCCAACCTTACGATTCTCTGATTCTCAGATTCTATAACCCCATGCTGCTTTTGCCCCGGTCAGTGATGGAAATGTCTGTCACACCAGTATTGTTGTGCTGGCATGGCAAAGGTAGGAGGCAGGGGACAAGGAAGGAAGGGACTTGAATCTTGGCTTTTCACCTCCTCTAGTTTATCTGCTGCCCTGTGGAATTGCCCTGTGCAAACGACTGTAGTATTTCAAGGCACAGAGTGCCTTCCAGCCAGATGATAGACCTCGTGTCATTTGGCCAGCTAGCCTACCCTTTAACAACCTCC
The DNA here is from genome assembly GCA_033558185.1 of Dromococcyx pavoninus. Taxonomy (NCBI): domain Eukaryota; kingdom Metazoa; phylum Chordata; class Aves; order Cuculiformes; family Neomorphidae; genus Dromococcyx; species Dromococcyx pavoninus. The sequence goes on from JAUMJL010000483.1 coordinate 2,350,728, forward strand.
AAGGTCTTAATGAGCAATAACAAACCTTCTCCCAGCAACAGATTTGGGAAGACTGATTATCTATGTTTTAAAAGCAGGGAAACAGTGTTGATCCAGTCCAAGTCCCTGTAGGGGAGCTGAGCGATGGATACAGCCCATGATGTCTCATACATTATTCTAAGGCTGCTAACAATCCTTTGTCCTTTCTCCTCACCATGCTCAGCTGGATATTTGCCCAACTTGGGGAGAATAAGGATATTAACTCTAGGCATTTGAAGAGGCAGAGTACAGGTAAAGCAGAGGAGAACAGGAGTGAGCCCCGCAGACGTCAGCCGGAAAAATCTCATCTCAACAACAAGAGCTGTCCTCTAGGTACTGCTTTTCTGGTAAACCAGAACCTGAAGGAGTGTCAGCCTTAGCTGTTTCTCATCTCATTGCTATAAGTGATGGGAACAAGAAGCATGGTTTGAGAAGACCCTGTATCATGCAATTTGAAAACCACAGCTTCCAGAGCAGTTCTGCTGGTGATGGTTTTTAGAAACAGAGCAGCCCCTTGGAGAAATCTCGATGCCAGCAAACATAAGGGGCAGCCCATCACCCTGAGTCGGATCACTGATCAGAGTCCACCTTCCTCTCTCCTCTAGGCAAGGTCATGCATGGGATGGGCCCTGGCAGTGCCAGGGCAGCCCTGGCAGCAGACTCTTTCCACGCACAGTGCCTTTTTCTGGTTAATGGGACACAGCTGAGAGACATTGGGAACTAGAGATAAGCCCCAGCACTGGGGGCAAATCTTCTGCCAGCCTTGTAACATAGTGGGAAAAGCAGATGAATGCAGAGCTGTGGATTTCATGCCCCCTGTACAAGATTTGAGGCAATCCAAGCTCTGGAGGAGGGAGATGAGCCCTGAGCACGTATAGATGTGGCAAGATGACCAGAAGCACTCTGAGGACACAACTAGGTGCTGATGCAGCCGCCTACATGCTGGGTGAAGCATCAGGTGCCCTAACTCCTGGGGCAGGTGCAGGGCTGTGAAGTATCACGTGTTGTGCCCCTCAGCAGCTCAGCCAGAGGTGGAAGGACACACAGACCTCAGGGAAGCGGGGTTCCTGGCAGGTATGGCTTTCTCTGAGCATTACCAGCCCAGCTTTGCCTGGGAACATAGGGTGGCTTTGCATGCTGGCACAAAATGCAGCTGCACCAGTGCTGCTGTGTGGAACACCAAGGCACCACTCTGCAAATTTCCTGAAGCAGCCCGAGGGCCTCATCAATCTGCTCCTTCTCTCTATTTATGTACAGTGCCTTCAGGCTGTAGTAGATAGCTATAAGACTGTTAACTCCTTCCTTCCCATCCCAAGAGGGAAATGCACAGATACAGTCACACTAAGCAAAGCTTCCATGCAACTGAGACCCAGACTGCTGGCTTAAAAGGAGTGTCTTCCTCTATATATCAGCGGGCACTCCAGATGTGTCAGTCTTCCTCCAGGATGCTAAGTTTCAAAGGTCAAGCTGATACCCGTGAGATTCAGCTCTCTTGCCACTGCATTCTTAAACGTGGTTGCTCAGACCCTCAGAGACAGGGACACATAAGCTGCAAACTTGTTGGGTTTCTATTTATTTAACTTTTTCTATCCATAAAATGTGAAAGGCTTATTCTTCAATAATCTCCAGTATTGCTGCATTGACATCCTCTCCATGGGATTTGCAACAGGATATCTGATGGACTATATGTTTCTTGGATCTATTTCAGCTTGCCTTCCTCATGGCTCTGCTACAGCTTCTCTGGTTTCCACATATAGATGTGCTGAAATCCAGATCAGTAATGCACACCATGCCTTCTGCCCCTCACACTTGCAGAAGAGCAAGGAGGAAAGCCACCTGCAAAAGTTACCCCACCTCTCCTGCCAGGGAGGAGTTGCGCAAGCCTCTGTGCTAAAACCTGCAACTCAATCCATGGGTGCGACCTTTTTGGTAAATCAAGCTGAGTATCCCAAGTTTCTAATTCTCCTGCATTATTAATGTTTTGCTCAGGAATTAATGTGGGTCAGGCTCTGCTTAGAGGCCCATGTGCTCATTTCAAGTGTAAGCTTATCCAGAGTTTGGAGGTGGCTAAAGGCAGGATTTTGGCTCAGCCTTTCTTTTTAAAAAAGCCCTATAAAATTAGGACCCGGGGACAAGTATACTCATAGGCAGATGGGATGCATGTTTCAGTTTTGTTTGTGTTACCTCTCCAGAGAAGCTGTTTGCTTAGGGCCATAGGGAATTTTATGTTGGGGTCAGAATTCAGACTAAGTTTGTATTATATTGGGTTAAAGACTAAAAGAGGTGAACAAAAACTTCAAGAGAAAGCAACAAGCTGGGCAGAGGACTCAGAAAGCCTATGAGGAATATGTGATAGTCTGGCATGTTTTCCTCCAGACACAACTGGGGAGATACAAGAAATCCTGCCCTTTTGTAAAAATTGCAATGCATTTTTCTCGGTGTCCACAGAGGCAAGGCAAGCCTGGCTTGATTTACAGTAAGGATGATTTATGGTAGGCATTGGGGAAATATTTTGAAGTTTTTGGAAGTTGCTAGTCCTCCAATAATACCCACAGCCTCTGCCGTTGGGCTACCACCCATCAGTTCTTAAAAGTCTCTGCAGTTTGGGCAGGGTGGTGTGGATATCCATGGTCCTGTCTCGAAGCAATGAGTGGGTTAGATCAGCATGAGCTAATCGATGAGGCAATTGGGTACAGCCCATGGCCTTTTTTCCTTGGAAGAAGGTGGCTTTTGAGGTATGAACTCAGTCAGTGTCTCCTTCCTTCAGCTCTGAGGGGCTGGGTGATGAGAGCCAGAGATCTCCCTGCTGTGTCACTGCTGGAGAAAGCATGGGAGCACCTTGTATACAGGTGCATGGCACAGTGGGGAAGTACAGTTTTCCATTTAGGATGTAGCTGGAGTTTCCCAGGCTCCACAGTGAAGCCTTACCAATTAGTACATGGTCTTTTAACTTAAATATGGCTAGAAGCAGGGTGATGCCTGTGCAGTGAATCTTACAGCCTGATCTTCATGGTTCAGATCTAAACCGTACTCTTTGAATTAAACCTTTCTTTCTCTTTCAGATTTAGTGTAGAAATCCAATCTAACAGTTAGACTGGTGTCAAGGTCTAGTATGAGTGAGTAACATTTCATCTACACAGTGCTAAGCACGGAATTAGGTGCAGTACTCAGGTTACCTTTTTTATTACACTACAATCTTCCTTCAAGGCACTCCTTTTTATAGTGGCAATGACCCAGTTTATATTCATTAACTTGGGTGGACTGACAGCAAGGAGCTTGGCTTTCCTGCCCCAACCACATCAAACAAACAAACAAAAAAATCCTGCATCAACAGAGGCACAAAGCACTACTTGCCAGCAGGAACTAGAGATGAAACCTGCGTTCACTTGCGCGGTTGTTTTCCAGCTCCTGCTATG